>CM044101.1:6269824-6546429 GCA_024174645.1 Lemna minuta | reverse complement strand
TAATTCCTGTGGATTCGACCCTTATTTACCATTATACCCTTCAATTCACTCTTAAATCCCCAAATTGGTAAGTTCGGAATAATTTTTGACACGAGACTGTGTGAAATCGACGACCTCACGGTCTTGTCTCGTCAGACATTAAGGATAGATAATGTGTGCTCTTTAGAGGAAGAGTTTACTGAATTGGTTTGTATGAATCCATGAATGATATTGTACCTAGCTGTCAATCAAGTTGATGTATGTCATAATAATATATATGGTCATTTGACTGGAGACACCAAATACGTTTTGTGGATAGATGATTGTCTTTTAGGGATCTCTAAAACATCATATATTGGATACAACATGAAGTCCTCAAAGATGATTATATGGTCAAGATGTGATCGTTCGCCCTTGATATTTTAAGAGATCGACTAAAAGAATTAAATGCAATGAAATCCTTGGCTAAGGTAGTAGAAATATCAAAGAAAAAGTTTCAATGATTTCCTACATACATTAGTATTAACTTGAGTGACCAATAAGAGTCTGACACTTCACCATATCCTAAGTCATTCACGAGTCTCGTGCAGATGAAGGATTATACATATATGATAACCAATGACGAAAAGTGATAACGTGTCATTGATGCATTCATTTTCATCATTATAAATGTGTTGTAACACATAATTCTTGTTAATATATTGCACGTTATCATGTTTTTATGATATTTTTGCATTCATCATTTCATTCCACTCATATACTCAACTTGCATTTATTTAGTGCTAATTTGGTAAAAAAATAAATATGTCCCATCATGCACCATTCTTTTCAATTACTTATACTATGAGACTAACCCCATTTGAATCTTTCAAAGTCAAGTGGTTAAATTCTCACATTTTCTATGAGTTATGTAGATGTAGGGACATAGGTATGCAAGTAAGAAAACATGGATATGGATGACGATAAGAGGAAAGAAGAAAAAACTCTACACTAAAGTTAAACACCAAGAAAATCATATTTTTATGAAATGTGTTAAATGAGGTTTGGATTTGGTATAGTGATGTAGGATAATTTAGAAACGATATTTTATATGAGTATGATGATGCGATGAGTCACAAATGATGGATAAAAGAGTGAGAAGGGTAGGTGAATATCTACTGATTTAATTACTAAATAATCCTACAATCTAGTGGAGGATCTATGAAATGATATCAGTGGGATTTATGGGTATAATTCAGTGGAGATATGGAAGGATAAGGAGTGAAGATGAGTATATAAGATTGATGACGAGGTTGTGGGATGTAATGCAGGGGAATAGTGGAGATTGGAGACGATAAATAAGTATATGAGTGGAGATATTTTGAGATTATCTAATATAGTAATTATAGAGTTTGAGAATAGACAGAAGAAATCAGAACGAAATGGAATAGGAGGGTGAATAATGTTGGACGTATGATATTAAATCTAAACTATTATTCACAGTTTTAAGAGGTAGAAGATGATACCTTGTGGACGAGAAGTGGATGCCTTGAGAACACTCCACGATCAGTTGATATCCTCTGAAGTATTTCTGATTCTGAGATGAATGAAAGTGGACATAAAGGAGGGAGAGTAGAATAGGGAGGTAGAATCGGAGATGAACTTGCGGAGGGAGGATAGGTTCACTTAGAACCCTTGTGTTCATGTTTCTAAAATAATTCTCCATCATATAGGGATCATCATAAGGTTTTTAGGATGATCTAAAATTGACTTAGAGTGAATATTGGATCAATCTCCTTACTTTTAAGGAGATTGGACCAAATTCAATTTTTATTAAATGAGACCTTAAATTTTTCTCATGATTTTAGATTTCTTCGATGAAAAGATAGATTATTAATTTTTTTATCCACTGGAGAAAATTTCGTGGATAAATGAGTTATATTTTGTAAGATATTCAATTTCTAATTTTAGGGATTTTTCTGGAATTTTTCTAGAATTTTTTCTGAATTTTTTATGGACTTTTCTAAAAAAAAGTCACTCCGATTTTTGAAGTAGAAATTTACAGAAATGCCCCTCCAATTTTTAAAATGAAAATTAATAGAAATACCCTTTTAATTTTTTAAGTTAGAAATTTATAGAAATGCACCTCTGCATGATCGGAATCAACAGCTAGGATTTCTCGAAATTAAAATCATGATATCTCATGATGTAGATGGAGTTTTTAGTTAAAATTTTATTTCTAGATTCATCTTTTAACCCTCTATCTATCTATAGGATCAAAGAATTGAGCTAAAAAAATGATTTTAATAATTGGACTCTCTTACCCTTCTTTATACTCAAATCCTAAGAACCCACCTATAAAAGCCTTTATGTGCTCTTTCCTTATGTTTTTTGGCTCTCTCTTAGCATCAGGCAACTAGAAGGAAAGGGAGAGGAGGTCAAGTCCCAATGAGGAGCATTTTTTGATGCTCAATCTTGTAGTGGAGAAGGGAGCAAGCAAAGATCGTGATCGGAGCAGATCAAGTATCACCTGGCCTAAGACGTGTACAACAATGGGGTTTGTGCAAAGATCTAAATTAGATTTTGTCTTGGGAACATCTCCGTATTGATAACACAGAAATCTATGAACTTCAACTCTGTATTTTTCACGAACATTTGGCTTTAAAAGGAACATATTTATGTGTTATTATGATTAAATTGCTTAATTTTGCTTCATTATGATTTTATGCTATTTCTTGGATTTTATAATATTTGAATATTTCTCTTAGATTATAAATTGACAAGGAAATGAATTTTTAAAGCAAAATACATCTTTTAGGTTTTTATAAATGATTTAAATGAGTTTTAGAGCATCTTGAGGACATATTTTTAATTAATCTAACTATTTCTTGCTTACTTATCAGCGCCAGGGGCATTAAGGTAATTATCTGACATTTTGAGACAGGTTTGTGAATTTATCCTCTTAGTTATCTGGATTTATATACAAATTAACCTCGTCAAGGGTTAAAACACAATATTAATTATCGCTGGGCATAAATGCAATTATAGGTTATAAAAAGGTAAACCAGATGGTGCCCACCAGATCGCGACACGTGTCGTGATCTGGCAGCTTCGATTTTAATAGCCTTATTTCTTTTTCTTTAATTTTTTAATATCTGTGCAGGTGACGTGGACGACAGCCGTCATATTTGACTTTAAGGAGGAATGAGAGAGCGACGTGGCGCTCTCTCATTCGCTTGTAAAAGAGAATCTGAGGTGAATTAATCGTCGTAGACAGTAGCTTGTCTTCTTTTGTCATTTAGCTCTTTTCCTTTGTCGTTTTGTCCACCTGCACTTTGTCGTTTTGCTTCACCGTTAACCTTGTCTTTCTCCTTTCTGTCATTTTGTCGAATCGCCTCTTTGTCGTTTTAATTTTCTAACATGTGCAGGTGACATGGCGATTTCCAACTCGCACGTTTAAATTGATCGGGGCGCTCTCTTATTCGCATTTCTCGGAACTAATTTACCTTTTGTTTCTTTTGTCGTCTAGTCACTAACCTGTGAAGGTGACGTGGTGAGCATCTGACGGTTGGCATGATTGCGTGGACTCACCAATTGAAGATATTATCAAGAATATCAGGCCATCATATCGACGGCCAGGAATGCTCCAACTTGGAGGGCCGATATCTTTTGTTCCAGCCGTCCGATTGAGCTGAATTTTTTATGGGATACTGACCTTGTTGTGCTCTTTCCATCCTCATGTCGGATTTTCCATCGGACTTCTGGAAACACCGGAAATTGATCTCATCCGTTAGATTTTTGGAAACCCTAACTCCTAAAAGCACTCCTCCTTCCATTCCTAATTTCTTTGTCTTTTGGCTCTCTCTTGACATCAGGTCACCAGAAGGAAGGGGGGGAGAAGCTTAGGCCCAAGCTAGGCATCATCAGATGCTCGAGTTTGTTCTGGAGAAGGAGAACAAGAGAAGATCGACGTCGTAGAGAATCAAACACCACCCAGTCTAGGATTGGCACCAACACGGGGTTTGTGTGAAGATTCTGATGAGGGGTTCTCCTGTAAGCTTTTACATGGATAATGTAGGACCTTTATTCTACTTGAATCATAGGTTATTTTATCTGCCTTCATAAGTCCTACCCAAATCTTCATTTTCTCTATACTATTATACCTCTATTATCTTCCCCTCATCTCTTTCTCCATCTTCATTCAATCTCTATCATCTAATCATCATCCTTCCTCCCCTAATTACAACTACAGAAACCTAATCTATCCAATTACATCCACTAGCTCTATAAAATTCCCCTTCTAACTTCTAATTTTCTCTACTATAGGAATTCTTCCTTTCTTCTACCTTAGTCTCGACCCTCATTACCTAGATTCCCTGAGGATTTCCCTTGCTTACTACTGTTCTAAGTGAGGTATTATAAATGTATTGCATGATTTAGAACACACAACAACGATATAAAAAAAATAAGTTTTAGTTCAGCACGCATACAGTAAACATGTGTTTTATTTTTATTTTATTGTAGTAGCTTTGACATCATCTCCACATGCATCTCTCACTCTCACCCTCGTTGTGCATTTATCCATTGCTACCACCATCTATTTTCATCTCTATTAATCTAATTATCTCATATCTTTTCTAATTTCTATATTAATTCTAAGAGAAACTCAAAATTATCTCTCATTCTCACCTCCACGTGCTCCATTCTGACTCACACATCTTCCTTCGCTCTCATCTTTCGTTTGAACACATAACCTCATTACTTTAGCTCCTTGTAGATTTGACCCTTTCTGACACTATACTAAGGAACTATACTTTATTGCATGAAATCGAATGAAAACAATGACGAAAAACATAAGTGATCCAGTTCATAAGAAAGGTTCCATTATAGAGTTTTTATATACTCGATATCTCCTAGAGTACATGGTGTAGCTTATCATCCAATGGGCTGGCAACTCAATCTATTGATTGGGTTAAGTCAATCCTTGATTAATTAATCTATATGTTGATGAGGATAATTTATCAAAGTCTACTAATAAGATGTTACGAGGACTATAGAGTTATTAACCAGTAAGATATATGGACCTAGAGGGTTACACACATAAGGTCTACTGATGTTGATTGATATATACATAATTATGAGGGGTTTTATGAAAAATCCACATATCAAATGTCTATATATAGGGAAAAATGACATAGGCAACTAAAGGTGCCTATGTTTTGATGAAAATTTTAGAAGGCCTATTGACCCTAGATCCTCAGACATTGGTCAATAGAACTGCAATCTTGCATTTTTTGAGGATGTAGATAGTTTTTTTACTAAATTATAAACCGGGTGGAAGAATAGAGAGATACTAATGTAGAATTGTGGCTAAAGGATGCACACAACAAAAAGGATTTGGTTTCAATGAAAAATTCAATCATAGAATAAAAATCTTGAATCTTTGATGGGGAAATCATACTAGCCCCACAATCAAAACCGAGTTTTGTCTAATATTAGGATTCTTTTACTGGTTTATTTTTTAGTTTACTTTCATTTTATTTTAAATTTTCAGTGGCACTATCTATTTCTGCCGAGGTTTATAAAATGGGCCTCCTATCTAATAGAATCAAGAGGCATATTTTGAGTTAAGAAATTTTCTTCACTCAAAAGAGTGCAGCGCCTTTGTGATCCATCTCGGCTACCGTGATCACCTCCCATAGCTGCAGTCATGGCGCTGGATCACACCTTTTTCTTTGCTGCTGCCTACATTACTCTTAGGTTACTCATAGCTTTATATGTTAGTCATAACTTAAATTTTCTTCAATTAGATATCTCAACACATTTCTTCATGGAGATCTAATACAAAAAATCTATGTAAAACAACCATAGCCTAATCTTATCCCAATTATCCATATCATGATGGGTGGATTTAGAAAGCTTTCTATTGACGTAAAGAAACCACAAGAGAATGGTTCAAAAAATTGACTCAATATCTCAAAAACTTATACCTTCAAAGTTCTGAAATAGATACATCACTTTAAATATGATAGTAACATTCCTTATTTTTTACTTAGCTACGTTGATGATATTATTTTGATTAGTCCTCATTCTCAAGGTATTTCCAAGTTTATTTTGTCTTTGCATTAATTTTTTTCTTTAAAAGATATTTGACGGCTCACTATTTCTTAAGAAAAGAGCTTATCCCTAACTCAAATGGATATCTTATGTCCCACCCTAAGAATATCAAAACTATCAAAGGAAACGATGTGAAAAATTGTAAGCCTGCGTGAACCCCATGCTCATCCTCAAACATTGTCGATCCACACAATTACCAAAGCATAGTTGGCGCTCTCAAGTACTTGACGATCAATACGGAATATGTCTCTTTTGAAGCTAATCGAGCATGCCAAAGCATGCATAATCAAAATTCTCACAATTGGGCTGATGTCGAACATATTAGATGGAATTTGATCTAAGAAACAATCCAACAATCATATATCACTTTTAATGTAGACTAGGCAGGATCTCAAAATTTTCCTCCGTCTACCCGAGGGTATGTGGTCTTCTATTCTTATTAGCCATGCATGAACAAAGCACATCAAAATTGACTCTCATTTTTCTCGTGATTAAGTCAACTCCAAGAAATTAAAGATGGGTTTGATATCTTTCAAAAAATAGCGAGTGGATATCCTTATAAAGCCTCTACCCAGACCAAAATTTATGATGATCAAGTGCAATCCAAATCGTTTCAAGGCTGATACTCTCGAAGGATTTAACGGTCCTTGAGCAATGATCTTGCAGTGTCATCAACCTGGTTCACGATACATAGGGTAAAGGAAACTCAATCAGACGTGCACATATTGGTTTGGCATGATCAATCCACGAGTGGACGCACAATGCAGCCAATGAGAAATAAATTAACTAGGCTGCCTCATGCAATTGCTGCAACTGTTAAATGAAATAAACTCAAAAGACCGAGTGCATAATTAAGGAATTAAATAATCAAGAACCTACTATTTCTAGGAATTAATTAAAATGAACAAATAGCCATCCTTATAAATGCAAAACTTCACTGTAGAGGTAACCAACTTCCAAAAAATCATTATAATCAAATCTCTCTTTCTCTATTGGCTTCTCTTCTCCTGTCTCTATTTTCTCTTTTGTTTGTTAGACATAGTGCTGCTAGTGTCATTGTTGTCTCTAATTTCTTCAACATTGTGCCACTCAACCTTGGCGGCAAATGAGAGTAGATCTTAAACCGATCGTTCAAGAACCAGAAAACAATCACGGCCTGCACGACAGGGGCCATAACGGTTCATCAATTTGAAATCTGTTCGTTGACCCGTGTCGAAGTCCTCATGCGCGCGATGAGACAACTTCTATTTTTAATAATAAAAATTTATTTCCATTTTGCGCTCCAAATACTTGATATTAGAAGATTTTTTTTCTCCTTGACTATTCTAGGTGAGATTCCGATTGATTCAGATGTGTAAATGAGAGGGGAATTAACCATTACAAGAAACTAAAATGATAGAAATCACTTTCACACGAGAATTCAAGATCACTCACAAACACACATATTATTGCACTCTCTCTCAGGCATTACATCAAACACTTATTTATAAAAGAAAATGAACCAAACGGTCGTAATGGTTTGTCCACGTGTCACGCGCATCGCCACTATAAATCCTCGATGTACACGATTGAGATTAAATTTTCTCTTTTTCAACGAAAGAATTCATTTCCTCCGTTTATCTTGAGATAGACGGCTGGATCACATTCTCTCAACTGTTCTATCTACCCTGATCTACTCATGGCCTCAAGTGGTCGCGGCTGCCTTCTAGTCTTTAGAGGTATAGTCTACCTTGCTCATGGCTCACCTCAAAAGTTTCACGTTACTTGCGGTCACCGCTCATCTCCATAGCTCTAACCCCTCCACAAAAGGCTCTGTAATCTTACAACAACTAATGTTCAATAAGAAGATGAAGCGCTAGGTAATCCAAAGCATTTTTATTAATTGATTGTAATATTTATTTGGTTTTTTTATTGGCTTCAATTGGCTTTTGTCTAAATGAATTTCCTCCCTTTATTCCAGTTTTTTTTTTAATTTTGATCTGTACAATTCTATCAAATTCAACAATTTTTAACAATGAAGTTTTTCCCGGTGCACATTTATTTTCACTAGCTTTCCTTTTTTTTTCCTTTTCTTTAAAAAAGTTTTCTCGGTTCAATGCAATATTTTAAAATTATTTTTGCCTTTTTTTCGGTACTATTTTCTGGGGTTGTATTACTTCATTCAATTTTTTTCTCGATGGGCCTTGACTTAAGTTTAATTTACTCAGCTCACCATGCCGTGGGCCATGAAAAGGCTGCAATAGACCACACCACAGCGTATAAGCCCACTTGGAGATTTATTTTTATGACTAGCGATACAAACCGATAAAAAGTATGTATCAATTAAAGCTTGAGAACAATACAGAAAATCAACCTCCTGGCTCACTATCGAATCGCGATCCCATGCCTCATCGGCCTCCGTGGACGACATACACATCGTACTCCGCCACAGCGTCTCCAGAGGTTTGGTTAAACGAGACCGTCTTCGCTACAGCGTAGCCCTTAGATAAACGGAAATACCCGGTGCCCCCTACGACAGCCATCTCCCTTCTCTTCTCGAAGATATTGTTCCTGCCCAAAATGGCCAGCGTACTGCCTTTGTAAACCCCATCGATGAAGTAGTAGTTGTGGGTCATCAGAAAGCCCGGCTCCTCCAGCGCCGCCGTGGCGTAGAACCCCTGAGCCCGACCGATGACTTTAGACGAGAGATTGGCGCCCTCCGTCAGCGCATTATCGATCATGACGATCTGCCCAAAGCGTCCGGTGGTTGTGTTCCGTGTAGGAGCTTGCGTGATGACGACTGCCGTCGCGTTGGGACCGGCCATGATGTTGTGGAAGAAGAAGTGCAGGTGGGTCTTCCTCACGGGGCCGAAGTCGAAGGCGTATTTAGCAGACACCGCGACAGAGAAAAAGAGGAGGCAGAACGCGAAGGAGAGGAAGTTAGTACTCTTGGAAGCCATGGCGACTCTCTGTGCAGAAGCAAAGAGGAGGAATAAGTCTGATCTCATCAAATCCTTGACCTTAGATCGCTTATTATAGCTGTTGGCGTAACAAGGGGTCTCGTTCTCCCATTCCGCTTGAGCAGTGGGGCAATGTCTAAAAGCGCATGCAGAAAAGTTTACAAGGCACAAATATTTCTTCTTGACCGGGTTATTCAAATTTTTTGGTTGGGTGTTGGTGAAGAGAGGCTCTTCTGCAAGGAGATGAAAGGGTCCAACTTGGACCGCATACTGCGAACGAAGGCCACGGTATCCGACCAACGACACGGTCAACCACCCTGAGAAGGTCCATCAAACGGCTGTGCGAACACGTTTGAGTCCAAGTCAATGCCAACTCCGCCCCTAACCTAGGCGTATAACTTTCGATTGAATCATGCGTAACGGTAACGAGAATAGAGTCTAGAACTACCCTACCTAGAATCAGTGATCAGTGTGCTGCCATTAGATGGATGGAAATAAGCTAGAATTTGTTCTCACCGTCACCTATAAATCTATTCTGTCTCCGTAAAATGTGGCCATTAATATGTACCAGAGTCCATCTCCTATGAAGGGAGGTCGTTGTATCCACAGTTCTTTTTACCTTCATGGTGTTAATTACGTTCTTACCTATTGCTTTTGATATCACGTTCTGGCGTGAGACGGCAGAGGCAGTTCTTGGCCAGATCCTTCCTCTCCAACATGATACCAGTGCGAAAGCTCGAGATGTGCAATCGTTCCCTAAATCTTCTCTTTTCTTTTGCTCTTTCTTTTCTCCGTTCGACGCGCTATTTCATGTCTTGGATGAGAAGAGCGTCAATTGGCAACCTACGCAAGGTTTCATTGGGAGTCTAGAAGATGCGGGAAGTAATCCATCCTTCGATCTTGGTCGGACAGCGCGGATGCCTTAGCATCATCAAAATAAAGAGTTTACGAATCGGTTCTTCTCTCTCCTCTGCGAAGGCTTAATCGTGATCATCCATCTCAGCGAATTGAAATGGCGATTAGGGCTACACAGACAGTTATGGTCCTTACTCCTTTAGTCTCATAAGTGCTATGAATCACACCCGTCAAAGTGTTTGACTGTGTACGTGTATGAACTTTTCTTGAATACAATTGGTCGTTTCTTGCATCTCTCAAATTCTCTCTTCATCTCTTTTTTCTTCGAGGGTTATCGGCGATATTAGATTAATCCTTGTGGCCCTCTCTGAGTGCGCTAACAAGTGGTATCAGAGCACATTTTGATTCCAGGGATCTACGAAATGTAGAGGAGGATGGAGATGTCGGCACAACCAGAGAGAAGCGGAGTTCTTGGTGAAATCTTGGCCAAAATGGAAATAACACCTCAATCTCCATTTCTTGTGTAACTAAGACGAAAGATCGTCAATGCTCAATGCGTATGGAAGTGTACCTTGAAGCTTATGGCTTGTGAGACATGACCTTCAGGACTGATGTGCTCTAATGGTGAAACGATGAAGCTTGAAAAATGTGTTTTCAATTTTTGGATTTAAGGTTGATATACTTAGTCTTTGGAAATATGATGATCAAGGTTGTATAACAACCTTGCATGACAGTATTTTGACAATCTTTGGTCAGTTGAGGAGGATGATCAGTAAGGTGAATAAAATCTGAGGTTATCTATTAAATCTCAATATAGATATTTGTTTGATTGATAAAAGGGATGAGGACATGGGTTGGATTTGGCATTAGAGGTTTTGTCATCTAAACTTCAATTTAATTCAAGAAATGTCGAGGCATAAAATTGTCGAATATTTACCTGTTTTTAAAGCTCCTAATTATCTATGTCAGACATGTTTCTTGAAAACATCAAAGAAAGGTGTTTCTTTCTTCTAATTACAGAGCCGTGAAGCCTCTAGAATTGATTTTTGGTGATCTTTGTGGACCAATTGCACCATCAACATGAGGAAGCAAGTATTCTTTTATTATTCTTGATGATTGTTCCAGCTTGATGTGTCTCTCTATTCTCAAAAGCAAATCACATGATTTTAATGCTTTAGAGAAATTCAAAATTCCGGCTCAAACAGAAAAGGGGAGAAGATCAAGTGTTTTATGAATGATCGTGGGGGAGACTTCATCTTAGAAGAATTCAAATAATATTGTGACCAACATTGAATTAAAACGCAATTGACTGCCCCTTATACACCTAAGAAAAATGGGTTAGTGGAGAGTAATACACACACACTTATGAATTATGATGAGGAGCATGCTAAAAGAAAAAAGTGTCTCTCTAATTGTGAGGTGAGATAATGAGCACATATGTATATGTACTTAATTGATCTTCTAGAGAAAGCTTGGATGGAGCCATTCCATATGAAAAATACCATGGAACATAACCAAGTATCAATCACCTAAGGGTACTTGGGTCATTAGTGCATGTGAAGAAAACTAATATAATTGAGAAAACTAGAAGACTAGAGTCAAAATATGATTTTTTATTGGATACGAGCTTGGTTCTAAAGCTAGTTGGTGTTTAGATCCCACTACTCAAAGTTCATGGAAGCAAAGCCAACATATTTTATGAAGAAAAGAGTCAGAATTAGAGTTATGTGCTGAGAAATGTAAAGGATGTGATGTTAGGCTTTCTCTCAAGTCTAATATGAGTTGTGAAGTGTTGAGGTCAAAGTCGTTGCATGTTTAAGTCTGTCAAATTTGATATTTTTAAGCTAGAAAATCATGACTTTATAGAGGTATTTAGGATATATAGATTTCTAGGTTGTTCCACAAGGATTTTAGGGTGAGAAGATATCAATTTTATGGGGATGGGTAGAGGTAAATAACAAATTTTTGGTGGTCAACTCTTTGAGTTGATCATGAGATGGAGGAAGTTCAATTTATCAAAATCTTTTTAATAACCCTACAGATATTATAATTCTAAAATTAGAATATTGGAAATAAGTAGAAGAGAGGATTGGGAAAAACTAAACTAAGAGGAAAGGAAGAAATCAAGAAGGAGACAATGAAGAGAAGGCAACATTGAAGAAGAAAGAGGGTGAGAGAAGGATGGCAAGATAGGAATAGACTGCTTGCATTCTTTGACAAGTCATGTGACTGCTTGCCCCTATATCTAGGTACCACAAATCTTCAGCACTCGAGTTTTCACCAGTTTCTTGCAAGATTACTACGCATTCTTCATCAAAGATTGCCATTAAAATATTTGGCTCTTCTTTTCCCACTTCCTCAATCAAATTTGCAATTTCTTCATTGTCTATTCTCTTTTGTTTTGAATTTCTGCATTCATTAGCAGAATGTCCAAATTGTTGGCAATTATAACATCATACTTTTCTTTTGTCAAAGGGTTTCTTTCTGAGAATCCTCATCTTTAGTAGAGGTCCTTCCTCGTCCTCAGCTTCGACCACGACCATGCCCTCTTGAAGACTAACCACCATCATCTTCTTTTGATTTTGTTATAATTTTAGCTAACAAAGCTTGCTCCTCTTCTCTTTTTCTTATTCTTTAAGCCTCATCTCATGGAGCTTCAAAGATCCCATAGCTTTCTCAACTTTCATAAAATTTAAATCACCAAATTGCTCTAAAGAGAGTGAGAGAAGCATACCTTGAAGGCATGCATCAAAGAAGCTTAGACACTTATTCTTTCTCTTCCAAATTCTCTCCCAAACTCCTTAATTATGATACTGTCTTGAAAAAATGATAAGGAAAATCAATCACTCTTTCTTCCTTCTTCATGGCTAGATTCTTGAATTCTTGTTTTAGACATTGCACCCTTGACTAAACAATTTAGTCAACACCCACATTTAAAATTGGTAAAATCTCCCAATTCTCTCTTACGATCTTCTTGAAATCAAGTTGAAGAGGAAATGATTCTGAAACTGCATTCATGATGATCAAAAGTGCATGTCTATCTTTCTTGCTATTAACTTTGGTTCCAAGCACCACTTCACATAAACCTTGGTCCTCAAGATGAACCTTCTGTTGGGTTCTTATGTCGATAACTTTCCAAAATTTTGATCAAAACATCGAATGCAACGGAATTCATTGAATCGGATATTCAAGACATTGAGGCACCAAGAACAGAGGATCCTATCATCTAATATATATGAGAAAACATACTTACAGGTTTCCTTGAAGGAGTTCGTGAAGCTATTCAAGTGTCTAGCCTCTAGCGGTATCCACATGGTCTCCGGATGGTTGGATCTCCTCTTCAAAGCTCTTCACCAAGAGAGAAAGTGATGGAGAATATTCTCAAAACATGAACACAAGGGTTCCAAGTGAGCCTCTATATTCACTAAGGAAGAGAAATCATTCTCAATTACAACAACACACTATTCTTTTCCTTACCCATAAATTTGAGAAACTCAGCATCTATGAAGTGAGTGAAGAAGACCTCTCTAAGTCATTGAAAGAGAGTGTAGATCCAAAGGGAATCATCTTCCCTCCTCTTTCATTTTTAGACTGATCTAAAGATTGACTTGGTCAAAAGAAATTAAACTTTTATCCTTAGATACTTAGAATTCTTTGAATGGACCAAGTCAACCACCCTTTTACCTTTGATATAGGTTCCTAATTGTCCAAACCACATCCACTATATCATAGGTCCCTTGTGTGAATAAATGATCTCAAAAGAAAAGAATAATAGGAACATCTTTGTTATTCCATTTCCTTCTCCTTTGAATACCACCTCTAGTTAGAATCATAGGAGAGATCAATTACTTATGGAGAAAACTATCTTCTCAATCTATTCAAGACAAGACTTTTGCATGAGAAAAACCATGCACCTACATATGTAACATGGAAGATTGAACATTAAAGAAGCTAGTCAAGAAGATCATTATTCCCACTATTTCCTATCCAAGCAAAAAGCTCACATTTCAAAAGGAAGATAAGGAGTTAGTTTGTTATCTACTGTTGACCCTTCAGACAACCCCATTTCATTCATCAGCTATCACGAAGCCAATTAAGACCAATCCAGCTAAATTGTGAAGAACATCAAAGAAAGCCTCCAACATTGAAGATTAATTCTACCTAAAACAACATCTCCACAGTGGAGGAAAATCATAACACTTGTTCTGATCACTTCTAATCGACCGACGTATGGATTCAAGACTTCCAAAAATACCTTAGAAGAATTAGTATAGAAGTCAACAGAGGAAGAAGGGAAAATTCGGCTTGAAAAACTACATTTCCGTCTGCGAAGAACCGGCGACGTCCAAGGAAGCTTCGACGTCGACAACTTACGAAGACGAGCGATAGGCGGGAACTTTTCCGTCATCTTCCCGATCGTCGAGAATTCTTCCGTCTCCTGCAACTGAACTCTTTCACCAACAATTCTGCAAAGAAGAAATCTAAAGTTAACAACAAAAACAGAGGAGAAAGCGGTGATAAAATGTTGAGCTTAATGAACGAGCGCCACACCCCGTTGACCTGCAACAAACATCCGACATCTCTACTTATCTTCGTGACTACAGCATGTAAGCGCGGGAATAAAAGTGCGGAAACTTTCTCAAGTACCTATCACGTGAACGGAGCTTTCACAACGCCTGACGAGTATGAATTATTATCTACGAAAAACCACTACCGTCGCGACATCCACACTGCCAAAAAAATGACGGAAAAATACGAAATATTCCACGTATTTCCACCCCATGGTTATCCCGTCAAAGAAGAAAACTGAAATTAACTTACGAGGAGATGAAGAAACCGCAACAACTGCCGCTCCTTCGGCGACTCGTCTTTTCATCCGTAAATTTCTATCTCCTTCGCCTTTAAAAGAGAATCAGCTGTAAAGAAAAGTCAGTATATTTTGAATGAAAATTTGGTTACATTTGGTTACATTTACCCCTTTGTGTTCATCGTTCCCCCTAGTATCTCCTCCATTCCCCTTCCGCAAACTTCTCTCCGTGTTCTATCCTCCTACTCTATTCTCCCTCTCGCTCTATCGTCTTTCATCTTCATCACAGTAAGAAGCGAACGGAGAAATATATTGGATCGTATATTGAATTCGGAAGCTGTTACTTCACGTCAAATCCAGGTAATATCCTCATCTATTTGCGTGAAGAATAGTTCGTATCCGAAGATCGTAAGTCCAACATTCTCTTCTTATTTTATATCTATTCTCCTCTGTCTCTCTATCTATCTTCATCGCTCTTTCACACTCTCTATGTTCTCTATAATATAATATATATTAAATTCTTCCCTGTTATCTCTCCTCATCTATCTAACCGTTCTCTGTGCTTCTATCCTATCCGGAAGTTATTATTCTTAAATATCCCCACCCCCGTCACCGTCGCATTCTCTTACGCCTTCCTATTCATCCATCTCTATTCTCTATATTAAAACATATAACATTATCTCCTCTATCATCGCTAATTATATTATATAATATATATTATCCTTCTCATATTCATATACCTGATTTATCTTCTTCTTTATATAAATAGAATACCCTCTCTTCCACATTTCTTCTCTTTTCATTTATAATCCTATCATTTATAAATTATCTATTCTATATTATTCACTGATATCAATTCATAGATCCTCACTCATTTGTAGGATATTTCTCAATTACCATCATTAAATATTCTTATCTTATTCCTCTCACTTCTCCATATCTACACCATCATATTCATACATATAATCATTCTAAAATATCCTACATTATAAAGAGAAGAAAGGAGAGAATTCACACAAGGCTTGCATGAGCACCTTTAGTTGTAGTCGTTCTCCCCCTATTTATAGACATTTGGTATGAGGTTTTTTCATAAAACCCTCCCATAATTATGTCTATATCCACCAACATCCATACACCTTATGTGTGTGACCCTTTAGGTCCATATATCTCACTAGTTAATAAATATATTGACCAAATACCACCGTATTGGTCAACCTTAATTAATTATCCATATCTACATATAGATTAATTAATCAAGGATCGATTTAACCCAATCGATAAGTTGAGTTGCCAGCCCGTTGGGTGCCAAGCTACACCACATACACTAAGAGATATGGAGTATGTAAGAACTCACGTATGGAACCTTCCCATCATCGATTACCATGTATGTATAATCCTTCATTCACATTAGACTCATGAATGACTTAGGGTATGGTCAACTGTCAAACCCTAATCGGTCACTCAAGTTAGTAATGATGTGTGTAGAAATCATTGGGAACTCCTTCTCTGATATTTTCACTACCTTGGCCATGGATTTCATCGCATCTTATTCCTTGAGTCAATCTCCTCAAATATTGAGGGTGGATGATCCCATCTTGATCACACAATCATCTTCCTGGACTTCATGTTGTATCCAATATATGACGTTTTAGATATCCCGTGGCTAGGGATTCGTAAGTCATAATCAGAACACGATCATCCATCCACAAGATGTCTTGAGTGTCTAAAGTCAAAAGACCACATACACAACCATGACATCAATCAACCTGATTGACAGTTAGGTATAATACCATTTAGGGATTCATACAAATCAATTCAGTGAACTCGTTCTCCAAAGAGCACCCACTATCTATCCATAGTGTCTCCACACCGATGGCTATAGGATCAGCCATACTCATCATATGAGTTAGATTAGATAGTGCTATTATTTCTGGATAATTTAATGTCCTTCTCGAATATCCCACGAATAGGAATGTTTAGAACATATGTTTAAAGACTAGTGATCAGTATATTATGATCTCATCATAATTCACTTAGTCATTGTACATACTCATGAACTTCATTGCAAACATCACACAAGAATGACAATGAATAAATTTCATTTCAATGAACATAAACAAGATACAAGAAAGTGTGATTGGCTTATAGGCCACATAATATCCATCACCTTCATCTTCATAGACCAATGTCTATAAGTTGACTCACATAATACCAAAGAAGGCGCTGATACATGTAAAAATATGTCGTTGAATGTGTAAATTTACGTATCAAACAAATTTATACTCAACTCTTCAAATCTGATTTTCAAATTAGAATAGTGGCATCGAGGTCGAATCCACAGGGAGTAAGGTTAAGAGATTGAAATCAAGACATATTTTGGGTCGTTCTTTATATTTAGAAAGCGGAGATGAACGGTGAAAGGAAGAAAATGAGCACAGAGATGAAATGAACCGAACAAGTACTTCCAAACTCTTTGCGAAGATTGAAAACCCTTAATCGATGGTGGAAAAGTGATTTTTAGGGTTTGTAAATGAGAAAATATTGATAAAATGGTAAGGAAAATAGAAGAAATGGATAGAAAATGATCCTAATCTAAAGATTCATGATGAAAACACAATCCAGTGACGCTCCCTAATCAAAACATACCTTTGAGAGTCGAATATTTCGCACGGACTTGGAGTCTTGCATCCAACATGATGAATGAACAGAAGAGGGAAGAAACTCACTGAGAATGATGTTCAACACATGATGAATGATCAGTCGTTGTTTTCTTTCCTTCTAGCTAGCCAATGCTAGAAGCATACAATAAATATTTCGTAGCCCTAATTTTTTTGTCTTATAACTTAAATAAGTCCTAACAGATTCGTGGAGCTTGAAATGACAATCATGCCCACGAAATTTCAGCCCCTAAATCTATCAGGATTGTCCGATATTAGGCTTTTAATTTGGATCATTTTTTACCGTTGATCTGGTTTCTCTCTCCTCATATACCGCTCCTGCCGATCAAACTTTGTTGAGTCACACGCTAAAAAGCAAAATTAAATTTTAAGCCTTTTCACTCTCTCTCCTCTCTCTTCTCCACTCTATTCTCTCTTCTCTCATTTCTCTCTCTCGATGGCAGAAGAAGTTGTCACAGCGAGAATCACAGAGAGAAAGAAGAAGCTCCTCCTGCCTCTCCTCCTGATTCTCCTCCCAAGAGACAAGGAGAGGAGAGGAAGAAGAGAGAAAGAGTTTGGTGGGGACACCTCAATAACAAAAGAAGCACCCAAGGACACAACAAAGCATTACAACCTAAGGAAAAATGCAAGGATTCGGTGTCATCCATATGAAGTAAATAACATGCTGAGCCTAACGAAGAAGTTCAAGACTCTATCATTAGAAGACATTTCTATATCAAAAGACTTTGAAGACATGAAGAGGAGCAAGCCCATGAAGATGGGGGTGCCACCCCTTAATCTTTAGAATCCTTAAAATACTTCTCCTGACTTGGCCAAGCCCTACTCTTGACCTAAAACCTTTAATTTTGAGCCGTTGACCAAGCCAAACCACTTTCCTAAAATTTAGGAACCCCTTTGACCAAGTCAAATCATCTCACTAAATTATAGGAAGCAATTTTAGATTCCCAAATTTTAAGTTATTTGCATCATAGATCCTTTTTTGACCAAGTCAACCTGAACCCATGATTTTAGGACAGATTACTATACCCAAATTACCCCTAAAATTTCCACCAATTAAAACCATCCAAGTGGCACCCTCACATCTTGACAAGTGGCTTTTTAAGGCATCCTTTCAAGAGGGTCGAAATTTCTCCTCAAAAGGTGGCACCCCTTGAAGAGACACCCCTTCAAGAGTTCAACAATTCTCTCTCTTCCCCTATTTATGTGGATCTTATGAAACTCTCTCTCATAATTTGAAATTTGAAAAGTTTGAAGTTTTATTGTTCCCCCACACTTTCTCTCTCATCCTCCATGAATTTCCCCCTCTCTCTCTCTCTCTCATTTTCTCTCATCCACACACCAATCCACAACTTTTCCCTCTCCATCCCTCTTCTTCTTCCTCTTCACAACACACACTCTTCATTTCTCATTCCCCCTTCTCATTCTTCTCCTCCTTCCCTCTTTCCATCATTCATCTTCATTCCCTTATCTCTTTTCTCTCAAAGCAAGGAGTAATCAAGAAGGAGATTTCGAATTTTTCCCCAACAAGGTCACATTAGTCAAGAATCTCCATCAAGGTACTCTCATACCTCTCATTTTGTGTGATAGATCATCCTTCCCCCAAAATCTCTTGCTCTTAGGATTTGTGTGAACCCTAGGATAGCCTCTATTCATATATTTGGGTATTCATGCACATTGGTTGTGAAATTTGGTCTGATTCATTGAATAGAAACTCCACTTTAAGGTTATTAATAACAATCTCTCTCCTCTCCAATTGTGGGATTAACCCTAAGGAGTTTAAGGTCACTAATCTTAAAAATTCACAACATCCCTCCATCAAAACACCATCCATTACACTTCTATTTGATAAATTTTGATTCTCCTATTTTGTCCCACATCAGAGTTAGGGAGAGAAAGAGAGAAGGAAGAAGGAGAGGGAGATAAATGAGAAGAGAGAAGGAAGGAGAGGAAGACCCTTCTCACGACAGAAAAATTTTCCATTGCGAGAGAGGGATCGCGTGGAAAAGCTTACGTGCGACGGAAAATTTCCTCCGTGCGAGAAAGAGGAAGAAGGAAGACGTCACGAGAAGAAAGAAGATGGAAAGAGAGGAGGAAGAAGGAGAAGAAGGAAATGAGAGAGATAGGAAAGAAAAGAGGTTACGGGAGAGAGACGCGTGGGAGAGAAAGAGGAGTTCTCCCTGCGGTTCCCTCGCGATGGAAGTAATTTCCGTCGCCAGGAGATGTGAGGAAAGAGAAGGAGAGAAGCAGAGGAGAAGAAAGAGAAATAAAGGGAGAGAGGATGGACAAGAAAAGAAGAATCGTGAAGGAAAAGAGAAGAAGGAGAAGAAAAAGAGAAGGATAAGAGAATGGGAAGAAGGAGGAGAGGAGAGGGTGAGCTGGGGGAGGCACGCGACGGAAAAATTTCCTTCATGAGCATGAGGTCAAAGGAAGACAGCAGAAGAGAGAACGTGGGAGATAGGGAGAGAGCGGGAGAGAGAGAGCGAGGTTAAGGGAGAGAGGGGAAGAGAGGGAGAGAGACGGAGAGAGAAACTTTCATTTCAATTTTAATTTCTAAATTTTCTAAAAAATTATATAAAATCCAGAAAATAAAATGCTCATAATATCATTAAATCAATATTCTTGATAAATCAATATCATAATATGCTCATAAAATACTATACTTTATGAGAAATCAAGAATATTCTCTGAAATATATGAATTATCATTTTATTCATTCTAAATCATGATAACATGCATTTGTGATTAGATTTTGAATAAAAATGCATAAAATGTATCAGACTAATGCATGAAATTTCATGTTATCAAACGCAAATAGCTTGATTTTTGGTAGATCTTCTTGATCTTAAATTTTCCCCACTTGCAAAGACGATTAGGCTCTTCTCATCATCTTCCACAGATCTCTAGATCCAATACACTGCTCTGATACTACTGTGGAATGCTCTTCTTGAGTTTTTGCCACTCAAAATCACACACTTTGGACTGAAGATTGAAGAAGAAACAAATATTGTATTGATTAAAACAAAATTACACGTTGCACTTCGAACACCGCTCACACACACATAAGTCTATCTCTCTCTATGTACAAAAAAAAGTAATAGAGACTTTATAAGCCCGAAAGGGCAATTATGTATTTTAACTTCCTCCACGTGTCTACACGATCCACATTCAATCTCCATAATCTCATTATCAACATTTACCCACTTTTATTTTTGTTTAACTACTTCAAATGTCTTCAGTTACATGCTTCAGTTTCATTAGTATAGGGTTTGATGAATGGGAGGATCACTTCCCACACCTTTTTGTTGATCCCTCGCTCTCTTGCCCTTTCTCGTGCTCTCATTCTCCCTCAAGCTCTTGGGCTCCCTCTTCTTTGATTAATCTCTCTCTTTTGATCTCTTTCTCAATATCTCTCCACTAGCTCTCTTCTCTCTTTCTTTCTCAATCTTACACACTCACTGGTGGCGTACGACCCCCGTCGCCACCAAGACACGATACCACGGTGCCGGAGGAGCCCGTTTGCGCGCGCATCTATCCGTTTATCTTTATTTCTTTATTATGAACTTTTAACCCACACGTGTTTAAACGGGTCCTCGCTTATTTCCCTCCTCCTTTTAGGCTTTCGGGTGGGTTCTTCCCTTTTCGGTATCCCATTCGTGAAGCCCTTTCTTTTGTGAACCTTTATTTTCTATGACTATTATGGGTTTTGGGTTGTGGGCCTCAAGTGCGCCCTTTCCCCTCTCGGCCCATTATGGGCTCTATAAGAGGGGAAGGGACCCCCCCACAAACCCTAGCCGTCATTTGAAGAAAGAAAGGAGTGACCTCCCTCTCAAGTGGCTGCTCAAGGAAGGCCGGGGAAGGAGTCCAACCGCCGTCGCCGCTGCCGCCGCCGCACGCCTCTGTGCCGCCGCCGCCGCCGCCGCACGCCTCCGTGCCGCCACCGCCGCCGCGGCATGACCGCCGCCACTCCTTGCCCCGGCCACTGTTCTTCTCCGTTGTCATCGCGACACCGTCGTCCTCAAGCCGCCGCCGCCGCCCCCGGACCGCCGTGCCGCCATCCCCTCCACCTCCGTCTCCCCCCACTGGTCAACTTCCTCCCCTGCCGCCCAGCTCCTCCACGCACCTCCCCGATTTTCACCATTCTGATCATCTTCCTCATCCTCCCCGTCGATCCTCCACCTCCGATCTCCCCTCGGAATTCCCATTTTCCGTTCATCTCCTCCACGTCCTGTCGAATCTTCTGCCTGCTATCTGCAGATCTCACGTTCTCCCCCATCCCCATCTTCTTCGACCTTCGGCCACCCACGAATTTTCCCCCTCTTCCAATCCCATATCCCCAGCTCCCCGTCACCCTCAACCCTCGATCCCTGGTTCGTTCCCGATTTTTCCCCTCAGTCCAAAGTCGTCTCCCCCCCCCCCGGTCCGAATTCCCTCGGACGATCCGCCCCTCAATCATCAACTCTTGTCTTCATCAATCCAAGAAATGCTCCACCCCGATTTCCTGCTCTCTCCCTGTCGTCCATCTTCCCCGATTGCCCATCCAGACCCAACCTCGCATCTCGACGCCCTGCACACGGCGCCCCAAATTCATCCCATTCCCGACCATTCAAACCGTCCGAATTCCGCATCACTCTCCCGTCCCACAATCGCACGGTTCTCTCTCTCTCTCTCATTGCCCGAACGATTCCTCTCCCACGATCAATCTCAACTTCCCCCACATCCACCCTTCGTCCCGCCGAATCTTCCATCCCCCACCGTTGAGCCTGATTGCATATCCCCACTTCTCCTCATTCCGCGGAACTCTATCTCGCGGAATCCCGATTCCTCCTCTCACCCTTCCTTTCCCCGAGCCTTCCCGCCGCTGAATTCCCTCACTCACGCCCCTCCGAGACCTTCACAACCTACCCACTCCATCGCCCACCAACTTCCCGACTCTCCCTGAATTTTATCCCTTCTGAAATCCATTACCGAATCCATGCGGATTCACTCCCGTGAAATTCACGCTTCCATGAGTTAACCCGTCCACCCGCGAAGTTCGACGCCACCTCCACCCATGTCCTGCTTAACTCCCGAAATTGCCCTGCCGCAAGACACCTCGCGGACCGTCCCGACATTCCCCTGCGGAAGTTTGTTCCGCGACTTCATCCCGCGATTATTGCACGAAATCACAAGGAGACTCCTTGCACGAATTCCCTCACCTCAGCCACTAAAAAAAGAATCCCCTCTCGTCCGCCCGAATTCACTGCCCCGATTAAACTCGCCATCGTCCACTCAGGCAAATTCCGCCAACAACCCTCCTGGTTCCGTCCTCCTGCAAAATTAAATTCCGACAGAATATAATCATTTATCAATCCCGATCGCCCTCCCTACTCCCCGACGAATTCATCCTTGGAGTGGCCTTCGCCCCCGACTGCACCCACAGGCTTGACCGTGAGAAAACCTTCACCCTTATCCTCCCTCTGTGTGAGGCGCAGTCAACCCCTCCGACGACTCGGCACGCCCCGTGATCTCCCCAGGCTCGATCGGGCCGCGCCTGCCTTGCTGCGTCCGCTCCCATTCCTGTGGGCCGCGCCTGCACTCTTCTTCTCCCCAGTGCGTACTACTTTCTCGCCTGGAATCTCCGGCCACCCCAACTGCGCCTACCTCGCCCCCCCACTGTACGCGCGCTCGACTGTTCTGTCGAGGCTGAATTGCATTCTCCATCAGCCGAGTCGCGCCTGATTTGACCCTAGCTGTCTGGTGGATTCCGGCGTGGACTGGGTCAAACCCCCCGTCAATCAATGTTCCGCCCAGTCAACGTGTCTGCAGTGCCAGGCCCGTTTGAGTGAGCCTTGGTGATTCACCTCGCTCGCCCACCGGCGTGTTAGTGCTCCCTGCTTGTATCACTCGCCTCTAGGCCGACATCACCGACATACACACGATCCCTCCCCGATTACGACGACGTCGACGAGGTCTACCACCGCTGACTGCCCGTGCCGCACCCGACGATCTCCCTCATCACGACCCACCGGGCACCCCCGCCCCGCAGGTTAGCTTCAACCCCTCTTTTAAAGTTAATTACTTTTCGAAGCGTTTCCTTTACTCGACTCCACCGCCGTCAGACGACGTAGATAGGGTAGAGCGGATATAGGTTCGAGATTTCTGTCGCGTATATCAGGTCCGGTACCGGGAGTGGGCTGCAGCCTTCGAGCTACTCCACGACGAGCGACTTCCACGCCTCCGGACATGGATCGAGAGGATCTCACCCTATCCATCATCGTGAGTTTCCCCGGGTCACCCGGAGTCGACCCCGCTGACCGCCACGCCTGCCTGCACTTAGGTTTAGACTAGAGATCACACTTAGGGTCCAGGACTCGCCCATCCTTAGGTTTGACCGGCATTTCTTAGCCAACCTCCGACTCATTGATCAGGCACGAGGGTTTTCACCACCGTGTCCTGCATCACTCACATTCTCTATATTTTGATCTCCCTCACTCTTTCTTTCCCTCTCTCTATCGCCCATGCTCTCACTCTCTCTCTCTCTCAATCTCTTGCTCTCTATCTTGATCTCTCTCAAGCGCTCGCTCTCTCTCTTATGATCTTGATCTCTCTCACACTCTTTCTTTTTTTTCTCTATTTTGATCGCTTTCTCATGATATCTCTTTGGTGCTCTCTCTCTCACAATCTCTCAATTCATCTATCTCTGTCTCTCAATTTCTCTCGCTTGATCTCTTCCTCATAATATCTCTCTCTCTCTCAATCTCTCCTTCTCTCTCACTCCCAATCTCACTCTCCCCCTTGATTTCTCCTCTCCCTGATTCCAATTTCCACCTTCTCACTCTCTGTCTCTCATTCTCTCTTGCTCTCTCTTGCTTCATCTCTCTTGCTCTCTCTTGAATTCCCTTTCTCCCTAAACTTCTCTTACTCTCTCTCTCTCTATCTGCTCTCACTCCTTTTTTATTTATCTTGCTCTTGCTCTACTCTCAATTCATCTATCTCTGTCTCTCATTCTCTCTTGCTCTCTCTTGCTTCATCTCTCTTGCTCTCTCTTGAATTCCCTTTCTCCCTAAACTTCTCTTGCTCTCACTCTCTCTCTCTCTACTCTATCTATCTCTTCCACTCCCTCTACTCTATCTATCTCTTCCACTCCCTCTTTTCTCTCTCTATTTTGATCTTTCTCTCTCCATCTCTCCCTCACAAACATTCCATCTCACTTTCTCTCTCCCTTCCACCTTCAAGATCTCCCTTTCTGGCTCTCTCTATTACAGTATTTCTCCCTCTTGTCTTCTCTCAATTTCTCCTTTCCTCTCTCTCCCTCTTGAGCTCACTCTCTTCCCCAAATCAGTCTCTCTCCCATTTCCAATTTGTTTCTGCTTTCTCTCTCCCACTCACTTTCTTTCTATCTCTCTTCCACGCCCTCTCTTTCTCTCTCTATTTTGATCTTTATCTCTCTCTCTCAATTTTGGCCTCTTTCTCTCCTTCCCAATCTCTCTCTTCACATATCACTCCATCTCCTTTGCACCCTCTCGCTCTATCTCTTGATCTTTTTGTCTCTCATTCTCTCTTTTTGTCTGTCATTCTTCAGATCTCATTCATCTACTTACTTTATTTTTCTCTCCCTCAATGTCTCCTTAAATCATTATTGAAATCTCTTTATCATGCCCCCATTTTTCTTTTGCCATTCTAACTAATTATCCCCTTTTACTCACATCCCATAGATGATGTCACTCATTGAATCCTAAATTACCTTTCTCATGTTTAATATTTTCTTTGGCTCTCATATTCATAGGAATTTAGAATAATTTTAAACTAACCAAATCTCTGGCCCCCAATGGCAACTCTAAGAGTTGACCAAAAAATCTTATCTATTCCGTTTTTCTCATCTCCCTATATTTGATATTCTCTTGTCTGAAATCATTGTGGGTCAACCTACAAGGGTATACATTTTAAATATCTCTATCAAGTCATGGTTTTATAATTTAAAAATATCAAATTTATTGGACTTAAATGTGCAAAAATTTTAAGCTCAACAACTAGTGATATAGATTTTATAATAGATTATGAAGAGGTTTGTTCTCTTGTGCTCAACTGGAAACCATCAAAACTCTAATTTTCATTGGTCCTCAGGACAAATGCGAATTGCACCATCTTGTTGTGAAATATGTTCTTATGAATAGAGAGATCAAAGAAGAAGTCTTTGCAAAGTAGGCAGAGGGTTTTATCACATAATGTATGGAGAATATATTCTCAATTGGCATAAGGCAATCTATGGGCTCAAGTAGGGTCAAAGAGCATGACATTGCAAGATAGATGAATTATTATATCAGCTTAGATTCACTAGGATAAAAGTGATTAGACAGTTTATTTGAATAAGAAGAAAGAGGAGGGTAATTTGATGATTGGATTGGACCATATGTTGATGACAATATCATAATTGGTTGAAATTCAGGTTTAATCCAAGAAGTGATTTCTCCCTATTCTTTCGACAAAATCCTTATTTAAACCACTCCCTGGACGCAGAGATGATTCTAGAAGAGGAAGGAATCAAGAGATTCAAGGATTGAGTTATCTAAATAGTTTGATTTACTTGAAACATCCAAGAATACATTTCTCGTCGAAGAGAGAGAATTTATAATGTTATGAAATTGGGCATGACCGTCGGATCTTCTCCTTGATGAGATCAACGGTCGTGATGGAATCCGAAGAGGTGAATCATTATGATTAAGTCGCGACTATTGGATCTTCATCGGAGTGTCATGATCGTGCCACGTTATCGCGTGAAGAGAGAGCGTTGTGAGATCTCATCTGTCTGATCTTAAATCGACATTTCAGATTCTCAGATGATGCTTTAAATCTTGGCCGTTATAACTCAGATGAAAGGCCAGGATTGATCCATTTTAGTAAAACGAATCGTCGTCCATTTAGATGTTTCCATGTACCCCCTCACTTAAGTGAAAATGAGGGGCTGAGATTAAATCGCATTAATTCGCGTCAATCGAACGATTCCGAGCGTGCCACATTACTTGCAAAAAGATAAAACAAAACATAGTTCCACGTGACAAAAATAAACGCATTTCTACAGGTATATAAATAGATTGGATATAATGGGTTAGTGAAAATCCTTAATGGATGCTTAGCCTACTAATCACACTCGCGCGCACACGCGAACACATGAGCACATGTGCACCACGTGGCGGGTATACACGTCGCCACGTGGCAACACATCACTCAATCGCTTTGTCAGCTGAAACGTTAGCACACGATAAAAACTTTCTTTTTATTTCTTTTATTTTTAAAAATCCAAATAAATCTAAAATAAATTTTAAAAAATTAAGAAAATTTTTAAAAAAATCCCTAAAAATTAGAAAATTTATAAATTTTAAAAAATAACTCTAAATTAATCTAAATTTATTTTTTTAGATCAGAAATTAAATATTATATCATTTTAAAATGTCAAATTAATAAATAATAAGAGAATAAATTTTTATTTCAAAAATACACTCATTTCTCTTAGAAATTAAAACTTAGAAAAATAAATGAGCATATAAAAAGTATTTTCTCTTCTTATTTAACATTAAAACCTAATTATAATCTCAAATTTATATGAGAATAATTTATTCTAAAATATAGTCTTTTAATTATGCATAATTATCCCTAAAATAGTGCATTTTGAGATTATAAGATAAAATTGCATGAAATGATAGATATGCACTCAAAGTATGATAGCATGCATAAGAATAAAATGTTTTATGCCTAAATTTGCATTAATAATCACATAATTACATGTATAAATTGCATGTTATCATAAATGAGTTGGGAACAAAAATTGATAAAAAAAAAAGTGTCAAGGAAAAGCTATCCAAAATGGCAAGATCAAACAGAACTTCTAGAAAGGCCTCTTTGCAAAGAGATTAAAGGTTTAAATAGATTTTTTTGGGTGTTTTATTTGATTGAATTGTTGTTAGATATCAACAGCTCAGATGGTGCAATGTCGCACTTAACTCAAATGAATCATTATGATTAATACATAAACACTAGATTTCATTACATCTTTACGAAGAGACAAGATTGCACAACATCATGGCGAACCCTTGAAATGCCTCTTTGATCATGCCCATTGGATATCTAATGGGTGTACTAAGTAATCCCTTGTCACTTTAAACAAAAGTCCATCATATCCTCCTATCTTGATGGCCATGATTCATTGAATGATAAAAAAAAAAAAATCATTGTCCACTGATCTAGCACCACATACCCCTCTATTTAAGTGAAAATGGAGGGTCTAGATAAAATCACACGATTGTGATCTAATTCTTATGTTATGTAGTGTAAACTAAAGGCATTAGAAAAGAACATAACAAGATTTAGAGCTATAAACACGACTATAATGCCACAAAGTGCAGATGCTAGAAGATAAAGCGATTCCACTTGGTGACTTGCCACATCACCATGCCACATTAAGGCCTATCTCGAATCTCCTAAAAACTCTAATTTTTGGAAATTTTTTGAAAAAATTCCTTGAAAATAAAAAATCAAAACATTTTCTAACTGTTGAAAAGTCATATTTTGTGACAATATAACTTTTTTCACTCAAATTTGTTTTCATTGGATCAGAAATTTACATATCAACCATTATATGACATTTAATTTCAGATATAACAATGGAATAAAGATTTTATAATTAAAAAAACTAGTTGAGTTAGAAAGACAAACTAGGACTACATTGAAGTTGACTTAACAAGAATTTCATATTCTTCTCTTTAAAATTTATAGTTCTAGTTTCCTAAATATTCAAAACTAAAAAATCTTTATAAATTAGAGTTGATATAAAAGAGGTTTGATGTTTGAAACATTCAACTTATAACTTACATCCAATTAGCATTAAATTATGCATTTTAACCCCTTAGGTAGGTCAATGGCATAGAATTTTTTAAAATGCAATAAAATTGGGATCATATGCATCATAATGACAAGAATTTGGAATAAAAATAATTTAATTATCATATTAGAGTGAATAAGAGCAATTCAAAGTCTATCTTACCCTTCAACTTAGACTCTCTCTCATTGCTTAGAAATGGATTACATTAAGAATGTAATAAGATCAACTAGTAATTTAAAAATCCATGGGTTGAGAATTAGTAAAATTGAAATAATAATTTTATCATAGTTACCATGGCCAAATAGTGGACATGATGCAGCATGCATCAAGGCATTCCTATGACAATAGCTACAATCCATCAAGATGATGCTACCCTAAGAACTTGGTTCTCTACCTACCAGTAGGTACAATGTAAAATTATGTGAAGGAAGAGTGATCCTACCTTCCCCCTATTCCATGACTTCATCTCCACCATGAATTTTGATGCCACATCACGCATGCAACAAAACACCTGTCATCTCTTCTACAAATGCATAAGTTAGTGAAATGAGAAGGGAATTAGAATTTTAAGAGTTTACATTCAAACACCACAGTTGAGGAATGATACCAGTTACACAACATGATATAAATATTTTTCTACCAATAATGATGAGGCTAGCAAGGAGATGCTATTGGACTTTCCAATGATTGTTACTACTTTTTCACCGAAAATGAGATTGCAGACCTCTAAAAAGTGGGAAAAAGAAGAATCTTGACAATAACTTATACATGCAGCTTTTCACTAAAATTACGCCAATAATTGCACATTAAATTATAAAGGGTGAAGGGGAAAGAGGTCAAGGCTATGGGTGACTTTAAAATCACCTTAAGAAGTGGTTATCATTTGTATTTGAATCAGACTATTACTATATTGTCCTTCGAATGAATCTTGATTATTTTTTTAACAAATCTGTTGATCAATGTTCATTAGGAGATATTAAATTTAAGTAGTTTCAAATTTTGATTCTAATAGGTACTAGATGTAATGCACTTTTGATAACGTGTATTTAGTTTACACTGAAGCCAATTCATATCAATCCTTCCAAATAAGCTCAATCACTACAAAACAGAAATTAGGAAATGAGAATTCACCATATTTATGACACAAAAGGTAAGGCCACATTTCTTGAAAAAGAAATGAAAGGCTAGTGTCAAAATTAATTCTTGATTCGCTTGATTTTAAAGACATTGAAACATGTGCATAATTTATTGAGGGAAAAAAAATGAGAACCTGTTTCAATTGAAATTCAAAAAAAAATTAAACTTGATACATTTAGATTTTTGCATACCTTTGCCAACAAAATCATGGAATGCCCAAGAATATTTTTTTCATTTTCATTAATGATTATTCTTGATATAATTACTTGTATCTCATGCGTGAAAAGTCTCAAGCATTGGATATGTTCATAATATATAAGGTTAAAGTTGAGAATCAACTCAATAAAATAATTAAGTCTACTACATCTGATTTGTGGTGGTTTTGGTGAACAATGTCCACGACCTTCAATTAAGTTTTTAGAAGAATGTGGAAATGTCCCTCGATAAACTATGGAAGGACCTCCCGCAATAAATCTTATTTGAAAGAGAAAACATAGAACGCTCAAAGACATGGTAAGAAACAGGATTAAATAGACTTCTTCACTTGAATTAATGGCTTTCTTTAAGAATGATGCGTTTGTCGGAGGAGATAAGGTTAGGGACATTGCCTTTGAAAAGGCTTTTTTAACGATGCCTCCTATTATTCAAAATAATGATGAAGATAAAGAACCATAACTTGAAATTGTTGAAACAATAATTGTAGCTCAAGGAAATACTTGAGAATTCTCAATTCTATAAGTGCTAACTCTACAACCTCAAGAATCAAGGTTATTAAAGAGATCCACCAGATAAAGAAGAAAAGAATATTTAGATGACTACTTCATGTATCTCCAAGGACATGAAATAGACATAGGCATTGAGGAAGATGATCCAATCAGCCTCTATCATGCCATGGAAGGTTCATATTCTCACAATTGGATTGAGGATATGATGAAATTCAAATCCAAGAGGGACATTAAATTATGGGATCTCATCCCATTACTTGAAGGTGTAAAGTGCATTGGCTATAAATGGATATTTTAAAACAAAAAGAGATTCAAGGGTTTATAAGGAGGATATAAAGTTTTTCTTGTTGCTGAAGGATTTACTAAGAGAGAAGGCATTGGTTACAAATTGATTTTGTTCCAATTTCAACAAAAGACTCTTTTAGAAAAATAATGACACTTTTTGCACATTATGATTGTGAGCTTCATCAAATGGATGTAAAGACTTATTTTCTCTATGGAGTCATTCAAGAAAATATATACATGATGTAACAAAATAATTCTGAGTCTTAAAACTCAAAGGGGGATGGGCAATAAAGAGACGTTTTCCCTAGTTTCAACATCAAACGCTTTGGAATCATAATGACACTTTTGGTACATTATGATCATGAAATTCTTCAAATGGATGTAAAGACTGGTTTTCTCTATGTAACTATTGCCGCATGATGGAATAAAAAAAATTCAAAAAACTCAAAGGAATTGATTTTCCAAATTGAAGAAATCCATCTATGGACTCAAGCAAGATTCTTCTTAATGGTATCACAATTTTTTTCAATTCATCATTTCAGATGACCTTGAGATGAATTTGGATGATGATTCTGTATACAGAAAAATCAATGGGAGTAGGTATAAATTTTTTTTTTGTATGTGGGTGACATTTTGATTCCATGTAATGATATGGGCCTATTAATTGAACCAAAACATTTATTTCATGTAACTTTGAGATGAAGGATCTTGGTGAAGCCTCATTTGTTCTAGGTTTATAAATAGATAGAGATTGTGGTCAAAAGGTTAAAAGGTTATAAAAAAAATGCCTCTTTTGAGAAATTCTCTAAAGTCTTAGAATGCAAAATTGAATTCCATAAAATACCCCGTTGCAAGAGGAGACCAATTTTGTCTCAATCAATTCCCTAAAATGATCGCAAACTAAGGAAATTCACAAAATTTCTTCTTTATCAGTTGTTGGAGGTACAATATGCACCCAAGTTTGTATGCATCTAGATATTGTGTGAATAATTGGGATACTAGCCATATACTTGAGAAATCTAGGAAAGGATCATTGGATTTAATACTACTTACATACAAGAAGTCAGATCAATTCAAAAACATTGGTTATTCTAATTTTGACTTCCCTAGATGCCAAGATTCAAGGTGATCCACATTAAGTTGTGTCATTTTTCTAGGTGGATGGGCCATCTGATGGAGGATGCTAAATAGTACTCGTAGCTTCATCAACTATGGATGTACAATACCTTGCCATGTATGAGCTATCCAGTGAAGGTTTATGGCTAAAGATGTCTCTCTTGAAATAGAATTTGGAGTGATATTGAGAAAACCCTCAAAATATATTTTGAGAGTAAACCAATCATATTATTCTCCAACAAAAACAAGAGTTTGACAAAATCTAAGCATATAGACATTACATACTTGAATTTCAAAGAAAATATTAAAAAATGGGAGCATATTGGAACAAACTCAGTTCATGCAGATCCACTTACCAAAAGCTCGTTGCCTAAATCACGACACGCACATGGGTGTTCTTATTTGGGAAGATTTGTGAGTCCAAGTGGCCTTTTTTTATTTGATTCTAGTCTTTGTGAGTTAAATTATTTATGTAAAAATTAAAGTGAATATTTGTTTTATCCAATTTGAATGTTGATCTCCATAAAGCAGGACCCATTTGAAATGTTCATTTTTTTATTACATTACACAAAATTTCTATGCTACACATCCATACTAGATGTCATTCAGCATAAGAAAATATGTGATTTTTAAAGATTAGTTGCATGAAAGCGCAACGAAAGTTGTCTCAATTCAATGTTTGCATGTTGATGGATGAGATTGAATCATATGGCTTAAGTGATAATAATCGGGATTCAGCTCATAAAGATTTAATGTACAATTGGCTAGATGATCATGGTATGTTGCCCAGGTGGGAAATTATTGGAATTTTCCTATGGCTAAACAGACCATTATTGTACATAACGGCTATTTTAATTGCCCTCTTTTTGGTGGTTCTATGGAATTAATAAGATGGCTGGGGTTGTGGAGGAGATTGTGCAGATATTGTTTGTCGGTTGTAAACTTGTTGATGGAAAGCTCTGTTATTGGCAAGCCCTTGTTGGGGGTTATAAATCCAATGGTTTGGTCCTTCAATCACTACTGTTTCAAAAACCTTTGTGCACCCATGGTCATGAGGAATAATGTCCTTGATGGCATGTAGAGAAAACCACTCCAATCAATATGACGTGTGGTACGCGCTTCCAATTTAATATATTAGAATTTCTATCATGATTAAGTCTCATAAGCTACTATAACTGATGCCCTTTTACTTTTATAAAAAAACTTTAGGGGATTCTTGGGGTGGGTTAATTATAGAAAATAGATGTGGTAGAAGACGTTATCCAAGAACCAATTTATCCAATCATAGAGGAGCACCTTCAATGTGTAATCTTAACAGAGTACATAAATGAAATTATAAATGCCTAATGATTGAAATCCATACAAATCTCCACCAATACTCATAATCTGTTCAAAACAGATATCTAGATCATAATCTAAAGATCCACCCTTCAATCACCAAAAGTAAGGAGAAGTTTCTCACCCTGGACCTCAAAAACCCACCTTGGACGAGAGGCCACTACACCAAAGGGAGAGAAGTGAGAGGGGAGAACAAGGTCAAGAGATGGGGGAAGGAATTCACAAGCCAACCCCAAGCTCAGTCTCTTCCAGCCACCACCTTCTTTTACAGTTTTCCCATCTCAAGCCCCAGCAGTTGGGTTCACATAGGTTACAAGGGAACCTATTTGAACGGGGGCCCTTTCACGGCATTAGGCCCACTTACTACTAAAACTGAACCCGAAGAGAGACACAGAGAGAGAAAGGCTTACCCGACGACTGACTCAAAAACCCGAAATTTAATGCGTTGATGTTTTTCCGTTGATTTGGACGACTGTAGCCGTCGCTTGAGCAGTGTTTGAGTTAGTCTTTAAAAACCAACATAGCTCATGCCCTTTCGATTTGTATAAGAAACTTTAGGGGGCTTCTTGGGTGGCCTAATGAATAAGAATCCACCCTTGTATTCCTGCCCAATCTTTCAGAGAAGGGGCTATGCCTTCGAGAAACAAAAGATCTATACCTCGATGCTCTGAGGTAACTCAATTCTGGTCCAAAATCCCGTCCTTTCCGAGAAGACTTTTGCAGAGTTATCCCGATGGAGACGAAAGAATTTTCAAAATCTCTTCTGTTTACAAAGTCAACGCCAAACTCCTTTACATTTCTTGACCTTATTTTCTTACATCACGAGGGCCACATTCTCCTCTTGCTAATGTAAACAAGGCTCAATCCTAGCGAGCGGAAAATATAATAATGCGGTCAACGAATAATGAATCGTAGTCTTAACCGGTCTGCTGTCGTTTTCGGACAACGACTCACGCGTGATGGGCGAAAACATGCACGCCGCGCTATAGATAGCGATCGAAGGCGAAGAAACGATGGAGATTTAGCCTCTTTCATCTGCTTCGCTTCGCACAGAGAGTCGCCATGGCTTCCAAGCGTCCTCACTGTCTTTCCTTCGCAGTCTGCCTCTTTTCTCTTTGTGTAGCCGTTTCCAGTGAGAACGGCTTCGACTTCGGACCGAAGAGGAAGACCCACTTGCACTTCTTCTTCCACGACGTCGTGGCCGGACCAAACGCCACCGCCGTCGTCATAGCGCGAGGTCCTACGTGGAACACAACCACTGGGGGTTTTGGGCAGATCGTCATGATCGACGACGCGCTTACGGAGGGCCCCAATCGCTCCTCCAAAGTCATCGGCCGGGCTCAGGGCCTCTACGCATTCGCCGATCTTGACAAGATCGGGTTGCTGATGACCCTGAACTACTACTTCACCGACGGCGTTTACAGTGGCAGTACGCTGGCTATATTGGGCAGGAACAGTGTCTTCGAGAAGAGAAGGGAGATGGCTGTCGTAGGGGGCACCGGGTATTTTCGTCTAGCAAAGGGCTACGCTGTAGCGAAGACGGTCTCGTTTAACACCAGTTCTGTAGACGCCGTCGTGGAGTACGATGTCTATGTCGTCCACGGAGGCCGATGAGACTCGAAGTCGCGACAAAATTCGATTTCGCAGAATTGTTCTTGAGCGAAATTGAGGCTTGCTGTTTTTCGTTTGCTTCACCGGTCACTCAAGTAAATTTCCAATTGTAAATGGCTGAACCGATCCTTTGTGGCGAAACCCCCAAGGTTGAGGGCAGCAGTCATATGATGAGTTCAAGGATTTTCAGAATTTCCTCTCTCTCTCTCTCTCTCTCTCTCTCTCTCTCTCTCTCTCTAGATATATATATATATATATATATATATATATATATATACCTCTCTCTGTTCACACAATTTTAAATGTCCATGACCACATATTATGTACTTACATAAGTATGTTTATGGGTGATATTGTGTCATAATAGTTTTTATTATATACAAATTCATGCTTATGTTCTACCTTTATAATTACCTATTTTTCTATTCAAAAGTACATTGCATTCTTGGCCATACCAATCATGAGGATCTTAGATTTGGAATATTAGGCAACAACTTTGTATAAGGAGGGATGACGAAGGGAACATTGATGCCATCATTATAGAGATAAATTTTGGAGACGAGGGAATAATCATCCTAAGATAACATAATAGAGAAATTGAAATTTTAGGCAGTGCCAAATGACAGTATATGCTATAGTTATCACAACCAATACATTTTTAAGTATCAGGGTGACTTCCTCTTGTAGTCCCACAACTCACACAAAAAGAGATGCATAAAGTTCCATGGAAAAGGCTAGTCTGAGTATAGTGTTATTGGGATGTCCAAGCTTTCTTTGCCAAAATAGAGAGGACTCTGATAAAACTAATCTGCGAGGTCATTGAAAACACACTGATCAGGGTAAAAAAATTACCAAACTCACCAATTTAGAGAAGTAATCACAAGTTGAATAGTTTAGTGGTGAATAAGGGTAGAATCCACGAAGAATTAAGATATTTTTTATGTATTCTTTGACATTTGATCAAATCAAACAATGAATTGAGGTGAGAAATTAGGGATTTCAATATTTTTAGAAAGATAACTCAAAATTGAATCCACGGAATCAAAAATCATCGAATTTGGATCAAAATTCACAGAGAAATTAATAAGCAAATTAGGTAGAAATTTTTTAATGAAAAGATAGCAAAAAGCCAAAATTATAATCAAAATTAACTTAGTCTACGATTTGAAATTGAAATCTAGTGTTATAGGAAGAAAGATTTGGATAAAAACATAATTTCTAGCCCAAGATAGCGCTCGAATTGATATAATTGCTCGCCATATCAGAGGTTTTTCATTACGCAAATTCGAAGACAATTCTTGGCATTCAAGAATCAATTTATCCCTATTCTCTCAAAAAAATCTCAGTTTCAAACAATCCTCGGATGCAGATATGGGTTTAAAAAAAAAGGAAAGCAATAGATTCAAGGATTGTGGTGTCTAGATAGTTCAATTACTCGAAAACCCCAAGAATGTTTAACATCGTCGAACAACATCCCAATGTATAAGGATATTTGGGCGTAACCGTTGGATTCATCATTTAATCTTCGATCAATGGCTCTGATAAAATGTATATATGCGAATCGTTATGCTTAAATCGCGTCCATTGGATCAAAGATGAATCGATGAGATTTCACCACTTCGCGCGTGAAGAAGTAATGCAAGAAAATGTTCACCGTGTGATCTTGATCTAACTCGTTTTGAATAGTTTTAATCTCAGTCGTTATAACTCTTTAGATGAACGGCTGAGATTAAATCATTATAAAACAATTTGTCAACTAACAAGAGTGAGCCACACCCCTTGACTTAAGTGAAGATCGACGGCTTTCATTTAACGCCCGAATCGGACGCTCCACGTGACACCACGTCACCTGCACATATGAAAACAGAAAAATAGTCTCACGTGACAAAAATTCAGGCATATGCAAGAGAATATGAGTAGTGTGTTCATAATGAGACATCGAAAATCTTGAAAAGAGTGATGACAAAGCTAATCCACGAGATCATTGAAAACATGAGGACATGTGTCAAAACATTTACCAAAATCACTAATCTAGAGAAATAATCACAAATTTAATAGTTTAGTGGTGAATAAGGGTTGAATTCACGAAGAATTATGATATTTTAGAGATATTATTTGAAATTCGATCAAATAGGACAATGAATTGAGGTGAGAAATTAGGGATTTTGATATATTTAGAAAGAGAACTCAAATAAGAATCAATGAAATCAAAATTCACTGATTTGGATCAAGATTCGCGGAGAAATCAAAGAGAAAATTAGGTAGAAATTTCCAAACATGAAGAGAGAGAAAAACTAAAATACGATCTAAAATTATTCTAATCTATGATTTGAAATTACATCTAATGACACAGGACAAAAGATTAGGAGGAAAACACATAATCTAACCCGAGATAGTGATCAAAATGATCCAATTGATCTCCGGATCAAAGGCTTTTCATTCCGTGATTTCGAAGATGATTGTTGACATTCAAGCGGCGAATTCTCCCTAATATTTTGACGAAATATCACTTTCAACTACTCCATCAATGTGAAAATGAGTCTAGAAGAAGAAGAAAATGAGAGACTCAAGGATGACACTGTCTAGACACTTCGATTACTCGAAAACATCCAAGAGTACATTTTTCATCGAAGAACATTCGTATAAATAGACAAATTTGAGCGTAACCGTCGGATTTGGTGTTTCATCTTTGATTAACGGCTGAGATGAAACTTCAAGCTTCGAATCGTTATCTTTAAGTTGTATCTGTCCAATCTAGAATGGAGCGATAAGATCTTGTCACGTCGTGCGTGAAGAAGTAATGCCAGAAAACGCTCCTCGTCTGATCATCATCTAATGCTCAGGATGTGTTTGGAATGATTATAATTTCAGCCGTTATAACTTCTCAAATGAACGGTTGAGATTAAAATGTTTAAAATATGAATTGGCGTCCAATCTGATTGCACCGCGTCCCCTGACTTAAGTGACAATAGACTATTTCAATTTAAAGCGTGAATCAGATGATCCACGCGATGCCACGTCACCTGTACATATTAAAATAAAAACATAGTCCCACATGATGAAAAATCATGCGATTCAAGGGATATATAAGGTACTCGGGATTAGAGAGTTAATGTTATCCTGAAAAGGATGCTTAATCTCTCTAATCACACCCGCGCCCATACACACGCACATATACAAGCGCAAACACATACGCGGCGTCACGTGGCGTGTCCATATGTCGCCACGTGGTGACGCCCTTTTTTGTCCGCGCCACATCAGATCACTATATAAAATTAGTTTTTTTCATTTTAATTTAAAATAATCAAATTGAATTCATAAAAATTTCATAAAAATTCTAGAAAAATTCTAGAAAAATCCCTAAAAATTCAAAAAAATCATTTCTTTCAAAATATAACTTCAAATTAATCCAAATTTGTTTTTTATCATAAATTAAATTATCCATCATTATAAATATTATTTGAATAAAAAGAGAATAAATTTTTATTTCAAAAATACACTCATTTCTCTTATTAATTAAAACTTCAAAAAAATAAATGAGTATATACAAATTATTTTCCCTTATTATTTATCATTAAAACCCAATTATAATTTCAAATATGGATGGGAATAATCTACTTTGAAATATATTTTTAAAAATACATAATTATCCTTAAAATAGTACATTTTGAGATTATAACTTAAATTGACATAAAATGATAGATACGCAGTTAAAGTATGATAACATGCGTTAAAATTGAATGTTTTATACCTTAATTTATAATAATAATCATATAATTGCATGTTAAAATTGCATGCTATCTCATTAAGCATACACACATGTGCACACACACACGCACTCACATGCGCGCACATATACATATGTGTGACACTTGGTGTTCTCATACTCCGCCACGTGGTGCCACTATTTTGTCTGTGCCACATCAGCTGCCAATTTAGCACACGATATAAAAATATTCTTATTCATTTTAATTCAAAATAAATCGAATTAAATTTATAAAATATTTATAAAAATTCAAGAAAAATCCCTAAAAATTAGAAAATTCATAACTTTCAAAATTCAATTCCAAATTAATACAAAATTTATTTTTTTGGATCATAAATTAAATTATCTATCATTATATAGAGTCAAATTCAATAAATAACAAGAGAATAAATTTTTATTTCAAAAATATACTCATTTCTTTTATAATTTAAAACTTAAAAAAATAAATGAGTGTATAAAAAATATTTTTCTCTTGTTATTTAGTATTAAACCCTAATTATAATTTTTAAAAAAATGAGGATAGTCTAATCTAAAAATATTTGTCTTAATTTATCATAACTATCGCTAAATTACTGTATTTTGATATTATATCTTAATTTTCATAGAATGATAGATAAACACTCAAAAATATGATAATATGCATTACAATGGAATGTTTTATGCCTTAATTTGTATTTATAATTATATATTTTCATGTATAATTTGCATGTTATTGGAGTCCACGCGAGAAACAAGGAGAGACTAGCCTTAAGGGATATGATACAAAATCAACTCGTAAATGGCATGTCCATTTTCATACCCCAAGCCAATCCTATGTTTCTTACTCAAATCATATGCTTAACATAAAGATATCACTGTTGGGAAGGAGAAATAATATTAATTGATCAAAGGAAAAAAAAAAAAAGGTATGCTAAAGGACCATCAATTAGAGGTCTTATTTCATGAATGAATAGACACGACCATATTGGTAGATAACCTTGAATCACTAATCCCACATCAAGGAATGGAGGCAAGTAAAATAATTGTGACTAAAAAGAAAGTTGTGGCAAGAGTATCGGCATGGTATTCTTAGTCACCTCTTTCAACATGGTCTAGAAATGTTTCTTCAGAAACATCAATAAAAACAAATTAGAGTAAGTGGATTCTAGTATGAAGCTAAGGGAACACAATGTCTTATAGAACTTGCCCCAACATTTTACTCACCAATAATTAGCCTCATAAGAAGGTCTACACGAAAGAAGGTGTTTCTCACAACTTTGTCCATGTCCATAAAAGGAAACCCTCAATGAGCATATGTAATTGGAGGATTCATATTTCTTTGTACCATGATGATTTCTAAAATAATCTCCAATAGATTCTTATACTTCTTTTAAGTTGTTCTTACTTTTATGTATTTACGAGATGAAACCGCGAGATCATCGATTTCACACGGTCTCGTGTCAAAACAAAGTCTAAACTTACCAATTTGATGAAAATGATTCGAATTGAGGGGTATAATGGTAAAAAGGGTCGAATCCACAGGGAAATAAGGAAATTCTTAATGTTTTCTTCAAAATTGATCAAATCGGACAATAAATGGATGGTAGAAATTGGGGAAAATGGTATATTATGAAAGATAACTTCAAATCGATTCCACGGAATCAAGAATCATCGAAATTGATCTTGATTTCGCGGGGAAATTGAAGATCGAAGTGAGAGGAAATTTTCGGACGAAGAAATCGAGAAATTGACAAAAATTAAACCAAATTAAACTTGAAATCCGAATCTAAATTGAAATTAAACATGATAGGATGGTAGATTATGAAAAACCGCTTCCACTAATCCCAAATAGCGATCAAATTGATGCGATTAAACCTCTTAATCGCCAAAAACGGGAAGAATGTGATGTGGAGATTCAAGCGTCGATTTCTCTTAATCTACTCAACCAAATCTCGAGTTCTTGCCCTCAGTGGATGCGGAATTTAGTGAAGAAGAAGCTAAAATTGAGAGATTTGAGAAGGGAGGTGTCTAAACATATCAATTGGATTGATTCCTAACTCAAATGCTTAGAAAGTCCGAAGAACATCTCTATTTATACACTTTTTGGGCGTAGCTGTCCGATCGAAATGATCGACGATTACGATGAAACGGTCCATCCTGGACCGTTTTAAAAATATCGCAGCCATCAGATCATGGATGGAGCGTCCGGATGAAGCCCTTTGATATGCGTTATAAAATGCACTTGATTGTGCCCGTTGGATCGTGATCCGACGGTCCGGATGTGTAGCGTTTGCTTTAATCAGGGCCCTTATAACTCCTCCTTTTAGACACGTGCGTTTGATGAGATTTGGTGGACCACAAGTCCATGCAATCAACGCGCGTCGATCGATCCTCTGTTCGATTCAAGGCTCATCCTTCGGCCACGTCACCTGAAACTTAAAATGTCATGTGCAACTTAGTCCCACACGGAGAAAATTAAAGAACTTGATCGGGTTTCTAATATGCGACGAATAACAGGGTTAAGAATTCTCTTCCGATAATCGGAAGACTATATGTACTATAACCACTATATATTTAAATATAAATAATGCGTCACATCGCCGCGTGGGCCCGCGTGGCGCTGTCACGTGGCCTTGCATGTCACGTCGCATCCACGTGGGTCCCGCACGAAATAAAAACCCCTTTTTTGTATTTATTTAATTTATTTTTAACATTAAAATCGCAAAATTAATTCAGAAAAATCCGAAAAAAATTCCTAAAAATTAGAAAACTCATAACTTTTAAAATATAACTCCAAATTAATCCAAATTTCTTTCATTTGATCCGAAATTTAATTATCTATCATTCTAAAAAGTCATAATTAATCAATAATAAGAGTTTTAATTTTCATTTCAAAAATACATTTATTTTTTAAGGATTTAAACTTAAGAAAATATAAATAAATGTTTATAAAACATTTTCTCTCATTATTTTAGCTTTAAAAACCTATATAATCTCAAGTAAAGATGGGTTATTAATTAATTATCTTTAAATCATCATTATTAACCCTAATTTAGAGTATTTTTGATATTATAATGACTTTTTCATGGAATGATAGAAAAATACACATAAGTATGATAACATGCATGGAAATGAAATCATTTATGCCTTAATATGCATTAATAATCATGTTTTATCATGTTCATGTAGTATGTTATCATGTATCAAACAGTAAATCATGTATTGTGAAGCTTTGTCCAATACTAATGTATTGAAGACATTTTGAATTTGATTTGAAAAGTTACAAGAAAGGGAATAAGAAGAAACATAACAAAATGTCTCTTAAGAAATTAAGAATCTTTTTTATTTTAATTCAATTTAATTTTATTTGGTAATATTTAATTCATTTTATGCTAGAAACAACATCCAATCTGGCTAGTATTCTTGAACTCAACTCAACATGTCAAAACATGTCTTGATATGGTATAGTGACATGGATAAAATAGGAAAGTACTAAATATACAAGTAGTGCAAGTGTAAGAACCCACATAGAAACTTTTCATTTATGCTCAATTAGATATACTCCCGTGAATATATCATCAATAAAAAAAAGTGAATATTAGGAATTCTCTAGACTCGTTATTTCCTTCTTTTTAATTAATCATCCACAAAATGTTACTCATAAGATTTGTGAATATGCCTATTTGAGCCCAACAAGACTATAATAGTTCATTTCTCTATCTTGTAATGTCATTAATTAAACTCTACGGGTCTCCTATATTTTCTATGAGATTACGCATGGTATCATAGAAGGTATGCCTGGGGTCTCTATCATCATCATCTTCTCAATTGATCAATCATTTCTCTTTTTTAATATTTTATGACATTGAAAGGTTCCCATACATCAAGATTATTTTTGGGGTCGCTTGTCATTCAATTCTTAATAGCACTTGAGTCATCCAGCTCAACCATTTAGGCCGTCATACAAGCCATCCAAAAATCTCCGGGCATCAGACAACCCGCCACTCTCATACTCATATTCATGGTTAATAGCCTATCTCGATCCATAGTTTGCATGAATTCAGAACACCTTATGATGCTTTATTGTCAGTTTCTCATTCATCTTGTTTTAGCCTTCATTTCCAACTTTTTTGTGTGCATAAAACAGAGCGTAAATGATGAATTTTTTCATGTTTGACCTGTTTTATGGTCAAAGAACGATGCACTAATCATAGTTTCTCTAGTTTCCCTTATTGTAGCATTTGAGAGAAACAAATCACAAAGATACAAGAAAAGAAAAAGATGGTTCCCATTAGCCATCTAAGTTCAACAAATCATTTTTGGATTAATTAATATTTATTTCCCTATTAAATAACTAAGAAGAAAGAAGAATGAAAAAGGATAAAGTTGGCTAAAATTCCACTCAAAATGGAGTTCTAGATTTTAAGATATGCTTATTTCAAGTTTTAAAAAAAGTTTCAGAATTTTTGGAAATTCTACAAAATTTTATCAGTTAGATCTAAGTCTTATAATTTCTCAAGGCATTTTTGGAATAATAGAGTCACCTTTTGGCCTGTCTGCACTGCCACTTGGAAATGCTACCAATAAGCAAGCTTGCTCGCAAGGCACCTCCCTTCATGTGAAGTGTCCCTTACGAGACTGGACAAGTAACACCACCACGCCGATTGGCACCTACTTGACACACATGCATAGGCGATTTCCACAATTCATTAGTTTAACCACGTTTGACTACTACATTTTCAAACTATTTTTTCTCCGTTTTCAATCTTCAATTATGGGGATGAGATGTGCAGAATTGTCTCGTTCGCTAGAGAAATGAGAGAATTCACCCAATGAACACATGGATGCTGCAAAACGAGTGCTAAAGTTTATTAAAGGTACTTCGGATTTTGGGTTGAAGCACATAAAGGGTGAAATTATTGAGTTAATTAGGTTCAATGACCGTGATCATGCGAGTGATTGTGAAGATGGAAAGAGCACCACGGGATCTGTCTTCTTCTTGACTAAGGTGGTTCTCTCACTCTAATTCTTGAGTTTACTGACCCCACAGTAAACTCCTAATGGACTTTACTTATAAGGATTTAGGGTTTTTGGGTTTTTATCGTCAGGAGAAGCTCTCGGGAAGAGGGGTAGTCTTGTGTGTAAGCATAGCATTTCTGGTCGAACCACCGAACCACACATCTTGTGACTGGGGGACTCAACGGGGGCGGGGACTCATTTGCTTGTGACTAAAGGAAGTAGAGGTCCTATTGAACCGAACAGCCCCTCCCGTCAAGTGAACAGTGTTGGGCATGTGGGCCCTTAATGGCACATGAGCCACTTAAGGGACTCACATGCCCGTGCGATTTTCAGCCCAAAAGGCCCTTAAGGGCGGTAATGCCCTTTTAGGGCACGATAGGAGTTATTTGGGGGTTCTGACTGTTTTTCTCTCTCAGGCTCATGGCGGGAGCACTTAGAGCTGCCTTCAGTTGAAGTCAGCAGTTGCAGAGGAGATCTCTGAACATGGAGAGGCTGTTCTCTTTTTGCTTTGAGAGGTTCCTTCAAGAACTCTTGTTCTTCTTTGGTCCTCCTTGTATCCACTGATTTCTCCGAACTCTGCCAGAGACTTATGTATCAACTTTAGATTGATTATTCTATTGTTGAGGTTTATTAAGTATTCCTTGGCTATTGTTGTATCCTTCATCAAGATTTCTCAGTATATCTTGCAGTCAAACACCCTTTTTTCTTTTTAACTGGTATCAGAGCAAGGTTTGTTTGGCTGCATATATTACTGTGAAGATGACAGGTGGATCATTAGTTCGGATGGTTGCTTTCAATGGCAGCAATTGGGCAATTTGGAAAGCTAGAATGGAAGATTTTCTCTTTTGCAAAGACCTGCAGGGTCCTTTGCTAAGAGATAGTGCAAAGCCTAAGAAGATGTCTATGGAAGAATGGAGGATCCTAGACAGAGAAACCGTGGGGTACATTCGCCAGTGGATTTGTGCTAATGTTTATCACAATGTTTCCCAAGAGAAGACGGCTCATTCTTTATGGAAGAAGTTGGAGAAGCTCTACAAGATCAAGAATGCAAACAACAAAGCCTTTTGGATGAAAAAACTTGTGAATTTGAAATATGTTGATGGGAATCTTGTTACTGACCACTTGAACAATTTTCAGAATATTTCTAACCAACTTGCCTCTATGAACATAAGTCTTGAAGATGATTTGCAGGCTCTATTTCTTCTCAGCTCATTCTCTGAAAAGTTGGGAGACTCTCGTTGTCTCTTTGAGCAACTCTGCGCAAATGGGGTTGTCTCTATGGAGCAGGTGAGCACGAGCATCTTGAACGAGGAGTTGAGGAGGAGGAATGCAGGGACTAGCAGCGGGGAGTCTCAAGCACTCGTTTCAAAAAATAGAGGAAGAGGAAAATCAAGGGACAAGGGTCATGCAGACAAGGGTCAGAGGCAAGTCAAGGTCAAGGAAAGATATTGTTTGCTATAACTGTGGTGAAGAAGGGCACTACAAGAGCCAGTGCAAAAAGCCCAAGAAAAACAAGAACAAAAATGAAGAAGGAGACAATAGCGGGGCAAAGGAGACCATCGCCACAACAGAAGAAAGTGATTTCTTGATTTTTTCCACTAATGAGAATGTCCTTTCTTGTGAGTGCCAGGACTTAGAGTGGGTGGCTGATACAGATGCTTCCTTTCAAGCCACGCCATAGAGGGAGTCATTTTGCACATATCGAAGAGGTACAACAAGGGTACTTCAAATATTGTGGGCATTGGCGACGTGAAGATCAAGAACAACTTGGGCTATGAGCTGTTGCTTAAAGATGTGAGGCACGTAGTAAATCTTTGGTTGAACTTGTTATTGCTGGGATCTGAGGCTCGAAAAGCTCTCCAAATCTTTGTCCAAAATAATGATTGCAGCGGAAGGTGTTGAATCAAAACATTCAACATCGTGGAAGCACCAAGAATGGATGATCTCATCATCCATTCTAGGTGATCCTATCATCTAGTATAGAATAAAATTCATACTTACTTGGATCATTTGAAAGAGTTCTTCAACCGTTCAAGCGTCTGGCCTCTAGCGGTATCCACACAGTCTACAGACGATCGGATCTCCTCTTGAACACTCGTCACCACGAGAGAAAGAGAAGAGGGAGGAGAAGTTCCACTAGGCTTGCATGGGCACCTCTATTATGGTCGTTCTCCCCCTATTTATAGACTTTGGGAATGTGAACTTTTCACAAAAACCCTTATTATTATGTCTATATCCACCGACGTCCATTGACCTTATGTGTGTGACCCTCCAGGTCCATATATCTCGCTAGTTAATGACTCTATCAACCCAATAACACTTATTGGTCTTCCTTATCAATTAACTATATCAACATATAGATTAATTGACTGAGGATCGATTTAACCCAATCGACAGGTTGAGTCGCCAGCCCGGTGGGTGCCAAGCTACACCACGTGCTCTAGGAGATATGGAGTATATTAGAACTCTTTCATGGAACCTTGCCGTCATTGGTTACCGTGTACGTATAATCCTTCATCTACACGAGACTCATGAATGACTTAGGGTATGGTTAATTGTCAAACCCTAATCGGTCACTCAATTTAGTACTGATGCGAGTAGGAAATCATTGAGAACAACTTCTCTAATATTTCCACTACCTTGGCCAAGGATTTAACCGCATCTCATTCCTTGAGTCGATATCCTCATATACCAAGGGTGGATGATCTCATCTTGACCACACAATCATCTTCGTAGACTTCATGTCGTATCCAATATATGACGTTTTAGATATCCCGTGACTAGGGATTCGTAAGTCATAATCAAAACACGATCATCCATCCACAAGATGTCTTTGGTGTCTCAGGTCAAAGGACCACGTACACAACCGTGACATGAATCAACCTGATTGACAATTAGGTATATTACCATTCAGGGATTCATACGGATCAATTCAGTGAACTCTTTCTCCAAAGAGCACCCACTATCTATCCTTAGTGTCTCCACACCGATGGCTATAGGATCAGCCATACTCATCATATGAGTTGGACTAGATAGTGTTATTCTTTCCGGATAATTCGATGTCCTTCTCGAATGTCCCACGAATATGAATGTTTAGAACATATGTTTAAAGACTAGTGATCACTATATTATGATCTCATCATAATTCACTTAGTCATTGCACAGGCTCATGGACTTCATTGCAAACATCACACAAGAATGACAATGAATAAATTTCATTTCAACGAACATAAACAAGATTGATGAAAGTGTGATTGGCTTATAGGCCACATAATATCCATCAATCTCCCACTTGGACTAAAACCAATTGCCCTTGTGCATCAACCCCATAGTTGTGCAATGACGCTCAAAAACTTCTTGAGCTAAAGGCTTAGTCAGTGGATCTGCAAGATTATCGGTTGATGGAATTCTTTCCACCACTACATCTCCTCTGGCAACGATCTCCCTAATCAAGTGAAAGCGCCTCAGAATGTGCTTAGACTTCTGATGAGACCTTGGCTCTTTCGCTTGTGCTATTGCACCATTGTTGTCACACAATAATGGAATAGGGTCTGAGATCGTAGGGACAACACCAAGGTCTGTGATGAACTTCTTCAACCAGACTGCTTCCTTGGCGGCATCACTCGCGGCAATGTACTCAGCCTCTGTCGTCGAATCTGCAGTGATGGGCTGCTTGGAACTTTTCCAAGACACTACTCCCCCATTCAAAGTGAACAAGAATCCAGATGTAGATCTACTATCATCTAGGTCTGTCTGAAAACTCGAGTCAGTGTAACCCTGGAGCTTAAGCTCCTCTCCTCCATATACCAGAAATAAATCCTTAGTCCTTCTCAAGTACTTAAGGATGCATTTCACGGCTTCCCAAAGACTCTCACCTGGGTTAGCCTGAAATCTGCTCGTAACACTTTAGAGCAAATGTCACATCTGGTCTTGTACATAGCATAGCGTACATGATGGATCCAATCGCCGATGCATACGGGATCTTTTCCATCAATGCTCTATCTTCAGGAGTCTTAGGCGAATGCTCCTTAGATATCTGAACTCCATGTCTTATTGGTATGAAACCTCTCTTGGAGTTCTCCATGCCAAACCTTTTGACAATGGTGTCTATGTACATGGATTGGGATAAGCCAAGCAACCTTATTGATCTATCTCTATAGATACGTATTCCCAATACGTAGGTTGCTTCTCCCAAATCCTTCATGGAGAAGTTCTTTGACAGCCACGCCGTCACTGATGATAACATACCTACATCATTCCACATGAGTAGAATGTCATCCACATAAAAGACAAGAAAAATGATCGCGCTCCCACTGATTTTCTTGTACACACAAGGTTCGTCTTCATTCTTAATGAAGTCATAAGATCTAATTGTCTCATCAAATCTCATATTCCAACTCCTAGATGCTTGCTTCAATCCATAAATAGATCTCTGCAACCTGCACACCTTTTCTGGAAACTCCTTGGATGTATAACCCTCAGGTTGTGTCATATACACCTCTTCCTCAAGGTTTCCGTTGAGGAAGGTAGTTTCACATCCATTTGCCAGACCTCGTAGTCATAGTGTGCAGCTATGGCGAGAAGAATCCTGATTGACTTTATCATAGCAACTGGTGAAAATGTTTCGTCATAGTCAACTCCTTGTCTTTGATGATAACCCTTCGCCACCAACCTTGCCTTGAAGGTGTCAATCTGTCCATCAGCACCAATCTTCTTCTTGAAGATCCACTTACACCCGATGGGTACTATACCCTCAGGAGGGTCGACCAAGTACCGTACTTGGTTCTGATGCATGGACTGGATCTCTGAATCCATTGCTTCTCGCCATTTCTTAGAGTTGGAATCATTGACCGCTTCACTATATGTTAAAGGATCATTATCCTTTAAGTGGAGAGTATCGACATCATCCGTCACAATATGTCCTACATATCGATCTGGTTGTCTTGGTACTCTACCAGTCCTACGCGGTGCCTCTGTGTGTACTTGAAGATTTTCGGGGACTGAGTTCTCATCTAATGAGGTAACATTTGTGTTCGAATCTGGAACTTCTTCCAGCACTACTTTACTCTCACTATCTCTTCTCAAGAGATACTCATCTTCTAAGAAGATGGCCCTTTTTCCAAAAAATTTACACAACTCAGTCCTCGACTCCAACTTATCTGTATCATGTTTCTTAACATGAGCAGGACAACCCCATACTCTAAAGTAAGAGAAGTCCGGCTTCTTCCCTTTCCATATCTCATATGGAGTAGAAGCTACAGATTTGCTAGGTAAGACGTTAAGGACACGCACTGCTGTCTCAAGCGCATATCCCCAAAGGGATATTGGAAGTTTCGAGAAACTCATCACAGATCGCACCATGTCCAACAAGGTACGATTTCTCCTTTCTGAAACACCATTCATCTGAGGTGTGTAAGGAGGAATCAATTGAGCTAGGATACCATTATCCTTAAGGAACTGTGTGAACTCTGTACTTAAGTATTCATCTCCTCGATCTGATCGAAGAGTCTTGATACTCTTTCCAGATTGTTTCTCCACTTCATTCTTAAACTCTATAAATTTCTCAAAGGCTTTAGACTTATACCTCATAAGGTATACCCATCCAAACCTAGAGAAATCATCAGTAAAAGTGATGAAGTAGAAACTGCCACTTCTGGCTTGGACATGCATCGGACCACATACATCAGAATGTATTAGCTCCAATACACCCTTGGCTCGTTCTCCAATCCCTGAGAATAGAGATTTGGGTAATTTACCCATAATGCAAGATTCACAAGTTGCAAATGATTCATAATCAAATGCTCCCAAGTATGCATCTTTATGCAACTTCTGTAATCTTCCATCACCAACATGCCCAAGTCTACAATGCCATAAGTAGGCTTCGTTCACACCATGTTTACTCTTCTTAAGAGCAACATCTATTTGGAGATTATAAGAAGAAACATCAATCACATATAAACCATTGACTAATGGTGCCGTAGCAACCAATTTACTTCCCAAGTAAATAGAACAACACTTGTCCTTAATAATCAAGGTATATCCCATCTTGTCCAAACAAGAAACTGAAATGATGTTCTTAACTATGCTAGGAACATAATGACATTCTTCTAAAGAAAGATAATCTCTGGATGGTAGCTTGAGGTTCACAACCCCTAGCGCCACAGCAGCAACTCTTGCGACGTTTCCCATCCTCAGTTCCACCTCGCCCTTTCTCAGCTTTCGCTTACTTGTCAACCTCTGCGAATTATAGTAGATGTGAGAAGTACATCCAGTATCTAATACCCAAGATGCAGAATCTCTATAAGACAAGTAAGTATCTATCATATAGATACCTGGAGCATCATCATGCTTCCGCTGAGCTTTCTCGTTGAGGTATTTTTTTTTATTTTTTTTACAGTTCCTCTTCCAATGTCCTTTCACACCACAGTGGAAACACGTTCCCTTATCATCGCCGTCCTTCTTTGTCAAAGTTACTTTCACTTACTTTTTCCCTTTGCCCCTTTTTTTGGAGGCAAAAGCTACCTTCCTCTTCTTGTTGGTCCCACCAACAAAGAGGACTTGGGGCTTTTCCTTCTAAAGGTTCCCCTCGGCAGTAGTAAGCATGTTCAGTGCTCAGACTTAAGTAAGATCTTTAAGTTCCTGAGCTAATCAGTGAAGTTCGGCTAATCAAACGGTTGACATTCATAATGCCACGAAGAGGGTTATTCGACGACATCTTTGCCTTTAGGAGATGAATAAGAATTAATAATTAATTCTTTGCAGATATTGTGTTCATTGAAAATAATGCTCCCATTAAAATTAAGCAATTCACACAACCCTCATGTGCATGAAAAGGGAGAACCGACAATCTCCTAGTGGGGATCAGAATCTCAACAACTATACTATGATCTGGAGTGGACTCCACCAATCATAATATATTGTTGAGCATCCATCTCTTGAAACTTGCAACATTTGCAATATCTGATCATACTTCGGTCCCCGACGCTCATGCGGCCTGGAGTGGACTCCACCAACCACTGAGTTCGGTTTAAGCCATACCTTTGTTACTTGACGGAAATAGATTCGTGAGTGGTCCTGGAGTGGACTCCACCAAACCAAACGGTTCCTCTACCCCGGCCTTGTGTCATACACTAGTTCTTAGTTCCTCTTCTTTGATAAGCAAGCCTGGAGTGGACTCCACCAACCCAACTTAAAGTGATTTGGATACTAAGGCTATAACAAAGGAGGACCACGTGTGAGTTCGTAACTCTTGCGTTTCAGCCTAGATTTTAATATGTGAGGGGTTTTATGTTTTATCGGGTCTCTTCGTTAGGGTACATCATGGTTATCTATATAACCATACCCAAAAATATGATTATTTCAATAATCATATACATATATCACATATATGTCATATATGATGTTATATCAATAAACCAAAAACATATAAATACGGGATCCTATAATAGGTCCATCTATGTTATTGGTTTCACATCCAATTTAATAACATCACAATTAAATAAATAAATTTAATTCAATGCAAAAAGTTAATCATATTAATATTTTGCAAATTAAACATGACTATCATGCTTAAAATTAAGGAAGTAATCATTTAAACACTTTAAAATGATTATAAGAATTTCATGAATTTAAAAATAACTTAACCCTTAAATTATTCAATTCAAAATTCCAAAATATAACTCTTTATATTTTCCCACCATGTGGGCTTGCCAAGTGTCGCCACATGGTGTCATCAAGGGGCGCCACATGGCTTTCCTTGGTCGTGCCACATGGACTTCCCAGGTGGCGTCACATGGCGTTCCCATATGGCGGCACATGGCCTTCCCAGATGCCACATGGCGCTCCTGGGTGATGCCACATGGCGCTCCCGAGGTGGCGCCACATGGCCTTCCTGCATGGCACCACATGGACTTATCTGGTCTCGCCACATGGCTTTATATAGTGTCGCCACATGGCTTTACCTGGTGATGCCATGTGTCATCATTTTTTATAATCCATGCCATGCATGTCTGCCACGTGTCATACACATGGCAGCTCATAGGGTATTGAGTATGCATGGATGACATGTCTCCTGCCACATGTCACCACTACAGGTTATCTCCATGCATGGTTGACATGTGTCCTAACACATGTCAAAACCAATATATCCATGCATGGCTGACATGTGTCCTAACACATGTCAATACCAAGGGTAATAATCATGCATGGCTGACATGTGTCCACCACATGTCATCACATAAAATTATGTTCGTGCATGGCTGACATGTGTCCCACACATGTCATAACCAAGGGGCATGCACATGCATGGTGGACATGTGTCCTCCACATGTCACCTCAAGAAGCCATAACCTTGCATGGGTGCCATGTGTCCCTACACATGTCACCTCAAGGGACTATGGATATGCATGGGTGCCATATGTCCTCACAAATGGCACCTCCATGAAATCAGGTCGAGCTTCTCCTTCTCCTTGTGATGACCATCAATAGAAATCCCATAACTCCTTCATTTCTTGTCCGTTTTGGACGTTCTTGGGATCGTTGGAAAGCTTATCAAGAGCACAACCTGGCTCTGATACCACTGCTGGGATCTGAGGCTCGAAAAGCTCTCCAAATCTTTGTCCAAAATAATGATTGCAGCGGAAGGTGTTGAATCAAAACATTCAACATCTTGGAAGCACCAAGAATGGATGATCTCATCATCCATTCTAGGTGATCCTATCATCTAGTATAGAATAAAATTCATAATTACTTGGATCATTTGAAAGAGTTCTTCAACCGTTCAAGCGTCCGGCCTCTAGCGGTATCCACACAGTCTCCAGACGATCGGATCTCCTCTTGAACACTCGTCACCACGAGAGGAAGAGAAGAGGGAGGAGAAGTTCCACTAGGCTTGCATGGGCACCTCTATTATGGTCGTTCTCCCCCTATTTATAGACTTTGGGAATGTGAACTTTTCACAAAAACCCTTATTATTATGTCTATATCCACCGACGTCCATTGACCTTATGTGTGTGACCCTCCAGGTCCATATATCTCGCTAGTTAATGACTCTATCAACCCAATAACACTTATTGGTCCTTCCTTATCAATTAACTATATCAACATATAGATTAATTGACTGAGGATCGATTTAACCCAATCGACAAAGGTTGAGTCGCCACCCGGTGGGTGCCAAGCTACACCACGTGCTCTAGGAGATATGGAGTATATTAGAACTCTTTCATGGAACCTTGCCGTCATTGGTTACCGTGTACGTATAATCCTTCATCTACACGAGACTCATGAATGACTTAGGGTATGGTTAATTGTCAAACCCTAATCGGTCACTCAATTTAGTACTGATGCGAGTAGGAAATCATTGAGAACAACTTCTCTAATATTTCCACTACCTTGGCCAAGGATTTAACCGCATCTCATTCCTTGAGTCGATATCCTCATATACCAAGGGTGGATGATCTCATCTTGACCACACAATCATCTTCGTAGACTTCATGTCGTATCCAATATATGACGTTTTAGATATCCCGTGACTAGGGATTCGTAAGTCATAATCAAAACACGATCATCCATCCACAAGATGTCTTTGGTGTCTCAGTCAAAGGACCACGTACACAACCGTGACATGAATCAACCTGATTGACAATTAGGTATATTACCATTCAGGGGATTCATACGGATCAATTCAGTGAACTCTTTCTCCAAAGAGCACCCACTATCTATCCTTAGTGTCTCCACACCGATGGCTATAGGATCAGCCATACTCATCATATGAGTTGGACTAGATAGTGTTATTCTTTCCGGATAATTCGATGTCCTTCTCGAATGTCCCACGAATATGAATGTTTAGAACATATGTTTAAAGACTAGTGATCACTATATTATGATCTCATCATAATTCACTTAGTCATTGCACAGGCTCATGGACTTCATTGCAAACATCACACAAGAATGACAATGAATAAATTTCATTTCAACGAACATAAACAAGATTGATGAAAGTGTGATTGGCTTATAGGCCACATAATATCCATCAGTTATCAATCGGGAGGTTGGATGATGAAGGGTTTGAGAGCAAGTTTGGTGGAGGACGTTGGAAGTTAATAAAGGGATCTCTTGTTGTTGCTTCTGCTAGGAAGTCTGACACCTTGTATAAGCTTGCTGCTCAAGCCTGCAGTGATGAGTTGAATGTTGTAGAGAAAGATCCCAGCATGGAATTGTGGCATCGGAGGTTGGGCCACATGAGCAAGAAAGGGTTGCAAGCTCTTTCAAGGAGAAACGCTCTACCGGACTTCAAAGGTACACGTTTAATCCCTTGTGTTGATTGCCTCACTGGCAAACATCATAGAGTTTCCTTTGCTAGTCCAAAAGTGCCAAGAAAACTTGTCCTTTTATATCGCATTTATTCAAATGTATGTGGTCCATTAAAGACGAAGACGCCACATGGAGCCATTGATGTGCACGACATTAGTGGTCCTATCTATTTTGTCACTTTTATAGATGATTGTTCCAGGAAAGTTTGGGTCTATCCTTTGAAGATGAAGGACCAAGTTGTTGATGTCTTCAAGGAATTTCATGCTCGGGTGGAAAGAGAGAATGGCCAAAAGATGAAGTGCATCAGGTCTGATAATGGTGGTGAATATATCGGGTCACTTGACATTTATTGCAAGCAACAAGACATTTGTCATGAAGTGATAGTCCCGGGTACTCCTCGGCATATTGCAATGGCAGAGAGGATGAACCGCACCATCATGGAGAAGATCAGGAGTATGTTGTCTCGTGCCAAGCTGCCCAAAAGATTTTGGGATGTGGCATTGAGGACGGCGGTGGGTCTAATCAATCTTTCCCCAAGTATTCCCCTAGATGGTGATGTTGCAAAGCATGTGTGGTCAGGACAAGATGTTTCCTACAAGCACTTGAAGGTGTTTGGGTGTCGTGCTTTTGCTCATGTTCCAGATGTGGAAAGATCCAAATTGGATGGTAAGACAAAAGAGTGTGTTTTTCTTGGTTATTCTCATGATAATTTTGGGTACATGCTTTGGGACCCAGCGAAGAAGAGGGTATTCCGAAGCAAAGATGTGATTTTCTTTGAATATCAGAATATCAGAGACCTACAAAAGGAAAGTCGGTCAGATGACTTAGTTCAAGAAGGGGAAGACGTTGATCTAGTGGTACTTCAGATACCTCATGGTGATGGTGGAGGTGCAGCGGAAGAAAGCGAGCATGAGGAGATGCGCCAAGAAAATGGTTCTACATCTATCGAGCAAGAAGATGTAGAGGAGATCCCCTTAAAGTCAGAGCTGCGACGGTCGTCAAGGATACATCAACCCTCGAGAAGGTATCCTATTGATGAGTATGTTATGCTTACTGACTGTGGTGAACTTGAATGCTATCAAGAGGCAGTTGAATGTGAGCATAAGGAGGAGTGGTTGGCGGCCATGCGAGATGAGATGAACTCGCTCCAGGTGAACCACACCTATGATTTGGTATCTCTACCTAAGGGGAGAAAAGCACTGAAGTGCAAGTGGGTTTTCAAGTTGAAGACTCAGGAGAATTCTTCCAAGCCAAAGTACAATGCAAGGCTAGTCATCAAGGGCTTTCGGCAGAAGAAGGGCATTGACTTCGATGAGATATTTTCTCCAGTTGTTAAAATGTTTTCTATACGTGTTGCTCTAGGTATGGTTGCTTGCATGGACTTTGAGGTCGAGCAGCTAGATGTTGAAACAGCCTTTCTCCATGGTGATTTGGAAGAGGAGATATACATTGAGCAATGACGGAACGTTTTCGCACGTCGTCAAAACACAAAAACGTAGGTCAAACAAAATTTATAAAAACCGAACTCACAGAGATAAGATATAAAATCAAGTAATGTGTAAGTATCGGGTCGATCCACAGAGAGCAGGGTTGACTTTAATCACAGAGTTGACTTGGTCAAACTTAGGTTAAAAAGAGGTTTTAAAGAAGTAAAAATAAGAAGTAATGAGTAGAAATGATATAAATAGGCTAAATAAGAAGTTTTAAGAATTTACTTCTCGGGTTTGACAGAGAAAAGTCAAAAGTCAAAGTCAAAGCATTGACTTTGACCAACAGTAAGAATTCTATAAAATTAGATAATCAAACAGAGTCAAAAGATTATGAAAATTATATATTTGGAAAATAGAGAGAAAATAGAATTTATTGATATATAATTCATGATTTTTGGATAAGAAATGGATTTACTATGAATTATTGAAAATCAAATATCAGAAAATCCCCGAAATTAACACCTCAGAGGAAATCTTCAAATTGAATGGTCAAATGAAATTCAAATCTTGCAATTTCTATGGAAATCTAAGAACCAAAGGAATCTAACAAGACTGAAATTATCGAATTCTGATTTGTAAATCAAAAGTAATTGACCCCGAAAGTCAATATTTAACTTCTGATGAAAGATGAATAGTCCTTGGTCAAACATCAAATTGGAGGGTCAAATGAACTCGGAATTCAATGAATTTACCATCCACGAAAAGCTGAGGAAAAGAGGAATCCACTGAAACCAGAATAAAGTGATTTGGAATTATAATCACAGAGATATCCTATTTTCAAAATCAGCAATTTTTCAGACTGAAAATTGGGGAAAATGAAGAACACTAAGAACTAATTTGCAAAATTAAACTTCTAAATCTAATAAAAACTCAAACTACCTCCTGATAATCAATAGAATCTCACTACTAACCCGATTGCCTCAAGAATGGGGCTTCAATTCTCGTGGATTGAAGCGAATTTGCTCGGATTCTTCCTCGGGGACGTTCGGAATTCAAGGGGAAAATTCAATGAAATCAAAGAGAAATTCGTGATCAATCCCGCTCCAATTGCTTTGCAATCGAGTCTAAACGCGGGGGGATCACGATGAACTAGAGATCTTCCTCGAAATTCGCTTAATTCCTTCACGAATCGATCAAAAGTTGAAGAACAAAGGGAGAATACATGGGTTTTTAAAGGGAAAATTAGCCCGAAGATCGTGGGCAATTGAAGCGGTCGTGGGAGCGGATTTGAGGCGTCGTGGGAGCGATTCCTTTGGGCAGGATCGTGGCTTCAATCCCGCGACGAATCCTCCCAATTTTGGCATTGAATTAGCCCCGATCGTGGGCACGATCACGCGGCGATCGGGCTTTGATTGCCTGGCGATCGAGCTACGATCGTGGAACTTCCATAAATGAGGCTTCTGACGCGGCGATCGGCGACGATCGTGGGGCAATCGGACCACGATCGCCCGACGATCGGGCCACGATCACGCGTCGATCGTGGTTCTTCGCGAAAGAACGCCAGTCGTTCGATGAAGATCAGGTGAGCCGTCCGATGTTGATGAGGTAAGCCGTCCGATCTTTATTTGTTTTGATCCACTTGTGGCGGTCATCTGATGGAGATCTACCGCCCGATGAAGCGTCCACCATTCGATGAAGATCAAGCGCTCCAAGCGTCTCCACAAAGAGAAGAGGATCGCGCTTCACCGTGGCCGTCAGATTGCGATCGCGCGGCCTTTATTTTGATGAAGATCGGGAGCTTCTCGTGATGCCACGTGTCCGAAGGTGAGCCGTTCATCGTCTTTACGTACTCCTCCAATTGAGCACGTGCTTGATTTAATGATCGCGTGGACTCGGGTCCACGCGATCTCCGCCGTCCTGATCGAATCCGACGCCCGTCGTGCGTCCACGTCGCCTTCAAAAGGTAAGACATGTGTGGGACATAGTCCCACACGGAAGAAATATCTCATCATTGTATGGTTAAATATCGAGGCGCGGTAACGCATTTGCGTTACCGCCCCAAACTTCTTACCAGGGCCCACTATCCTGTGGGCCCTTCAAATGCCAGCCCTTCTCCTGCCATGTGGCGCCCCTCACGGGCGTCCGCGTGGACCAGTGTGGACTGCGTGGCTTCCTGCCACGTGTTCGCGCCCTATGCGCCACCTGCGCCTCGCGCGGGCCACCCGCGGCCCTGCAATGTGGCCTCAGCGCCGCGTCGCATCCGCGCGGTGGTCCCGCGCGCCACGTCAGCCCGTCGTGCACGCCACATCAGCGCCGCGCCACGTCATCACTTGCAGGTTAGTAAACCCTTTTTTCGCATTTTTAATAAAGAAATTACTTAAAAAATGCATTTAAAAAGAAAATAAAAATCAGAAAAAGGCCTAAACTTCAGAAATTCATAACTTTAAATGTAGAACTCCTTTTTAATCCAAATTTGCTCCATTGGATCACAAATTCCTTCATTTTTCAAAGAAGAAATCAAAATGAATTAGAATTTACTCAACTCATTTCTTAATAAACATTCTAAATCATAAATTCCTCTTGAAATTATCCTTCAAAGCATGCATTAAAGTTAAAATCATCCATGAAAAGACATTAACTTCTTTTAATTTAAACTTAACAAAAGACTAATCATATATCAAGCATGAAATTATCCCTAATTTATGCATAAATATCGACTTTAGTGAAATGACATACCAATGGAGAAAATTCCTAAAAAGTAGGATGACATGCATCATATTCACCTAAAATAAGCATGAATATGAGTTAATTAGGATAAGAATTTGGGTTATAACTGCATGTTATCAAGCAACCAGAAGGTTTTGAAGGTGAAGGCAGAGAGCAGCTTGTATGTAAATTGAAGAGGAGCCTCTATGGCTTAAAACAAGCCCCAAGACAGTGGTACAAGAAATTCGACTCATTCATGAGTGAGAATGAGTTCAAGCATACAGCTGCAGATCCTTGTGTTTACATCAAGTGGTTTGGTGAGAGCTTCGTTCTTCTCTTACTATATGTTGATGATATGCTTATTTTGGGAAAAGATATGCCCATCATTGACAGGCTGACGAAGGAGTTGAGTAAGTCATTCGCAATGAAGGACTTGGGACCAGCGAAGCAGATCCTTGGGATGGAGATCTTCCGTGATAAAAGAGCTAAGAAGATATGGCTGTCATAGGAGAGATACATTGAGAAGGTGCTAGAGAGGTTTGGCATGAAGAATGCTAAACCAGTTGGATCACCCTTGGCCAATCACTTTAGGCTCTGTGTAGAGCAGTGTCCGAAAAGTGATGAGGAGAAGGACACGATGAAGGATGTGCCTTTTGCCTCAGCAGTGGGGAGTCTGATGTATGCTATGGTGTGTGCACGTCCAAACATCACTTATGTTGTGGGCATTATGAGCAGATTTCTCGCCAATCCGGGGAAGGAGCATTGGGTTGCAGTGAAATGAATACTTCGTTATCTAAGGGGGAGTTCCAAAGTGAGTCTATGCTTTGGAGAGGGGGCTGCTCAGCTGTCTGGGTACACAGATGCAGACATGGCCATAGACATTGATACGAGGACCACTTCTGGTTTTGTTGCCCTATTTGCAGGGGGAGCTGTGTCTTGGCAATCTAAATTGCAAAAGTGCATTGCCCTTTCCACGACGGAGGCTGAGTATGTGGCCGCCACTGAGTTATGTAAAGAGATGTTGTGGATGAAAAAATTCTTGCAAGAATTGGGGCTAAAGCAGGAGGAGTATGTGGTCCACTGTGACAGCCAGAGTGTCATCCACTTGAGCAAGAACTCTTCTTTCCACTCTAAGGCAAAGCACATTGATTTAAGGTACCACTGGATCAGAAATGTGTTGGAGGAGAAGCAAATGAAGCTTCAAAAGGTTCACACAAATGATAATGGGACAGACATGTTGACAAAGCCATTGTCAAAGGAGAAGCAAGAGCTGTGTCGAAGGATGGTCTGCATGGAGACACGTCATGGAGCTTGAGATATTTTCCCTTCTTAGGCTGAAGGGGGTGGTTGGTATCCCACTCCTAACAGACTTTACTTCTAAGGATTTAGGGTTTTTGGGTTTTTATCGTCGGGCGAAGCTTTCGGGAAGAGGGGTAGTCTTGTGTGTAAGCATAGCATTTCTGGTCGAACCACCGAACCACACATCTTGTGACTGGGGGACTCAAAGGGGGCGGGGACTCATTTGCTTGTGACTGAAGGAAGTAGGGCTCCTATTGAACCGAACAGCCCCTCCCTTCAAGTGAACAGCGCAAGCGCCACAATCGGATCGGCTTGGGGCTTTGTAGGAGAGAACAAAGACTAGAGCTCTGATACCAAAACAGAAAGAGTGTAGGTTCCGGTGTAGGTGTAGGTTACGAAGTCAAGAACTCATCAAGATTCTGGTAACGAAGTTAATAACTGAGCTCCCTAGATGTAGTAAATGAAGATGGGTGCCAGACATGAAAATAAGGCCCGGACCCTTCAGATTCTCGGTTCTAGAAATGTGATAACTTGGCTTTCGCATAAACTCTCTCGTCGTGTAAGGCGGAGTACATTGTGTCGAAAATCTTTCCAGGATCACTCTCTCTCTCTCAAACGCTCGGCACTATTGCGCTCTCGGCAAAATGCCGAATCTCTGATTTCACGCAAGAATAGAATAAAAGTAGAAGAATGCTTGAGGCAATTTCTCCTTCTATCTCTCTGGAATAGAAACTTTTTTTCTCTTACAAACTACGATAAGCCTACTGCTATATATAGAAAACTAAACATGGACCCGTACCATCACACGATCCAGACCTGACGTGGTGGTTCAAGAACTGAAGATCCTTTTGCCATTATCTCCATGTATGTTGCGCTCCAACCGTTGCGAGTCTGCCACGCCAGGAGATAGATGCAACACATTGCTCTCAGTTGTGTGCCGTGTCAAGGAGTTTGGCTGATTTGTCTACTCAAGGAATTGGTTAGAATCAAAGTGCATCCAGTCAGGATCTCCGTAGATAACAAATCATCAGCCATAGAACTCCCCGAAGATCAACTCGCTGATAATTTCACCAAGCATACAGGAAGGGCAAAATTCAAGGAATTTACATGATCAACTTGGCATTAATGATGCTGGAAATCATCTCCAAGCTTGAGGAGGCGAATGTTGGAGTAAGCTTGAAGAGATTCAAGCAGCAGATGAAGGCAGTGGACGCAATTTGGACATCCTGACTTAGTTTTCGTTTTCAAATTTGGACTTGTAGTTTGTTTGAAGTTAATCTAAGCCGTTCGTCTGTCCTGATTATAACGACAGATAACGTGCCATGTTGGCAGTGGGCCATATAATGATTACTGAAATTGTTATGACTGTAACGCCCGATGATGGGTGTCTGATCGGTGCCTGTAAAAGAAAGCAAAAATCGCAATTCTTTCCGTGAAATACTGCGGTTTCGTGTTTCTTCGCAATTCTTTCCATTGAGTGATTCCAGACAAAGATGCCTTCAAACTCAATTACTACAAAGATTAGAAGTTTTGCATGTTTCTTGAGATTCTTCGCCCTGTCTTCACCCATCCTCCTCTCTTCTCTTCTCCCTCTTGTAAGTTTTATATCTGTTGTACGGTGAAAGGGAGGGAGAGCGGTAGAGAGAGAAAGATTTGTTTTGCAACATGAGAATCATTGCCATGAACAGTTAAAAAAGACTAGGTAGGTCTCAAGTGAGCTCCAGAATAATTCAGCAAAATCAACCTGTAGGTTCAACCTCTAATCGCGGACGACATAAACATCGAACTCCAAGACGGCGTCTCCCGAAGTGGGGTTGTACGAGCTCGTCTTTGCTACGGCGTAGCCCTTAGCTAAACGGAAATACCCAGTGCCACCGACGACAGCCAACTCCCTCCTCTTGATGAAGGGACTGTTCCTGCCCAATATGGCCAGCGTGCTGCCCTTGTGAACCCCGTCAGTGAAGTAGAAGTTCAGGGTCATCAGGAACGCGATCTGGTTTAGGTCCGCCGTTGCGTAGAGCCCCTGAGCCCGGCCGATGACTTTTGAGGAGCCATTGGCCTCCTCCGTCAGCGCGTTGTCGATAATGACGATCTGCCCAAAGGCGCCGGCGGTTGTGTTCCATGTAGGACCTCTCGCGATGACGACGATTGTGGGGTTGGGTCCGGCAACGACGACGTGAAAGAAGAAGTGCAGGTGGGTCCTCAGCTTCGGTCCGAAATCGAAGCCGTTATCGCCATACACGGCTACACAGAGAAAGAAGAGAAAGATCGCCAAGGAGGGGAAGTTAGTGCGCCCGGAAGCCATGGGGACTGTATGCGAGGAAGGCGGAGGTCTTATCTCATCTCCCTCATTGCCTGCGACCGATGGATATAAATAGCACCGCCTTTAAGCATCTTTTCCCCCATTTTGCGCAAGCAGTGTTGTCTGAAAGTGCCGGCAGGACAGTAAAAGTTTCAAGTATTTTTTTATGCCCACATTGTTTAATACGCCAGTGTCCAGTTTTATCGCTTGCTTTCAAAATCTATGCGGCTCATTTGCCGTCTTGATTCATGAGGCAATTAGCTACAATTCATGACTGCTAAGTATACAAGTTAGAACGAGAGAGGGAGATAGCGAGAGAGAGACAGATTCAACCCTCAAACGAGAGACTGGTAAGAATCTAGTTCTTAATGGTATCAACTCAACACGAGAAAGTGAACGTTTAAGCAACGAATCTCAAACGTTCAAGTACAAGGGGTTGTACTTGAATCCTCTGGCCCAATTAGTATAAAATGGGACTCCAGTGTAAACGTGTCCAGAAAACTATAAAATGGGCCTCAATGTCTCAATTGCGAATAATATAAAATCTTTTTTCCATATTATTTTCAATTATTTTAAATTAAACGGAGAAGCATCGGACGTAGGAGAGATAGAGAAAGAGAGTTCAAAATTATAATTAGTTTTACGGTAAATCCTCTCATTTACTTCCACGACCAATGACACGAATTGACATTGTCTGTGTCATAGTCGCTCAATACCTTTCTCGATTTCAAGGATTATCTGCCTCCGTGGACGACATAGACATCGTACTCCACGACGGCCTCAGTGATTTTAAACAAGACCGTCTTCGCTACAGCGTAGCCCTTAGCTAGAGGGAAATACCCGGTGCCCCCTACGACAGCCATCTCCCTTCTCTTCTCGAAGACACTGTTCCTGCCCAGTATAGCCAGCGTACTGCCATTGTAAACCCCGTCGATGACTTTGGAGGAGCGATTGGGGCTCTCCGTAAGCGCGTCGTCGATCATGCGCATCAGCCCAAAGCCCCCAGCGGTTGTGTTCCACGTAGGACCTCGCGCTACGTCGACGGCGGTGGCGTTTGGTCCGGCCACGACGTCGTGGAAGAAGAAGTGCAAGTGGGTCTTCCTCTTCGGTCCGAAGTCGAAGCCGTTCTCACTGGAAACGGCTACACAGAGAGAAAAAGAGGCAGACTGCGAAGGAAAGAAAGTGAGGACGCTTGGAAGCCATGGCGACTCTCTGTGCGAAGCGAAGCAGATGAAAGAGGCTAAAATTCCATCGTTTGTTCGCCTTCGATCGCTATATGTAGAACCGGTTTGAGGGGTCTTTTCCTCGTTATGCCGGAGTGTCTTATCTGAAAGCGTCGACTGAAAAGTTGACGCTACAAGTACCGGCATTATTATATGCCGCATTACAAGTACTGTAACTTGCTTTAAAAAATTAGGCCGCTCGTTTGCCGTGATTCACGAGACTACGGCCACAGGCTACAATCCTGGAGGTCGAACACCGGTATCGTCAAAAATTTTATTCAAGTTGAGAGAGTGCAAGACTCAACTTTAATACGGTCGAATTACTCTGGTAATTAGCTCATCACGAGAAACTGGACGCGTGAGCAATGAATCTCTATGGGAACCGCAAAGATAAAAGATGAATCGCACAAGATCACATTACTCAATGCCCGACGAGGAACAGAAAAGACGCCGCCTGGAGAAGCAAGATCACGGGGCTAAAAGCCGCCGCTCCCCTAAATCCAGCAGAAGAAGACGCGGACGCGTTCGTCGATGACGTGCCTCGGTGGACGACGTAAACGTCGTATTCCACGGTCGCATCTCCCGTCGCACCGCAGAGTGCTGCCGTTGTAGACTCCGTCGGTAAAATAAAATTTCATGGTCATCAAAATCGCGAGATCTGTGAGCTTTAAAATATTGAATCTCTTTTGCTTCGTCTTGCATCGCCGCTTCGTCTTTTTCTCTTTCTCTGACCCTTCTCCTTCTCCTTCTCCTCCTCGGGACATCCCGACCATCATCCCACTACAGATATCCAATACCCGGTACCGTCATCGGTACTAGATATCAGATATCGCATGACTGACAAAATTGGGTTCTAAAAGCTAGAGATCAGTTTCTTTAAAATCGATTTTTAATTTTCTAAAATCGGTTTCTAAAAATGAGAAAGGAATCGATTTCTTGATTGATAGAAATAGCGTTCTCACTGGAAACTAGAAATAAAGTGAGTGAGAGAGAGTGAAATGATGGGATGACGGTGACGAATCCTCGCTACCGTCATCCAGTCACCCTTCTACGTTAGCGGATGTCGGTTACAGGTATCTCAACGACACCCGATACCGTTACCTATTATACCGATATGTAGCACCGGGATATCGGTATCGAGTCTCGGTAGTACCGCCACCGACACCGGTAACCGTTACCGGAATCCAAACGGTCATTTCCTAATTCAGAGAAACAGGGCTCTCTCTATCCTAATAATCGTCGACCTCGATTGTTCGACGATATATCGACGATCGATCAGCGCACAAACCAATTTGATCGATCGTGGCATCAACCTTTTGCCTGTCGACCTCGATATATCATGATCGTCCAACCCTAGCGCGGCCGGCGAGTTTTGACGTGTGAGCAATGAATTTCAATGGGAACAGCCGATAAAAGATAAATCGCACAAGATCACACAACTCAATGCCCGAGGAAGAACAGAAAAGACGCCACCTGGAGAAGCAAGATCACGGGGCCAAAAGCCGGCCGCTCCCTAAATCCAGCAGAAGAAGACGCGGACGCGTTCGCCGATGCCGTGCCTCGGTGGACGACGTAAACGTCGTATTCCACGGTCGCATCTCCGATGCTGTTCCAGGAAGTCGTCTTGGCGATAGCGTAGCCCTGTGCTAGACGAAAATAACCAGTACCCCCTACTATAGACATCTCTCTGATCTCCGACGCAGCGGAGTTCCTTGCTAGCATCGCGAGAGTGCTGCCGTTGTAGGCTCCGTCGGTAAAATAAAAGTTCATGGTCATCAAAAGCGCGAGATCGTGCTGTGACGCTGTGGCGTAAATGCCCTGAGCGCGGCCGACGAGTTTGGACGTTAGGTTTGGGCCCACCGTGAGCGCGTTGTCGACCATAACAACGAGGCCGAAGCGGCCGGCTGTGGTGTTCATCGCCGGCGACTGAATAATGGCTACCGCTGTTGCGTTTGGTCCGCTCACGATGTCGTGGAAGAAGAAATGAAGATGGGTCTTCTTCTCATCTCCTAGATCGAAGTTGTCATCGCCATTTACGGCAGCCAGGAGGAAGACGAGGAAGATTGAAACGCAGGTTGCGCGGAGGATGGAAGAAGCCATGGACGGGATTTCCAAGCAAAGAAGTCTGGGATTTAATGAGTACGATGCAACCATCCGCATAGCCGTGTATATGAAGGAATCAGTTATTTCTAGAAGAACAGCCGGTTGGTGGGTTTGGTGGACTCCTACCCGTGTTTCTTGCTTTTTGACGTAGAACACGCCGATTCAACCCTAGTCAACGAACGTACTGAGCCGTCCCCATCTTGAGGACATATCCATTGCTCCGCGCAGAGAAGCATAGACCCATTTTGACTTCAGAAACGTTGAACCATGGCAGCATAGAACGGTCGCACGGACTCAGTCTGAACTCTGAAGAATCTTCCTTTTTGCGTTAGGTGATGAGATTTCTTGGTGCGTCATTTTCTTAAAAATTCGTAATCTTTGAACAACACGAGAAAACCACTAAAGAAGGAAAAATATTGACTTCCGGATCACCGGTGAATAACATAGACGGTGTACTCTACAATGGCGTCTCCGCTGGCATTGAAAGAATGGGTCTTGGCGATGGCATAGCCGCCAGCGAGACGGAAGTAGCCAGATCCTCCGACAATCGCCATCTCCCTCTTCTCCGACAAGATGCTGTTTCTACCGAAGAGAGAGAGCGTGCTGCCGTTGAAGGTTCCGTCGAGGAAGTACAAGTTCATGGCCATTAAGAAGGCGATCTCTTCTTTCGAAGCAGCGGCGTAGAAACCTTGAGCTCGTCCTATGATCTTGGATCTGCTGTCGGGTTCTTCCGTGAGAAAGTCGTCGGTCAACGTGATGTCGCCGAATGCGTTCAGCAACGGGGGTCTGCCAGGTGCACCGGCGATGCGGACTGCCGTCGGTGTGGCGCCGCTGACCACGTCGTGGAAAAAGAAGTGCAGTTGCGTTCTCTTCTCCTCGCCGAAGTTGAACCCATTTTGGGCCTTGCACCCGATCAGAAGGAAGAAGAAAAGCGCCCAGAAGAAGAGAGCCATTTGAAAAAGGAGGCTTAAGAAATTGACGAGGAAGGAAATAAATGATATTGATCGTCTCGCACATCCTGAGCCGTTTGTTCTTCACACGACATCAGCTTTGGGACCGAAGTCGGTCCCAGCGTTGGCTGTTCGCTAGCGAAAAGCTCAGTGCCCTCCACCTACTACTGACATGGTGGGCAGCACGAGCTTTCTCCTTTTCACCTGCCGAGAAGGCAAAGATATGCCCATGTCTTCTATGGTATCGGATCCTAGACTATTGGATATTGAAATACCCGATAGAATCTCTTCTTGCGAGTTTTAATCCCTGCCACGGGGGTTATAACCGTTTATACGCTTATTCCTGATCCTCTCTCTCTCTCTCTCTCTCACCCATCTCTTCCGTGTGTTCGATGAAATGCATGCGACTGTGTGGGTCAAAGTGCGATGTGCGAAACTGACTGGGAATGAAAATCTTTGTTTGCTTCTTGTTCGTCTCATGCCCTTATCTTTCTGGTTGTTCCTTGAGAGATCTCAGAGAGCTTACAAGCTGTCAAGCTATGATTCAGCGTGTACCATATCACCACTTTAAAACAATGACTAATATATTTATTTGCTACCACGAATTTAATGCTCATTGATATTTCCAATGCTATCATCAGGAAGTCTATTGATATTTCCATTAGACTGGCTAAGGATTTGATTACATCTCATTCCATGAGTTAATCTCTTCAAATATCGACGGTACACAATCCTATATTGACCTCACAATCACCTTTGAGACTTAGTGTCATATCCAATATATCATCTTTTGGAGATCTCGTGGTTAAATTTTCGTAAGTCATAATCAAAACATGGTAATCCATCAAAAAGCTATCTTTGGTATCTGAAGTCAAAGGATCACGTATAAAATCATGACCTGAATCAAACAGATTGATAGTTAGGTATAATATCATTCAAGGATTCATATTGATCAATTCAGTTAACTCTTTCTCCAAAGAGCACCCACCATCTATCATCGATGACTCCACATCAATGGTTATAGGATCAGTTATACTCATCATATGAGTCATATTTGATAGTACTATTCTTTCTAGATAAGTCGATATCTTTCTCGAATATCCTACTAGTAAAAAATTTTAGAACATCTGTTTAAAGATTTTGTGATCATTGTATTATGATCTCATCATAATTCATGTAGTCATTGCATTTGCTCATGGACTACATTATAAACATTACACAAGAATCATAATGAATAAATTTCATTCCAATGAACATAAACGAGATGTATGGAAGTGTGATGTCTTATGGGCCACATAATATCCATCAATAAGTATACCTAAATTATCACTAATAAAAACCCTTCACATGACACCCTCTCATCTTGACAAGTGGTTCTTCAAGGCATCCCTTTAAGAGGGGTGAATTTTCTCCCAAAAAGGTGACACCTTTTAAAGAGACATATCCCATTGAGGGTTGAACAAGTCTCCCTCTTCTCATATTTATGTAGATCTTGTGAAACTCTCTCTAATAATTTGAAATTTTAAAAAAATTGATTGTTCTCCTACTTTTCTCTCTCTCTCTCTCTCTCTCTCTCTCTCTCTCTCTCTCTCTCTCTCTCTCTCTCTCTCTCTCTCTCTCTCTCTCTCTCTCTCTCTCTCTCTCTCTCTCTCATCCACACACCAATCCACAACTTTCCCCTCCATCCTTCTTCTATTTCCTCTCCACCGCACACATCTATCAAGAATCTACATCAAGGTACTCTCATTCCTCTCTTTTTTTGTGATAGATCATCATTCCCCAAAATCTCTTGCTCTTAGGAATTGTGTGAACCCTAGGATAGCCTCTAATCATATATTTGGGTGATTCATGCATATTAGTTGTGAAATTTGGTCTAATTTATTGAATAAAAACTCCACTTTGACGTTATTAAAATGATCTCTCTATCCTCTTCAATTGTGAGATTAAACTTAGGGAGTTCAAGGTCATGAATCTTAAAAATTTACAACATCCATCTGTCAAAACACCATCCCTTACACCTCCCTTTGAAATAATTGTATTCTCCTATTTTGTCTCACATCAAATTCCCCATGTGTATACCAAAATGGGTGCATCGGAATACTTGTTGGAGTGCATGAAGGGCTCTTCAAGTCAACGTATGATGTAGATCAAGTTTTATCCCACATTGATTATGAAAAGAGGAGCTCAGTGCTAAGTGGTAAAACTAGAAATGTCGTCCCTTTCCAAATTTCATGCATTTTGGGGTTTTGGTGCCCCATTTGTTTGTCCCATCTTCTCATACTGCAATAGTTTTACAAAACCCCATTTGAAATTGGGCCCAACTTCTTCCTCTCTAGATTCTCTCACATGTATCACCAAAAGAGGATTTTCCCCCCTTTCTCTCTTTCCTTCTTTATTCATGACATCAAGTCTCTAGGCCTTGTATGGTTTCTAGTCACCATCAACCTCCTTCTAAGGCACAAGAGTTTTCCCCTCAACTTCCTTGATTTTACTTGAAATACCCCCATTAGCCCATGTTGTCTCTCTATACAATCATTACATGCACTCGACTAATCTATCAAACACTACACCCCTTGATAACTTACAATTTCATGAATTAATATCATGCATTTTATCTACTTCTTCTAAAAAATATAACTATAAATGCATGTTATCATGATTTTAAATGATGAAGATGATAATTCTTATGTAAAAAAAGGATATTATTAATTTTTTCATAAATTAATATTATTTTTATGAGCATTTAATGACATTGATTGGTGAAGAAGATAATCTTATTTTATTATAAATGAAATTTCTATTTATTTCCTATTTAAACTATCTTTATTGACATGAAAATATTTAGAATACATTTTATCATAAATTTAATTGAATAAATTTATTTCTATGAGGAAGTTGAAATTTTTCTAGATTTTCTGGAATTTATAAAAATTAAAAGGATTAAGAAATGATTTTTTATAATAATAAATAAATAATATAAAATATAAATAGTGAGAAGAGAGAGTAAACTCTCATCTCTCTTGCCACCCTCTCTCGCTTGACGGAAAAAATTTCAATCATGCGAGGAGAGGTGTGACGTGTCATTTTTGTGCGTCGTTAAAACACAAAGACGATGGTCAAACAAAATTTATAAAACCGAACTCACAAAGACAAGATATAATAATCAAGTATTGGGTAAGTATCGGGTCGATCCACAGAGAGCAGGGTTGACTTTAATCGCAGAGTTGACTTGGTCAAACTTAGGTTTAAAAGGAGTTTTAAAGAAGAGAAAATAAGATGTAAGATATGGAAATGATATAAATAAGGTAAATAAGAAATTTTAAGAATTGAAATCTCGGATTTGACAGAGAAAAGTTAAAAGTCAAAGTTAGAGCGTTGACTTTGACCAACAGTAGGTGTTCTGCAAAATCAGAGAATCAAACAGAGTCAGAAGATTACGAAAACTATATATTTGGAAACTAGAGACAAAATGGAATTTATTTATATATAATTCGTAATTTTTGGATAAGAAATGGATTTATTATGAATTATTGAAAATCAACTATCAGAAAATCCACAAAATTAACACCTCAGAGGAAATCTTCAAATTGAATGACCAAATGAAATAAAAATCTTGCAATTTTTACGTCAATAGAAAGCTAAGAACCAGAGGAATCGAACAAGACCAAAATTATCAAATTCTGATTTATCAATAAAAAGTAATTGACCCCTAAAGTCAACGTTTGACTTCTGATGAAAGATGAACAGTCCGTGGTTAAACGTTAAATTGAAGGGTCAAATGAACTCGGAATTTGATGAAATTGCTATCCACGGAAAGCTGATGAAAAGAGAAATCCAATGAAAGAAAAATCAAGTGATTTGGAATTATAATCAGAGAGATATCGTATTTTCAAAATCAGAAAAATTTCAGACCGAAATTTGGGGAAAATGAAGAACACTATGAACTAATTTGCAAAATTAAACTTCTAAATCTAATAAAAACTCAAATTACCTCTTGATAATCGATCGAATCTCACTACTAACCCGATTGCCACGAGAATTAAGCTCCAATTTGCGCGAATTGGAGTGAATTTGCTCGGATCCTTTCTCACGGACTTTCGGAATTCAAGGGGAAAATTCGATGAAATCAAGGAGGAATTCGTGATCAATCCCGCTCCAATCCCTTCGGCATCGAGTCTAAACGCCGGGGGATCACGATGAACTAAAGATCTTCCTCGAAATTCACTTAATTCCTTCACGAATCGATCAAAAGTTGAAGAACAAAGAGAGGGAAATACATGCTTTTAAAGAGGGAATTAGGCCCGAAATCGTGGCCATTGGAAGGCGATCGTGGAGGCGGTTTGATAGGTAGTGGGAGCGATTCCTTGGGGCGACGTCGCCGCTTCGAGATTGGCCACGAATTGGCTTTAATTTCGCCATGATTTCCGTTTCCTCCGGGCCACGCTTTTCGCCAGGATCGACCACGATCGACCACGATCGTGGCCTGATCGTGCGTCGATTGGTCGTCGATCTCACTGCAAATCCTTACGAAAATCAAGTCTGGCACTCGTGGAGTTGATTCCGCAGCAAATGCTCCGCGATCGCGGCTCGATCACGCCGCGATCGCGGTTCGATCGGACCGCGATCGTGGAGTTCTTCCCCATGTCCTCGTAACCGTCCGATAACGCCTCAGGTGAACGAATGGCTACGATCGCGCGATCGCGTGGTCCACGATTCCGATGAGCGTCCGCCGTCAGATGGGCGAAGATCGCGGTGATGATCGTGATCGCAACGCCCTCCGTTTGATGAAGATCCAGCGCTCCATAATCGTCCACGTGGCGCAAGGTAGGCCATCGATCTTAATCCACTTACTCTTTTCTTTTAGCACGTGTTGTAATCAGTGATCGTGTGGACTCGGGTCCACGCGATCTCCGCCGCTCTGATCCGATCCGACGCCCGCCAAGCCGCCACGTCACCTGCAAAAGGTAAGACCGTGTGGAACATAGTCCCACACGGAGCAAATAAAGGGAAATCTCGCGCTTAAATAGGGAGGCGATTATAGATATTAGCCAGTTCTAAGAATAGGCTTATATCTACAACCTATATTATAAATATATATCGCGCACGTGTCACGCCTGCGTCACGTGTGGGCCACACGCGTCCTGCCACGTGGCCTCAGTGCCACGTCGTAACGGCGCGGTGGTCCCGCGCGCCACATCGCCGCCTTGCCACGTCAGTCGGTCTCCTAGGCCCCGCTTGCCACGTCAGGTACGCCTGCCACGTCATCAGTCGGGGGCCTGTGGACAAAACTACCCCCCTTTTTCGCGATTTTAACAAAGAAATTCATCTAAAAATCACTTTAAAATTCAAATAAAAATCGGAAAAAGGGCTAAAACTTTAGAAATTCATATTTCTCAAAATACAACTCCTTTTTAATCCAAATTTTCTCCATTGGATCACAAATTCTCTTCTTTTTAATATCATGTCAATTAAAATATATTTAGAATGAAGACATCAAGATGAATTAAAATTTACCTAAATCATTTTTCATTAAACACTTTAAATCATAAATTCATCTTGAAATTATCTTTCCAAATGTTTACTAAAGTCAAAAATCATTCCATAACAGAGATTAACTTCTATTCATTTAAACAAAAGATTAATCATCTATTAAGCATGAAATTATCCCTAATTTATGCATAAATATCAACTTTAGTAAAATGACATGCCAATGGAGAAAATTCCTAAAAAGTATGATAACATGCATCATATTCACATAAAATAAGCATGAATATGAGTTAATTAAGATAAGAATTCATGTTATAAATGCATGTTATCAAGGTGCGGCTTCCTCCATGTCCTCTCTTCTTCCTTTACACTTGATGTCACACCTTCCTCGTCCACTTCCTCTTGCGTGTGCATTGATGAAATGATTTCATGTGGTCGTTAAATACACACAAAATCGTGTCAAAACATTTACCAAACTCATCAATTTAAAGAAATAATCACAAATTAAATAGCATAATGGTGAATAAGGGTTGAATCCACGGAGAATTAAGATATTTTTGACGTATTCTTTGAAATTAGATCAAATTGGACAATGAAATGAGATGAAAATTTAGGGTTTTTGATATAATTGGCAAGAGAACTCAAAGGCAAATTCACAGAATAAAAAATCATTCAATTTTGATCAAGATTCGTGGAGAAATCGATAAGCGAATGATAACATGCTAATTAAACATGATAATACATGATTATTAATGCATATTTAGGCATAAAAAATTTCATTCCTATGCATGTTATCATATTTATAAGTATTTATCTATCATTCTATGAAAAAGTTATTATAATCTCAAAATACATTAATTTAGGGTTAATTATGATGAATTATAGATAAATAATTTTATAACCCACCTTTACTCTAGATTATAAGTGATTTTTAAAGTTAAATAATGAGAGAAATCATTTTTATAAATATTAATTTATTTTTCTAAAGTTAAAATCTTAAAGAAATGAATGTATTTGTGAAATCGAAATTAAATTTCTTGTTATTTGACTTTTTAGAATGATAGATAATTAAATTTCAGATCAAATGAAAGAAATTTGAATTAATTTGGAGTTATATTTTGAAATTTATGAATTTTCTCATTTTTAGGGATTTTTCCAGATTTTTTCTGAATTTTTAATTTAGAACCTACAATTTTTCCGGATTTTTTCTAAATATTTCTGAATTTTTTCTTAATCTACAGTTAAAAATTGAAATATAATGTTATAGGAAGAAAGATTAGGATAAAAACATGATTTCTAACCCAAGATAGTGCTCAAATTAATCCAATTTCTTGCTAGATCAAAGGCTATTCATTCCGCGAATTCGAAGACGATCGTTGGCATTCAAGAATCAATTTCTCTCTATTCTCTCAACAAAATCTTACTTTCAAATACTCTGTGGATGCGGAAATTGATCTAGAAGTGATTAGAAGAAAGAGACTCAAGGATTTTGGTGTCTAGACAGTTCGATTATTCGAAGAACCCACGAATAAGATTGCGCCATGTACCCCCGACTTAAGTGACAATCGACGATTCAACTTTAACATGTGAATCAAAAGATCCACGTAACGTCACACCAATGATAACGTGCTATTTATACACTAATTTACATGATTATTAATGCAATTAAAGGTATTAATCATTCCAAATATATGCATGTTATCATATTTTAAGTATATTTCTATCATTTTGTATTATTTTATGTTATGATCTAAAAATACACCAATTATGGATTATTGTGCATAATTAAAATATTATAATATTTTAATCCTAAATTATAATTGAGATCATAATCATGTTTCATGATGAAAATATAAGAGAAAAGATCTTTATTAACATTTATGTATTTTTATAAAGTTATTTTTATAAGATACATAAATGTATTAAATTAATTCAAATTCATTCTCTTATTATTTTAATAATTTGACTTTTTTATAATGATATATTATTCAATTTCTGATCCAACAAAACAAATTTGAATTAATTTGGAGTTGTATTTTAAAAGTTATGATTTTTACAATTTATAGAAATTTTCTCGAACTTTTCTGAATTTATTTAGATTTATTTTCGATTTTTAATTGAATTAAAACATTAAATAAATGGCAAAAAGGGGGTTATTTTCGCGCGAGTACACATGGATGCGACGTGGCACGCAAGGCCACGTGGCAGTGCCACGCGGACCCACGCGAGTGCCTGCGTGGCACGGAGGTGACGTGTCATTTATTTCAGATTTACTCGTAATAGTATGGTTATAGTACATATAGGCATCCGATATTTCGGATTTAAGCTAATGTACATATCCGCTCTACGTTTTAAACACGCCATTCTTCATGTTTTTCTCCGTGTGGGACTATGTTCCCTTGTTTTTGTTGATTGCAGGACACGTGGCATGCCGTGGAGCGTCGGATGGGAATCGCGATGAAGATCGCGCGTTGATGTGGTGGATGCGAGGTCCACCGATCTCCAAATCGTGCACGTGGATTAAATCTACTTAAGTGAATTAATCCGGACCATCCATTAGAGGAGTTATAACGGTCACGATTAATCACGATCAATAGACCTTATGATTAATCGTGACTGCACGATGAAGATCCGATGGACAATCCAAGCGACGCACCTCTTCATTCACACGATGTGGGCAAATCCTGACACTCCATCTTTGATCGGACGGATGCAATATAATCGCACCGTTTTGATCAATTAAAGCTTCATCGCGACCGTTGATCAAATGGTGTCTCTTCATCCCTTAATTCAAAGATATATCTCAAATTTCCCTAATTTTCCGTGGATTCGACCCTTAATTACCATTATACTCTTTAATTAAATTGATTAATCATAATTTGGTAAGTTGAGGACTTTGTTTTAACACTAAATCGTGTGCATTCAACGACCATACGAATTAGTCTCATCAGTCAACTGCGTATTTAAAACAAAAACAAAGTCTCACATGTCATAAATTTAGGAAATCCGATAGATATATAAGGTGTAGGCGATTAAGGATATAGCGAAAATTCTTAACACAGTGCTCTCTCCTTATTCACATACACACACGCACACACACGTGCACTCACACACGAGCACATGTAAATGTGTGTGACACGTGGCGGCCTCATATGTCTCCACGTGGCACCATTTTCTGTGCCACGTTGTCTGTCATGTCAGCACGTGATAAAATAAACATTTTAAATGAATTTAATTCAAAATAAATCGAATTAAATTCATAAAAAATTCAAAAAAATTTGTAAAAAATCCTTTAAAATTAGAAAATTGATATCTTTGAAAATACAACTCCAAATTAATCCAAATTTATTTCATTGGATCAAAAATTAAATTATCTATCATTCTAAACATTCAAATTTAATAAATAATGAGAGAATAAATTTTTATTTAAAAAATACACTCATTACTTTAGAGTTTAAAACTTAAAAAAATAAATATGTATAAAAAGAATTTTCTCTTATTATTTCACATTAAAACCTAATTACAATCTCAAATAAAGATGGGGATAATCTAATCTTAAAAATATTCTCTTAATTTATCATAATTAACCCTAAATTGATATCTTTTAAAATACAACTCCAAATTAATCCAAATTTGTTTCATTGGATCAAAAATTAAATTATCTATCATTCTAAATATTCAAATTTAATAAATAACGAGAGAATAAATTTTTATTTAAAAAATACACTCATTACTTTAGAGTTTAAAACTTAAAAAAATGAATATGTATAAAAAGAATTTTCTCTTATTATTTCACATTAAAACCTAATTACAATCTCAAATAAAGATGGGGATAATCTAATCTTAAAAATATTCTCTTAATTTATCATAATTAACCCTAAATTGATATCTTTTAAAATACAACTCCAAATTAATCCAAATTTGTTTCATTGGATCAAAAATTAAATTATCTATCATTCTAAACATTCAAATTTAATAAATAACGAGAGAATAAATTTTTATTTAAAAAATACACTCATTACTTTAGAGTTTAAAACTTTAAAAAATAAATATGTATAAAAAGAATTTTCTCTTATTATTTCACATTAAAACCTAATTGCAATCTCAAATAAAGATGGGGATAATCTAATCTTAAAAATATTCTCTTAATTTATCATAATTAACCCTAAATTAATGCATTTTGATATTATAACTTATTTTTCATAGAATAATAGATAAACACTAAAAATATGATAACATGCATTAGAATGGAATGTTTAATACCTTAATTTGCATTAATAATCATATATTTTCATATATAATTTTCATGTTATCATGAATGCATCCACTTCTCCCTCTCCTTCTTCCTTCTCTCCCTCGTGAGCGTGTGCACGCATAAGGGGAGGAGGAGATCCCATCCTCTTCTCTCTCTCTCTCTCTTCCCCTCTCTTCCTCTCTCTTTCCCTCTCTTTTCTCTCTCATGCCTAACAGAATTCTCTTGTGTTGGGCATAAGCCTCACTGCTTTCTCCCCTGCTCTCGCAATCATGTGCTCGCACATGAGGGGAAAGGAGAGTTTTTTTTGCGCACCCCTAATCATCCACTTTCCATTCATTCTCTCCATTCCTCTCTCCCAACTCCCTCTATCCCTTGCTTCATCATTTGTGCACATTCACACCAAGGGGGAGAGGATGGAAGAAGATTATTCCATCCTTCCCTCTCTCTCTTTCGCTTTCCAGCTCACCATCTTCATCTCTCTCATTTCTCTCTCTATCCTTCATTCTCTTACACTTGCGCGACTATAAGATTTCATTCTATCGTGCACTCTATTTCTTCTTCTTCATCCTCACCACACGTATATCTCTCTTTCACTGTGCCACTCGTCGCTCTCTCATCTCTCTCTCTCTCTCTCTCTCTCTCTCTCTCTCTCTCTCTCTCTCTCTCTCTCGCATGTGCATGGAAGTGTCTCACTTGTACTCGAAAAAAAGACATCCACACTGCAAGTCCGCTTGTTTCTTTCTCTCTACACAAGTTTCTCCTTTTTGCATTTCCCTTTATAGCATGCATTCATCTATTCCTCACCACATTTCTCTCTAAGTGCTCTCTTTCTGTTTTCATTTCCACATTTCTCACAACGCGAAAAAGGAGAATAGGGAGAGAGATGATAGAGAAAGGAGATAAGAGAGGGGAGAGGGGCATTTAAAGCAATTTTTTCCTATTATGTGTGGTTTGATTGAAGATGAGCGGTTTGACTAGACCACTTTGAGGAGAGAGAAAGCTAAATCGATGATCAAGATTTCTCCAAATTAAAAATTGATATTTGAAGATCTTGATGGAGTTTGGAGCTGAAATTTCATGCGCATATTCATCATTTCATAAATTTGAGACCAAAAAAATTAGGTTCTTCAATGTTTAATTGTGTTCTTCTAGAATTGGCTAGGTAGGAGAAAAGAAGGCACCGATTGATCATTCATGTATTGAACATCATTTATAGTGAGTTTATTTTCTATTTATTCCTCGTGTATAGATGCAAGATACCAAGTCCGAGCAAAATGCATGGCTTCTCAAAGGTGTATTTTGATTAGAGAGCGTTTCTAGAGTATGTTTTCATTACAAATCCTTATGATTAGAATCATTTATCAATTGATCTTTTCTATTTTCCCCCATATTTTCATCAAAATTTTTATATTTTTCAATCTTAAATCACTTTTTCACCATCGATCAAGGGTTTTATGTCTTTGATAAGAGTTTGGAGGCATTTGATTGGTTCATTTCACTTCACCCATATGCATGTTCTTATTTTCATTGATCGTCTCCACTTTTCAATCTAAAAATACTAAAAAAATATTCTTTGATTTCAATCTTTTAACCTTCCTCCCTATGGATTCAATCTTGACTCGTCACTATATTGACTTTAAAAATCAATTCCAAGAGTTGAGTATACATTTTTGATACATGTACTTGCACATTCAACGATTGTAATTTTATGCATATCACCCGCACTCTGCACAAAGGTTGCCTTGTCTACTCAATGCAACTCAAAGGAATACTCAAAAGGTTAAAAAATAGTAATAAACATAGTGCATCACTGTGGCCATGAACATCAATTGACCCTTTTCGGATTTATAATCTTCAATTGAATATAAATATGCATATATATATATATATATATAATCCAATACATGCAATTCTTTAGTTAGGAGCAGTGAAGAAAATAGAAACTCTATGCTATTTAATGACCCAACAATCACCACATGGGATCAAGTGATTACCCTTGAAACAAGTAAGTCTTGTGCTTGTAGAGGTCTTGAAACACCTTTCACTTATATGCTAAGCCTCTTAGGACACAAATCCATTCTAAAATATTTTTTTGTAGCATTGATATGGTTGTGATAGCCATCATCCTCCAATATGTAGGAGTGACATGCTTCCTTATAGAAAAAATATTGACAAATCCCTTTCATAATCTTCTATTTTATTTCACCAAAGTTTTCATCTAAATATGACTGACATTGGTTCATCCACAAATCAAACACATGTAGCCGAAGGTTGGTTTTGATGAATATATCCCATCTAGACCAGTGATATTGATAACATATATTGCATTCATGAAATTACGTGATTATTAACATATTTGAATGCTTGACACAACCATTAGGACGCATGTTATCATGAATGTATTATATTTTTATGATTTCTATGGCATTGAACTCAAAGTCTTTAAATGCTTTATTTAAGGTTAATTTGATGTAATTAGTTAGTTTGACATTTTTAGGATTTAACATAATATTAGCCTCACCTCATTGAGATTATAAGTTTTTTTTATTAAAATAAATCTAAAAAGTAACAAAGAGAATGATAAGATACTTCGTCTTAAGTGAATTTTGAATTTTACTTATTTAGCCTTTCCTTACTAAAACTAAATTTTTTTCATGATTAAACATTTTATCCCTTTGTTATTTATTACTACAGATAGACATAAAGATATTAAATAACATTCTTGATGAAATAAATAAAACTTCAAGTAAAGAAGGAATTATAATTTGAAATATATCAATTTTCTAAGTGTTTATGATTTTTTGGAGTTTTCTAGTTTTTATTTTATTTTGAAGGCCTAAATAATAATTTAGAGGCTTGTTGATGTGCCTATGTGATGAGCTGATGTGGACAAGCGTTGGTGCACCACTGGTCATTGCTCAGATTAGGCTATGATTTTAAATTATGTGGCAATGCAAAAGGTGTCAAATCTACTAAATGAAAATCAATTAATTTGGGGCACCCTTTTTAGCTTAAGAAAGCTTCTTGTAACATATGCTGGGATCTAAGGCTCGAAAAGCTCTCCAAATCTTTGTCCAAAATAATGATTGCAGCGGAAGGTGTTGAATCAAAACACTCAACATCGTGGAAGCACCAAGAATGGATGATCTCATCATCCATTCTAGGTGATCCTATCATCTAGTATAGAATAAAATTCATACTTACTTGGATCATTTGAAAGAGTTCTTCAACCGTTCAAGTGTCCGGCCTCTAGCGGTATCCACACAGTCTCCAAACGATCGGATCTCCTCTTGAACACTCGTCACCACGAGAGGAAGAGAAGAGGGAGGAGAAGTTCCACTAGGCTTGAATGGGCACCTCTATTATGGTCGTTCTCCCCCTATTTATAGACTTTGGGAATGTGAACTTTTCACAAAAACCCTTATTATTATGTCTATATCCACCGACGTCCATTGACCTTATGTGTGTGACCCTCTAGGTCCATATATCTCGCCAGTTAATGACTCTATCAACCCAATAACACTTATTGGTCCTTCTTATCAATTAACTATATCAACATATAGATTAATTGACTAAGGATCGATTTAACCCAATCGACAGGTTGAGTCGCCAGCCCGGTGGGTGCCAAGCTACACCACGTGCTCTAGGAGATATGGAGTATATTAGAACTCTTTCATGGAACCCTGTCGTCATTGGTTACCGTGTACGTATAATCCTTCATCCACACGAGACTCATGAATGACTTAGGGTATGGTTAATTGTCAAACCTTAATCCGTCACTCAATTTAGTACTGATGCGAGTAAGAAATCATTGAGAACAACTTCTCTAATATTTCTGCTACCTTGGCCAAGGATTTAACCGCATCTCATTCCATGAGTCGATCTCCTCATATACCGAGGGTGGATGATCCCATCTTGACCACACAATCATCTTCGTGGACTTCATGTCGTATCCAATATATGACATTTTAGATATCCCGTGACTAGGGATTCGTAAGTCATAATCAAAACACGATCATCCATCAACAAGATGGCTTTGGTGTCTCAAGTCAAAAGACCACATACACAATCATGACATGAATCAACCTGATTGACAATTAGGTATATTACCATTCAGGGATTCATACGGATCAATTCAGTGAACTCTTTCTCTAAAGAGCACCCACTATCTATCCTTAGTGTCTTCACACCGATGGCTATAGGATCGGCCATACTCATCATATGAGATGGATCAGATAATGCTATTCTTTCCAGATAATTCGATGTCCTTCTCGAATATCCCACGAATAGGAATGTTTAGAACATATGTTTAAAGACTAGCGATCACTATATTATGATCTCATCATAATTCACTTAGTCATTGCACATGCTCATGGACTTCATTGCAAACATCACACAAGAATGACAATGAATAAATTTCATTTCAACGAACATAAACAAGATTGATGAAATTGTGATTGGCTTATAGGCCACATAATATCCATCAACATATCTCATCATGACTTTCCATTTGTCAAAGACAAAAAAAAGTGTCTCTTGACTCTTTGGAAACAAAACAAGCATGGGCAATGAGGTTGACTTGATCAACTCTCTATTCTAGAACCTTCCAAAATGTTCTTGACTTTTCTAGAATCTTCTAGATCATTCTAAAATCTTCTATGCTTTTTCTAGAAGTTTTTAAAGTCATCTAGATTATCCTATATGCTTATGGATATATCTAAAATCTTGTGGATCTTTCTATATAGTCTAGAAAGTTATGGACATCTAATAGAGAGAGAGTCTCTAGAAGCTTCCAAAGAGCTCTATAAAAGGAGCTCACCCCAAGCTTGAAGCAACCTTAAGGAAGCCACTAACGATATGTTTTCGTGCAGTCATTGAAAACACAAAAATGCATGTCAAAAATCACCTATTTATAGTTTTAATTAAGAATTAATCAGTACATTGATGAATAAGGGTCGAATCTATAAGTGAATTTTTTAGGTATTCTTCAAGTTTGATCGAATCAAATGACGAATTCATGTGAGAAATTAGGGATTTTAGTATATTTAGAAAGAAGACTCCAAGACAAATCCACATAATAAAAAATTACTCGATTTGAATCAATATTTGTAGAGAAATCAAGGAGTTAAATCTAGGTAAAAAATTGATCACGAAGAGAGAGAAAACAAAGAAATTTTATAAAATTTGACTAATCTATTATTCGAAATTGACATCTAACATTACATGAAGAAAGATTAGGGAGAAACATGTAAGCTAACCCGTAAACATGTAATCACTCTCGAAATGATATAATTCATCACCGGGTCAAGGCTTTTCATTCCATGTTTAGAAAAACAAAAAATCTAGTGTTTTAGAGGTAAGTTGTCCTGATTCTCTCAACAAAATCTCACTTTCAAACACTCCTTGGAGCTGAAAATGAGTCTAGAAGAGGAAGAAAGCAAGAGATTCAAGGATTGAGATGTCTAAATAGTTTGATTACTTGAAACATCCAAGAATTTTTTTTTCCATTGAAAAGAGAGAGTATAAATAGAGTTGAAATTGGGCGTTGCCTTTCAATCGTCTATTCATGTTAGATCAACTGTCGTGATTAATCCTTAGGAGATAAATCATCATCGTTAAGTCAGGGCCATCAAATCGTCAATGGAGCGTCCCGATTATGCCGCGTCATCACGTGAAGAGTATTCTCCGCCTAACGGTTACCATTCAATCTCCATTGAACGCTTGAAATGATGCCACATGCCCACAGGAGTCTATCGAGCGCATTCAATTTGGACAGTTATAACTCTCAAATGAATGGCCAGGATTGATCGACATTAGATAACGTGAATTTCCGTCCAATCAAAACACATCGCGTACCCCCTTCACTTAAGTGAAAATAGAAGGCTAAGATTAAATTGTTTCCTTTCGCGCCAATCAGACGCTTTTGAGCATGCCACATCACCTATATAAAAGAAAACAAAAGCATATTCCTACATGCCAAAAATATCAACTTTTATCACGTATAAATAGAGGAGCGCGATAATGGGTTAGCTTATATCCTCAAAAAAGATGCTTAACCCAGTATTATACGCACATATATATACATACGTGTGTATACACTGCCACGCAAGCACGCTGCCGCGTCATTTGTCATGTCAACGCAATAAAATAAAAAGTAATTTTTATTATTTTAAATATAAAGAAATTCAAAATAAATATAAAAAGTTCCAAAAATTCTTAAAAAATCTATAAAAATGAAAAAATTTATTACTTTCAAAATACAACTCTTTTTAATCCAAAATTTTTTGGTTTGATAAAAAATTAAATCATCTATCATTATAAGAAGTCAAATTTAATAAATAACAAGAGAATAAATTTTTATCTAAAAAAATATACTCATTTCTTTGAAAAATAGAACTAGGAAAATAAATGTGTATAAAAAACTATTTCCTCTTATTATGTGTAAATAAAACTTAATTATAATCTCAAATAAATATGGAAATAATATACTCTAAAATATATTATTTAATTATGCATGATTATCCCTAAATCAATGTATTTTGAGATTATAACTTTAAATTTTATAAAATGATAGATATGTACTCAAAATATGATAATATTGACAAGAATGGAATGTTTTGTCTTAATTTGCATTAATAATCATATAATTACCAGTATAAATTTTATATTATCAGCCACCCAAGAGCATCCTAATGGAGTGAAACGTTTGAGAGTTGAACCTAAGCTACTTAGATAGTTGGAGAAAGAGAGTGGACAACATAACATCTTTGATAGAAGCTTTGTAAAGAGGTGACACTAAGTGTGGCTCTTATTGTTTGTTAGTCCCTTTAGTGAACTTGTTCTAGCTGTTTTGAACCTCTATTGTGAACATTTTTCATCCCATTTAAGAAGTTTATTTTTCTCTATTCTATTTGTGGACTTTGTCTAATCTCATCCCTAAATTTTTGGTGGATACTTAAACTTACTTGGATACATACTTTAGACTCCTTTAAGAAAATATCCTCAACTGTAACGCCTACAACTCATTATCAAGACTCAATTTCATAGAGGATGAATAGTTAATAAAACATTTTCTATCTCTCAAATGAGTAGATATAAGACATGTTAATCCATCGTTGTATTTCAAATTTACAAGCCAAGAATTCAATCAATCTCAAACCTAAATATTTGATACTAGTTTAAAGGGCACCAAAATATTTGTGGCCAAATTCTCCCACAAATATTTGTGCACCAAAAGCAAACTACTCTTCTCTCTTTATATGGGAGTAAACTGAAGTGTTTTGAACAAATTTAACACAAATATTTGAAAAAAAATGAATTAGAGCAATTTATGACCCAATTCGTTTGAGCACCAAAAGCAAACAACTCTTCTGTCTTCTCTCCATGTGAAAAACACTTCAACAAATCGAACACAAATATGATGAGGATAAGAACAAGATTGAGCAATATATTGTCCTTCCCTTGTTAAAGTAGAAATGAGACACGAGTCTCTTTGGATCAAAGTCACAAGGTGTGAAAAATTTGAGATCAAGCACTATGATAGCAATTCCCCTTCAACATGCCTTCTTCTCAAATCCTTCTTCCTCCAAAAACTATTTCTTATGCCTCTAGATCACTTGCAAAGAAGGCCTTATTTCCTTTATAACAGCTTCCTTCTTTTCGAGTCCTAATAAAGAATGAGATGAGCAAATGATTTCTAAAAAGGAGGGAAAAACTTGTCGCTTTTACATATGGTACAACAGAAAAAGGAGAGATACACACAAAAATGAAAATAGAAACTGAATATTTCCGGGATCCAGCACACAACACAAAGCCAAAAGCTATAGCAATAAGTAAAGGCACATTTTTACTTCTTAACTTAGCCACAAGGCAAAAGCCGAAGGGTTCAAACTTTAGAAAGATGTTAACATTTTCCAACATCTTCTCCTATTAAAGGCATCATGTCTATATGCATGTCTAACTTGTCACGCATACTAACAAGACTACATTTTTTTCTTGGGAGACAACCCATTGACAACCTACATGCCCTTATAGACTTGGCACCTTCTTTCTGGTTGTTGAGGAGCTGAGCTCCGTTTTGATTAGTTTAAGAGCAGCGGGAAGCAGGAGATCATAGCGAGGACGACAGCCAGGAGTCACGATCAATAGCGAGGGCTAACCGAACTTTTTTCACAACACATGCCTAGACACCCGCCTGTTGAGCTTTGGTCCTCTTGAGATTGGAATCTCAACATGGCTTTGATGCCATTTATTAAGATCAAGTGTTCACCATCATGCTAAAAGCTATGGTTATTGATTAGGGCTTAACTTAGCCACTATAAAAAATGCCTTTCGGTTAACGAATTATCAAAATTTTGTCATTCTTCCCACTTTTTTGTCTTCTAAAATGATTACCCATGTAAAAACGTTTGCCTCTTGATGATAATGAGAACAGGTAGGAAATTGACGCTGTCTAGAGTACAGATGAGAGAGAGAGAGAGAGAGAGAGAGAGAGCAAAGTGGCAGTGTGAACCGTGATCACAATTATGTGGGGGAAAGAAAGTGAAAACGCAGTGCCCATCAGCGAATCGGCCCATTTATTTTAAAAGACTATAGAAACCTTGATCCTCTTTTATAGCGCGTATTTTTCCAGGGTTTTGGCTTTTGAAGAAAGCCGGAGAACCGAGATGTGGTTCCTCTGCGTCTTCTTCCACCGGCTTCTGGATTTCCGGAGACCCGAGGTTGAGTCTCTCGCGGAGCTCTTCGGTGTTTTCGACGATGCCCATGAAGGAAAAAAAGCCCCTGAAGAGAGGCACCTGAAGTGGAAACTCCCGGAGAATCACCACATCGACTATCCTTTCCATTTTGTCGACCTTCCCTCCGAGGAAATCGCGCGGAAAATCGCCAAAAGAAGTGAGTGAGTATTTTGCCCGTTCTCGCAACCAGACCTAGAATAGAGGTATCGTAAGTTCTGCGCGTTTCAGGCATACTTGTGAAGGGAATTTACGAGCTCTGGGGAGAAGGAAACAATCATGAAGAGTTGCAACTCGCGATAAAACTCTTCCCTGATGAGAGGAAAACCCCCTTCCTCTCTTCCGACAGTACATTCCGCGTCGTCGTCGATAGTTTCGGTAAAGCAATCACCTTTGAAGAGCAAAACAAGCTCATTAATGGTCTCAATTACATACCCTTCAAGGTACATCGCTCCTCTTGGAAGATTTCCTTGCTTTCTGTTTAACTTTGCTTCGCTTTTCTAACAGGGTAGAGTCGATCTACGAAATCCGGAGCACCGATTCTGGCTCATGGAAATTGACGACTACGGAACCAGTAACGGGCTTCCGCCGGTTGTTCAGAAGAGGGTCTTTTTCGGAAGAGAAATTGGAGGCGCGGATAGAAAGCTTTTACCCACTTATCAGCTGAAAAGTCGAAGGTATCTGGGGCCCACCGCCATGGACGCCGAGATGGCGTTTCTCATGGCCAACCAGAGCCTAGCGAATACGGGGAAGCTCGTCTATGACCCGTTTGTCGGCACTGGAAGCATCCTCGTCGCCGCCTCTCATTTTGGCGCCATGACTATGGTAGGTAATGATAGCAACTTATCTCAAGTTTGGAAGATAATTATAAGAAAATATCAGGGCGCGGATATCGACATTCGAGTGGTGCGTGATGGTCGTGGACCAAACTGCAACATCTGGAGTAATTTTGAGCAGGTAATTTAGTAGCTATTCATTCCCCAAAGCACCCGTGAACGCTATCTCATGCCTGATTCCTCTGTTTCTAGTACGGTCTTCATCCGCCTGTTGCTCTCCTGAGGGCGGATAACAATTGCCCTCCTTGGCGTTGTGACCTCAAAGACGTATGAGTAATGCAGCTTTGATCGTATCATTTCCGTTTTTATTGATAATTATCATGAACCAGGTGTTCGACGCAATAATCTGCGACCCACCGTACGGGGTACGAGCCGGGGGCCGTAAGTCCGGTGGTCGTAAGCTGCTGAAGGGCATCATAGATCCTTACACTGTACCTGAGGAGAAGAAGGCGGACCACATACCTTCTACGGCCTCGTATAGCCTAGCTGAGTGTGTTCATGACCTTCTTGATCTTGCCGCAAGGATGCTCGTCATTGGCGGCCGGCTCGTCTACTTCTTTCCCGTTGTCCGGGATGAGGGCTTATGTATGCCCCGTTACCCTGAGCATCCCTGTTTCACCATGATCGCTTCTTGTGAGCAGATCCTTAGTTTTAGGTACAGTCGCCACTTGCTGACGATGGTGAAGACGGCTGCGTACACCGAGGAGCTCGCAGAATTGGCTGCTTTGAAGCACCGGGAATTCAAGGAGAACCATGTAAAGTGGCTGGAGCAGGGGAACTTGCATTCTGCAGTACTCAGTCCATGTGAGGGACGGCTGGCTGATGATGGGCCGGAAAGAGATACGTTGAAGCCCAAATACCGGGGAAAGTACGTTTAGACGAGGGCTGTTATTGATTTTTTTTAAAAAACTGAGGTTTGTTTCCTTGATACTCGGGTTTCTGGTGGGCCGGATCTAATCGCGTTTGATGGGCGGATCTAATTGGCACTGCCTCTTTCCTCAAAGTAGTAAGTCCCTCCATCGGAATCCGGGTGGCACGGCGGCGTCGGGTCCGCCTGCCAATTTTTTCATTTGATTGATGGACTACCAAACTGACGGACTAGTCATTAGTTTGTTGTTTGAGTTCGCCTAAGTACTCTTCGTTCGAATGGGGTCAGACGGACTGAACCGCAGACCAAACCACAGGAGGCGCACTATGGACCGGACCTTGTCCGTATCTACCGTTGATGGCATCGGTTAACAGGAGAAGCGTCTTCGACAGAAGGCTCTCGAGCTCGAGGTCGGAGAAGCGGAAGCAAGATCGAGGAGAAAGTGCCTTTAGACTTGTCTGTGCCTGCGGTAGTGTGAAGAACTGTCACGGCGGCACGGCTTCGGGTGGGAGATGGCCACGAATGGGCACTGCTGTGACGGTTTTCCTTACTTTCCCTCTAGGGGATGGAATTTTGGATCGCCGGATCGCCCGTTCTGCTATCCGGCCATCCGATGTGCGACATGACAATCCGTCGATCTAGATCAAAGCGCCAGGGGCCGAAGTCCATGGGGTGCAATTCTAATAATTCTGGAAATCTACATGTAGGGGGGGAGCGCAATTCATTTTTGAGGTCTGACGTTCTAACATTCGGCGATCCTTCTACAGTCCTACTCACTAGGGCATCTCCACTCTTTTGTTATTCACGATTTTCAGGCATGAGTTTTCAGTCTCATTCCATATTCTATATATTCCGCTCGCCGCCTTCACTGGTTGCCATTGTATCGGTAAATCCGTGAAACGTATTTTCTCCTCATTTTTTCTTCTTCTTCCTCATCGTCTTCCTCATTTTCTTTCTCCAATTGAGCCATTATCCAATGTAACTAGATTTTGCCTCAACTAGAGACGATTATCAATTTAACTCAATTCAATATGTTTAATCCAATGTCTTAATATTTTAATTTATTCTGTATCTTTAGTTGTAATGCTGTTATATTTTATAGAATCTCATTGCTGTTATTTATTTCATTGATGTCCTTTGGAAACTTTAGAGAATTTTCTGATTTCAGTGTTGATCTTGGAATTTGTGTCTTAAGTCTCATTATTCTATTACAATGTTTGTAGTTTTTATTTACTATTCATCGTCGTTTATACTTCTGATTTTTTTTGCATCTAGTTGGTCTATTTACATTATTCATCTTTCTTCCTTCTATCTAAATTTGAATTATTTATTTTTTACACAGCTAATGGCAGATAAAAACACATCAATTCTGCATGATCTGCTGGCAGTAGTTGTACTAATATTGCGTTTGACAATGAGGATTTATATTATTTTTAAATTAACGTAATAAGAACAAACATTTGGCTAAAATGAATTCTCCTCTTGTAGAAAATGAATTCCTTGTGGATTCTACCCGTATTTATCATTTTAACTGTTTTTAATTATATTTAGAGTGGATTCCATTTTATTTTTTATGCGTCATCTTGTGACTTAAAAGGTGCATAAATGATTGTGCGTTTACCTCTCGTCAAGAAGTCAATAAGATTATGGAATTTCTCCAAGCATGTATAGTTGAAGAGGCCGATCAAGTGATTAATCACCCCTAGAGCAAGACATTTTTATGAATATCAAGTTCACTTGGTGATATTGTGCTTGGCGTAAGGTAGTTCGTGAATGGTCATGCGATTATCACTTCAAGAGATGGAAAAGTACCAAGTTCTATGCAAAGAGTTTAATGTGCTAGGTTGCTACAAGCTTATCTTAGATGTGAAAACAAGATGGAACTCCATACCCACTCTGTTGGTAGGAGCATACAAAAAAAATGCATGCTTGATAGACTTGCAATGGTTTCCTTGCCTACTTCGAAGCGGAGCTATTCCATTAAATCCAAGGAGCGGGAGCTCGGTTTGTACATTAGCAAAATGTTGAAACTGTTTCACAAGGATACCGTCACGGCATGAAGACTGTCATTGGCACCAGTGTTCTTGTACTATAGTCAAGTCCTTCGAAGACGGTTGAGTACTCATATTGCAGATCTTGACCGATATTCTTGTTTCTCAGTGGTCCAATTTTGACACATGAACAACATGCATCTATTTGAGTTGTCGCTATTGGATTGAAGACGATGTAGAATGAGGAACTTTTGAGGGGCAACAATGCATTTGCCATTGTATTGGTGGGGAATCCCAAAGTGAAGTTCGATGGTGTTGCTTCTAGAAATGGTGAAACAGTTATTGGAGCTATTCATGAGCTATTTGAACATGTTGAAAGAGAATCTAGTTCCTTCGAGCAAGACACAATGAGATACCCCTAATTTGAGGCCTTGTGATTACAATGATGACGACTTGCTCTTCTCCACAATTGAAGAAATTTAAGAGGAACCAACTAAGCTAACAGCCGGGATTGAAGAACAAGTAGTTGCAGACTTGCATGTGTCAGTAATTGTTAGATTACCAAAGACTCACTGTATGTAAATATCTGGTCCATAATTTATAAATGGACCAGATTTCTGGATATGACCGTTGGAGTTCCAATGGTCATATTTTCTAAGTAACTTAGTAAGAAGGGCTATAAAATCCCAAGTGATAACTCTATAAATGGGTGTGTTTTATGTATTATTCTTGATCTCCCTTCTGAGCCACATCCTCTCTTCTGCTAACTTCTATCTGGGAGCCTACTTTCATGGTATTAGAGCATCAATTCAAATTTTTTCTGGGTGCCTAGACATTTTTTTCTCCTCTTCTGAGATTCAACTTTGAGTTTCACGAGCCAGAAAAGTTCTCTCGGGGATTTCGCCTCTCTTAGGAAAAGCTATATCTGCCTCTTTGCAAGCACTACCTTGGGGATTTCGACTTCTTGAGCAAAAGCTGCGATTCCTTCAGTAAAATTTCTCTTACCTTCTATTCATTTACCTGTTTTTCAAACAGTAATGGGAGGTAAGTCACGATCCAAGACCCTTGAAAAGGACTCAGAAGCTCCATCATCTGCGGTAAGAGTATTTGATACTCCTGTCCAACACAGGTTAGTCCTACAAGATCTGGACATGAAGTATAATGGCCTTAACAGCCAAAAATGGGTCACACTTGCTTAGAGGTCTCTCAAAGCTGCATATTTGGGTAAGCATCTGACAGAGGATGCTCCCTCCAAAGATGATCCCAATATTGAAATTTAGGAATCTGAAGAAGCCCTTATCATGAATTGGATGATAAAAAACATGGAAGAAGAACAGCGAGATGATTACCTGCTAATAGATTGTGTACACGATCTATGGCATGAAATTAATAAGTCTTGTGCCGAGATGCACAGTGACTTTTGAGTCTATGATCTACGGGAGCAAGAGCAGATGCTAAAGCAAGGGAATCTTACCATTGCTTCATACTCAGCAAGGCTAAAAGCCATTTGGAGAGAGCTAGACCTTCTTTGGCCTACAAGTGACAAACAATCACCATCTTGTGTTCGAGAAATCAAATTCAGAACTCTTGAATTTCTGATGGGCTTAAACTCATAATATGAGAGCCTCCGGAGTCAACTACTTCATTGAGAAAGGTTCCCTACTATGGCTGAAGCTATTTCAGAACTTCAAGGGGCATAGAGCAGGAAAAAGTTAAATACAAAGGGAGAAGAAAAATCCACTCCTATCTCATGAAAGATTAGTATGTTAAAGGGTAATAAGAATGATATGAGAGAGATAATGAGATGATGATTTGGATATAAGAATATTGGAATAAGGGAATGGAGAATGAGTTTAAGATTAATGATGAGGAGGAGATTATATGAAGGATATTTATATGGATTATAGGATGAAAGAATACGGATAATAAAAGACGAAGAGAATTATAAGAGGGTATGATAATACGTAGGGAGAATATAGGAGAGGAGAGAGAAGAGCGATAGAGGTATGACAAATATGGAGAGGATTAAAGAGGATAGAAGAAATAGAGAAAATATAGATTCGAGTAGTTATAGGTAGGCGATAATAGAGATAGGATGCGCAGAGAGAAGGTGTTACAGTAGTTCTCGGAAAGACACTTCGACGCGATGGAAAACGGTGATAGTTACCGGTCAACGTGGACTTATAGAAGATCTTAGGAGAAGAACTATTACACACGATAAGAGGAGAGGATGATTTACATAAAGAGGATGAGAAGAGATGCCGTTGAATTACTCCCGCTGACATCAGATAGCCTCGAGATGCTTCAGACGTGAAGTGGATGAAAGAGGAAAGAAATGGGGGGGGGGGGAGAAAAGATAGGAGGATAGAACTCGGAGAGGGTTTGCGGAAGGGGAATGGAGGAGACACGGGAAGATACGATGAACACACATGGATAAAAGTAACCAAACTTTTCATTAAAAAAAACTGTCTTCTCCATCTTACAATTTTCCATTTTATAGTAGTGGAGGGAGAGAGGAGTGGACGAGACGACGAGTCGCGGTGTTTCGCCTGCGCTTGGACAGTTACGCCAATTTTTGGTAAGTTTGACGAATCCGTGAGAGCCGTTAGATGCATTCTGAACCTGTGTTGATGAGGACGATCGTAAGATCATCTCAACGCGTACGTGGGATCGTCGCGATGAACTCTGTCTTTGAAGTGCTCTGATGGAGAATTATTTTGAAACATGAACACAAGGGTTCTAAGTGAACCTATCCTCCTCCTCCTCCTCCTTCTTATATAACAATTTGAGAAATTATCCATTCCTTAAATGGATGAAGAAGACCTCTCTAAATAAATAAAGAGAGTGTATATCTTAAGGGAATTACCTTCCCTCCTTCCTATTTTACACTGATCCAAAGATTGACTTGGTCAAAAGAAGTTAGCCTTATCCTTAGATACTTAGAATTCCTTGAATGGACCAAGTCAACCACCCTTTTCCCTTTGATATAGGTTCCTTATTTTCCAAACCTATCCACTATATCATAGGTAACCTTGTATAGTTTTAAAATAATGATCTCAAAATCCATAGGAACCCCTTTGTTACCCAATTTCCTTTTTTCTTTGAAACCTCCCTTAGTTAGAATTTAGGAGAGATCTAAACTATTACTATTTATGGAAGCATGACCATCGATTTCTTTTCAAGCTAAGCATAATTGAGGAGGAAATAAAATATGATCTTCTTGTCATTATGAGATCAAAGAAAATACCTACAAACCACCTATGAGAAGCTTGAAGGAAGACTCAACAAAGAGAAATTACCTCCCTTTCAAAACAAGTTTGAATGGAGGTCAAAGTCTACTGCCTATCCTATCTCTCTACTGTCGAGGAAGGACAATTATCATTGCTACCCAGACCTTCACGGAATGAAGCTTCATACAAGACAGGTTGCACGCACAGTTCAATCCGAAATTATCCCCGTGACAGCAAAATCCAAATATTCTCCACGTCGTCGGCCAAAATGAGCATAAAGAAAATAATCACAACATTCGCGAGCTCAAACTAAAGGACTACTTCCAGTTTTCGCTCGAAGGTGACGCACAACGCTCGACAATCTCTCAAAGCAATCACAAACAACGCGCCTCCTGACAGAAATCCAAACCGAACACAAAATAGGAGAACACAGACTCTCCATCGCGAATAGAAGATTCCGCGACTCCACGGACGGGTCTATTACGAATCCGAAGTATAAGAAGAAAATCTATCCTTACCTTCTCTGCTGAAGGACCGCAAACGGAAGTCAACGCCCAAGATTCAATATCGCCGGATAAAGATGATTTTGAAGGAGCGCCTCATGACATATCTTCTCCAGTAATACCTTCTCCAATATCTCCTTATCGTCGACCTACTGAATGAAAGCCGAAGGACGCCAAACAAGTCACCCAGTCAACGCTCCTACAGACTCGAAAACAGAGAAGAGACAACAGAAGAAGTTGCCGTAACCGCCATGAATTTTCACGAAAATCCGAAATTCCCAAAGAAGACCAGCCATCTAAAGGTCCACATACGGAGGAAGGGAATATCGCGAACTTGTTTAAATTCGTATACGCGTACAGCCGTCGCGACGCTTCGCCATAAGCCCTCTTCTTCCTCTATAAAATAGGACATTGTAAACGAAAAAGGAGATGATATTTTGAATGAAATTGGTTACCTTTGGTTCACTACCTGTGTTTGTGTGTTTCTCCGTATCTCCATCTTCTTCCTTCCGCCTCCATTTCATCTTCCGAGTTCTACCCTCCTATCTTCTCTTCCCCCATTTCTTTCCCCTTTGATCCACATCATGTCCGAAATCATTCGAGGATATTCCGGATCAGTGGGCGTCATCCGAGAGCATCTCATCACGTCCTCTTCAGGTAACATCCTCTCTATCCTTTGACCGTGACTAATAGTTCGCTAAGAAGATTCGTAAGTCCAATAAAATTCTCCTCTCTTCACTGCATCCATTTTCCTTCCGCCATCCTCCCTCCTTCCTCTCCGTCGTCTTCATATCTCTGCTTCTTCCCTCTTTTCTCAATGCCATCCTCTCCCTACCATCTTTCTTTTCTCTCTTCCCGTCATCTACTTTCTTATATTATATAACATAATATATTCACCACGTCCCTATCCTCGTTCTCTCTCTTATCGTCCCCGCTATATTCCCTATATTGAAGATCTAGAACGCCAGAAATTGCCCATGACTGAAACGGGCAGTCCCGTTGCAACGACTACTTCCAAGATCCAGAAACACCTCCTCGATTGTAACTCTCCAAATTCAACATCAAAGCCAACGGCTCCTTTGGCCACAAATCCCTATAAATAGACCTGTACATCTGCTTCTAAAAACATCAATCAGAAATCTCCTTTCTATTCTTATTCCTATCTTTTCTTCTATCTTTCCTTCTCTTCAAATTCTTTCATGGTATCAGAGCCATCTGCTTAACAGCACTCAAGAAATGGCCATGAGCGAGTTGGAAAACAAAGACAAGATGGCAATCGGGGAGACCTCTAACACGATAGCACCAGCCGGAGGCCTAGGATACACAAGCCTATCTATCTCTCTAAAGCTTACAAGAGAAAACTTTTTGTTGTGGCAGACATTACTTCTTCCTCTACTCGAAACACATGACCTCACTCATGTTCTTAAAGAACAAGCACCTCCTTCCACCATCTCCAATGAAAAAGGAGGGCAAGTACCAAATCCCGACTACAAGATTTGGCGAAAACATGATCAAGCTGTTCTTACGCTCATAAACAACTCGCTCTCCGAGGCCGTCATCTTCACAGTAGTCGGCAAGAAAACTGCAAAGGATGCCTGGGAAGCCTTGAATAACAACTATTCCAGCCGATCCAAATCCAGGATCATGAATCTTCAAGGAAGATTACACAACACAAAAAAAGGAAATATGACATTGGAATCCTACATACAAATCATGCGCACAATCGGAGATGAATTGCAAGCATGCGGACACAACATTGAAGAATCCGACCTCACATATGCAATCCTAAATGGATTGGGACCAGAATACAACTCCTTCTATGCAAGCATAAATCCACAACTGGATCATCTCTCTTACGAAGAGGTAATAACCAGTCTCAATTCTTATGATCTACACATCTCAAAGCAGATTGAAGACAAAACGACCAAAGAATTTCCACCAAAATTGGGAAAGGAATAACTCAGAAGGTAGAAACAAGGGACGAGGTTGAAACAATGGCAATCGGTATGTCCCAAAATGTCAACTTTTCTACAAAACCGGCCATAAAAGCTTTGATTGTTGAGAACGATTTAATCGACACTTTCAACCACCACCACGACCTCAGCAGCAAAATCAACAAGGGCCGTGGCAATCATCTCACAACAACAACAATAACAACACCAACAACAACAACAACAACTACATACATCCACAAGCACACACCGCAAATACACAATATCAAGACTCACTGAACACAAATTGGTACCCTGACAGCGGCGCCTCTCACCATGTCACAGCCAACATCAACAACATTCAACAATCCACGCCATACACAGGTCCTGACCAACTTTATATAGGTAATGGAAGAGGTTTGCAAATACTATCCACTGGCTCTACAACTATACATAAGAATTCACATTCCCTAAAATTAAATAACATTTTGCATGTTCCTCACATTAAAAAGAATTTACTTTCTGTTAAGAAATTTGCAAAAGACAACAACATATTTTGGGAATTTCACCCTGAGTTTTGTGCTGTGAAGGATCCGGTCACCCACCAAACCCTACTAAAGGGGGACAGTGAAGAAGGGATCTACAAATTGACGACCTCTCCTACTCCACTAGCTTTCATTGGAGAAAGAACCTCTCCGACTAAGTGGCATGATCGCCTAGGCCACCCTCATTTTGGCATTTTATTAAATATTTTGAACAAATATGGTCTTCCGACCACACATAAAACTTTACAATATGTGTGTGATGCTTGCAGTTTAGCTAAATCTCACAAATTACCATTTTCACAGTCTACATACAAAAGCACTCGTCCACTTGCATTAATTCATTCCGATGTATGGGGGCCTGCCCCTATTACTTCTCACTTTGGTTACTCCTATTATGTGATATTCGTAGATGACTATAGCAAATATACCTGGTTATTTCCTATGAAAAAGAAAAGTGATGTTTTTTCCATATTCTGTGATTTCCATGTCAAAGCCGAACGTCAATTTTCAACTAAGCTGCAGTCACTTCAATCAGACTGGGGAGGAGAATATCAAGCTCTCACCACTTATCTCAAAAATCATGGTATAATTCACAGGATCTCTTGTCCTTACACACCTGAACAAAATGGAACTTCGAAAATAAAACATAGACATTTGATTGAAACTGCCCTATCTTTACTTCAAACTGCCTCCTTACCAAAAAAATTCTGGGATGAAGCTGTCTGTACATCCACCTACCTCATTAACCGCCTCATCTCACCCCAATTGGCTCACAAATCCCCATATGAAACACTCTTTCATAGAAAACCCGACTATTGCTTCCTTAAAGTATTTGGTTGCCTCTGCTACCCAAACCTTAGACCATATGCCTCTAATAAACTTAGCACTCGATCAGAACGATGTGTTTTCTTAGGTTATAGTTCTTCTCATAAAGGATATAGGTGTCTCTCTATAGCAACAAGCAAACTCTACATTTCCCGCGATGTCATCTTTAATGAAAACACTTTTCCTTATTCTCTTCACACACTCTCAGAATTGACCAAGTCAACCACCACTTCTGGACTCCTCGGACCCTCACCCCCGACCCCAGTTATCATCTGTCCTGACCTCACTTATGATAACCTCACCAGCCCACTCTACTCATCAAGATCTGCAAATTCCACACTTACTCCATTATCTCAATCCAATGAGTCAACACCTCCTCGATCTCCACAGCCCACTACTCCAACTACCAACCCTGAACATTCACAATCAACCTCCCCTCCACCTAAAACAAGATCCCTCAGCAGCATATACTCTGCCACTCAACCTATATCTTCCCACACTCAAGCACTCCTTGCTCACCTACCTCATCCAATAGAACCCACTTGCTTCACCAAAGCCTCTAAAGATCCCCATTGGATTCAAGCCATGAATGAAGAGTTCAATGCTCTCCTTCAAAATAAGACATGGACTCTAGTACCTCGACCATCTCATTCTAAACCCATAGGCTGCAAATGGATATACCGAATCAAACACAATCCTGACGGTTCCATAGAACGCTATAAGGCACGCCTTGTAGCCAAAGGTTTCAATCAGCAAGAAGGAGTTGACTATCATGAAACTTTCAGCCCTGTGGTTAAAATTGTTACTATTCGTCTCCTAATCACTCTTGCAATCACACATCACTGGCATATTAACCAACTTGATATCTCAAATACTTTTCTCCACGGAGACCTTCAAGAAACAATCTATATGGAGCAACCCCCTGGTTTCCAAAATCCACTATTCCCTGATTACATTTGTTGTCTCCATAAATCTCTCTATGGCCTCAAACAGGCTCCTAGGGAATGGTTTCGAAAACTCACCACCTTCCTTCACTCTCTTGGCTTTCATGGTTCCCAAACTGACACATCTCTTTATATCAAATATATTGATAAAATTCCATATTTTCTATTAATTTATGTCGATGACATCTTAATCATCAGCCCTGACAAAATTGGCATCTCTCAGATTATAACAAATTTAAAAGGCATGTTTTCCTTACGTGATTTAGGTAATGCTAAATTCTTTTTAGGAATTGAGTTAATTAACACATCTGATGGCTGCATTTTATCTCAATCTAAATATTTGTCAACCATACTTTATCGCACTAATATGTTTGCTTGCAAGCCCACTGCTACTCCTTGCTCTTCATCCTCTCTTATGAACATCTCCTCCGAACCTGTTGACCCTCATCTCTATCGAAGCACAGTCGGCGCTCTTCAATATTTAACCCTCACCCGTCCAGACATTCAATTCGTTGTCAATCGCGCATGTCAAAAGATGCACCTTCCTCAACCAGAAGACTGGCAACGGGTGAAACATCTCCTTCGCTATTTAAAAGGTACTATCACTGAAGGTCTCAAAGTCTCTCGCACATCTACTATGCATATCTCTCTCTACTCCGATGCGGATTGGGCCGGATCTTCAGACGACCGCCGATCCACAAGTGGTTTTCTCATCTACCTTGGGGTCAATCTTATCTCCTGGAGCTCCAAGAAGCAGCAAACTGTCGCCCGCTCTAGCACGGAATCAGAATACAAAGCCGTGGCTAATGCCACATCTGAGCTAAAATGGATTCAGTCTCTACTTCGCGAAATCAATCTACAGATCCCGACAACTCCAACACTATGGTGTGACAACATCGGAGCCACTTACTTAGCAGCTAATCCAGTATTCCATGGACGAATGAAGCACATCGAGATAGATTTCCATTTTGTTCGAGAATACGTCAACGCAGGCAAACTTAAAATCGCCTACATCTCCACCAAGGACCAACTCGCAGATATCCTCACGAAGCCACTTCCCAAGCTCCGGTTTGTCAAGCTCAAAACCAATCTCAACGTGATTCCCACGATGCAATTGCCGGAGGGTATTGAAGATCTGGAACGCCAGAAACTGCCCATGACTGAAACGGGCAGTCCCATTGCAACGACTACTTCCAAGATCTAGAAACGCCTCCTCGATTGTAACTCTCCAAATTCAACATCAAAGCCAACGACTCCTTTGGCCACAAATCCCTATAAATAGCCCTGTACATCTGCTTCTAAAAACATCAATCAGAAATCTCCTTTCTATTCTTATTCCTATCTTTTCTTCTATTCAAATTCTTTCACCCTATTCTTATTTCATATATTCTATATTATCTCTATTTTATAATATCTCTTTTCTGATCAATATTTAAATTATCTATTTTCATTCTTCTACCTCTTATATTCTCAATTTGATATCACTTCATAGGTCCTCCTTTCTATTGTAGGATAATTCTTATTTAATACTACTAATTATTCTTCTCATATTTCACATCTCTTTCTTCCTTATCATCATCATACATAGCATCACATTAAGAAATATCCTACATCATGCTCTGTTGGATGATTGGGCGACGAAGTGAACTGATGTTGTTGCGTAATGGCCGCGGGTCATAGGGTTGACCGGACCACAGAATTCCGATTTCATCGCGTTAGTCTTTGATGTTTTCCTTTTCACCGAGACTTGTTTTCAGTTTTCGCCGCGTCAGTCTTCACTTTTGTTCAGCAGTCGTGACGATAATATATGGGCGATCAATATTATGCAGGCCGACTGGCGTTTCACAGTTGGAAAACTTTGAGAGGCTGTCGTCGTGGGTGATAGTCTTCGATACAGGTGAGAATAACTCCTTGTAGTTGTTTTGATCTTTGATGTCGCACTTCTGTTGTGGTTCTTCGGCAGAGAAGGTAAGGACTGATACATTCTTTACTCCTCGAATAACTATCGTCGTTATCTTCATTATTTTCGTGTTGATGAAAGGTGAGAGGATAACCCGTCGATCGGGACTCTCAGTGTATATTCTGATGGGTGGGGAGTTCGTTGGTCAGCTACTGAATCGGTGGATAGGTGACGTCGTCAACAGACACCTGATCCATGACGTACACCGTCTTTTCGCACATTTGCACTTCTCGTGAGAACAGATTTGACAGTGCTTTCTTTGCTCCGAGGACGAAGAGATCTTCAATGCGGTTTACCGGAGGGAAGTAATTAAAAGAGAATAAGGCGGCGACGAGTTTCCGGAAAACCGTTTCTTCCTCTGTTGCCGCGATCTTGATATTTACAGTCTGCTTTTCAATTTAATTTCTTTGTGTTTTGTGATGGTCAATGATGCGGAAACTGTTTAGATATTGCTGTCGTGGCTGAGAGTATCCAAGATGAAAGCTTCTTTAAGCTATTACAGTTTGAGGAAATCGTGGCTTGATTGTCATTTACAAGGCTTCTTCGAGTGAATAGAAGAGTACTTCCTGCTGATTATCTTCATAAAGGCTTGTCAGGAGCTTTGAAATCGTGGAGCTGAGAAGACAGTCTTCATGACTGAGTTTAATTAGTCTCTTTGCTCTCATAATGGCAGATGGATAAGATATGTAGATTTTTTGGTCTTGAACTTTTCTTGGAGGTCTTGGATACGTCGGATAGTGATTCTTGGAGTGGCTTCCCTCAAGTTTAGATTTCCTTAATACTGAATTATCTTCATGTTGATTACCATCATGCCATCTAATTTGGTAATTGCATGGGCTACACATGCACGAATCTTGTCTTGAGGCAACTTCCAAGATCGTAATGTTAATTAGATCTCTCCTATATTCTAACTAGAGGTGGTATTCAAAGAAAGAAGGAAATGGAATAACAAAGATGTTCCTGTTTTCTTTTCTTTTGAGATCATTTATTCACACAAGGTACCTATGATATAGTGGATGTGGTTTGGACAATTAGGAACCTATATCAAAGGTAAAAGGGTGGTTGACTTGGTCCACTCAAGGAATTCTAGGTTTCTAAAGATAAGGATTAAATGTTTGTCCAAGTCAATCTTTGATCAATGTAAAATAGTGGAAGGAGGGAAGATAATTCCCTTAAGATCTACACTCTCTTTAATTATTTAGAGAGGTCTTCTTCATCCATTTAATGAATGGATAATTTTCAAATTCATGAGTAAGGAGGAGAATAGGTTCACTTAGAACCCTTGTGTTCATGTTTCGAAATAATTCTCCATCAAATAGTATATGCATGAGTTTCATGATCGTAGGTTATGAACGAAGGACAACAAGGATGAAGGCGTGGAGAAAACAAGTATTTTTTTTAATAAAGATTTTATTTTTCTAGCTTCTTTATATTTTTCTAGGATATATTTTATCTTATTTTCTCATAAAACTAAAGAGCAATTGGTCAGATCCAACTTATTTTTAAATACACAACTCGCATGCACTCTCTTTCTAAAATAAATTACTACACCGAGTACAACGCTTAGATTTATTGGATTTGTTGCTAAAATATCTCTATTAAACCCAAAACCCCTGACGTATGGCCATTTTAATGATATGATACATAAGAAGACAAAACAAGGATCGAAATGAAAAAATCATTCAAAGAGGAGTTTAGGGATATGATTATTTGAAGTTTAGGGATTTTTCTAGAAGTTTCTTTGATTTTTCCTACTTTTATTATTTTTATGAATTTATGAAGGATTTTCTAGAATTATTAATTTTCCTTTTTTTGGAATTTTCAAACAAATTTTCTGGTTTTTTTTATTTTTAAAGTTTTTAAGGATTTTTAAAACCAAAAAACTCAATTTCAATTGTGAGTGCTTGCATGGCATCGTGAACATGTGTCATGACAAGGCGACAACAAGTAGTGCCCAGTTAGTGCCCACGTGGTGCAATTAAGGGGAATATTAGTTCATTAACCATCTTATTTATTTTTAATAGCCCTTATTGGGCCAGTATTTTAAAGAGAAATATTTCTCTTTAAAATTTATCCATGTGGGACTGAAGTTTTTTATGTAGGGACACATGGCAACCCATGCAACATTGGAGCATGGACCATGTGATCAAGGGCCTAGATGCTTTTTGATTTTCTCTTTCTGCACAGCAAACCACAGTGCGACACGTGGCGCAATCCTAGAGCTCGTGAATTTGATGGATTTGATCTAATGAATGTCATTGATCCCGCTCTTTCTTTCTCCTCGTAAAAAATAAGAAGATGGCACATGGTGGAATCCTATGGCTCTCGATCTTGATCAACATTAATCAAATGACTTGTGATCAATTTGATGATTATTAAAGAAAAATTTCTATCTAGAAATGCTCCAAATTGAAATCATGACATCTCATGATCTAGATGGAGCTTGGAGTTGAAACTTTTTGGGTATAACTATCATTTCATGCTTTTGGTCTCATGAGGCTTATTCAAATTTTGAGGCATAAAAATTAGGTTTTATGACATTTCTTTGGTTGCTTCTAGCATTGGCTAGCCAAAGGAAGAGAGCACCAATCGTTATATATTGTGTATTGAACATCATTTTTCTATTCATTCCACATGTTAGATGCAAGATGCCAAGTTCAAGTTAGATGTACGAGCTCTTGAAAGTGTAATTGATCGAAGTGCATGAGTATAGTGAGTTATTTTATGGCGAATCCTTAAATTAAGATAATTGTCTATGATCTTTTCCATTTTCACCATTTTTCCTATCCATAAGTTCATATTTTCAACTGTAAATCATATTTCCATTGTTCAATCAAAAATCTTCAATCTTCAATAGAAGATCAGAGGTGTTTGATCAGTTCATCTTATCATTCGCACACATCTTATTTTTCATCAATCCTTTTCAAGTTTCTTAATCCAACAATATAAAAAATACTCTTTTATTTCAATCTTTTAACTTTCCGCATCGATTCAACCTCGACTTGCCACTATTATAAATTTTAAGATCGAATTAGAAATTTAAGTATAATTTCTTATAAGTGAACTTACGTTTTCAACGATCGTGATTTTATGCTGGTTAGAGCCTCAATGCTTAGAATGTTTGATTTAATATCTTCTGCTGCATATAATGTTTAGATTGAAATTTCAAGAGCTTGTCGACATGAATTATACATTAAAATCACTTTAGAATCTTATATTTATATACAAAACACCATAGTCTAAAGGTGGATGGGGGCACGTGATAATTTAAAGTAGCCTCCACTTCGATTGCGATGAACTCGCATTCATGCATTTCAAGGCTGAGATTAAATGCACTTAATTGAACATTTCATAATACACCCTATTGTGCCAACATGTTTAGTTCACATGAAACATTTAAAAAATAATAAAATGAACTTGTGTGCATGTAACTGATTTATATTATGTGACCTACAAGCCAATCACATCTCCATGTATCTCGTTTATGTTTATTGAAATTTATTTATTGTCATTCTTCTGTGATATTTGTAATGAAGTTCATGAGCATTTGCAATGACTAAGTGAATTATGATGAGATTATAATACAATGATCACTTGTCTTTAAACATATGTTCTAAACATTCATATTCGTAAGATATTCAAGAAGGATATCGAATAATCTATAAAGAGTAGAAATATGTGATCTGACTCATGATGAGTATGACTGATCTTGTAGCCATTATTATAGAGACACTAAGGATAGATAGTAGGTGTTCTTTAGAGAAAGAGTTCACTGAATTGATTTGTATGAATCCTTGAATGCTATTATACCTAATTGCTAATTAGATTGATTCATGACATAACTGTGTATGTGGTCCTTTGACTTGAGATACCAAAAGATAGCTTGTGGATGGATGATCGTGTTTTGATTATGACTTAAAAATCTCTAGCCATGGGAACTCTGAAACTCCATGTATTGAATACGACATAAAGTCATTGAAAATGATAGTGTGGTTAAGATGAGATTGTCTGCCCTTGGTATTTGAGGAGATTAACTCAAGGAATGAGATGCAATGAAATCCTTGGCCAAAGTAGCAAAAATATCAGAAAAGGAGTTCCCAGTGGTTTCCTCCATGCATCAGTACTAACATATTAGGGTTTGATAGTTAACCATACCCTAAGTCATTCATGAGTCTCATGTGGATAAATGATTATATATACCTAGTAATCGGTCACGGAAAGGTTGCATAAGGGAATTCTTATATACTCCATATCTCCTAGAGTACATGGTGTAGCTTGGCACCCAATGGGATGGCAACTCAACCTAACGATTATGTTAAATTGTTCCTTGATTAATTAATCAATCTATATGTTGTTGTATATAACTAATAAAGATAGACCACTAAGGTGTTATTAGGTCTATAGAGTTATTAACTAGTGAGATATATGGTTCTAGAGGGTCACACACATAAGGTCTATAGATGTTGGGAGATATAGACATAATTATGAGGGTTTTTAAAAAAATTCACGTACTAAATGTCTGTAAATAGGGAGAAAATGACCACAACTCAAGGTTATCATGTAAAAATTATCTCATTTTTTCTCTTTCTCTCTTGAAGAAGAAATTTGAAGAGGAGATCTAACCATCCGAAGATTGTGTGGATACTGCTAGAGGCTAGACACTTGAATAACTTCAAAAACTCTTTCAAAGGAACCTTGTAAGTATTTTTTTTTCTCAAACATACTAGATTATAGGATTATTTGTTCTTGGTGACTCAATATTTTGAATAGCCAATTCAATATATTCCACTATATTCGATGTTTGGATTAAAATTATGGAAGGCTTATTGACCTCATAACCCAACACTTACATGAGATATAAATTTATAAACAATACTGCCCTCTATAAGTGTCACACATGACTTGCCTATGAGCCTTTTGGATGAGCCCCACTTGCACACTATGTACAGGGCACATACCCATGCGTGGCACACTAGCTTGATCATGGTTAAGCCCCTTTGTTATTTTTACCTTATAAAATACCATAATTTCCGCACAAAAATATAGAAATTTGATAATTATTTTATTGCAAAAAATAGGGTCCCTTTCAATGGAATCTCTGGCATTATATCTTAAATTGAAATTTCTGAACTCTCATGAATAGAAAATGAAAAATGTAAAAAGGAAGTGATTTTTTTTAATTGAACTTAAAAAGACAAATAGGTCAACTAATTTTATTTTTTTTACGTTTTATTATCTAGTCAAAACGTAGAAAACAAGTGAAGATAGCAACATTGACTCTTAGTTTATTGCCAATCACGTGTTCTTTCAAGGGCAAATGGAGAGAGAGAGAGAGGGAGAGAAAATGTGAGAGAGAGAGAGAGGGAGAGAGATTGGTCCTCGATCATATCTAACTGGATTTAAATCTGTGGCATAACAAAACGGTAATTTCTTTAGATAGTAGACTCGCCTAGTCATTAATTGGCCAGTTTTTATTGAACGGGCCCACCTTTCATTTATTTCGGGTGCTTTATTTATTTATGGGCCATTCTCTTTATTAAATGGGCCTTTTCAGTGATCTTTAAATAGACTATTTAAAGAAGAAAAATTAAATGAAAGAGTAATAATAATATGTTATTTGCCTTATCTTTATGATCGAGAGACGACGACGTCATCTCTCTATCATACGTCACTCGGGTATAACGCTTCCCCCAACAACGGCGCTAAACGACAAGCTTTCTATTGCCAGATCGAAGTCATCGTACCTACAAACCTACACCCGTGGAAAGCGGCAGCGGGCGAATCATTTCGTCCTCCCTCTCGCTCGGTACAGAATGGTGGCAGATTTTGGACTGATCATCTAGCAACGACTCTCAAAATGAACTCGACAAAGCAATCATGGCCTCACGGGCTGATAGCACGCCTTCATGGTTTCACCTTCTTCTTCATCAAAATTTACCCAGTTGTTACATGGGAGAGAGCTCAGAGAGGGAGAGATCTCAGAAGGTGCTGCCATCCTCATCAACGTAGGCGATACTGCTCCCCCACGAAACTGGCGCTGAAGACAGATAGCTTTCGCTGGCTTTCATCTCCAGTCGTTGTATGGACGAGATCTTTCTGCAGGCAGACAGCCACTTAGACTTCACGTAGGCAGTACTCCGCCATGGCGGAACATGTAGACCTTTCTCTCTCATCGACTCCTGCGCCGCCGCGCACAGTAGCGGGATTATCGTCCGCAGTTTCGTCTCCTCCCCGACGAAGATCGACGGAAGCGCGTTCGATAGCCGCGCGTAAGTCGTCGTCGGCCTCGCCAGCTCAAACTGGGACTTGAAATCCACGTCCAGGATTATCCTCCTCCCCTCGACTTCAACGTCCACGTACTCGTAGTCTCCTGCGAGAGCTAGAGGTGAGAGAAGCAACAAGGAAGAGAAAGCAAGGGAAAAACGGAACCTCCAGGGCACTCTGCAGTTGTTTCCCAGGAAGAATGGCAGAGGGAGGCGTTGTAGCCGTCCATTCGTAATCTCGTCACGAGCCTCTTCCTCACGATGCTCCTCCGCTCGCTGCCCATGTCACCAACGTACTTCTCTGCCCTCTTCCGAAGCTCAAGTTCCACGTCTTTGTCGCACAACAGCAAACCCTAAAACCAGGCAACAGAGAGAGAGAGAGAGCTTCAGTGAGATTTCGAGCTCCTGAAGACTTCGCAGAGTGAGGGGAGAAGTTCCTTCACCTCCAGAGCGAGAAACGCGTAATGCTGGAGAGAAAAAGTCTGCGCGAAGGAGCTGCATTCTGGTGTACTCTCCGGGAAGCCCGATTCGATGAAGTCTTGCACCATCTCTGAGAGCTGATCGTCCGAGAAGCTCATTCCTCCTGGCCGGCTATTAGCGGAGTAAATGACGATCTTCGGTTGTTTCCATTAAAGGGGAAACTAGTGATGTGGAAGCAGACACGGAGGAGAGAGAAAGCGCTAGAAAAGCACAAGCGGGAGGACCCAGGAGAGTCTCATCGGTCCTTGACGTGTCAACATGCTGTTCGACGTTTCCTGCGATTCCACGTGACCGGTTCAACCATGCCGCGGAAACCTCCGACAAATGACAATATGGTTTTATAATGCGGGGGCCCCATCGGCAGTTGACTAGAAGACTTACATTTTGTCGTCTAGTGCAAGGTACCAGCTGGCCCAATATCCTCGAAAATGGGCTTTTCTTATTTCCTATGGGCTTTCGTAGAGAATATATAGTAGCGCGCTCCAGGAAGACGCAGGAAATTTCTAGGGTTTTCCATTTGGTTCGTTTCTCATCTTCAGACCTGAGCCTCTGTTCTCTCCGCCCGTCAGCTACGTAATTTTGCTATCTTGAACTTTCTTTTCCGAAAGAATGGATTCCATTGGGCTATGAGGAAGCCGAATGTCATGCACCACTCTGAGAATGTGTTCTGTGCTGATATGCTAGTTATAACCCAGATTGATCTGAGCCTTCTATCATTTCTCGTTATTCGTTCTGTTTTGATTTTCCCGGTAGTTCATTTATATTGTTTGGATTTCGGGGTTTATGGCTCGGAACTTCTTTTTTTTGCAACTTTCCTTTCGAAGAACCCGATGATGCGGCTCTGTTTCAGGGTCGACCTTGATGCGGACTGAATAGGCACTTCAAGTGCCTTGAAGACCAATATCTAGAACTGAAGGTTTCCTCTGTAGCTCTCGTTTACCGCTTTTCCTCGTCAAACGAGTCTTCATGGACGAAACCGTCGACTTTCTTTCGCATTTTGACTTTCTAATTATTCTGATACATTCAACCATGTTTACAGCCAATGGGCTGATCGCATACCAGGCATCAGAATCATTTCTGAGCCGATCGCATACCAGGCATCAGAATCATTTCTTCGCAGGGAAGGTCTAATTGTACTAATTTTACTACTAGTTGCGACCTTTTCTGACCGAACGAGGTGTAGAACGGTGAGCTAATAGTTAATTTCAAATCCAGATGAACAAATAATCGAGCTGCAGAAAATTGGGTGCGGGCTTTTTCAGGAGACAGTTTTCTCGATTAATTCCCATTTGTACTCTTATCGATATCAGAGGCTTTCACCGCTTATTTGGAAATCCTCTCAGATTAAGATATATGTGTCGTGAAGAGTCGAAGGGGATGAGTAGATTAAATTGAAGAGTCGAAGGGATGAGTAGATTAAGAAACATAAGTCACAGACTGCTAGGTAGGACTCGGTACATGATTTCTCATTCGGTTTACGTCTTCCCGAAAATCCTTGCTTAGGTTCTGCAGTTGGAATTGAAATATTCAAGCAAGGCCCCTAGAGGATAAGGAAAACCCAATATGATATATGTACAACAACAGGATAAGGAAAGAGCCAGAGAATGAGAAATATTAGGAATCGTTTTTTTTTTTCTATCTGTCTGCAGGTACGCAATCTTGGATATATTTATCAGAGACTGGAGAATAAGGACAGAATCTATGAACTAATTAGATTATAGAAGAAGCTTCTGAACCTTCTTCAGACTATGGATAATTCTGAATTTCGTGGATTGCTGAGACTGCATATTCATGGTATTGATGGATGCAGAATTTTCATTATTAGTAAAATAGCTTAAAGCTTAAAGGGTATGATGCCCTTCTGCAAAGACTGAAATTAAGAGTCCTAATTCTGGAGATTGTCATGGGAATTGTCGAAACGAGTCAAAATGATGGATATTCCGAATTTTCTTCGAAATTAGAAAAAGAACTATTCAAGACTGCTCAAACCATTATTCCAACGGCTACCCCATTCAGCACTTAACAATGATAATGGGTCTACTGAAAATTTCAGCATTCACATCCGCGGTCTCAAAGAAAATCTTAACATTCTTTGAGAGTGTTCTGAAAATACTAAAATGAGAGACATGACACACCGTCTTATCCTCTTTCTTTCAACTTTACATGAGGAGAAAATGAATCTTAATTCCTTATCAGATTCGTGACTTCACCTCTTACTCTTCAGCTTCTTTTAAGGAAATACAAGATTATCTTGATGGCTTTCAGGTGGATTTCATCAAAAAAAATTGCACAAAATAATACGCGAAAAAAAAATTATCGGATCCACGTGTTGATAGAAACAAGATGTTTTGGTCTTTACACTTCAGACAACATTGTCAAGATTAGAAGATGTATTTGCAGCAGAAGAGATTTGAAAAAAGATCTCCCCAAGGTTGATATAGACAAGTGGCACTCATAAGACTTACTATACGTCATGGCTAAAATCACTTCATACTAACCCATTACAATAAATGCATGTTGAAAACAAGCTTATCTCCTCTCTCACCATGGACATGAATAACATCATGTCAGCTTTGATCCCTCGTCCTATGAGTGGTTGAGGGCCTTCGACATCCACACAAGACATTGAGTACTCTAGTCGAAGCCATGCTTTTAGTGTCATGAGCATGGATATACTTTCTACTGCTGATCTACGCCTTCTAGATTTTATGATACCTCAGCCAATTGAGAAGAATCGTTTCGCAGGTGGGCTCATTCTGCAAACCAATAAGAATTTCTCAAGTGATAATTAACAGCTTCAAGTGAATGTGGCATGCAACAACATCTTCTTTGATTACCGAAAGTAGGCTCCCAGATAGAAGTTAGCAGAAGAGAGGATGTGGCTCAGAAGGGAGATCAAGAATAATACATAAAACACACCCATTTACAAAGTTATCACTTGGGCTTTTATAGCCCTTCTTACTAAGTTACTTAGAAAATATGACCGTTGGGGCTCCAACGGTCATAAAATATGACCGTTGGAACTCCATAAGTCATATCCAGAAATCTGGTCCATTTATAAATTATGGACCAGATATTTACATATAGTGAGTCTTTGGTAATCTAACACCCCCTCAAGTTGGGTATAGATATTTATCATTCCCAACTTATTCACTAGATTTTGAATTTGAGGGCCTAGAATGCTCTTAGTGAGAATGTCTGCAACTTGTTCCAGTGAGGGAATATAATGGGGAGTGATAAACCCCTCATCAATATTCTGCTTGATGTAGTGTCTGGCCACTCGTGCGTGCTTCGTACGATCATGTTGGACTGGATTTTTAGCCATTGCAATGGCTGATTTACTGTCGGAATACATCATCATATTTTTTCCAGAGAATAAACATAAGTCTTGGAGAATGTCTTTGAGCCACATGCCTTCACACACCCCCTTCTTTAATGCTCGGAGCTCAGCTTCTGCGCTTGAGTGTGAGACTTCCTTCTATTTTTTGCTTCGCCAGGTGAGAAGATTGCTTCCAATGAAGCTGCAATAACCTGATGTAGATCGACTATCGTCAAGAGAGCCTACATAGTCAGAACCAGTATACAAATATATAATTGGTTCATTTCCCCTTTTAAATAATAGTCCTAGTCCAATTGTTCCTTTGAGATATGAAAGTATTCTGTCTGCCGCTCTTTGATGTGATTCTCATGGGTCATTCATAAATTGACTAAGAGAATTTACTGCAAATGCTATGTTTGGTCGAGTATGATTAAGATACAATAATCAGCCAATCAGTCGCTGGAAAGATGTCTTGTTAATCGAGGCGTCTTTCTCGTGTTGTTCTGCTTTGAGTTTCACATTCACATCTGTTGGGGTGGTTGCAGGATGACAGTCCAATTTTCCAGTTTCTTTTAACAAATCAAGGACATACTTATGCTGGGATAGTACTATTCCAGACTTTGAATAAGCTACTTCAATTCCTAAGAAGTAAGTCAATAAACCAAGAGCTTTGCTATCAAATGAGGTTGCAAGGTGATCTTCGAGATGCTGGATTTCTCTCTCATCATTTCCTGTAATAATAATTTCATCGACATATACTATAAGGATTGCTACCTTTCCTTCTGCACCATGTTTAATAAACAATGTGTGGTCTCCTTCACTCTGAAAGTATCTAGCTGAAAGCATAGTCTTGGAGAACTTCCCAAACCAAGCCCTCGGTGACTGGTTGAGTCCATATAAGGACTTCTTAAGATGACATACATCCCTTGAGTTCTTGCTCAAAACATTACCAGGGGAGGTGACATATATACCTCTTCCTTCAATTCTTCATGTAGAAATGCATTCTTCACGTCATATTGGTGTAGCTTCCAATCATATATTGTTGCAAGAGCAATTAGTACTCGAATTGTATTTAATTTTGCCACTGGGGCAAAAGTTTTTAAATAATCAATACCATAGGATTGGGTGTACCCTTGCGCAACCAAACGGGATTTATACCTTGCAATTGATCCTTCGGAGTGATATTTAATGGTAAATACCCACCGACTGCCCACTGACGAGACGAGACCGCGAGGTCGTCGATTTCACACGGTCTCGTGTCAAAAATAATACCGAACTTTACCAATTTGGGGAATTAAGAGAGAATTGAGGGGTATAATGGTAAATACGGGTCGAATCCATAGGGAATTTAGGTATTTTTGAGATATCTTTTAGAATTTGGTCAAATTGGATGATGAATTGAGGTGAGAAATTAGGGAAAATGGTGTTTTTAGAAAGAAGACTTCAAAACGAATCCACGGAATCAAGAATCATCGAATTTGGACTTGATTTCGCGGAGAAATCGAAATTTGAAGTGGAGAGAAATTTTCGGACGTTAAAATCGTGATTTTAAGCTAAATTTTATGAAATTGAAATCTAAAACCTAATCTAAACGAAAATTAAAGATAATAGGAGGATAATTAAGGTAAAACCGCTTCCACTAAACCCGTTTAGCGATCAAAATGTCACGATTAAACTGATTAATCGCGAAGAACACCAAGATCGTCACGCCAAGCTTCAAGCGTCGATTTCTCCCTCAATTTTCCACCAAATCTCGATTTCTACCCCTCCGTGGATGCGGAATTGAAAGAGGAGGAGGAAGAACTTGAGAGAAACGAGAGGATCGGTGTCTATACAAGTCAATTTGCTTGAAATCCAACTCGAATCCATACATCGACGAAGAACTCTTCGTTTTATAGGAAAAAGGGGCGTAACCGTCCGATCGGTGCGTTACAGCTTGATCAACGGTCCAGATACATGCGTAACGGTGAACCGTTACGATTTAATTTCAGCCCTCCGATCTTTGAATGGACGCTCCGGATTTGATCTTCACGATTTACGTTATAAAACGCATAAGAAACGTCGCCCGTCGGATCGCGATCCGACGATCGTGATGCGTTTCGGCGCATTCAATCGTGGCCGTTATAACTCCTCTTAAAGAGGCACGTGCGCTTTATTTGATCGTGGATCGGGCTCACGCGATCGACGCGCGAGATCTTCTGCGGCGCAGATGATCCAACGACCCGGTGTGTACCACGTCGCCTGAAATTTAAAAAAAAAAAACTTGTGGATTAGTCCCACACGGAGAGTGATTTCGAAACTGTCAGGTTTATAAGACCCGACGGTTACTATGGGTATGACCCTCCCCATATAGGGGAGGACAAAGAACATTTTATATATATATAGTAAATAAATATACGTATATATGTCGCGCCACGTAGGCACTGCGCGGGGTCTGCGTGGCGCTGCCACGTGGCCCTGCGTGCCACGTCGCTGCCACGCGGGCCCCGCGCCCCCTTTTTTTAATTTTTCTTTATTTATTTTTATTATTTAAAATCGAACATAAAATAAGAAAAACTGTTTTAAAAATCCGGAAAAATACAGAAAAATCCCTAAAAATTGTAAAAATCATATCTTTTAAAATACAACTCCAAATTAATCCAAATTTCTTTCATTGGATCTGAAATTTAATTATCTATCATTCTAAAAATTCAAAATATTTAAATAACAAGAGATTTAATTTATATTTCAAAAATACATTCATCTCTTTAAGATTTTAACTTTAGAAAATTAAATGAATGTTCATAAATATGATTTCTCTCATTATTTAACTTTAAAAACTATTCATAATCTCAAGTAAAGATGGGTTATAAAATCATTTATCCTTAATTTATCATAATTAACCCTAATTTAGTGCATTTTGAGATTATGCCATAAATATGCATAGAATGATAGAAATACACTCAAAGTATGATAACATGCACATAAATGTAATGTTTTATGCCTTAAATTGCATTAATAATCATGTTTTATCATGTTAAGATTGCATGTTATCACCCACTATTTTCTTACCGACAGGAAGTGCGCCCATTTCCCATGTATTAATTTTTTCTAGAGCTTCTATGTCTTCATCCATAGCCTTCTTCCACTCGACAGACAACATAGCCTATCGGACATTTCTCGGGACTGATACTGTCATCAGTGCTTGGATGACTCGATTATACTATGGAGAAACCTGATTATATGAAACATAATTTCTAATTGGATATAGTTTGGTCTTTGTACATTCACGAACTCCTTTAATAATAGCTAGAGGCCACCCATTATTGCTAGGTATGTCTGTGTTGGTTAGAACTTCTTCTACCGGCATCACTTCTGGTGTAATAGACTCTGCATCCTCCTCAACTTGGATTGGAACAGTACTTATAACAGGGGTCTGTTTGTTGATTTCAGGTGTAGGGGTGTGATCCTCTTTCACTAGTCCCTTGTAAAAACGTGTCTAACTAATCTTCTGCCCAATCATAGAACATCTTCATCTCATCAAACTTTGCATCTCCCGTAACTAAGATTTTCCTTGAAGTTGGATGGTAGCACTTGTATCCTTTCTGTGCGGTAGAATATCCAAGGAAGATACACTTTAGAGATCGATGGTCCAGTTTTCCTGCATTATGAACATGGGCATACACTGCACATCCAAAGATCTTGGCTGGGAGGTTAGTTTTCAATGATAAATGTGGGAATTCAGATGATAACAAATCAATTGGAGTACTAAAATCTAATACATTTGAAGAAGTTTGATTGATAAGGTGCATGGCAGTTGCCACTGCCTCACTCCAATATATCTTGGGACAATTTCCTTGAAACAGTAATGCTCGAGCTGAGGACATAATATGGCCAATTTTCCTCTCCGCAACACCATTTTGCTGAGGGGTATTAACACATGAAGATTGGTGTATAATTCCATTATGTTCCATATACTTATTTACTTCTCCACAGAAATATTCCTTGGCATTATCTGATCTAAACAGTCTTATCCTCTTGTGGAATTGGTTATAAATCATTTCACAGAATAAGGTAATAATGGATGGAATCTTTGTTTTCGTTTTTAGTAGATATACCAAGGTATAGGTAGAAAAATTGTCCACAAACAAAATAAACCATCTGTGATGAGACAACCCCTGATAACATGCATTTATAACTTAAATTCTTAGCTCATTTAACTACTATTCATGCTTATTTTATGTAATTATAATGCATGTTATCCTACTTTTTATGAATTTTCTCCATTGGTATGCTATTCTACTAAAGTTGATATTTATACATAATTTAGGGTTAATTATGTGCTTCTTGATAATTAATCTTTTACAAGATTAAATTAATATGAATTAATTACCTTATTTTGACTTTAGTAGATGATCTAAAGGATTAAATCGATTTAAAGAATGATTAGATGATCAAAATCTCTAAATTTTAATGAATGCCTTTATGTATTTTTTATTCATCCTATATTCTTCTTTAAAATTATATTTTTAGATGGCATAATATTAAAGATGGAGACATTTGTGATCCAATGGAGAAAATTTGGAATAAAAAGAAGTTGTATTTCTTAAGTTATGGAGTATTGAATTTTTAGATATTTTCTTATTTTTATCTGATTTTTATCTGATTTTAATTTGAATTTTTTTAATTAATTTTTAGTGATTAAAATCGCACAAAAAGGGGGTTTATTTCTGCCGGACCGCGGGCTGACGTGGCACGCGGGACCCGCGCGGATGCGATGCGGCACTAAGGCCACGCGAGTCCACGCGAACGCCCAAGGGGGCGCCACGTGGTGAGTGGAGAGGCTGGCAGGTGAAGGGCCCACGGGATAGTGGGCCGTGGTTAGACTATTGGGGCGGTAACGCAACTGCATTACCGCACTCTACATTATATATGCGCCGCTTTTTCTCATTTCCTCCATGTGGGACTATGTTCCCCGGAGATTTAAATTTGCAGGACACGTGGGTGCACCGTGGACGTCGGATGTTATCGCGATAAAGACAAGGGCGTCGATCGCGCGGACTCGAGTCCACGCGATCATCATCGGAGCACGTGCGTGAATGTGCACTTAAGTGACGACGACCGAGGACTCACCAGCCGACACATAGACGCAATGGGAGCGTCCGATCCTCATCGAACGTGCGATCATGAGCGGCCGCGCGATCTTCATCGGACGACGAAAATGTCATGAAGGAGATCGTAACCTAATCGTGAAGCGATCGTGGTCCGATCGCCTCTAATTGACGGCCCACGATCATCGTGTGTTCATGGCCATCAAATCCACCTCCCCACCAGATCAAACGGTCTGAAATTCGCGCGGAAATTTCCCTTTAAAAATTGATGTACTCTCTTGTTTTCTCTTAACTCTTGATTGAATCGTGAAGGAATTAAGAAATTTTAGAGCAAGATCTTGAGTTCTTCGTGGTCCCCCCGCGTTTAGACTTGATTGCGATCCAATCGGAGTGGGATTGATCACGAATTTCCATCGGATTTCATCAAATTTTCCCCTTAAACACCGAGCGCTCGCAAGGAAGAAATCGAGAAAATTCGCTTTAATTCGCATGAATTGAAGCCCCATCTTTGTGGCAATCGGGTTAGTAGTGAGATTCGATTGATTATCTGGTGGTAATTTGAGTTTTGACTAGTTTTAGATCATTAATTTTGAGTTTTAGTTCATTGTGTTCTTCAATTTTACCTAATTTTAGTCCAGAATTTTGCTGATTTTGAAAATAGGATATCTCTCTGATTATAATTCCGAATCACCTGATTTTTGTTTCATTGGATTCCTTATTTCATCAGCTTTCCGTGGATAGCAAATTCGTCAAATTCCGAGATCATTTGACCCCTCAATTTAACGTTTGACCGAGCACTATTCATTTTCAATCCGAATTTGAGCGTTGACTTTCGGGGTCAATTACTTTCAAAATATAAATCAGAATTTGATAATTTTGGTCTCTTTAGAATCCTCTGGTTTTCTTAGCTTTCTATTAAAATATAAATTTCAAGATTTGGATAACATTTGACCAGTCAATTTGAAGATTTTCTCTGAAGTGTTCATTTCGGGATATTTCGGCTCTTTGATTTTCACTAATTCATAATAAATCTAATTCTCATAGAAAAATCATGAATCTTATATCAATCAATTCCATTTTCTCTATAGATTCTGTATATATAATTTTTGTAACTTCTGACATCTTTTGGTTCTATGATTTTACAGAAATTCGACTATTAGTCAAAGTCAATACTTTGACTTTGACTTTTGACTTTTCTCTGTCAAAACTAAGATCTTAAATCTTAAAATTCCTTATTTAATATATTTATATCATTTGTATTCATAAAATATCATTTCTATGTCTTTAAAACTTCTTTTAAACCTAAGTTTGACCAAGTCAACTCTGCAATAAAAGTCAACCTTGTTCTTTGTGGATCAACCCGATACTTACACTTCACTTGATTTTATATCTTTTTCATTGTGAGTTCGGTATTATAAATTTTTTTTGACCGACGTTTGTGTGTTTTAACGACCGCATAAAATGCTTCGTCACCCTGGTACAGAACACAGCCCTCATACATCACTATGGATGCACTCAAATGTAGACTGAAATATGTGATTTGTCTGTGGAAACAATGTCCTTTTGTGTTTAGCAAATTAACATGCTTCACAAGTCAAGCTTTCAATATTAAGTCACCTGAACAATGTGGGGTGTGTGGTTTTGAAAAGATGAAATGAGGGGTGGCCCAATCGCCCATGGAGGAGGATGACACTTTGATCGTTCTGTGTCCTATAGGCTGCTTGCTGCCACGTGTCCTCCTCTAATTCATCTAGTAGGAGGAGTCCACCTGTCCTTCTAACAGATGAAATCTTCTTCTCGGTGGCCTTTATACATAAGAAACATGAATATGAGTCAAGAATAAATCTCCATCAAGTATCTATTACTAATTGTGTCAAAGACAGTAAATTTGCCTTTAAGTCAGGTACGTGTAAGACATCTTTTAGTATAACTTTATTAAAGTAAATAGTTCCTTTGCCTACAACCATCAAAACTCCTCCATTGGCAGTGAACACCTTGTGATTGGTGTTTACTAGTTTATTAAAGCCATGTAGGCTTTCTTCTGTTCTCTTGGTATCCAAGTTCCTTTTCGGATTTGTTCTTCTTTCCAGGCCAGCTTTCTACATTCTTTTTTGGTGTGGCATGGTGATAACATGCATTTATAACTTGAATTCTTATCTTAATTAACTCATATTCATGCTTATTTTATGTGAATATGATGCATGTTATCATACTTTTTAGGAATTTTCTCCATTGGCATGTCATTTCACTAAAGTTGATATTTATGCATAAATTACGGATAATTTCATGTTAAATAGATTATTAATCTTTTGTTTAAATTAATAGAAGTTAATCTCTATTATTAAATGATTTTTGACTTTAGTAAATGTTTAGAAAGATAATTTCAAGATGAATTTATGATTTAAAGTGTTTAATGAAAAATGATTTAAGTAAATTTTAATTCATCTTGATTTCTTAATTCTAAATATATTTTAATTGACATGATATTAAAAAGAAGAGAATTTGTGATCCAATGGAGAAAATTTGGATTAAAAAGGAGTTGTACATTTTAATTTATGAATTTTCGAAGTTTTATACTCTTTTTCTAAATTTTATTTGATTTTTAAATGAATTTTAAAGCCTTTTTTCTATTAAAAAAATCGAAAAAAAGGGGGTAGGCTTACCGGCTGATGACGTGGCGAGTGGGCCCAGGCGACAGGCTGATGTGGCGACGAGCTGACGTGGCAGGGCGGTGATGTGGCGCGCGGGACCACCGCGCCGTTACAACGTGGCACTGAGGCCACGTGGCAGGACGCGTGTGGTCCCACGCGTGACGCGTGGCTGACACGTGTGTGCGTGTATATGATATAGATTATAATATAGGTTATAGATATAAGCCTATTCTTAGAACTGGCTATTCCATAAGTCCTCACTAATATACACCATTATTCCCTTCTGATATCATTCATAGATCCTCTCTTCAGTTGTAGGATTATTTCCCTATTATATCACCAACTTCATACATCTCATCATATCTTGAAATATCCTACATCACTATTATTTCAAGGTTTTCATGGGCACCTTGAGTTATATTAATTCTCTCCCTATTTATAGACATTTGGCATGTAGATTTTTTATAAAAAAACCTCATAATTATGTCTATATCCAACAACATCCGTTGACCTTATATTTGTGACCCTTTAGGTCAATCTATATTACCAATTAATAACTCTATTGGCCCAATAATACGTATTGGTTCTCCTTATCAATGAACTATATCAATACATAGATTAATTCATAAAGGTTTGATTTAGCTCAATCAAAAAGTTAAGTCACCTATCTTGTGGGTACCATGCTACACCATGTGTTGTAAAAGATATAAAGTATATCTAACTCCCTTATGAAACCTTATGATCATTGGTTATTATAAACATATAATCCTTTATCTTTGCAAAACTCATGAATAACTTAGGATATTATTAATTATCAAACCCTACTCGATCACACAATTTAGTATTGACTGCTAATATGTCATTGATGAATTCATTTTCATTATTATAAGTGAATTTTAATAGATAGTTTGTGTTAATATAATGCACACTATCATGTTTTTATGATATTTTTGTATTCATTATTTAATTCCACTCATATACTCGACTTGTATCTATTTAGTGCTAATTAGGTAAACGAATGAACATGTCCTATCATGCATCATTCTTTTAAATTTCTTATACCATGAGACTAAAACCATTTGACTCTTTCAAAGTCAAGTGGTTGAATTATCACTTTTCCAATGAGTCATAAGAATATGAGGACATAGGCACGCGTGTAGGAAAGCAAATATATGAATGGCGATGAGAGGGAGGAGGGAACAACTTTCCACCAAATATGAACACCAATTCAACTCTATGTTTATGAAATAAGTGATAAATGAGGTTTGACTTTGGTATAGGAATCATCCTAAGCTTTTTAGGATGATCCACAATTACTCGGGAAGTGAAAGTTGGGTCAATCTCTGTATTTTTATCAGGGAGGTTGGACCAAACTTAATTTTTATTAAATGACCCCTTAAGTTTTTTTCATGATTTTTGAAATTTATGAATAAAAATAGAGAATTAAATTTTTGATCCAATGAATAAAATTTTTTACAAAAAGGAGTTGTATTTTGTGCAATATTAAATTTCTAAGTTTAGAGATTTTTCTAGAATTTTTAGGGATTTTTTAGAGTTTTTTTTCCAATTTTTAGATACTCTTTTTAATGCCTAGGGAGTGATTTTAGATAAAAATGGTGTATGATATTCTATAAAGATAGTTCATCAAAATACACAAGGTGTTAATTTGAAGACAAGTAAGAGGGATGGAGGAAAGGCCCAAAGGATGGGGTATCTAACGCGAGCTCATAAGTCTCACAATTTTCTAACACCCCAATCCTTTGATTAGTGCAAAGGCTGTGGAAAACACAATATAAAGGGTAGCAAATGGTAACATAATTAAGATTTTGAGTAAAGATACTAATAGTGAGAAAGCCATGAATATTTAAAACATCATGCAAGTAAGGGGAGTAGGTTTGGTCAATCCATGTGCTTTAATAGAGCATGAACAACCCTCAACATTGGAGACAACTAGACATGCAGTGGTAGGATTGAGGGAGGAAATGATGTAATGGATTTTTTTGGTCATATTAGACAAATCCCCTTAGTCAATAACCCTTGAAAATTTAGAAGCATCAAAAGCATATCTTCTTTAAGTGGAAGCCAAGTTGGGGATTGACGTGGATGTTTGAGATGCTTCTATGCTTCATATTTGACAAGATGTTGCATATGCACCACGGAAAGTTGGGATCCTAGTAGTAGAGGAAAATATCGCTTGAGCCCATTCAAAAAACCATTTTTAGATTTTTTTTAAAGTATTTTTAGGAATTAAAAATAGGAAAAATCAATTTTATTTGTGCATGCTGACATTGTCGAGTGTACACATGATATGAAGGCATGGCGCCTAGTCAACACACATGTGGCACAATTAAGGGGAGTATTAGTTCTTTAGGCTTGGTTTTTATCATTAATAGCCCTTCATGAGATGACCTTTTAAAATGGGTTTTCATTTTTAATTTATCCAATGTGGGACTTAAAATTTTTCTGTAAGGAAACATGGCATGACGTTTTTCATTTGATCTAGCAAACCGAATCCACTAGATCTTGCTCTTGCAACGTGACATGTGGCTGCATCATGTGTGTAGGCTTGGGGGACATGAGATCAATGCTTGATATTATTTTTATTAATCCGAATATCACTGCAAGTAGGCAAGCGACATGTGGCATGATCCAATGAATCCTACACTTGGTGAAGATGATCCAATGGTTGGGAGAATCACAAAATGGCACATGGCACAATCTTGTGGCTTCTAACTTTGATAAAGATTAAATCAATGGCTGATGATCAATCACACATTTCTTAAAAAAAATCAACGGTTAGAAAGGCTTTAAATTGAAATCTTGACATCTCATGATACCAATTGAGTTAAGGGCTAAAATTGTGGGGCCTTGATCTTCATTTTATTATCTACTTCCTTGAAATGACTGATTTAAATTTTGAGACAAAAAAAAAGGTTTTCAACTTTTAATTGTGTACTTTTGGCATTGGCTAGATAGTGAAAAGAAGTCACTGATCGATTATTCTTCACGTATGGAAAATCATTTGAAGTAGGTTTCTTCTATTCTCCATTCATTCCTCATGGTTGATGCGATATGCCAAGACCAAAAAAATGTATAGGCTCTCAAAGGTGTGTTTTATTGAAGAGAATTTAGAGTGTGTTTTTGTCACAAATCTTTAAATTAGGACTATTTTCCATCAATATTTTCTTCCATATTTTCAAATTTCAACCACATTTCCACTGTTCGATATAAGATTTTCAATCTTTTAAAGGAGTTTTGAAGCGTTTACTCGGTGCACGGCATCTTCTGCATATATCTTTCTCTTTTAATCGATCATTTCACTTTTGTAATCATGAAAATATAAAAATTTAGTAGATTTCAATCTTTTAATTGTCCTCCCTGTGGTTTTGACCTCGACTCCCCACTGTTTTTAAATTTTAAGATCCAATTCGAAGAGTTAAGTATAATTTTAGATATTTAAACTTGCATTTTCAATGACCATGATTTTTATGCATATGAGGCTCCATTAGATAATGTACTAGGTGATGGGCTATAAGAAAATCCTCAAAGTTTGTGGCATATGAAGCATAATTGTGACCATTGAAGGTGTATGTGGGTCAAGTAACTTAGGTCACGATGGAATGACATGCTATAAATATTGCTTTTAGTGAAGAGGGTATTAGTGGAAAAACAATCAAGATTTATGGTGGAGCAAGTGGGATTGGATATGGAGCAAAAGGTGGTGAAGAATCATCAAACAGAAATGATCTGATCGAACCTAGAGGCGTCAAGTAGAGAACAAAACAATAGCCAAAGAATGGTCACTGGCTTGTTTGGGTGGTCCAATGCATCCCTAGATCATCCAAGGGTCAATCCACTCATCAAGGAGTTGTTGAATTCTTCCATGCTTGTCTTGGCTCATATTGGTGTCATCTAGCTCATCTTGGCTTGTCTAGCTTGAAGTGACTCGACTAGCTTGGGTTGGTTCGACTGGCTTGTCTTGGTGTGGCTAGCTTGATTGGCTTAGACTGAACCGACAAAGAAAAAAAAGCAAAATAACCAAAATCTCCTTGATTTGGGTGGTGTCTACCCTAGAAGGTGGCAGAGGCTCCCTTGGAAGTTTCAATAGTGGCTTGTGGAAGGCAATCAGCCCTCTACAAGGGGCAATGATTCTAGTCCTAAGGAGCAATTGTGGCTTGAAGGGGAATGGAGGGAAAAGCCTAGAGAGGTGTGATACCTTTGGCCTAGCGAGGCTACTGATGGCAATGGCAGAGCAAAGGTAGTGGAGTGGCAATGATGGCTACAATCGAGTGGTAGCAGCTATTAACTCCAAAAATGAAATTTTCATCTATGTATCCTATGCAATATTTAGGTGCTAATCAATAATTGAATAGTGACAATATCCATCTCATTATGAGTGAATATGGTATAAATATGACTATGCCCTACTATGCATCATTTCCTTTATTTTCCTTATATTATTATACTAACCCCATTTGAATTCTTTGGAGTCAAGTAGTTAAATGCTCACATGAGTTATGTGGGTGCAAGGATATAGAGATAAAGACATGAGAACATGAATGCAAATATGTAGTTATTGATAAGAGGAAATGAGTTTTCCACTTGTTGAGGATCCAAGTTAACCATGTTTGCATGAAATCAAAGGTACTCAAATGGGGTCAAAGGAAATTATGAAGGTTCAAAGGTTAATAAATCAAGTTTGAGAGTCATCTAAACGAATCATCCTACTTTTTATGATGATCCACATTTTTAGGAAGTCAAAGTTGGTTGACCTTCCCTTTTTGGAAAAGTAGACCAGCGTTTGATAAGATCTCCTTTAATGAAGTTACCTTATTTAAATGGGGATTGGGGCCCTTTTATGAGCTCCTTAAAAATAGGGTGTCTATATTTAAAATTGAGTTGCAAGGCAATGGTGTTAGTTGATGAACTCAATTTCTGGGTACTTTTTATCATTTTCTTGAATGGATTTCATGCAAAAATATTTATAATTTCTCACTTTTTATAATGAAAAAGTAAAGGTTGAATCCTCAAGGATACTAGATAATGAGATTAGTAGTTTTAAATGGTGACTAGTTTAAAGAGAAGGTGATCTAAGAGCGAAAGTGGAGAATATGAAAGATTGAGATGTTAAAAGAAATACGGATGTGAATCTTAATCTCTGTTTCTATGAGTAATTATATTTAAGACTGATGACAGAATTTGGGTTGAGTTTGACGATTGAATGGGGATAAGAGAGGGATGTAGATGGTTTTTGAAATGTTAATGGTGTAAAGATGATTTTCAGATATTTTAAATTTTATATGATGGTAAAAAACTTGATAGGAAGGAGAAAATTACACAATCAAGAGGAGATTACAAGAGAAAATCAAATCTAAATCCTCACACAAATCTCATTTTTTATGCTACTCCTAGGTTAGGAGTATTAGACTCATTACAATCTCAATCCTCTGCTTAATCATACCTTTGTGACAAACTTGAACACCAAAAAATGTGAAGCTTAGGTCTAAGCCTTTTCATTCCCTTCAAGTAGCCTAATTCTAAAAAAGATTCAATAAGAAAGAAAGAAATGATTCAAGAATTTATAGGTTTTGGTGGTTGATTCATTAATAGCGGAGATTCATCCTCTTTAGATCAATGTGGAGATGCACCCATCCCTTTTATTTTTGTCAACCACCCCTTGAAAATGAAAGAGTGAGTAAATTAGGGGTTGAGACAACTCTTTAAAGGAGGTTGTAAAACCCCCACATCCTTAGGAAGTGGACCCATCTTAAAAATTCAAAAAGAATGTTAAAATCATCCAATTATCAAATCATAAATTCTTATGCGCTTAATTATCTAATCAAAGGGAATGGATTGATACAGGATAAAAGATAAATCTACCAATAAAATTTCAGCTCAAAACCCCTCCAGATTGTGGGATATCATAATTTTAAATTATACAAATTTTTTTGCCATTGATTTTTATCAAATGCCTTAGAGCCATGTGGCAGACTCTGATTGACCAAAAATATCAAAAAATTAGAGGGGTCTTAATGGAGAAATATATTCAAAGTCCACAAGGAGTTCTTATTTGATAATACTATATTAAAAAAATAAAAATCCTTAAAAATTCTAAAAAAATCTATAAATTTATAAATTCAATATCTCACAAAATTCAACTCCTCTTTCCATAAAATTTTCTCCATTATATCAATAATTTAATTCTATATTTTTCTCATTAAATTCATAAATTTATATAAATAATTAAGGGGGGAATTATATAAAATTAAGTTTGGTCCAACCCCCTTAAAAATAAGAAGGTTGGCCTGACTTTGACTTTCCTATTAATTGTGGATCATCTTAAAAACATAGAATGATCCTTTTATCAAATTCAAAACTCATTTTTTTTGCTTTTCTTTTTATCAATAGGTTGACTTGGAAGAGTTGTTTCTTCATCTCTCTCATCGATGAGTCACATCCGTTCTTTTTTCTTTAGGCACCTATGTCCTTGGATCCACATGGCTCATATAAAATATGAGAACATAACGAGTTGACCTTGAAAAATTCACTTGAGATTAGATTCAAAATATAAACAAAATGTATAAGATGATTCATGATAGGACATAACCAATTTTCCCCATATCAAGTCTTTAAGAAGTAAATATTCTCATAATTAGAGTCCCATTAGTGCCTAAGCAAGATAAATGATGGATGAATGCATCATTTAAGAGTTTTCACCCAAGCCTCATTTAAAGGGAAGAGGCACCACTTCCCTCAAAAAGAGGAGAGTGGCCACATTAGAAGGGGCACCCAACCTCTTTATATGGAAATGGGCCCCACTTCCTCAAGAAGTAGGGCTTAAGAATTTGCCACAATGAATGATATCCTCAATTGTTTTTAGGCTCTCTCTAACCATAAGGAGGAAAAGGAGAAGCTTAAGCCTAAACATGACATTATTTGATGTTCAAGTTTTTTATAAAGGCAAGATCAAGCAAAAAGGCTTAGGGGTCCGTAAAGAGTCCAACATTAATCAGCTTAGGAATGACATAAAAAAGGGGGCTTGTGTGAGAATTTGATATGGTTTTGCATTGTAATCCCCTCCACAAATATTTTAGAAAGCCTTTTTATAGCTGTGTTTTGGTTTTGTTAATGTTTGATTACAATAATCTCTTTTAATTATCCATTCTTCATTGTTACTCTTAGTCTACATTCCATCTCTATTTTATCATTTTGATTCCACTATTCATCATATTAGTCATAGAAATAAATGTTTATACATATAAATATATTTAGACGCACATACATTTCTTATTTCATCATCGAGATCTTCCATATTCTCCGCATTCACTTCTAGACCATCTTCAAAGATAGGTATCCATTCTCTTAAGAAAAATCTAATCTCAATACCTAAGCTACCTAAGGATTTTCCTCTTACTTAATCATTGTACTCGAGAGGAAAATATAGATTTTTTTGCATGAAATTTAATCCAGTTTACTATAAAAACTACCCCACAATTGAGTTCATAAGCCGCAATATGAAGAACCATAGTTTTCAAGGGAGAAAAGATTAGGCTCTAATACCATGTGAATGGTTGAGCCACAAGATAAGATAAGAGATTAAAATCCTCAATTTATAAAGAAAAAAGAGAGAGAAATAGAAATATGGCCCCATGTGGGACTAATGTCCCAAAATGGTTAATGTTGAAATTTGAGGTCGATAAGCCTTCTAAAATTTCAAGTGCAACAGAATACACTGAATCAGATATTCAAAACACCAAGCCATCAAGAATAGATGACCCTATCGTCTAGTATGTATGAGAAAACACAATCACCAGGTTCACTTAAAAGAGTTATTGAAGCTATTCAAGTGTCTAGTCTCTAGTCGTATTTATACGATCACCTCGGACGATTGAATTTCCTCTTCAAAACTCTTCACCAAGAGAGAAAGAGAAGAAACAATAGAATTTCTACAAAGCTTACATGGGCACCTTGAGTTTTAGTCATTCTCCCCCTATTTATAGACACTTTTTATGTAGATTTTTCATAGAAACCCTCATAAATATGTCTATATCCACCAACATTCATAGACCTTATGTCCGTGACCCTCTAGGTCCATATATCTCACTATTTAATAACTCTATAGACCCAATAACACCTTATTTCTCAATATTTGATTAATTATATATATCAACATATAGATCAAAGAATTAAATATTAGTTTAACCCAATCAACAAGTTGAGTTTCTATCTATTTAGTGTCAAGCTATAACACGTACTCTAGGAGATATGGAGTACATAATAACTCCTGTATAGAACCTTGTCGTCATCGGTTACCATGTACATATAATCGTTTGTCCTCACAAGACTCATGAATGATATAGGGAATGTTCAAGTATCAAACCCTAATCTATCACTCAAGTTAGTACTAATGCATGGAGGAAATCACTTGGAACTCTTTCTCCAATATTTTCACTACCTTGGCCATAGATTTCATAGCATCTCATTCCTTGCGTTAATCTCCTCAAATACCAAGGGCGAATGATTCCATCTTGACTACACAATCATCTTCGAGAGCTTCATGCCTTGTCCAATATAAAATATTTTAGAGCTCATATGGTTAGGAATTCATAAGTCATAATTGAAACTCGGTCATCCATCCACAAGAGGTCTTTGGTGTCTGAAGTCAAAGGACCACATACACAGTTGTGACATGAATCAATCTAATTAAAAATTAGGTATACTATCATTTAGGGATTCATATAGATCAATTTAGTGAACTCTTTCTCTAAAGAGCACCCATTATCTATCCTTTTTGTCTCTAAACCAATAGTTGCAGGATTAGTCATATTTATCATATGAGTCAGATCAGATAGTGCTATTCTTTCTGGATTATTTGATATCCTTCTCGAATATCCCACAAATAGGAATGTATAGAACATATGTTTAAAGACAAGTGATTATTGTATTATGATCTCATCATAATTCACTTAATCATTGAATATGCTCATAGACATCATTGTGAACATCACACAAAAATGAAAATAAAAAAGTTCATTTCAGTGAACATAAATCGAGATACATGAAGGTGTGAGTAGCTTATATGGTTATTGAAAGTTCAAGTTCACATATAAAAAATTATACTCAACTCCACAAATTTAGTCGTAAAATTTAGAATAGTGGTTGGTCGAGGCTGAATCCATAGGGAGGAAGGTTAAAATATTAAAATAAAAGAATATTTTCAGTATTTTTGGATCAAGAAATAAAAAATAATCAATTAAAATAGAGAGATAAACACAAAAACACAATAAACTAATAAAAATTTTTTGAAGTCCTATTGAAGATCAAAAACCCTTGATTACATGGTAGAAATGTGATTTATTGTTTGAAAATGTGGATCAAAATACTAGAAAATTAGAAAAGATAAAAAAGAATAAACCTAATCTAAAGGTTCTCAATTGAAACTCACTCTAGTGATACTCTCTAATTAAATAGTCCTTCAAGAGCCCATACAACACGCCCAGCCTTGGCGACTTGTATCCAACACAAGAAATGAGTAGACAAGAGTAAAAACTCACTAAAAATGATGTTTGATATATGATGAATGATTTATTAGTGCCCTCTTTCCTCTGGCTAGCCAATGCTAGAAGCACTCATTAAAACATTAAAAAACCTATATTTTTTCCTCAAATTTAGAATTAGCCACCACTATGAGGATATCGATCAAGCTTGCAAGCACACTAAGACATACCCTTGAGATCATGTGCACAAACAAGACCAACATTAGCCACATAGTAGAAATTTTTAGGTCTATGTTTGCTTGCAAACAAGGTCATCAATCCCTTCAAGATCACTTGGTTGTCTCTCAATCAACCACCCTTAAAGAATTTTTGCATATTGAAATGATATCACAAGGAGCTTATCACCAAATTTTATCTAAATGGTCTTTGACCTTACTATTATTTCTCTTCTTAGTGCTAAAATATTTTCGGACACCCAATTTCTAGCTTTGGTGTCTATATTCTCTTTAGCTCTTCTAGTTAGCATTTGATTCCCTTTGAGCACTAGAGTTCTTTCATCTCTTATGCCATCTTCATTACTAGATGCTTTTTCCCTCATAAAATTTCAATATGGGAGGCATGGCTCCCATATTTCAATATGCCATCTAGTACTCATGACCAATATGGGAGGCATGGCTCCTAGCCTCCTACTTAACATAGTGGATGTCTTTATGCTAAAGGTCAGAAGATCTTTTTGCTCTATACTTATTATGGCAAGAGGACTCATGTTAAAAAAGTGGTGGAAAAAGTTTGGAAGCCTGGATAGGCTCAAGCTATGCTTTCTTCTACTACATAAAGTCTAACTATCCTTAGTGAATCTGTGACTCTGATTAAAAGAATTGTTCAAATGAGCTTCATCTTGATAAAATATGTAAACATGGAAGCAATCACAAGCATCCACCTCAACTAGAAACTTGGCCTCCACTTTAAACACATACACACATTTCTTGCTTTTAGATCATCATGGGTTTTTGACTTAGGGACTTTAACTCATATGTCCAGTATCCTTTCAATCCTCTCTTCCCTCAATCTTACCAATACCAATCCACTCGTATCCATTACAATGGTCGAATGATGCTATGTTAAAGGGTGTGGTTGACCAAACTTATTCACTCTCTTACCATGCACGAAGTTTTATATGTTCTTAATTTTCCCCCTAACTTTCTTTTTATTAGTATTGTTAATTGTCCACTTCATTGTGTTGCCATTTCCTACACATTCCAATTTTATATTCTCAAACCTTCATATCGGTCAAAAGATTAGTTTGGGGTGTGAGAATGACCATCAGATGTATGAGCTTGACAAAGCGAATCCGCGAGGTCATTGAAAACACGCAGATAAGCGTAAAAAAAGAAGAAGCAAACTCACTAATTTTAAAGATTAATCATGAATTAAGGAGTATAGAGGTAAATAAGGGTCAAATCTACAAAGAATTAAGGTATTTTTTATGTATTCTTTGAAATTTAATTATATCGAACGATGAAATGAGTGATAAATTAGGGATTTTGATTTAGAAAGAGAACTCAAAGACGAATCCATGGAATCAAAAAAATCACTCGATTTGGATCAAGATTCGCAAAGAAATCAAAGAGCCAATTATGTAGAAATTTTTGAACGTAAAGAGAGAGAAATCCAAAATAAAATCTAAAATTAACCTAAATCTATTATTCTAAATTACAATCTAATGATGCACGACAAAAGATTAGGAAGAAAACACATAATCTAACCCGAGATAGCAAATCAAAATGATCCAATTGATCTCCGAATCAAAGGCTTTTCATTTCTGTGATTTCGAAGACAATCATCGGCATTCAAGAAACAAATTCTCCCTATTCTTTCCATGAAATCTCATTTTCAACCACTCCATGGACGCGGAAATAAAGTCTAGAAGAAGAAGAAAGCGAGAGATTCAAGGATGGTGGTGTATCCATCGATTAGAAGGAAGTGAGAGAAACAAGTCTAGACAATTCGATTGGTCGAAAGCATCCAAAAATAAATTTTTTGGTGAAGAACTTCTCAATTTATAAGGAACTTTGGGTGTAACCGTCGGATCAGCATTTAATCTTTGATCAATGCCTCTAATGAAAGGCATATATGCAAATCGTTACGATTAAATTGCGTCTGTTGGATCGGAGATGGACCGCTGAAATCTTGCCACGTCGTGCGCGAAGAAGTAATGAAAGAAAATGCCCGCCGTCTGATCTTGATCTAACGCTTTGGATGCTTTTTGGACGGTTTTAATCTTAGCCGTCTTAACTCCTTAGATGAACGGCTGAGATTAAATCATTTTAAAACGATTCGCCGATGAATCAGAGTGTGCCACGTACCCCGTCACTTAAGTGACGATCAACGATTGCGATAAAATCATGTGATCGGATGCTCACATTGCATAAATTCAGGAAATCCGATGGGCATATAAGTAAGAGGTGATTAATGAGATAACTTAAACTCTAAAAAGAGTGCTTTATATAACTAATTACACTCACACGCATGATAACATGCAATTTATATATGAATTTACATGATTATTAATGAAAATAAAGGCATTAAATATTCCATTAGTATGCATGTTATAATATTTTAAGTGCATATATATATCCTTTTTATGTAATTTTAAGTAATGATCTAAAAGTGTATCATTTTGGGATAATTATGCATAATTCTAAGAATATAACTCTATTCCCATTTGTATTTGAACTAATAATTATATTTTCATGATTTAATGATAAGAGAATATTTTATTTACACTCATGTATTTTTCTAAATTTATTTTCTAAAAGGAATGAGTGCATTTTTAAAGTAACATTTATTCTCTTTTTATTTTAATATTTTGAATTTTTATAATGATAGATAATTTAATTTCTGATCCATCAAAACAAATTCGGATTAATTTGAAGTTGTATTTTTAAAGTTGTGAATTTTCTAATTTTTAGGAATTTTTTGGAATTTTATTGAATTTATTTAAAGCTATTTTCAATTTTTAAAAGAATTAAAATAATAAAAAATGTTTTATATTTCACAAGCTGATGTGACAGGATGTCGCCACGTGGTGGCGTCTGTGTGTGACACGTGTGCGCGTGCATGTGCGTGTGTGAGCATGTGTGCGCACGTGTGCGTGTGATAGTGACTAATGGGTTAAAGCATCCTTCACAGATTTACGCTAACCCATTAAGCTCTCATACCTTATGTACGCGATTAAATACTCTGATTTATTCAATGTGGACTATTTATCTTTGTTTTTAGTTGTAGGTGAAGTGGCGCAACGAGAAGCGTCCAATCACACGGTTTAATCGCGATCTTCAGGTTTCACTTACTCGCCGGGGGTATGTGGCGACATCTGATTAGGCGATGATTTGATTTAAAGATGATTTAATCTCAGCCATTCATCTGGGGAGGTATAACAATTGAGATTAAATGGGCCCGATGGACACATGGACTCATCGCGATCGTCTGATGAAGATCGAAAAAATGCGACTTAAAGACAATGATTCGCCAAACGATATTTAATCTCAACAATTGATCAAATCAAAACGACGCATCCAACGTTTGCGCCCAATTTTGCCTATAAAATCGAAATGTTCTTCAATGGAGAGACTGCTCTTGGATTTTTCAAGCAAATCGAATTGTTTAGACACCACAATATGATAATCATTTGGTTTCTACTTCTTCTAAACTCATTTCCACGTCCGAGGAGTGTTTGAAATCAAGAATTGATTGAAAGAGTTAGAAGAAATCACATCTTGAAGGCCGAACATCATTTTCAAAATCGCGGAATGACAAGCCTTGAATCCGGCGATTAATTAGATCATTTCCTGCGTGACCTTGGGTTAGATTGCATGTTTTTGTCTTAATCTATCTTCCTTTAGCATTAGATTTATATTTTGAATTATAGATTATTTTAATTTTAGTTTTAATTTCGGCTTTCATCTATTTTCGTGATCAAATTTATTTCTCAATTTCAAATCGATTTCTCCATGAATTCTAGTCCAAATTCTATAATTTTTTATTCTGTGCATCGAGTTATCTTTCTTAATATACTAAAATCCCTAATTTCTCACCTCAATTTATCATTTGATTTGATCGAATTTCAAAGATATCTCAAAATTTCCTTATTTCTCTTGTGAATTCGACCCTTATTCACCCCTTTATTCTTTAAGTAGCGATTTCATCTTTAATTTGGTGAGTTTGGAACTTGTTTTGACACAAGATTGTGTGTATTCAACGACTGCACGAAATTGTTTCGTCTGCGCACACACGCGCACACACGCGCGCCGCGTGGCAATGAGCTTTTTCACCTGCTCCACGTCAGCACGCGATATAAATATGATTTTTTATTCTTTATAATTCAAAATAAATTCCAAAAAAAATAAAAAAATAATTTTCAAAATACAACTCCAAATTCATCCAAATTTATTTTGTTATATCATAAATTAAATTATCTATCATTCTAAAAATTCAAATTATTTAAATAATAAGAGAATAAATTTTTATTTAAAAAAATACTCATTACTCTTAGAAATTAAAACTTAGACAAAATAAATGTGTACATAAAAAGTATTTTATCTTATTATTTAACATTAAAACTCAACTATAATCTCAAATATAGATGCGAATAATCTACTCTAAAATATATTCTTAAAAATGTATAATTATCCCTAAAATAGTGCATTTTGAGATTATAACTTAAAATTGCATAAAATAATACATATGCACTCAACGTAAGATAACATGTATAAAAAGGGAATGTTTTATACCTTGATTTATATTAATAATCAATAATTGCATATTGAAATTGCATGTTATCAGAGCTCGCATTGGACATCCGATTCTTGGGGCCTTCCCTCATCTTCTTTAGGTAGTACAATCCCCCTTGTCTTTTCCCCAATGCTTCTCTCCTTACATTCCACTACGTGTATGCTTGGATGTATTTCTTATGTGTAAGATTATACATCATCCTTATCTAAACTAGGTTTGATGTAGGATACAATGAAGAGGTGACAACAACAGCTATAGACCCCAAACTCACTCTTATAAGAGAGAAAACATTTTCTTTACTAAAAAGCCTCCTAATCTATCATATGGGTGGCATGTTTATAGGCCTTGAATGAAAGAGCAACTACTATGTCAAATAAAAATAAAATCAAAGGAAATTGAGAAAATAAACTAGAAATAAATCTTAAGATTAAAGTACACTCTGACCGTGATCATTAACGAGATGAATCCATGAGGTCATTGAATACACATGGAGACGTGTCAAAAACAATTCCAAACTCACCAATTTAAAGTTATAATCACAAATTAAAGAGTATAGTGGTGAATAAGGATCGATTCTATGGAGAATTAAGGTATTTTTGAGGTATTTCTTTAAGTTCGATCAAATCGGACGAGGAATTGAGATGAGAAATAAGGGATTTTGATATTTTTATAAAAATGAATCAAATAAAAATCCACAAAATTGAAAATCACAGAATTTGGATCAAGATTCGCAAAGAAATCAACGAGCAAAAATTAGGTAGAAAATCCGAACGCGAAGAGAGAGAAAACCAAAGTTAAATATAAAATTAACCTAACCTACAATTCGAAAATGAAATTGGGTGTTATAGAAAGAGAGATTAGGAGGAAAAAATGAATTCTAACCTGAGATAGTGCTCTAAATGATCCAATTGATTGCCGGATCAAAGGTTTTTTATTCCGCAATTTTAAAGATGATCGTCGGCAATCAAGAAGCGATTTCTCCCTATTCTCTTCATGAAATCTCACTTTCAAACACTTCTTTGGAGGTGGAAATTGATCTAGAAGACGAAGAAAGCAAAAGATTCAAAGATTAAGATGTCTAACTAGTTCGATTATCGAAACACCCGTGAATACATTTCTCAACAAAGAGAGAGAATTTATAATGTTTTGAAATTGGGCGTGACCATTGATAACATGCAAATTTAACTTAAATTCTTATCTTATTTAACTAATATGCATGCTTATTTTATGTAATTATGATGCATGTTACAATAGTTTTATGAATTTTCTCCATTGGTATGCCATTTTACGAAAGTTCATATTTATGCATTATTTTGGGTTAATTATGTGCTTTATTGATGTTTAATCTTTTGCAAGGTTAAATAAATAGAAATTAATCACTTTCCTTGATTTACTTTGACTTTAGTAGATGATTAAAAGAATTAATTTAAAGAAGAGAATGATGGGATAATATAAAATAGAATTCTTAAGAGATTATTTAAGATTATTTTGAATTCACCCTATTTTCTTGTTTGAATTTATATTTTTAGGTGGCATAATATTAAAGATGAAGAAATTTATGATCAAATGGAGAAAATTTGAGTAAAAAAGGAGTTATATAAATGAAGATATGAATTTCTGAATTTTAGTGAATTTTTCTGGATTTAATTTTGATTTTTCAGGTATTTTTTGGATTTAATTTCATTATTAAAATCGCAAAATGGGTGTATTTCTTGCTCTCTTGATTGAAAGCTTAAGAAAGAAGGGCTTGCTCTTCTTCTCTTGAGGTCCTCTCGTGGAGTCCCCTCTCCTGTACTTTCAAGTGCCCAATCAACCCCTCTATCTTCATGGTCTTAATATCTCCAAATTTTTCAAGCGGAAGAACAAGAGAATCATATTCTTTTGGTACTAACCTAAAAAGCTTAGAGATGGCTTCCTTATCTTCTTTATCACCCACAAACTTGAAGAATATTCAGCCACCTTATCATTCTTTTTCATTGAGAGATTTTCAAGTCTCTCTTTAACGATTGTACTCTTATTTTTGCCACACGATCTACCCCCACATGAAGTATTATGAGAATTTCCCAATTCTCCTTGGCACTCTTCTTGATGTCAAGTTGGAAGCTTTGAGGTTCCAAAATGGAATTGCTGATCATTGAAAGACCAAGACGATCCTTTTGCCAATTATCCTCTTGTACTTCAATTACAGACAACAATCATTGGGCCTGTGACGAGACGAGACCGCGAGGTCGTCGATTTCACACGGTCTCGTGTAAAAAATAAAGCCTAATTTACCAATTTGGGGAATTAAGAGAGAATTGAGGGGTATAATGGTAAATAAGGGTCAAATCCACAGGGAATTTAGGTATTTTCGAGATATCTTTTAGAATTTGGTCAAATTGGACGATGAATTGAGGTGAGAAATTGGGGAAAATGGTATTTTAAGAAAGTAGACTTCAAATCGATTCCACGGAATCAAAAATCGTCCAATTTGGACTTGATTTCGCGGAGAAATCAAGATTCGAAGTGGAGAGAAATTTCGTAACGTCGAAATCGCGATTTTAAGCTAAAATTCGATGAAATTAGAATCTAATATTAATCTAAAATGAAATTAAACACTATAGGAAGGTAATTTGGGCAAAACCGCCTCCACTAATCCCAATTAGCACTTCAAACGACGCGATTAAACCGATTAATCGCCGAAAAAATGAAGAACGCGAAGAGGAGATTCAAGCTACGATTTCTCCCAAGTTACGCCGCCAAATCTCGATCTCAAAGGCTCCGTGAGTGCGGAAATGGAAGAGGAACACGATGGGATCGAGAGATTCGATAAGAATGGTGTCTAGACAGATCAATTTGGATTGATTTCAACTCGGATGCTTACAAACGTGAAGAACACATCGTTTTATAGGGCAAAATTTCGTAACCGTCCGATCGTTTCGATTGACGGTTACGATGGAACGGTCCACGATGGACCGTTTCAATTAAGTCGCAATCGTCCGATTGAAGATGAACGGCCTGGATGATCCGATGAAACGCTTTAAAAAAAACGCTCTGATTTAGCCCCTTAGATCGCGATCCGACGGTCTGGATGCTCCCACCACGGCTCGATCTGGACCGTTATAACGCTTGATATTTGCGCACGTGTCTTTGATCGCGATCAGTGGTCCACGCACCACGTGATCGACGCCTGTCATGCCGCCACGTTGCGTAGGATCAAGCCGTTATAACTCTTTAATCTAGCACGTGCTTTGATCAGATCGGGTGGTCCGCGCTCCACACGATCGACGCCTGTCGATCGTCCGTCCACGAGATCCAACGTTCCGCGCCGCACCACGTCACCTGCATAAGAGGTAAGACGTGTGGATTAGTCCCACACGGAAAAATAAAAAGGAGACTGTCGGGTATATAATACCCGTCATTTAAGAGGGTTAATAACCCTTCCTAAGCGAAGGCTGAAGACCTCTTTATATTTAGTAAATAAATAATATATAATATATACGCGCCACGTAGACGCGCTGCATGGGTCCGCGTGGCGTTGCCACGTGGCCTTGCGTGCCACGTCGCATCCACGCGGGTCCCGCGCCCATTTTTCTATATTTTTTATTTATTAAAAACGGGTTAAAAATCAAAAATAAAATAAGAAAAATAGTTTTAAAAATCTGAAAAAATTCCCTAAATTGTACAAATCATGTCTTTTAATATATAACTCCAAATTAATCCAAATTTCTTTCATTTGATCCAAAATTTAATTATCTATTATTCTAAAAGGTCAAATTAAATAAATAATAAGAGTTAAAATTATTATTTCAAAAAATACATTCATTTATTAAGATTTTAAACTTTAGAAAATAAAATGAATGTTTATAAAAATTGTTTCTCTTATTATTTTAACTTTAAAAACAGTTATAATCTCAAGAAAAATATGGGTTATCAAATTATTAAAGTCTAATTTATAAAAATTAACCCTAAATTAAAGTATTGTGAGATTATAATGACTTTTTAAGAGAATAATAGAAAAATACATATAAGTACGATAACATGCATGAAAATGAAATCATTTATACTTAAATATGCATCAAAAATCATGTTTTATGATGTAAATATAGCATGTTATCAGCCTGTGGTGGCGTACGACCCCCGTCGCCACCAAGGCATGACACTACGGCGCCGGAGGAGCCGACACCCACGCGCGTCCAGCCCCCTCGACAGGCGAAGACGAAGGATGCCGACTTTCACTACACTAAGTGAGGACTTCATCTCGCCACCACAGACTTCATCAGGCTCGCGCGCGCGGGGATTTATCGTTCTACCCTTTCCTTTATTTCGCACTTTTGTAGCCCGCACGTGTTTAAGCGGGCCTTTGCATATCTTCTTCTCTCTCTTTTAGGCCTTGGGGGTGGGTTCCCTTCGTTTCGGGACCCTAGCCTAACGCCCTTTCCCTTTGTGAACCTTATTTCCTTTCTATGAGCATGCGTGTGGGTTGTGGGCCTCAAGTGGGCCCTTTCCTCTCTTGGCCCACCATGGGCTCTATAAGAGGGGAAGGGACCCCCCCACAAACCCTAGCCGTCATTTGAGAAAGAAAAGGAGTTTCCTCTCGAGTGGCTGCTCAAGGAAGGTGAGGGAAGGGGGTCCAACGCGCCGACGCCGCCGCCGCACAGCCCGTGCGGCGCGCCGCCGCCACCTCCGCCGCCACCCCTTGCCTCGACCCCGTGCTGACCCGCCGCCGCCTCGCTGCGCCCTGCGCCGCCGTGCCCAGCTGCTACAGCCGCGCGCGCGATCCGCTGCCGCCGCGCCTGCCGCGCCGCCGTCGCGGCGCCCAGCGCCGCCGCCGCGCTGCGCCGCCGCGTCCCCGCCGCTTCAGCCGCCGCCGCGATCTGCCGCCGCTGCGCTGCGCGCGCGCCGCCCCTCGCCGCCGCCGCCGCCGCCATCGCGCCGGATCGCCGCCTCCGCGCCCTTCGCCGCCGCCGCGTCCCACCAACGCTCACCGTCGCGATCTCGCCGATGCCCCCACGTCCGAGCGCGATTGCCGCCCCCACGATCCGCCGCCGCGCTCAGCATCATCGTGACGCCCCACCGCGCCGCCGTTGCGGTTTGCCGCCACCACATTCGCCGGTCTCGCGTCCGCCGCGCGTGTCCAGCCGCTCCGCGTCCCGCCGCCCGCGCTCGAGCCAGCCCAGGCCCACGCCTCCACCGCGGCCCCGTCGACCACCGCGATCGCCCCCATCGCCGCTCGGCCGCGCCCATTCGCGTCGGCCCGCCGTGTCCGTCGCCGGCGCCGCGCCCGAGTTCGCCCTGCCTACCGCCGCGATCAGTCGCGCCTGTCCCAGCCGCCTCCGCCGCGGTCCGCCCCGCTGCCGCGTTCGGCCCTCTCGGCCCGATCGCCTCGCCTGTCGTCGTGTCTCATTCGCCGCCGACTCGTCGCGGCTCGCTCTGCTCGCCGCGAGTCTCCCTCACCTCCGATCAGTGCCGACTGCCCTCCGCGCTACCCCGCCGACTCGCCTCGGCGTTAGTTGCCACTGCCGCGTCCGACGACCTCCCCTCGCCCCGATCGACCGGGCTCGCGCCCCGCAGGTTAGGCACGCATCCCCTCCCTTTTATTTTGAAGTGCAATATTTCTTTCAGTACTGCCCGCACCTGTCTCCACCGCCCTCGGGCCTAGTTAGGTTGAGTGATCCTTGGTAACGGGATTGGGATCGTGGATCCGGCCGCCGGGTTGACGATCGAGCTCCCACCGACGACTCGAGGTCGCTCTCTCTCTCTTGCACTGACAAACCCGGGAGGACTCCCGACCCCTCCTACTCGGCGCACCCCAAGAGCCCCGTGACGACGTGCCGGGAGGTTGGCTGCTTGAGGAGTTTCTAGGCATCATCACATCATTTAGATACTGTAGGCCACCCCTTCCCTAGCGTCACCCCTAGAGGAGTTTAGCGTCGGGCCGATTCACCCCATCGGTCCTGCATCATCTTGGTATCAGAGCACAGGTTGTGGTCGCTCGATTGCGCTCGCCGCCTCTGTTCCATTTCATATTCCGCATTAGTAGTATCATTCATTCATATAGACATTTAGATTTTTATCCGGCATTCGTCATACATCACACTAGGGATAGCCCCTCTTCCCCAGAGCCGGGTACACGCCATGGTAGTCGAGACACGCTCAGCCAGAGCCGTGGTTCGAGAGGGATCCACATCTCCCCCTCGGGATCCTAGGGGTCCCACGGGCATTCCGATGCCCGACGGCGGGATGGAAGGTGTTCGCCTTCCTCCTCCGCCCCCAGTTCGCATAGGATTAGGCGGTCCGTCCTCTCCGAGGCCGGACCCACCTAGCCCTCACTCGTCCGATGGACGGTCTACACATGCTCACTCCTCCTTCGCTCGATCACGACGACAGCGTCCCGGAAAGGCCCCAGCGATGACTACCGACGATCGGCCTTCCACCAGCCAGCCTCGACGCGGAGGACGTGACCGACCCCGATCGCCTTCCGTAGGCGAACCCTGACTATCCACGGCAGATCTTCACCGCACGGTGAGTGCCGTACTAGAGCAGATGGGAGTCCCGATCCCATCCACTTCGGGCCGCCTGGCCCCACAGCGACACCCGCTTGGGCCTGAGCGCCCCACGGGCGACGTTCGAGTGCTCGATGAGTTGGATCGACGACCCAGCCCACGGAGGGGCCCCTACGAGCAGACCCCGCATCCAGACAGGCGATATGATGATCGACCGACTCAGGGTGGTCACTCGAGGGACTACCACTCGGACGAGTCAGGCCTGAGAGGCGCCCGCCCCTACGATGATCGCTGCGATTATCGAGGTGATCGCGCACCAGTGGTCCCCGCATACGAAGTTCAGGATTATGGGTATCCCGATCGCCGGGCCGATCCACCCCGCCCCCGTGATCCTTATCATGATGGCGAGTACACCACAGGAGCTCGAGGAGACCAGCATCGCCGCGGAGACTACGACCCCCGACCGGAGTGTTCCCGCTATGATCGTGTTGTTCACCAGCGCGCGTCACCGCGCCCGGATTATGTCGATCGGGAGTATGATCACCGGCATTACCCCAGCCCGCCTCGTCGTCCGCACGACGATCGAGACTTCCACGACCGACGTGAAGATCCCGATCGTCGTCGTGAGGACCATCGCGCTCGTATGCAGAAGAGCGTGAGGGTTGAGGTCCCTGTCTTTGATGGTTCTCGAGAACCCAAAGACTTCATTGATTGGGAGTCCAGCATGAACTCCTATTTCCGCTGGTACCGTATGGACACCGACCTCTGCATCGAGTATGCAGAGATGAGACTTGGCGGACAGGCCAAGATCTTCTGAGAGAACGAGTATCTAGCTGCCGAGAGGTGAGGGCTCCCGATCACTACCTGGGCCGAGATGGTTCAGAAACTGCGGAACAAGTATGTTCCGCGGCAGTACGAGGCGACACTCTTCCTATCGTGGCTTGACCTTTGACAGGGCAAGTCACCTGTGCGGGATTACATATAGACCTTTGAGGAGTGTCGGATGAGGTGTCGATTTGTGGAGGACCCACGGATCGTCATTGGTCTCTTCACACACGGGCTGACCACCCGTCTTCGGAATGAGGTGCTCAAGAGCTGCCCTTCCGAAGTTGACGAGGCCTACCGCATCGTGGAGCACATGGAGAGACCTGGAGACGACGCCCCGGTGACGACGACCACTCAGACCACCCGGGGCCCGTTCATCCGCTCCACGACGGCTACCACCCCATCCCAGCCTCGACCGAGTGGCGGGAACAGCCGGACTATCCCGCCCACTTCAGTGGGATCTGCCCCAGCTCCCCGAGCCATGACGACGGCTTCGTCCCTCCGCTCGATCGCAGTTGCCCCTCCGCCCATCACTTGTTTCAAGTGCCAGGGTAAGGGACATCGGGCCAGCCAGTGCCCGTCTTCGAACCTGCTCATTGGGTTAGAAGACGATGCCCCAGATTACCCGGTTGGTGATGACGTCGTAGGTGATGACGTCTACGTCGCTGACGATGGGCTAGAGGAGGAGTGCCTGGATCCAGATGTCATTGGCGCCATAGAAATCACCCGTGCAGTTTCACCTCACCCTCCTACGGCACCACATGGGGCTACGACCGCCCGTGTTGTCGTGCCGACGCCCAGCAGCGACAGTCCGTTGACTCGGTCATTCCCGGATCCTACGAGAGGCGACGATGTCTTGGGTGAGAACGTCTACATTGCTGCCGATGGACTAGAGGAGGATTGCTTGGATTCTGACGTCCTTGGCTACATTAAGATCACCAGTGCTACTCCCTCCCACTCTCCCACGACACCCCATGGATCCCCGGTAGTCAGTATTGCTGTACCGAGCCACAGCGATGGCACCCCGTGTCCCAGCCGCCCCGGACACGATCACGGGGCCCGACCCCCGTCCGCGAGGACCCTTGTCGCATCCGCGTCGACACCCGGCGCCTCCTCCACGACGGCTGATCAGGCGGGGACTCCATCACCGACCCCTGATCCAGTAGCTGATTGCGCACTTCGCACTTCGATCTTCTACACTTATGTGAAGATCAATGGGCAAGTGTGCAAGTTGATCGTCGATAGCGGCAGTTGCGTCAACGCCGTGTCGGACACGATGATTCCACGGCTTGGGCTATCGACTCACCCGCACCCGACACCCTACGATGTGTCTTGGATCGATACGACGTCTCTTCCGGTGAGACTCCAGAGTAGGGTGCCTCTGCGGATCAGCACTTATGACGATATAGTGCTCTGTGATGTTATCCCGATGAAAATCGGGAGCATCATACTTGGGCGACCCTGGTTATACGACCACGACGTCCAGCTGGCAGGAAGGGCAAACACTTGCACCTTCATGCACCGTGGCCGGAGAGTCATATGGGTCCCCTACACCGCCCGACCTATGGCTCGGCGCCTACCGCCTCCTCGCGTTGGACTCATGGTGGTTCGAGGTCCGGAGTTTCAGCGGAGTATCCGGGACGAGCTCACAGACACCCCAGTCTGTTTTGCCTTAGCTCTCGATGTCCCCACCGGAGCAGAGCCACCTACACATTCCCCCGAGGCTGAGCCAATCCTAGCGGAGTTCGGAGACGTATTCCCCGAGGACCTGCCCGGCGAGTTGCCGCCGATGCGCCATATCCAGCACGCGATCGATCTCGTGCCGGGTGCTTCACTCCCAAACCTGCCCCACTATCGGATGGAGCCCGCACGCTACGAGGAGCTGTGGCGACAGGTTCAGGAGTTGTTGGCGAAGGGCCTCATTCAGGAGAGCCTTAGCCCCTGCGCGGTACCTGCCCTTCTCGCGCCAAAGAAGGATGGTACCTGGCGCATGTGTTGTGATAGCCGTGCTATCAACAGGATCACGGTCAAGTACCGTTTTCCGATCCCGCGCCTGCAGGACTTATTCGACATGATGGCAGGATCCACGGTCTTCTCAAAGATTGATTTGAGAAGCGGATACCATCAGGTTCGGATTCGCCCTGGAGATGAGTGGAAGACCGCCTTTAAGATAAAGGATGGTCTTTACGAGTGGCGAGTCATGCCGTTCGGTCTCTCGAACGCGCCTAGTACCTTCCAGAGGCTGATGAATGAGGTCTTGCGCCCGTTCATTGGCAAATTTGTCGTCGTCTACTTCGACGACATACTTATTTACAGCCGCAGTCGAGAGGATCACCTCCACCATCTACGGGAGGTCTGCGATGCACTTCGACGGGAGAAGCTTTACGCTCACCCCAAGAAGTGCTACTTCTTCACGACCGAGGTTTCCTTCCTAGGATTCATTGTGTCAGCTCTCGGCATGTCTGCTGATCCGGAGAAGGTACGAGCTATTTCGTCATGGCCGCGACCTTCCACCATCCACGACATCAGGAGCTTCATTGGAGTCAGCGACGTTCTATCGCCGATTCGTCCAGAACTTTAGTTCTGTGACGGCACCGATTACTGATTGCCTCAGGCTGGAGACATTCCAGTGGACTGAGGCAGCCGAGCTGGCCTTCAGTCGATTGAAGGCCTTGATGACCCAAGCACCGGTCCTACGGTTGCAGGCTTCGGGAAGGTGTTTGAGGTCGCTTGCGGCAGCTTCCCAGGCGTCGGCATTGGGGGTGTCCTGAGCCAGGATGGCCACCCCGTTGAGTTCTTCAGCGAGAAGCTGAATGACGTCAAACTCCGGTACTCCACGTACGATAAGGAGTTCTATGCCGTCATTCAGGCTTTGCGACACTGGCGCCATTATCTCCTGTCCAAGGAGTTTGTGCTCTTTTCGGACCACGAGGCCCTAAAGTACCTCCACTCGCAGCAAAAAGTTGAGCGGCAGGACACGCACGATGGGTGGAGTATCTGCAGGACTACACGTTCGTCATCCGCCACAAGAAGGGCAAGGATAATGTGGTCGCGGACGCGTTGAGCCGCCGGGCGCATCTCCTCACTTTAGTGAGGGTGCAGGTTACCGGGTTTGAGTCCGTAAAGGACTTATATTCGACGTGCCCAGATTTCGGCCCCATAGTCCGGGCCCTTGAGCTTGGCACCAGTCATGAGCACCGTGACTACCTTCGGACAGAGGGTTACCTATTCTTCAGGAATAGGTTGTGAGTACCACGCACATCGCTCCGGGATCAGCTCACTTGGGAGTGCCATTCCGGAGGTCTTGCCGGCCACTTCGGCCGAGACAAGACGATTACGGCAGTAGAACATCAGTTCTATTGGCCGAGTTTGAAGCGCGATGTTGGGAACATCGTTGCTCAGTGCAGGGTGTGCGCCTTCGCCAAGCAAGTCAAGAAGAATGCTGGCCTCTACACACTGCTTCCAGTTCCGACGCGACCATGGGACGACGTGAGCATGGATTTCGTGCTCGGACTACCTCGCACGGTTCGCCACCATGATTCTATCATGGTGGTAGTGGATCGCTTTTTCAAAGATGGCCCATTTCGTGCCATGTTCGAAGACCTCCGATGCCACGCGAGTGGCCCAGTCGTATTTCGGGAGGTAGTTCGTTTACATGGGCTACCTAAGTCCATCGTCTCGGATCGCGATGTCCGCTTCACGAGCCACTTCTGGCGGACGCTGTGGAGCATGTCTGGGACCAAGCTAAAGTTCTCGACGGCGTACCACCCTCAGACCGACGGCCAGACGGAGGTCGTCAATCGGAGTCTAGGAAACTTGCTCCGATCTTTGGTGAGGGATAACCTCACCACCTGGGATCTAGTCATCCCGCGTGCCGAGTTTGCGTATAACGCCTCGGCGAACCGCACCACTGGCATCAGCCCGTTCGAGGTTGCCCATGGCTTAGTACCCCGCAAACCTCTAGATTTAGCGCCAGTAGATCCCCACATTAGAGCCTCAGAGGATGGAGTTGCATTTGCCCAGCATGTGAGTGAGTTGCATAAATACATTCATGATAGGATCACTCAGTAGAATGCAGCGTACAAGCGGTGCTGCCGACTCGCATCGTCGTCACCGGAGTTTCGAGGTGGGTGACCAGGGTGATGGTTCGGTTGAGACTCGAGAGATACTCTCCGGGGCACGGCTACGAGGGCTTCATGCTCGTAGCGCGAGCCCGTTCGGGTCCTGTCTCGCGTGGGCGAGAACGCCTACGTCGTCGGCATTCCTCCCTCGTGGGGAATCAGCTCGACCTTCAACGTGGCGGACTTGGCCACTTATTCAGCTCTACCACTTCATGATGAGCCTTCTGACCCAGGCCCCTTCTCAGAGAGAGAGTTTGCCCCGCAGTCCACTCCCCCAGTACTACCACCCGATTGGCATGAGCAGGTAGAGGAGGTACTGCAGGAGATAATTGACTTCATAGGGGATGGTGCTTCGCGGAGGTTTTTCGTGCATTGGCAGGGACGCCCGGCAGAGGATGACACATGGATCACGGAGGACGACTTGGCACGCCTACGACCGGACCTGCTCGAGCCGCTGCCCGACTCACCCGCTAACTCGACGGAGTCGAGTTCTTCCGACCCCGGGAGGATTGGTGGCGTACGACCCCCGTCGCCACCAAGGCATGACACTACGGCGCCGGAGGAGCCGACACCCACTCGCGTCCCAGCCCCTCGACGAGCGAGACGAAGGATGCCGACTTTCACTACACTAAGTGAGGACTTCATCTCGCCACCACGGACTTCATCGAGGCTCGCGCGCGTGAGTTTATCGTTCTACCCTTTCCTTTATTTCGCACTTTTGTAGCCCGCACGTGTTTAAGCGGGCCTTTGCATATCTTCTTCTCTCACTTTTAGGCCTTGGGGGTGGGTTCCCTTCGTTTCGGGACCCTAGCCTAACGCCCTTTCCCTTTGTGAACCTTATTTCCTTTCTATGAGCATGCGTGTGGGTTGTGGGCCTCAAGTGGGCCCTTTCCTCTCTTGGCCCACCATGGGCTCTATAAGAGGCGAAGGGACCCCCCCACAAACCCTAGCCGTCATTTGAGAGAGAAAAGGAGTTTCCTCTCGAGTGGCTGCTCAAGGAAGGTGAGGGAAGGGGTCCAACGCCGGGCGTCGCCGCCGCGCCGCCGCCGCACTGCACCCGTGCGGCCGCCGCCGCACCACCCGTGCGGCCGCTGCACCGCCACCTCCGCCGCCACCCCTTGCCCCGACCCCGTGCTGACCCTGCCGCCCCTGCTGCGCCTCGCGCTGCCGTGCCCAAGCTGCTACCCGCCGCGCCGCGATCCGCGCGCGCCTGAGCGCCGCGCCCCTTCATCGCCGCCGCTGCCGTCGCGCCAACCGCCGCCGTCGCAGCGCTGCAGCCGCCACGCGCCGCGCTCGCCGCGTCCCGCCGCTTCCCAGCCGCCAGCGATCTGCCGCCCTGCCGCGTCTGCGCGCCCAGCCCACGCCCGCGCCCTGCGCCCTCGCCGCCGCCGCCGCCGCCATCGCGCCGGTCGCCGCTGCCGCGCTTCGCCGCCGCCGCGTCCCACCAACGTCAATGTCGCGATCTGCTGATGCCCCCACGTCCAGACGCGATTGCCGCCCCCATGATCCGCCGCTGCCGCGCCCAGCATCACCCTGACGCCCCACCGCCTCCGCCGTTGCGGTTTGCCGCCACCGCATTTGCCGGTCCCGCGTCCCGCCGCTCGTGTCCAGCCGCTCCGCGTCCCGCCGGCCCGCGCTTAGCCGAGCCCAGCCAGCGCCCTCCACCGCAGCCCCCGTCCGATCGCCGCGATCGCCCCCATCGCCGCTCGGGCCGCGCCCATTCGCCGTCGGCCAGCCGTGTCCGTCGCCGCGCGCCGCGCCCGAGTTCGCCACGCCTGCCGCCGCGATCGGTCGCGCCCTGTCCCAGCCGCCTCCGCCGCGGTCCGCTCGCTGCGCGATTCGGCCGCCCGGCCGATCGCCTCGCTCGTTGCCGTGTCTCATTCGCCGCCGACTCGTCGCAGCTCGCTCCGCTCGCCGCGAGTCTCCCTCACCTCCGATCGGTGCCGACTGCCCTCCGCGCTACCCCCGCCGACTCGCCTCGGCGTTAGTTGCCACTGCCGCGTCCGACTGACCTCCCTCGCCCGACCGAGCTAGAGCTCGCGCCCGCGGGTTAGGCACGCATTCCCCTCCCTTTTATTTTGAAGTGCAATATTTCTTTCAGTACTTCCCGCACCTGTCTCCACCGCCCTCGGGCCTAGTTAGGTTGAGTGATCCTTGGTAACGGGATTGGGATCGTGGATCCGGCCGCCGGGTTGACGATCGAGCTCCCACCGACGACTCGAGGTCGCTCTCTCTTGTGCACTGACGAACCTGGAGGACTCCCGACCCCTCCTACTCGGCGCACCCCAGGAGCCCCGTGACGACGTGCCGGGAGGTTGGCTGCTTGAGGAGTTCCTAGGCATCATCACATCATTTAGATACTGTAGGCCACCCCTTCCCTAGCGTCACCCCTAGAGGAGTTTAGCGTCGGGCCGATTCACCCCATCGGTCCTGCATCAGCCTGCCAAGTGCGTGCTCTTAGGTGTGCATTTCGCGGGCCTGGAGTGCACTATTCATAGGGTGTCGGTACCGATATTTTGTGAGAACCTCAACCTATACCTAACTTTGGTTCGGTATCGGTGACGGTATTTTTCGGTGTTGGTTTGGTTAAATCTATACTTTCGATGAAACATCATTAAAATTAAAAATAAATTATTAAAAATTTTTGTGACACCACTATTCATATATATGTATATATATATAACACATATTTCACAAACGAATGATAAGAGATTAACACTTCCTAATAACACCAATATAATACATCAAGAATTTAAGATATAAGACTTAAATAGACAAACTTTAACCATTAAATATAGTTGGGGAAAAAATAACAATATAATTTCAGGAAATCATATCTCTCCCTCTCCCTCTCCCTCTCTCCCTCGCTCTCTCTCTCTCTCTCTCCGTACCTCTCTCTCTCCCTCTCCGTTCGTCCCTCCCTCGCTCACTCTCTCTCTCTCTCCTTCCCTCCCCCCTCTCTCCCTCTTTGTTCGTCCCTCGCTCGCTCTCTCTCCCTCTCTGTTCATCCCTCCCTTGCTCTCTCTCTCCTTCCGTCCCCCTCTCTCCCTCTCTCACTCTCTCTCTCTCCCTCTCCGTTCATCCCTCCCTCCCTCGCTCTCTCTCTCTCCCTCCCTCTCTCTCTCTCCTTCTCCATTCGTCCCTACCTCGCTCTCTCTCTCTCCCTCTCCGTTCGTCCCTCCCTCGCTCTCTCTCTCCCTCTCTGTTCGTCACTCCCTCGCTCTCTCTCTCTCTCTCCCTCCCTCGGTCCCTCCCTCGCTCCCTCTGTGTCTCTGTCTCTCCCCCGTCCGTCCGTCCCACCCTCCCTCGCTCCCTCTGTGTCTCTGTCTCTCCCCCATCCGTCCCTCCCTCCCTCGCTCTCTCTCTCCCCCCCTCCGTCCCTCTCTCTCCCCCTCCTGCCCTCCCTTCCGCCACCCTCTCTCTCTCGCGCGGGGCGGAAGAAGAAAATACATTTTTCTTCCGCCGTTAAAATTTATCTCTGTCCCTCCCTCTGTAGACTTCCAATAATCCTTCCGACACTCTACGATCGTCGTCAGTAAGCAATTCAAGAATAAAACGGGAAGGATAACTACTAAAGAATAAAGTGTTTTTCGCAAGTATCTAGTTCGCGAATGCAACGTCCATATATATAGGACAATTACTCTTAGAGAGAGAGAGAGGAATATTATCCTAACTGTCTTCGTCGTCTACTACTGTTGTGCGTGTCGTGGCTGCCGCCTTGCCGTTATAACTGAAGGTGATGGACGTCCACGATTTTACCTGCATAATGGAAACTACCCGAAGAAAGGAAAGACGCCCAAGTTGGTTGCAGCCATCGTGGGACTCTCTATCGTCGACCTCTGCGATTTGTTTGACAGAACTGGAGCAATTCTTCAGTCTCCTCCTTGCTCTTGTTTCTCCACATCCGTGTTCAGGACCCCTAATCTTTCTCGCTTTTCTAAGAATTTGAGTCTCCCGAGCGATTTGGTGAGAATATCCGCCAACTGATCTTCGGACTTAACATATGCCACAATTGTTCTTTTCTCCTCTATACATTGTCGAATAAAATGGTAACGCGTATCAATATGCTTAGTACGACTGTGATGCACCGGGTTCTTGCTTAGAGTAATTGCTGATTGATTGTCTACGAGCAATGTCCAAGCCTTTTCTTCCACTCCCTTCAATTTGCTGATAAGGCGGTTCAGCCAAATGCCTTGATAAGCGGCTGTCGTTGCAGCTATGTATTCCATCTGGCACGAAGATAATACAACTGTCTTATGTTTCAAAGAACTCCAACTTAAGATGGATGGTCCCATAAAGAAAACATACCCTGAGGTGCTTTTTCGATCATCCATATCTCCCGCAAAGTAGTTGTCGCTATATCCCACAAGAGGGTCTAGCGTTTGATACTTAGAGTACCTCAAACCGAAATTGAGTGTACCTTTCACGTACCTCAGTATCCTTTTTGCAGCTGAGATGTGATCTGAGGTGGGAGTCTCCATGTACCCACTCAGTAGACCTACTGAATAAACCAAATCGAGCCTCGTGTGTGTCAAGTAGCGAAGGCTGCCAACTATGCTCTGAAACTTGGTAGAATCGGTGAGCGTGCCTCCTCCAGCCTTACTGAACTTGCTTCGACCTTCGAGAGGAGTCTGCGCGGAGTGACAATTTTGCAGTCCTTGGCTTTCAACGATGTGCCGAGCATACCCCGCTTGGCTTAGGTAGATGCAATCGGGTCTTTGGTCAACCTCTATTCCCAAATACATGCTCAGTGATCCGAGATCACTTATCTCAAATATCTCCTTCATTTTCTCTTTGAAGATCTTCACATCTTCAGACATTGTGCCGGTGACAATTAGATCATCGACGTAGACCCCGCCAATTAACTTGTGGATGCTTGAAGACTTTAAATAGACAGCTTGCTCATGCTGACTTTTGATGAATCCAAGTGATAGAAGACACCAATGAAGCTTGAAATACCAAGCACGCGGTGCTTGCTTGAGGCCATAGAGAGCCTTTCTGAGTCTAAGTACCCATTGCTCTCTGCCCTCTATCAGAAAACCCTCCGGTTGTTTCACGTAGAGTTCTTCTTCAACCTCCCCATTTAGGAAAGCGGATTTAACATCAAGATGATGTAGAATCCACCCTTCTTGAGCAGCAATGGCTATAAGCACTCAGATGGATTCAAACCTTACGGCAAGGGCAAAGACTTCATCAAAGTCAATGCCCTGTCATTGTGAGTAATCTTTCACAACAAGTCTAGCTTTATACCTTAGTATTTCCCCTTTCGCTGATTTCTTGATCTTAAATAACCACTTAAGTCCGATCGGCTGCAGGTTTGATGGCGGAACTACAAGCTCCCACATTTGGTTCCGATCGATGGCTGATAACATGCATTTATAACTTGAATTCTTATCCTAATTAACGCATATTCATGCTTATTTTATGTGAATATGATGCATGTTATCATATTTTTTAGGAATTTTCTCCATTGGCATGTCATTTCACTAAAGTTGATATTTATGCATAAATTAGGGATAATTTCAGGCTTAATAGATGATTAATCTTTTGTTAAGTTTAAATGAATAGACGTTAATCTCTTGTATTGAATGATTTTGATTTTAGTGCATGTTTTGGAGGATAATTTAAAAATGAATATATATGATTTAGAATATTTAGTGAGAAATAATTTAAGTAAATTATAATTCATCTTGATTTCTTCCTTCAAAATATATTTTAAATGATATGATATTAAAAATAAAAGAATTTGTGATCCAATGGAGAAAATTTGGATTAAAAAGGAGTTCTACATTTAAAGTTATGAATTTATAAAGTTTATGCCCTTTTTCTGAATTTTACTTGATTTTCCTTATTTAAATCGCGAAAAAAGGGGTGAGCTTACCGCAGGTGACGACGTGGTGAGCGGGCCCAGGCGGCGAGCTGACGTGGCACGCCGGACCACCGCGTGGAAGCGACGTGGCACTGAGGCCACGTGGCAGAGCCACGACCGGCCCGCGTGAGGTGCAGGTGGCGCTGACGCGTGGCTGGAGGCCACGCGGACGCCCGTGAGGGGCACCACGTGGCATGTGAGGGTTCGCAAGTGGAGGGCCCACGGGTATAGTGGGCCCTGGTAACAGTGGGGGACGGTAACGCTATGGTAATGGAGGGGAGCTTCCCTATTTAACCGCAACAAACACGGCTATTTTCTCCGTGTGGGACTATGTTCCCACACGGTCTTACCTTTTGCAGGTGACGTGGCGCTACGAGAGACGTCAGATTCGATCGCGAGGAGAAGAGACTCGTCGATCGCGTGGACCCAAGCCCACGCGATCGTCAATCAAGCACTTGCGCAAGTGTGGATTTAAGTGAGACGCTAGATTGTGACACGTGATAGGACGAGGAAGCAGAGATCTTAATCTGACGGTCACGATTGTTCGCGATCATGGCGACGCACATTGAGCCATCGCGATCGGTGGATCTTCATCAGACGGACGTGATCTTTCGCGATGGGAGCACCGCATGGATCGCGATCCTACTCTTCATCGGACGGCCAAGATGTTTCGAGAATCGTGGAAGTAGTGAGCGCGATGTGGACATTCCCAGGGCGTCGGATCTTCATCGGAGGGGCACGACGCTCCCCGATTTTCCTCTCACCTGAGCGCGACGTGGAACGTTGTGGATCGCTCGATTGTCTGCCCCAGTTCATCGAATGGCTGTCATCTTTCGCGAAGAACCAGGATCGACGCGCGATCGTGGCCCGATCGTCGCGCGATCGTGGCCACGATCAAGCGTGATCCTGGCCTTATTTGAAGCGAAATCAAAGCCACAATCACCGCCGTGATCGTGGTCATCATCCCCACTATCAGACTGCATCAAATGGCCTCAAAATCAGGCAGAAATCCCTCTTTAAAAAGCGATGTATTCTCCCTTTGAAACTCAACTTTTGATCGACTCGTGAAGAAATTAAGCGAGTTTCAAGGAAGGTCTTAAGTTCTCGTGATCCTTTGCTTCCAAGAGTGTAGAGACGCAGCCATTGAAGCATGATAATCACGATTTCATCACTTGATTTCATCGAATTTTCCCCTTGAATTCCGAACGTCCACGAGGAAGAATCCGAGCAAATTCGCTTCAGTCCACGAGAATTGAGGCCCCATTCTTGCGGAAATCGGGTTAGTAGTGAGATTTGATCGATTACCAAGAGGTAATTTGTATCTTTATTAGGTTTAATCTTTAATTTCGCAAAGTAGTTCATAGTGTTCTTGATTTTTCCTAATTTTTAGTCCAAAAAGTCGCTGATTTTGAAAATAGGATATCTCTTTGATTATAATTCCAAATCACTTGATTTTTATTTCATTGGATTCCTCTTTTTATCAGCTTTCCGTATATAAAAAATTCATCGAATTACGAGTTTATTTGACCCTTCAATTTGACGTTTGACCGAGGACTGTTCATCCTTCATCAGAAGTCAAATGTTGACTTTCGGGGTCAATTACTTTCAATTTACAAATCAGAATTCGATCATTTTGGTCTCTTTAGATTCCTCTGGTTCTTAGCTTTTCATTGACATATAAATTTCAAGATTTGGATTTCATTCGACTGTTCAATTTGAAGATTTCCTCTGAGGTGTTCATTTCAGGGATTTTCTGATATTTGATTTTTAGTAATTCATAGTAAATCCAATTCTTATCCAAAAATCACGAATTATATACCAATAAATTCCATTTTCTCTCTAGTTTTCAAATATATAATTTTCGTAATCTTCGAACTCTGTTTGATTCTCTGATTTTACAGTACACCTAGTTTTGGTCAAAGTCAATGCTTTGACTTTGACTTTTGACTTTTCTCTGTCAAATCCGAGATTTCAATTCTTAAAAATTCTTATTAGGTCTATTTATAACATTTCCACTCATTACATCTTATTTTTTTCTTATTTAAAACTCCTTTTAAACCTAAGTTTGACCAAGTCAGCTCTGCGATTAAAGTCAACCCTGCTCTCTGTGGATCGACCCGATACTTACACAATACTTGATTTTTATATCTTATCTTTGTGAGTTCGATTTTATAAATTTTTTTGACCATCGTCTTTGTGATTTAACGACGCACGAAAACGACTCGTCAATGGCCTCCATCTCTTTCTTCATGGCTCTCTTCCAAACCTCTTCACGAGCTGCCTCAGCATAAGTAGATGGTTCTTCTGATATGAGTAGGCATTCCTCTCCTTCTGCCTGCATTGGATCAGTCTCAGAATAGACTTGGGTAAGTGACTTATATCTGCAAGGTTCGGGCTCATGAGACTCGGACTGAGGGGTAGTTGCTTCAACAAAATTTTCCTCATGATCTTCATCACGATCTCTTTCCGGGTGTGAACTATCTTCAGAGATTGATTCAACACACAGACTGGGATTGAAGGTGAGCGTGGAGATACCTTCAGAATGGTTGGTCCAGTCCCACTTACCATCCTCTTCAAATAGAACATCTCTGCTGGTGTGGACTGTGGCATTTACTGGATCAAAGCAGCGGTAAGCTTTTGTCCCAACTTCATATCCGATGAAGATCATAGGAGTACTACAATCCTCAAGCTTCTTCTGAGGTGTTTTTGTGCATTTCACATGCACAATTGAGCCAAACACTCGAAGATGTGCTATGGAGGGCTTCCGCCCGGTCCAAGCTTCATACGATGTGCCGCCTTGCAGACTTAGGGTTGAGGAACGATTTAGAAGGTAGACGGCGGTGTTGACGGCTTCTCCCCATAATTCTCGAGGTAAGGACTTCTCTTTAAGCATAATGCGGACTAAGGATAGAATAGTCCTATTTTTCCTCTCCACAATGCCCGTTCTGTTGAGGTGAGTAGGGAGCAGTGGGCTGACGCTTGATCCCATGCGAGGTGCAGAAATACCTTCTTCCCCCTAATGTGGATGGTGAGATCGGTCCGTGATAGCATGATATTTTTACATTAATTTACATGATTATTAATGCAATTAAAGGCATTAATCATTCTAATTATATGCATGTTATCATATTTTAAGCATATTTCTATCATTTTGTATTATTTCATGTTATGATCTTAAAATATACTCATTTATGGATTATTATACATAATTAAACATTATAATATTTAATCCTAATTATAATTGAGATCATAATCATGTTTTGAGAATGAAAATATAAGAGAAAAGATCTTTATTTACATTTATGTATTTTTATAAAGTTATTTTATAAGATACATAAATGTATTAAATTAATTAAAATTTATTCTCTTATTATTTTAATAATTTGACTTTTCATAATGATAGATTATTCAATTTCTGATCCACCAAAACAAATTTGACTTAATTTGGAGTTATATTTTGAAAGTTATGATTTTTCCAATTTTATATGATTTTCAGGAATTTTTCTGATATTATTTAAAGTTTATTTTCGATTTTTATTTAATTAAAACAATTAAAAATTAGCAAAAAAGGGTGAATATATCGCGCGAGCCCACGTGGATGCGACGTGGCACTCAAGGCCATGTGGCTATGCCACGTGGACGCGCGCGACCGCCTGCGTGGCGCGGAGGTGACACGTAGACGCCTGCATATTTATATTTATTCTAGATAGTGAAGTATAATATAATATAGGTATTCCGATTATCGGAAGACATTTTATTAAGCCTCTAATTCAGTGCATATTATATACCCGAGATGTTCTCCTAATTTCCCCCATGTGGGACTATTATTCTTCGTTTATTTTGATTTCACGGCGACGTGGCAACACTCCTCACGTTGGATCAAGACCGCGATTAACGGATTGCGCCGATGCAGTGGACGCGAGGTCCACCAAATCAAGGATCAAACACGTGCGTTAAAAACTCACTTAAGTGAGTTGATCGTGACTGTCGATCGCATGAATTATAACGGTTCAGATCTATCGCGATCGGTGGATCCTTCAAAGCGTCACGATCGTTGGATCAAAATCCAACGAACGATCAAAATTGAAGCCTCTTCTTCTTCATGCGATGAGATCACATCTGGACCCTTGTTTCGCGATCGAACGCCCAGAAATTGATCGCGATGATTTGTGAAGAGACGTCTCATCGCGATCGTTGATCGCGATGAGTCCATCAGATCCAAGGCCACGCCCATTTTTGCCCCTTTAAATTCAGTTCTTCGCGGTGGAAGAACTTGCCCGTGGAATTTCGCCAAATTCTCTTTGTTTACTCCACCATTTCACGTGCCGTTTGTTTCCCTGTACTCTTGACTCATTTCCGCACCCATTGAATCCTTGAATTCATAGTTTAATCGAAAGAGAAAGGAGAATTCCCATCTTGAACTTCAAACTTTGTCTTCGGAAACTCGGAATGAAAAAGCCATCCATCCGGTGATTAATCGGATCATTTTGAAAGCTAATTTGGGTTAGATTGCGTGTTTTCATCTTAATCTTTCATCATTTAGTGTTAATTTTACATTCTGAATCGTATATTAAGTTTAATTTTAGTTTAATTTCTGTTTTTAATCAAAATCGTGATACGAATTTTCTCCTAACTTCAAACTTCGATTACTCAGCAAATTCTTATCCAAATCACTTGATTTTTTATTCTGTGGATTCGCAATTGAGTTATCTTTCTTAATATTCTAAAATGCCCTATTTCTAATCTCAATTCGTCGTCCGATTTGACCGAATTTCAAAGATATATCTCAAATTTCCCTAATTCTACGTGGATTCGACCCTTAATTACCATTATACTAATTAATTAAAATGATTAATCATAAATTGGTAAGTTTAGGACTTTTTTTGACACTAAATTGTGTGTAATCAATGACCATACGATTTAGTCTCTTCAGTCTGCATATATCCATGTACACGAGTTCAAGAGGTTTGGAGGCGCGGAATTGTGAGCCTTTCGAAAATGAACTCCGATGTTGTTTTCCCGCCACACAAATTCGGCAAAGTTGATCGGTACTTCAATTTGAGGAAGGCCCTCTACCATTTTCAGCCTCGACATTTCCTTTAGCGTGTGGAAATTTAGATGACCGTATCTTGAATGCCATAATCGGTCTTCAGAATTATCCTTCGTTGTGATCAAACATTGATCCACGACGTTGAGCTTCAGCAGATAAAGGCGTCCCTCGGATCTTTGTACCTGCGCAAGTAGTTGATCCTCATAATCGAATATGGTCAGCTTACCGCGTGCCATTGTCATGCGGCATCCTTCTTCATCCACTCGACCGAGACTAAGGATGTTTGCTGATAGATTAGGTACATAAAGAACGCTTGAAAGCTGAAGTACTTTCCCATCTTTTTGAGTGATTTCAATATCTCCTCGCCCTTCGATTCGGATCTTCGAATTATCACCAAATTTAACAAATCCCATTGTGGATTTGTCAATGCTACGAAGGAATTCCCGTCGCCCTGTCATATGATTAGTAGCTCCCGTATCTAAATACCAGAGAGTTGGATCAGAGGGCTCACCCTCCGATCCATGGAGAAGAATATCACTTGCCTCTTCAACTACCGCAATAAGGAGAGACGACGATGCAATCACCATAGAAGAAGACGACTGTGCTGCCGTCGCGGCGGGTGTGGATTCAGACACATAGGAATGCTCATCTCGCTCCTTGTTCTTGCTTCTGCACTCATAAGCGAAATGTCCGTATTTCTAGCAATTGTAACTCTGAATTGTGGACTTATCAAACTTCTTCTCCTTGTCTTCATCCGGAGAAGAGTTCCACTCATGGCCACGACCTCTACCTCTCCCTCTGCCACGACCTCGATGACGCCCTTTTCCTCGCGAAGAAGGCTCATCCTTTGTCGACAATTTGGTCTAGCTCAGCACCTTGGTCAGCAGGGCTTGCTCTTCTTCACGAGATTCTCATTCACGGAGACGAATTTCATGAACGGTAAGTGAGCCAATGACCTCGTCTAAACTTACCTTATCTAAGTCACCATATTGCTCTAGGAAGAGAGTGAGCGCATCGAACTTGGAGGGCGTCGCCCTGAGAAAATGCCTGACTACGTCTTTCTCATCCATTGTCTCGCCTAAATTCCGCAAATCTGAGACAATATGCGTGAATTTCGTCGCAAAATCCACGACCGAATCAGTCTTGCCCATCGTAAGTAACTCGAAGTCACGCTTCATGCCTTGATTGCATGATTGGATTACTCTATCCACTCCAAGATTCCGCTGCCACAGAATCTCCCAATTTTCCTTCGCCGTTTTCTTAGCGTCGAGGATCATCAGTATGTCTTCAAGGACAGCACTGATGATTGCAGAGAGGGCCAACCGATCCTTCTTCTTCAGAATGTTCTCACCCGTGATTGCCAGCCATAGATCGTGTGACTCCAGGTAGACTTCCATGGTCATCGACCATACCCGGTAGTTCGTCTTCAGGAGCTTGAGAGTCGGCGCTGGAGCTGCCATTTCTCCATCAAAAGTTTTCTTCGCCATTGACATTTGTTTTTTGGAAGAGGAACAATACGCTCTGATACCACTTGTAGACTTCCGATAATCCTTCCGACACTCTACGATCGTCGTCAGTAAGCAATTCAAGAATAAAACGGGAAGGATAACTACTAAAGAATAAAGTGTTTTTTGCAAGTATCTAGTTCGCGAATGCAACGTCCATATATATAGGACAATTACTCTTAGAGAGAGAGAGAGAGGAATATTATCCTAACTGTCTTCGTCGTCTACTACTGCTGTGCGTGTCGTGGCTGCCGCCTTGCCGTTATAACTGAAGGCGATGGACGTCCACGATTTTACCTGCATAATGGAAACTACCCGAAGAAAGGAAAGACGCCCAAGTTGGTTGCAGCCATCGTGGGACTCTCTATTGTCAACCTCTGCAATTTGTCGGACAGAACTGGAGCAATTCTTCACCCTATCTCTATCTCTCTGTCTCTCTCTCTCCCCCTCCGTCCCTCCATCCCTCGCTCCGTCTCTCTCTATCTCCTATAATAGGAGAGAAAAAGTACGGCTCCATCGAAACCCCAAACCGAAACCGACACCAGAAGAAAACCGGTCGGTTTGCCCAGTTTTTCAACACCAACGGTGTCGGTTTCGGTCTTTCGGTATTGATTTGGAGTGCACAGTCTGTGCACGTGATTTGCGCAGAGGGTGTATCTCGGCAGTTGTTGTAGCACTTTCAGAGATGGCCACCAAGTGTGCGCACAAGTCTTCCCGATCTGCCTGCTTCCTGCTTCTCCCTTTTCGTATCATGTGCCCCACAGCGGTGCCAGCGCAGCCGACGGGGCTATCAGAGGAGAATCAACTCCATATGTTTCTCTCCATAACTTCTTCCTTGCATTCGATGGTCAAATTTTTTATCATCCTGATAGATCGACTTCTCATTGATGTCATCATGATTAACCTCTGAAGTTTGGTTCCAACCTTGAAACCCATCGGACGTGGATGTGTTCAGTGGTGCAAGAAGTTAAGAGAGAGAGAGGAGATAGAGATATGCGGAAAACCCCCGAACCAACATTCTTTTTTCTTTGGGTTAATTGCCCCTTCTATCCCAACCTTTTCAAGTTTTCCCTAATCTATACCAACCCTTTTTATTCGCCCCATCCTATCCCAACCTTTTTCTCTTTCCTCGATCTATCCCAGCCGCTGACATGGATGTAAATTAAGTTCAGTTGGCGCCCACGTTGTGTCCGCGTCAGCCGCCGGAATTAGGCGGATCCTCGTGGCAGCCACGTCTGCGGGGAGAGAGAGAGAACTTATATCCCTCTCTCTCCTGCCCTCTCTCTCTCTCCCTCCCTCTCTCTCTCTCCCTCCCTCCCTCTCTCTCCCGCCCTTCCCTCCCTCCTCTCTCTCGGCCTCCCTCCCTCTCTCTCGGCCTCCCTCCCTCTCTCTCCCTCCCTCCCTCCCTCTCTCTCTCTCTCCCTCCCTCCCTCTCTCTCCTGCCCTCCCTCCCTCCCTCTCTCTCCCGGCCTCCCTCCCTCTCTCTCCCTCCCTCCCTCCCTCCCTCCCTCTCTCTCTCTCCCTCCCTCCCTCCCTCCCTCTCTCTCCCGGTCTCCTCCCTCGCTCGCTCCCGCGTCCCCACCCTCCCCCTCCCTCCCTCTCCTCCCTCCTTGCATGCCCTCTCCCTCTCGCCTCCCCTCTCACCCTCACCCTCTTCATCCCTCCCGCCTGCCTCCCCTCTCACCCTCACCCTCTCCAATCCTTCCCTCCTCGCCCGCCCCCTCGCCTGCCTATCCCTCCCCTTTCCCTCTCACCCTCTCTATCCTTTCCCCCTCGCCTGCCTCTCCTTCCTTCCCTCCTGCCTCCCCACTCACTCTCACTCTCTCCATCCTTCCCGCCTTGCCTGCCTCTCAGTCCCTCCTTCCCCATCCTCCCCTCCCACCCTCACCTGCCTCTCCCTCCCCACCTCCCTTTCTCCCTCCTCTCTCGCCTCCCCTCTCACCGTGACCCTCTTCATCCTTCCCTCTCCGTCCTTCCCCTCTCACCCTCACCCTCTCCATCCTCCGTCGCCGGCCTCTCCCTCCCTCCTGCCTCCCCTCTCACTCTCACCCTCTCCATCCTCCCCCCCTCGCCTCCCCTCTCACCCTTACCATCTTCATCCCTCCCCCTCGCCTGCGTCTCCATCCCTCCTGCCTCCCCTCTCACCCTCACCCTCTCAATCGTTCCCCCCTCGCCCGCATCTCTCTCTTTCTGTATCTCTGTCTGTGTATAGGGTTTCTTCTGCACCTTATGTATGTCCTGGGGTATAGGGACCTCGCCGATCCTTTTTCAAAAAAACTAGATCTGCACTGCGACAAAGCACGAAATGAGAAAACAAGGCTTCCAGGCGCGCATGCTTTCTTCAGCGTACAGAGCCAATTCTTTTTCCATGTATACTGAAATAAGTAAATGAAATATACGAACTTAATGTACTAAAATCCACGGAAGGAAAATACCTACTTCCCAGCCGTCTTTGGCTCGTACGAAGTGAACCCCTTAAATTAGACGGAAGCAACATACATACCTTACTCGTCGTCGTTGTCGATGAAGCTCGTCATGCAAGAAGTATTTTCCCACGTCCACGATCCTTGAAGATGACTAGAGTTGTTTGCTCAGGATGGATGAGACAGTCTCGGGGACGTCTTCATTTACCTCTGCTCTGCATGTCCTTCTACCATCCGGATCGCCGAGGCGAGAAGAACAGCCACATGGAACAGAGAAATAAAGAAATAGCAAAGTGCATGCAAGATTCGATCTAGAGAGATCACCATTCGAGTGGAGTGACGTGCCGTAGAAATGAGCGTGACCATTTTTCACTTTGTCGCTCCAGTTATAAATGGGCACAGATTGGATTACTGGGGTCTTCAAGGATGGGAACACAACGGCTAGTTTTCGCCCACAACTATCCGTTGAGACTTGAGAGACTTTCCTCCGTTTGGAGAATACTCGGCTAGTATGTAAACTCACGAATGTACTTCATGGATTGTAGTCGTCAACTAGATAATGGATAGGAAGATTTACTCAAGCCCGAAAGGGCCTCGGATGCAAACGATCATTTGATGACAGTCTGCTATCTTTATACATGAAAGTGCAGATGGATGGTCTCACATTCACCAAAAACAATGAAAGAGAGGGGCTGAACTGTCAGGAGGGCCACTTTCTACCTAGCGTAGAAGGGAGCTGTCTACAGAGCCTTAGAAAAGGTGCTTGTCTCGACCAAAAATTAGAAATTGGCGCAAGGTATAGCAGAACAGTACGCCAAAAGCTGAACGTGACTTCGATGACGATGATGATCTGACAATGAGTCATGAGGTTCATGATCATGGATGTGGATTAACAGATGCAAACTTAGATAGAGCGTTCTCTTGTTTTTACTCTCCGAAGAACATCTCTTGAGTTGAGCAATTTTCAGTTCATTATAAATAGGATGAAAGTCAAAATTGGAAAAAATGGAGTGGAGACAGAACTGAAGGCTCGACAGATGAAAATAGCCAAAGCCGGTCATTCTATGTGGATCTTGCGAGTGTTGATGGATCTCAACTTGCAAATGTCTTCGAAGAAATCGTCGGCCATCTCGTTGCAGTTCTTCATCTGGGAGATTCGAATGATCATTTTCCTCAAGCGTGGGTTGTGTTTGACCAGTGATTCCAGCGTGCTCAGCTTCTGCTTTGCATTTAGAGGTGATCTCACCGTGATCAGGACTTCCTCCAGCAAGGGTATTTCGAAAATGGAGTCGACCTACAGTGCAGTGGATATCAAAATTAATGTCTGAAGATGATGACAACGTGGATGATAAGGAGGAGGAAGAAAAGGATGAACTAAAATAAGATGATGATAATGATGATGATGATGATAATAGTGATGTTGTGATCGAGGAAATGATAAACTAGAATGATGAAGATGATGGCGATGATGATGAAGTAAAATAAGATGATCAAGCTAGCAATGATGATGAAGTAAAATAAGATGATCAAGCTAGCAATGATGGTGATATTGTTAACAAGGACGTGATAAAAACTAGAAGATGGTGATGATGACAATGATGATGAACTAATAAGATGACGAAGATAGCAATGATGATTAATGGTGATTTTTTTATCAGGTACATGATAAAAACTAGAAGAAGATGATGAAGATGATGAAGAAGAAGAAGAATAAGATGATGATGATGATGAGGATGATATTATTGAGGATAATGATAGCATGTATGATGATGATGATGACAACGATGGCAATGATGGTGATGTTGTTATCGAGTATAATAATAAAGTAAATGATGGATGATGATGACAATGATGTTGATGAGGTTAGCAGTAAATTAAATGATTGTTGATGATGATGATGACAGTGATGTTGTTATTGAGGATAGTGATAACGTGGATGATGGATGATGATGAGAATGACAATGATGGTGAAGGTGTTATCGAGAATAATGACAAAAGTAGATGATGGATGATGATGTTGATGAAGATGATGGTAATGTTGATATCCAGGTTAATGACGAAGCAGATGAAGATGATAACGATGATGAGAATGAACTAGAATAAATATTATAGGAAAATAAAAAGATCTAGAACAAGAAGGAACTGATAAAAACATAGAAGAAGATGAGGTGAAGGATGATGAACTACGAGAAGAAGGATTAGAGGAGATAAAAATGAAAATGAAATAGAAGTAGAAGAAGAGGAAGAAAATGACGATGATGAGGTGGATGGTAGTGATGAAATAGAGGAAACAAAGAAGAATAAGTACAAGACGACGAAGATGAGGATGAGGAGCACAGAGGACGATGAAGTCAATTCAAATCAATACCCACACTCTGCAGGCTGTCCTTTTGGCAGAGTGCGGCGAACATGGCACCATGGATCTCGAAGACCCGGAGTTTCAAATGAGCATTGAAGAATTGGACCAAATCAACGGGAGGGAACGACAGGAGCCTGTCAAAATCCCAGGTGAACTCTATCTTCATCACCAAACGCTTCACCTCAGACGCACAATCAAGCACAGAGGTGATCGCATTCTAGCTCCATCGAATTCCTCTCAGACATAGGAACTGAATCGCCGAGAGAGAGGGAGGGAGGGAGGGCGGGAGAGGGAGGGAGGGAGGGAGGGCGGGAGAGAGATGGAGGGAGGGAGGGCGGGAGAGAGACGGAGGGAGGGAGGGAGGGCGGGAGAGAGAGGGAGGGAGGGAGGGAGGGAGGGAGAGAGACGGAGGGAGGGAGGGAGGGAGGGAGGGAGAGAGACGGAGGGAGGGAGGGGTGGAGGAAAGAGAAAAAAGGTTGGGATAGATGGGGCGAATAAAAAAGGTTGGGATAGATTAGGGATAGATGGGGCAATTAACCCTTTTTCTTTTTAGGAAAACGACCGAATTGACAGATTCCTTTCCTGGTCCAGCAACATGCCCGTGCCCCTCGCGGTAAAGCAGAGATCGGGAGTGGATCCCTTTGTCTCTCGTCTTCCTCCTCCTGTCCCCTCTTGCCGCTGGTCAGCCCTGCAAGTTTGGACCTTTCTTTCATCTCAGTGGTCGGCACCCTCTCGTGTTACCGGCGACGAGCCTCATTTACCGTAGGATCTTCCCGATACGGTGAACGGCCAGATCTGCCCGGCGGAAACAATTACCGACTCCAATTTTGGGCTCGGCTCCTGCACATAGTGCGCCCTATCCGACCATCCCCACTAGCGGTCGCTGTTCCGCGTGCTCCACCGCCATGATCACGCGCCCCATTTCCGCCACTACAAAGATCCCACACCCATAGGCTCTCCAGAGGTGGTCTCTCCTTTTCCGCTTATCCATTGCTTTCCTTCTCGTCATGTCCGTCGTCTCCCTTCTTCTTCTTCTTCTTCTCCCTGTCTTCTGCTTCCTCCTCCGCCGGCGACTTTCGCCGCCGGTATCCGTCAATGCAGGCGGCGACTTCTCCCGCCGCGATCCAGCGGGCATGCAAAGCCACCCGTTTCCCCGGATCCTGTGTTTCCTCTCTCTCCAGCTCATCTTCCCTTCCCCAAAACCCTAACCCGTTAGATTTCATCATGTGCGCCATTTCTGCCTCCGCCCAGAGCTTAAAGACAGCCCAATCTACGGCCCAATCCATCCTGGGCTCCTCCTCCGGCAATCCTAACCTCTCCAACGCCGCCAGCAATTGCATCGAGCACCTCGGCCACTCCTCCCGCCGCCTCTCTCGCGCCGTTGACGCGCTCCCTCTGGGCAGGACCAAGGACGCCCGCGCCTGGACAAGCGCTGCGCTGCTCTACCAGTACGACTGCTTCTCCGCGCTCAAATACGTTAACGACACTAAGCAAGTCAACGACGCCATGTGGTTCCTCCTCTCCCTCACCGACATCACCAGCAACGCGCTTTCCATGCTCGCGGCCTACGAGCGCTACGGCGACGACGTGACGGCGTGGGCCCCGCCACAGACGGAGAGAGATGGATACTGGGGCGGCGCCGGCGGTGCCGCCGGCGGAGGAACCCACCGCGGCAACTTCCCGTCGGACACGTCGGAGGCGAACGCGGTGGTCTGCAAGGACCATGGCGCCGACTGCTTCGCCACCGTGCAGGCAGCGGTAGACGCGGTCCCCGACTTTGGAGCACAGAAGTTCGTGATCTTCATCAAGGAAGGGGTTTACCAGGAGACCGTGAGGATCCCCTACGAAAAGACCAATGTCGTCTTCCTCGGTGACGGCATGGGGAAGACCGTCATCACCGGCTCCCTCAACGCCCAGATGCCCGGAGTCTCCACCTACAACACCGCCACCGTCGGTACGAAGAGAGAGAACGATGAGTAAAGATAGCGATTGAGAGACGTGAAGAGTAAAGATAGCGACTGAGAGACGTGGAATGGAGTTCATGGCGATTTTGTTGCAGGGGTCAGCGGCGACGGGTTCATGGCGAAGGGGCTGACGATTGAGAACACGGCGGGCCCGGACGCGCACCAGGCTGTGGCTTTCCGGTCGGACAGCGACTTGTCGGTGCTAGCGGAGGTGGAAATGGCGGGGCACCAGGACACGCTCTACGCGCGCTCGCTGCGGCAGTTCTTCACTTCCTGCCGGATCGCTGGCACGGTGGACTTCATCTTCGGCAACGCCGCGGCCGTCTTCCAGGACTGCGAGATCCTGGTGCGGCCCCGCCAGGTCTCTCCTGAGAAGGGCGAGACCAACGCCGTCACAGCGCACGGGCGCACCGACCCGGGCCAGGCCACGGGGTTCGTGTTCAACGGCTGCGTCGTCAACGGCACCGCCGAGTACATGGCGCTGTATTCAAAGAAGCCCGCGGCGCATCGGAACTACCTCGGGAGGCCGTGGAAAGAGTACTCAAGAACAGTGTTCATACGTTGCTTTCTGGAGAAACTCGTGCGACCTGAGGGGTGGCTGCCGTGGACGGGGGACTTCGCGTTGAAGACGCTCTTCTATGGAGAATTGGAGAGTTCCGGACCGAGGGGCGGATCCCACTGGCAGAGTGCCCTGGAGCTCGCAGATCTCGTCGGAGCACGGCGACATCTACTCGCCCCAGATTTTCATTCAAGGGGACGAATGGATACCCCAGACTCTCTAATTAATCGGTGGAGTTGGTCTCGCCCCAGTGCCAGAGCATGCTCTCCGAGAAACAAAACTTCTCGTAGGAAAAACTGAGCCGCTGGTCGCTGATCTTCCTCCTCCAGTGACCGTCGGAGTAGTTCCACTCTAGCGCCGCCTTCTGCTCCGACCGCAGCACGCAGAAACCCTGGAGCTCCCACGTCATGGCGTCGTGTACTCGCCACCACCTCACGTGCGCAACATGGCCGGCGAAATCCTGGAGACAGTCCACATTCCAGTTGCAGTGGTAGTTCCGGAAGCAGAGCCACGGCTTCAAGCCCAAGTAATGCAAAACGCAGAGAATCGGCGGGTCGGCGCCGAGAAGCGGGATCTTTGGCCTGCTTCTTCTCCTCCTCGTCCCCGGCTCGAGAAGTGCTTGAGAAAATTCATCCTTCTGGGGACGCGATGCCACCAGGTGAAGATCTAGTTAAATTAAGGTAACCCTGGTCGCCGCCGTTGTAGGACTCGATCTCCTCCACGTGGCTCATGAGAAGATCGAAGATGCAGTCGGAGGGCTCCAGCACCATCACTCCCGAGTTGAACAACGAGGTGTTGTTCCCCATGGCGGTGATATCCGGCAAGTATGTCGATGTTGCGGAGGACGAGTGGTTCGGCGTCCATGAAGACGAACCTGTCGTATTTGGTGAGTTGCCATAGACGGAACTTACTGTAGTTCCTATCTTAAAACTAATGGTTTATATTCATCGATCTTGAAATCCAGACTCTCTACCAGATCAGACAAACGGCCACGATTGGTTCCTATCTTTATGGAGATACCAAACAAAGAAAGCAGGGGAATGTGGGGGGTTTTTCGAGAGAGCCCCGACACGATGATGTTGGATCAGCTGTCTTCAATCTCCTCCTTGATACAGTTCTTCATCCTTTAAAAGCATCATAAGGAAGAAGCTTTGAAGATGGTCATGCGGCGATTTGTAGAATAGATCATTTGCATAAACTCCAACACGTATTGTAGAATTTTGTGTGTTTGAAGTAAACAACATGTTCAAACTAACTTTTTGTGAAATCCAAAGAAATTAATTCAGCATCTAGGCTAAAATTCCATGCTCTTGGTTGGTTTTAGACCATATAGTGTTTTCTTCAATTTCCAAACATAATTTTCTTTTCCTTTTGTTAAAAAACTTTCAGGTTTTTTAGATATATCTCCCCTTCATCTCATCATTCAAAAATTCTAATGTTATATCCAAATGATATTATTTTCATATTGTTTTGAGCTTATATGACAATTATCAAAAGAATGGACTCAAAATACACCACAGGTGCAAACACCTCTTCATAATATTTCACAACAAGTCTCTCACTTTATGTCTAATCACCACTCCTTTTTGCATTCTTCTTGATTTTAAAACCCACTTTAAATTGAAAATTTTATAGTCAACAGTTTTATAGAAGAACCAAATCCCAAGTCTGATTTTTACAAATGGAATGCATTTCTTCTTCCATAGCTAGCTTCCATACTTCACGTGGAAGAGGACATTGAAGAGAAAGAGGAAGAGGACATGCAAAGAGTGGTGATAAGGAAGAAGATTTAGAGAAGAGATCTTTTTAAAAATTAAAGATGAAGTGATATAACTATCAAAAGTTTAGACATTTTGTAGATGGGAGTCTTTCAAATAAGAATAGATCCAAAGTAGAGGAGAAAGCAAACATGGCTTAAGAAGAAAAGGAGGAATCATTCTTGTAGATAGAAATTTTTTATGAGCATGGAGATATTTTGCTCCAAGGGATGAAAGGTGGCCTCCCAAATGACAATTTTTGGTATCTTGAAACCAGTTCAAGTAGTTACATGACTGGTTAGAGATATTTCTTTCAAACTCTTGATGAAAATCAGAAGGGAATTGTGAGGTTTGGTGATGGATGGTTGACATGTCGTTTTCGTGCGTCGTTAAAACATAAAGACGATGGTCAAACAAAATTTATAAAAACCGAACTCACAGAGATAAGATATAAAATCAAGTAATGTGTAAGTATCGGGTCGATCCACAGAGAGCAGGGCTGACTTCAATCGCAGAGTTGACTTGGTCAAACTTAGGTTTAAAAGGAGTTATAAATAAGAGAAAATAAGATGTAAGGAACTGAAATGATATAAATAAGCTAAATAAGAAGTTTTAAGAATTGAAATCTCGGATTTGACAGAGAAAAGTCAAAAGTCAAAGTCAAAGCATTGACTTTGACCAATAGTAGGTATTCTGTAAAATCATAGAATCAAACAGAGTCAGAAGGTTACGAAAATAATATATTCAGAAACTAGAGAGAAAATGGAATTTATTAATATATATTTCATAATTTTTGGATGAGAAATGGATTTATTATGAATTATTGAAAATCAACTATCAGAAAATCCACGAAATTAACACCCCAAAGGAAATCTTCAAATTGAATGGTCAAATGAAATCCAAATCTTGAAATTTCTATGTCAATGGAAAGCTAAGAACCAGAGGAATCCAACAAGACAATTATCAAATTCTGATTTGTAAATCAAAAGTAATTGACCCTGAAAGTCAACGTTTGACTTCTGATGAAAGATGAACAGTCCTTGGTCAAACGTCAAATTGGAGGGTCAAATGAACTCAGAATTTGATGAATTTGCTATCCATGGAAAGCGGATGAAAAGAGGAATCCAATGAAACCAAATCAAGTGATTTGGAATTATAATCAAAGAGATATCCTATTTTCAAAATTAACGTCTTTTCGGACTAAAATTTGGGGAAAATGAAGAACACTATGAACTAATTTGCAAAATTAAACTTCTAAATCTAATAAAAACTCAAATTACCTCCTGATAATCGATCGAATCTCACTACTAACCCGATTGCCGCAAGAATGGGGCTTCAATTCTCGTGGATTGAAGTGAATTTGCTCGGATTCTTCCTCGCGGACGTTCGGAATTCAAGGGGAAAATTCGATGAAATCAAGGAGAAATTCGCGATCAATCCCGCTCCAATTGCTTCGCAATCAAGTCTAAACGCGGGGGGATCACGATGAACTAGAGATCTTCCTCGAAATTCGCTTAATTCCTTCACGAATCGATCAAAAGTTGAAGAACAAAGGGGGGAAATAGATGCTTTTAAAGGGAAAATTAGGCCCGATTTTGAGGGCAATAGAGGCGGTCGTGGGAGCGGTTTTGCGGGGTCGTGGGAGCGATTCTCTGGCGCGGCGTCGTTGCTCCCGAATTTGAGGTGAAATCTTCCTCAAATTAGCCTCAAATTAAGCCACGATCGCACCACGATCGCGCTGCGATTGGGCCACGATTGTGGATCGATCGTGATCTAGATCCTCCAATGAAGCCTTCTGAAGATCGTGGAGGTGATTCCGCCCTAAAGGAATCACGATCGCGGCTCGATCGCTCCGCGATCGTGGTTCGATCGGACCGCGATCGTGGTGTTCTTCCACGAGTCTTCTGCGCCGTCAGATTAGAATCTGACGCTCCAGGTATCTTCCGAAAAGAGCAGAAAATCAGACTTCACGTGGCCGTTAGATCGCGATCGCGCGGTCTTAATGTTGATGAAGATAAGCTCTCCTCATGTCGCCACGTGGCGATCGGTGAGCCCTCCAATTGTCGTCACTTAAATTATTATTTGCGCACGTGCTGGATTTGATGATCGCGTGGACTCGGGTCCACGCGATCAACGTCTTTGCGGTGAGATCCGACATTCGTCACGCGTCCACGTCGCCTGCAAGGTAAGAAATTCCGTGGGAACTTAGTCCCACACGGAATAAAACTTGAAGACCTGTCGTGTATATAAGATAGAGGAAATCATAAGGTTAGCTTAACTTCCTCTATGGAACGCTTATACGTACTATACCCGATATATTATATAAAATATGATAAATATACGCGCACACGTGTCAGCCGTGCGCCACGCGTGGGCCACCCGCGGCCCTGCCACATGGCCTCAGAGCCACGTCGCATCCGCGCGGTGCTCCCGCGCGCCACGTCTGCTCGCCGCCACGTCAGCACTTGCAGGTAAATATCCCCCTTTTTTGCAATTTTTTTAAATAAAAATTCAATTTAAAAATCAAATAAAAATCAGAAAGAGGCTAAAACTTCCAAAAATCATATCTTAAAATATACAACTCCTTTTTAATCCAAATTTTCTCCATTGGATCACAAATTTCTTCCTTTTTAACCTCATGTCATTTAAAATATATTTTTAAAAGAAGAAATCAAGATGAATTATAATTTACTTAAATTATTTCTCAATAAATATTCTAAATCATAAATTCATCTTGAAATTATCTTTCCAAACATTTAATAAAGTCAAAAATCATTTAATACAAGAGATTAACTTCTATTAATTTAAACTTAACAAAAGATTAATCATCTATTAAGCATGAAATTATCCCTAATTTATGCATAAATATCAACTTTAGTGAAATGTCATGCCAATGGAGAAAATTCCTAAAAAGTATGATAACATGCATCATATTCACATAAAATAAGCATGAATTTGAGTTAATTAGGATAAGAATTCAATTTATAAATGCATGTTATCAATGGTCAATAAAGTATGATGGAAAAGGTGATATACATACAAAATGTACAAACGACGAACACATGATATTCTTAAATGTTAGTTTCATGCCTAATTTGAATACTAAAATTTTAAGCTTGGGAAAGCTAGATGATCAGGGATGCAAAACCACTTTGCAAGATGGATTTCTCATCATTCATGATAAGAAAGGAAGATTTCCCACTGAAACTCTCGAGACAAGTGGAAACATGTATTTGATGCAGTTCAGCATTTTTTAGCAATGTCTTCTGATTTTCGAGCAAAAGATGGATGAAATTCGTTCTAGGGTATCTTATAGAGGGCAAAATTTATGTCAAATTAGCAATATAATAATAATTCTCCAAATAAAGTGTTTTATGGTTGAAATTTTTCTTGTTATTGATAAGAGAGAGAAATACAAACGTGCTATATAGATACAAGCTGATCTTGACTCCAAGAAAAAACCGGTAATTACTTTTTCATCCAGTTTATTGGCCTTTTGTCTTGTAAAATGATAGGAACTCATTAATTTTGGAGGAAATTTTGATATGTCCATCAGTTTATCAATTTAATTATCTACTCTATCAATCAATTGATTCTTGTCATTATCCATGGTTTGATCTTCCTTGAAGATCTTGCTCTTAAAAAGTTTTCACTATCACCACATAAGAGAACATTGATGTGGTCTGAATTATGGTATACAAATCAATACTAGAATCGAATTATGATGTATTAGAAAATATAACATTGGATGCATCAAAGATCTATCCTAGAAGACCAAAGAAGAGAATGAAGAACTCTTGAGTTCTTCTGATGATATTTGATGATGGATGCCACTCCCCTCCCTCGAGCTAGCTCCTCTAAGATAGTTGCGACCTCTTTCTCCCCTTCTTCAAGATCTTGCCTAGGTCTTCTTTACCAACAGAGGTCCTCACTGCATTCATACTCACCTCAAAAGTTGGTGGGATGCACTTGGTGACACAAGGTTTTGTTACCTACCCTCTAATTTGCTTGAGGATAGAAGTGCATGCTTGAGCTTATATCTCTTTTGAAAAACACCTTCTCACTCGGTGGCAACAGACTTCTCACCATCTATTAGGTTATGAGATCAATTCTTAGAACTGTAAGATTAGTTCAAGAAAAATTTTTCCTTTAAAAATGAAATTTGGCATAAACTTATTCAACTAGGTATGTGTTGACTTATGTGCCTTTGTCTCTTATTAATCAAGTCTTTTGAAGTACTAGACTTGCATTTTTATGGCCTAATGACCACTTTCTAATCTTGTGAGGCTGAATTAAGGAGCATAGTCATATCAAATATGCTGCTTTTGAAAAGCATACTAATGTGCATGAAAATACAACCATTTAATACACAAGTTCACTTATCAAAAATTATACTCAAATCTTTGAATTTGGTTTTAAGCTTTAAAATAGTGGTGATTCTAGGTGGAAGCCACAAGGAGGAAGGTTAAAAGATCGAAATCAAGATATATTTTTTAGTATTTTTTTATTAAGAAAGCAGAAATGTTCGATGAAAGGAAGAGGATTTAAGCAAGAAATGAAATGAACCAATTAAACACTTTGTAACTCCTTTCGAACATTGAAAACCCTTGATTAATGGTGAAAAATAATTTTAGGGTTTGAAAATAATAAAATATTGATGAAAATATAGAGAAAGTGGAAAAGATGGATAGAAAATGATTCTTATCTAAGGATTTGCGATGAAAACACGCTCTAGTGATGCTCTCTAAAACAAACTATATCTTTGAGAGCTTGAACTTAGCGTCTTACATCCAACACAAGGAATGAATAGAAAAGATAAGAAGGTCACTAAAATTTTTTTCCATACACAAAGAATAATCAATTGGTATATTATTTCCGTTTGGCTCGCCAATGCAAGAAGCACGTATCGAAATATGAAGAAACCTAATTTTTTTGTTCTAAATTTACAATCATGCCCAATAAATTTGTAGAGCTTAAAATGACGATCATGCCCATACAAATTTCAGCCCTTATCTCAATCAAGATCATGAGATGTCACGATTTTAATTTGAAACATTTCTAGCCATTGATGCACTTTCTCTCTCCTCAAATCGCCCCAGACAAAACCGCTCCAATCAAAGAAGGAGTCAAACTTGAAAAAAGGGAAAAAATTTGTTTCTATTCTCTCTCGTGGCATGATGGCAAGAAGCTTTCAATGTAGGGGCACATGGCGATGGCAAGAGCGGAGAAGCAAGTAGAGAGAGAGAGAGAGAGAGAGAAGAAGAGGTTTCTCCAGCATATGACGCACGCATGAGCGTAGAGAGAGAGCAACGGAATGAGAAAGGGAGTGCAAGAGAGCGACGGGATGAGCTTACGCACAATGAAAATTCTCCATCGCGCAAGAGAGAAAGAAGGAGAGAAGAGGAAGAGAGGAGAAGATCAGAAAAAGCTGCGTGGGAGAGAGAGAAAATTTCATTCACAATGGAAAAGAATTCTATCACACGAGAGAGAGGAAGGAAGAGGGGATCTCCCCTTCCCCCTTATGTGCACACGTGTGCTGGGGAGAGAAGGATGAGGGGAGACGAGAGTGAGATGGTGAGGGCATGGAAGAGAAGGGGAAGAACAAGAGAGAGGAATTTTTCAGTTTGCACCTCTCCTTGTGCGAAGAAGCCTCATGCGATGAGAGAGTAAGAGAGGGGAGAGAGGGCGAGATAGAGAGAGGATGAGAAGAGTAGGATATCTCCTCTTTATACATGCACGTACACACGTAGGAGAGCAAAAGGGGAAGAGAAAGAGGAGAGTAGATGAGGAGAGGAAGGAATCTCTTCTTCCTCCTCCTCCTTACGCACATGATAATGTGTCATTGATGCATTCATTTTTATCATTATAAATGGGTTTTAACACATAATTCTTTTTAATCTAATGCATGTTATCATTTTTATGATATTTTTGTATTCATCATTTCATTCAACTCATATACTCAACTCGCATGTATTTAGTACAAATTAGGTAAAAAATAAATGTGTCATGTGATTCATTTGACTGTAAGACTAAAAATAAATGTACCATAAGACTAAACTCATTTGACTATTTCAAAGTCAAGTGATTCAATTTTCATATTTTCTATGAGTTACATGGATGTAGGGACATAGGCATGTAAGTAGGAAAGTATGGATATAAATGGCGATAAGAGAGAAGAGGAAACAACTCTCTACCAAATTTGAACACCAAATCAATCATATTTTTATTAAATAAGTGGTAAATGAGGTTATCTTAAGGTTAGGATTTGGAAGAAGGATCATCTTAAGGTTTTTAGGATAATCCAAGATTGATCTAGAGTGAATATGTGCTCAACCTCCTTAATTTTAAGGAGGTTGGACCAAACATAATTTTTATTAAATGAGCCCATAATTTTAGAAATTTTTGGATGAAAATATAGAGCATTAAATTCTTGATCTAATGGAGAAAATTTTGTGGAAAAAGGAGTTGTATTTTATGAGATATTTAATTTCTAAGTTTAGGGATTTTTCTGAAATTTTTATGATTTTTAAGAGAATTTTTAATCATTTTAGTATTTTTACAAAAAACCCTCTAATTTTTTAAGTGAAACTTTACAGAAAAGCCTCTACACTCTTATTAAGGTTGACACACCTTTTTCGGGTACAATAAGCTCTTACGTTATTTGGCTCTCTCTTTACGTTATTTGGCTCTCTCTTAGCATTAGGCTACTAGAAGGAAAGAGAGAGGAGGTCAAGGCCCAAGGAAGAGCATTCTTTGATTCTCAATCTTGTAGTGGAGAAGAGAGCAAACAAATATTATGATCGAAGTGAATCGAGCATCACCCTGCTTAGGACGGGCACACCAACGGGGTTTATGCAAAGATTTAGATTGACGTTTGGCTTGTGAAAATCTGCATATACAGTAGACATGTGTTTTCTTTTATTGAAGTGGCTTTGACATCATCTATGTGTGCATCTTTCACTCTCATCATCACCTCACATAGATCCATTATTACTGTCATCCATCCTTCTCATTTTTTCAACATATCATCTTCATTTCCATTTCTTTTAATCTCATTCTCACATCTCTTTTCTAATTTCTATCTTAAATCTAAGATAAACTCAAAATAATCGATCACGCTCACCTCCACGTGCTCCGTTTTCACTCGCACATTGAGAAAACGAATCTGTGTGGTCATTGAATTCAAATGAAATCGTGTCAAAACTAATACCAAACTCACCAATATTATCAAATAATCACGAATTAAGGAGTATAGTGCTGAATAAGGGTCGATTCCATGGAGAAATAGGGTAATTTCATATGATCTTTTGAAATTTTATCAAATCAGACAATAAATCATGGTGAGAAATTAGGAAAATTGATATTTTTGGAAAGGGGACATAAAAATGAATCCGCAGAATAAAAATCACTGAATTTGGATTAAGATTTACGGAGAAATCATCAAGTGAATAAGATAGAAATTTATGAAATTAAAAATCATGAAAAACTAAAATTGAAATTGAAATTGACTAAAATTACGATTCGAAATTGAAATCTAAAGCTATACGGGAAGATTAGGATGAAACACGGTCTCTAACCCAAGATTGCGCTCAAATTGATCCAATTAGTCACTGGTTCAAATGCTTTTCATTCCCGGATTTGAAAAATGATCGTTGATGTTCAAGAGGCGATGTCTTCATATTCTCTCAACGAAATCTCACATTCCAGCACTCCGTGGACTGACGAGACTAAATCGTATGGTCATTGAATGCACACGACTTAGTGTCAAAATAAAGTCCTAAACTTACCAATTTATGATTAATCAAAGTAATTAATTAGTATAATGGTAATTAAGGGTCGAATCCACGGAGAATTAGGGAAATTTGAGAGATATCTTCAAAATTTGGTCAAATCGGACGATGAATCGAGGTTAGAAATTGGGCGTTTTGATATTTTAAGAAAGATAACTCAAAATCGAATCCACGGAATCAAAAATCAGGTGATTTGGTGGAGAATTCGAAGAGAAATCGAAATTTGAAGAGAGGAGATAATTTCGTTTCGAAAAACGATTAAAAACCGAAATTAAAACTAAAATTAAATTAATCTATGATCCTAAAACTAAAATTAACACTAAATGACGAAAGATAATGAAGAAATTACGCAACCTAACCCAAAGTAGCCTTCGAAATGATCCAATTAATCGCCGGATGCAAGGCTATTCATTCCGAAATTTTTGAAGACGAAGATGGAGTTCAAGATGTAAATTCTCCCTTTTCTTTCAATCAAATCTTGATCTTAAGCATTCAATGGAAGCGCAAATGAGTTACGAACGCTCTCGAACAAACGGAACGCGATTTGGAGTTTTCTACAAGGAGAATTTGAAGAAATTTCGCGAACATGTCCTCTCGGCGCGAAGAACGGTTTATATAAAAACCGAAATCAATCTCAGCCGTTGGATCTGATGATGATCGCGATTGACGGCTCCGATCGTACGTTCTTTTAATATGAATCGTCGTCTTGATTTGATCGTTGGATTTTGATCCAGCGGTCACGATCGATCGGTGATTCATCGCGTCTTCATCAATCGGATTAATCTCAGCCGTTAATCTATCGCGATAGACGGCGGAGATTAACTCACTTAAGTGAGTTTTTAAGCACGTGTTTGAATTCTGATCGGATGGTGATGTAATACGACTGATGCCGGGATCGCGCGGCTCGTGTTACAACACAGGGAGTTCGTCTAATGCCTAAATGCAGCGGAATGAGAATGCAAATGCGCGTTCAAAAACAATGAGAGTCACGAGCTTCTGCCGCTGACCTAGGGTGAAAACTCTGAAAAGTCTAGTGAGGACTGAACTAGGGATATCAAGCTCCCAATGACCCGATAGATCAGCTCGGCGACCTACGTTTCGGGATACCACGAGTAAGGGTAGCCCGCACTCGTCACGATGAAAAACGAACCTAGTCTGGTACCTAAGAAGTACCCAATCCCTGGCGAACCCCAATCCTAAAGCTAGTCCTATAACTAATCCCCGGCGGTGGAACACACGTGGCCGGCACTGGAATAGATAATAATACTCTAAGAGGTAAGCGTCTTGACCTGCGGGACCGGAGTCCGGAAGGTCGCGGTGCGATGCAGCTCCTCGAACGTTGAGAAGACCGACCTGCAAAGCACGAAGAAGCGCCGTAAGGAAGAGCAACTAAGTTACCAACAGAAATTTCAACGAAAACCCCCAAATCCTGGACTATTAGGCCTAAGAGGGCCTCTCGGAGCAATGTGGGCCTATTCGGGGCCCATGCGGTGACTCTGCGCCGGTTCTGGGCCGGTTCGGGCGTTCTGAGCCGGTTCGAGACCGGTCCGGGCGGTCCGGTCCGGTACCTCGCGATCTCGGGCCGGTTCGAGGGTGACTCGGGCCCAGGTTCGGGGCGTTCGGGCCGGTTCGGGCGGTCCGGACCGGCTTAGTCCGGGTTCGAGTCCCGGTTCGGGCCGTTAAGCCGGGTTGAACCGTCGAGTCAACTCGGCCCGGGACCGGTCACTTAAAACCGGGTTGGGCCGCTGAGTCAACTCAGCCCGGAACCGGTCCGATCCTGCTGAGTCGACTCAGCGGGAGTCGGCGGTCTCCTTCCTTCGGCGGCTAGGGTTCCGGCGGTGGCGCTTCAGCGTTCCGGCGGTCGTGGACGTCGACTGGGCGAGCTGACGGTGCGGAAGAGATCGCCCGGTGGAGTGGCGGCGTCCCGAGCTGGCTGCAAGCGGAATAACGGGGAAAGAAACGGTGGAAATCAGCTTGAAGAAAGAAACGGTGGCGGCCGGAAAACGCAACGCGGCGCGGCGGGCACTTGGCGGCGAGGGGCAGCAACGGGGTCGGCGGTGAAGCTGCAGCGAGCGAGGGCGGCGGCGCGCGGATCGTGGCTATAGATCAAACCCTAGGGGGAATCCCCCTTCTCTCTCTCTTGCATGAGGAGGTCACATCACGATTTTTCTCATCTCAAATTCATTCATCAAAACCTGCGATTCTCTCTCCTCCTCTTCCCTTAAATAGGAGAGAGAAAGAGAGGGGGTTGCCCTAAGGGCAAACCCGTCGTTTAAGGGGTTTTGGCCCAAAATGAGCTAAAACCCCTCTAATGGGCCTAGCATCAGTCCCATAAGTCCAGGACGGGCCCACAACACGGGGAACCCTCACACACACACACAAACAAACTCACGAAAATGAACGAACAAGAAAAGGGAAAGCTCGCCGGGAGGATCTTGTCAGGCAGTGTACTTGAAGCCGGGGTCCTGGTCGTCGACTCTGGCGCTCCGGCGCGGTAGTGCTCGCGCGCCGTCCGGTCCGTCACCTGCTGTAGCCTGGTCGCTGAGATGGTCCTCCATCAGATGGACCGCGTGTCCATCGCATCAACGCCGCCCGATGATCCCGACTCTGATCCGACGCTCCACAGCTCGCCACGTCGCCCTGAAATAAAAAATAAAGAGAAAGTTTAGTCCCACACGGCATAAATAATAAACATATTACACTATATATTATACGACGAATTAAGGGCTTTAATAATTTCGTCCCCTTATACACGGGGGACTCCTAAACTTTATAAGAATAATAATAATATATATAGGATGTATGATGACGCGTGTACACGTGGGCGCGCGCCAAACCATTTTTATTTTTATTAATATTTTTTTATTATTTTAAAACAATTAAAAATCGAAAAATAAATCAAATTAAATTCAGAAAAAAATTCCAGAAAAATTCTATAAATTTGTAAAAAAATCATAACTTTCAAAAATATAACTCCAAATTAAGTCAAATTTGTTTTGTTGGATTCAGAATTGAATAATCTATCATTATAAAAAAAGTCAAATTATTAAAATAGTAAGAGAATTAATTTATATTAATTTTTATACATTTATATATTATATAAAATAAATTCATATAAATACGTAAAATGTAAATAAAAGTCTTTTTCTCTCATATTTTTCATCTTTAAAACATGATTATGATCATAAATATAATTAGGATTAAAGATTATAATGTCTAATTATGCATAATAACCCCTAAATTGATGTATTTTAAGATCATAACATGAATTTACACCAAATGATAGAAATATGCTAAAAAGATGATAACATGCATACATTTATAATGATTAATGCATTAATTTGCATTAATAACTATGTAATTACATGCATAAATAGCATGTTATCATGGACGCGAAAATGAGTTTATAAGCGATTAGAAGCAAGAGATTCAAGTAATTTGGTGTCTAAATAGTTTGATTACTTGAATTGCCCTCGAATACTTTATAATGTCGAAGAACATCTCTATTTATAGGGAAAATTGGGCATAACTGTCCGATCGAGTGTTTAATCTTCAATCAACGGCTCTAATGAAACATAGAGATGCGAATCATTACAATTAAGTCATGGCCGTTGGATCTTAGATGGACTGTTGAGATGAAGCCACGTCACACGCGTTATAAGTAACGCATCGAAATATCGTTCTTTGATCTTGATCCGAAGCTCCAAATGCATTTCGTCGGTTTTAATCTCAGCTGTTATAACTCTTCAGATCAAGGGCTGAGATTAAATCATTTTAAAATGATTCGCCAATGAATAGAATTACGCCATGTACTATGTGATATAGAATTACTATGTGATTCGCCATGTCTAGAATCGCGCGATCGGACGCTCCAAATGTTGCCACATCACCTATGTGATATAAAATTAATTTTGAATTCAAAAAAATTTAGAAAAATTCAGAAAAATTCATTAAAAATTTTGGAAAAATTCCTAAAAATTAAAAAATTCATATCTTTCAAAATATAACTCTAAATTAATCTAAATTTATTTCATTGGATCAGAAATTCAATTATCTATCATTAGAAAAAGTCAAATTTAATAAATAACATGAGAAAAATTTCTATTTCAAAAATAGACTCATTTCTTTTAGATTATAAAACTTATAAAAATATATGAGTGTATATAAAATGATTTCTCCTATTATTTAACCTTAAAAACTAATTATAATCTCAAGTAAAGATGGGTTATGCAAATATTTTCCTTAATTCATCATAATTAACCCTAAATTAATGCATTTTAAGATTATAATAACTTTTCATTGAATGATAGATAAACACTAAAAAATATGAAAACATGCATTAGAATGGAATGTTTTATGCCTTAATTTACATTTATAATCATGTATTTTATTGTGTAATTAGCATGTTATCACTAGCCTCTAGTAGTTTCCACACAGTTTCCGAATGGTTAGATCTCCTCTTCAAAGCTCTTCACCAAGAGAGAAAGAGAAGAAATGAGAGAATTCTTATAGGGCTTGCATGTGCACCTTTAGTTGTGGTTTTTCTCCCTCTATTTATAGACATGTGGTATAGATTTTTTATAAAAACTATCATAATTATATATATATATATATATATATATATATATATATATATCTAACAACATCCATAGACCTTACATGTGTGAACCTCTAGGTCCATATATCTCACTAGTTAAGAACTCTATATGCCCAATAACACATTATTGGTAAACATTAATTAATTATCCATATTAACATGTAGATTAATTAATCAAGGATCAATCTAACCCAATCGATAGGTTGAGTTGTTAGTAATGAGATGATTCTATGCGGTTGTTGAAAACACACGGAGACGTGTCAAAATAATTTTTTTTAAAATCACCAATTTAAGATAAAAAAATCAAGAATTCAATAGTATAATGGTGAATAAGGGTCGAATCCATAGAGAATTAAGAAATTTTTGAAGTATTACTTCAAATTCAATCAAATCAGACAATGAATTCAAGTGAGAAATCAAGGATTTTAATAATTTTAGAAAGAGAACTCCAAGATGAATCCACTAAATAAAAAATCACTCAATTTGGATCAAGATTCTTGGAGAAATCAAGAAGAAAAAATTAGGGAGAAAAATCGATTGTGAAGAGAGAGAAAACAAAAAATTTATCTAAAATTCAACTAATCTACGATTCAAAATTAAAAGATAATGATATAGGACGAAATATTAGGAGGAAAACACATAATCTAACTTGAAGTCGCGGTCGAAATGATCCAATTGATCGTCGGATCAAGGGATTTTCATTCCGCAATTTTGAAGATGAATTTCGGCATTCAAGAAGCGATTTCTCCCTAATATTTTGATGAAATCTTGATTTCAAGCACTCCCTGGATGCAAAAATCAATCAAAAAGAGGAAGAAATCAAGATATCCAAGGATTGAGATTTCTAAATAGTTCGATAGCTCAAAACATCCAAGAAAACATTTTCCCTTGAAGAACATGCATATAAATAGGCAATTTTGAGTGTGGCCATTGGATTTGGCTCTTCATCTTCAATCAAAGGCTTAGATGAAACGCTTGAATGTAAATCATTATCGTTAAGTCGTGTCTGTTCGATCAAGATGGAGCGCTCAAATTTCGCCACGTTGCACATTAAGAAGCGTCACGAGATCTCATTCGTCTGATCGTGAATCGATATTTTAGATTCTCATATGGCTCTTCAAATCATGGCCATTATAACTTAGATGAACGACCATGATTGATCCATTTACTAAAATGAATTTTTGTCCACTCAGATGCTGCCACGTACCCCCTGACTTAAGTGAAGATCGATGGTTTCGATTAGATACGTGAATAAAAGTAATAGAAAGATAGGCCCACATGACAAAAATAAACGCGTATCGACGGGTATAAAAGTCATCTGTGTTAAGTGGGCTTAGCGGATATCCTAAAAAGGATGCTTAACCCACTTATCTCACACACGCACACATGCTCACACATGCGTGCCCGCATATGGTCAGATATGCACACATGTGCACCACGTGACGTGTATACATGTTGCCACTTGGCGATTGATGATTTTGATTTGGGGATATTTTTATTTGGTGTTTTAAATTGATTTCATGCAAAAATATTTATAATTCCTCACCTTTTATAATGGTAAAGTAATGGTCAAATCCTCAAGGAGCTTAGGTAATGAGATTAGGGCTTGTAAGGAGTAGATATACTATTATAGGGAAAAAGTGATAGTAAAAGAGATTTTAGAGAAATATGGAGGGATGAAGAAATAGAATATAGTATGAACGAAATTCGAAATAGATATATTTCTATTATACGATAAATAATGCTGACATATTGGGAATGGAATGATGGAATAGACAATTGAGAATGATAGAATGAAAGATGATGGAAGAATGGTGAAAAATCGGGTAGCCAGGAAATTAGGTAATGATGAGAGATTATTTAAAGAAAAGAGAGTAAATCTAAAATATAAAAATTTAAATAGGTTCTACACTATCCATGAGGGGATTACAAGAGAAAATCAAATCCAAATCCTCACAAACCCCATTTTTTATGCCAATCATAGGCAGGGTGATGCTTCACTCTTTACGATCTCGATCATCCACTTGATCTTGCCTCCACAATAAATTTGAAAGCCAAACAATGCAAAGCTTGGGCTGAAGCCTCTCCTTTTCCTCCTGGTAGCCTGATGCTAAGAGAGAGCCAAAAAATAACAAAAAAGGAAGAAGAAGATTCTTTTATATGTTAGGTGAGGAGGCTCCTTTGAATCAATGGTCTTTTTGGGTGCAACCAAATGAATGATGGAGATTAAATCTATAGGCCATGACTATAGTCACCTCCTAAAGATGTGGGAGAGCCCCTTTTAAGGATGTGGGGCCCATCACCACTTCATTAGGGAGTGGGTTGACCACTCTCTAAGAGGTGGTAACCTTACCACTTCCCTAAGGAGGTGGGCTTACCTCTTTCTCCTCCAATAAATATAGATCATTCCTAAAAAATAGGAAAGATCTAAATTGGTTAATAATAAATAAAATATAAGAAATTTGACCTCTTTGACCCCTTCAAGAATTCTTTTGACCACATTTGACTTTTCAATGATAACTTTGACTATCATTGACTTCCAAGAGAAATGGAGTGACTAGTGCTGGGATCTAAGGCTCGAAAAAGCTCTCCAAATCTTTGTCCAAGATAATGATTGTAGCGTAAGGTGTTGAATCAAAACATTCAACATCGTTGAAGCACCAAGAATAGATGATCTCATCATCCATTCTAGGTGATCCTATCATCTAGTATAGAATAAAATTCATACTTACTTGGATCATTTGAAAGAGTTCTTCAACCGTTCAAGCGTCCGGCCTCTAGCGGTATCCACACAGTCTCCAGACGATCGGATATCCTCTTGAACACTCGTCACCACGAGAGGAAGAGAAGAGGGAGGAGAAGTTCCACTAGGCTTGCATGGGCGCCTCTATTATGGTCGTTCTCCCCCTATTTATAGACTTTGGGAATGTGAAATTTTCACAAAAACCCTTATTATTATGTCTATATCTACCGACGTCCATTGACCTTATGTGTGTGACCCTCTAGGTCCATATATCTCGCCAGTTAATGACTCTATCAACCCAATAACACTTATTGGTCCTTCTTGTCAATTAACTATATCAACATATAGATTAATTGAATAAGGATTGATTTAACCCAATCGACGGGTTGAGTCGCCTGGCCCAGGTGGGTGCCAAGCTACACCACGTGCTCTAGGAGATATGGAGTATATTAGAACTCTTTCATGGAACCCTGCCGTCATTGGTTACAGGTGTACGTATAATCCTTCATCCACACGAGACTCATGAATGACTTAGGGTATGGTTAATTGTCAAACCCTAATCCGTCACTCAATTTAGTGCTGATGCGAGTAGGAAATCATTGAGAACAACTTCTCTAATATTTCTGCTACCCTGGCCAAGGATTTAACCGCATCTCATTCCTTGAGTCGATCTCCTCATATCACAGGGTGGATGATCCCATCTTGACCACACAATCATCTTCGTGGACTTCATGTCGTATCCAATATATGACGTTTTAGATATCCCGTGACTAGGGATTCGTAAGTTATAATCAAAACACGATCATCCATCCACAAGATGTCTTTGGTGTCTCAAGTCAAGGACCACATACACAATCATGACATGAATCAACCTGATTGACAATTAGGTATATTACCATTCAGGGATTCATACGAGATCAATTCGGTGAACTCTTTCTCCAAAAGAGCACCCACTATCTATCCTTAGTGTCTCCACACCGATGGCTATAGGATCGACCATACTCATCATATGAGATGGATCAGATAGTGCTATTCTTTCCAGATAATTCGATGTCCTTCTCGAATATCCCACGAATAGGAATGTTTAGAACATATGTTTAAAGACTAGCGATCACTATATTATGATCTCATCATAATTCACTTAGTCATTGCACATGCTCATGGACTTCATTGCAAACATCACACAAGAATGACAATGAATAAATTTCATTTCAACGAACATAAACAAGATTGATGAAAGTGTGATTGGCTTATAGGGCACATAATATCCATCAACTAGTCTCCAAAAAAGGTGGAATACATTGACTTCTCCTAAGAACGTGGTTGACTAGCCTCCTAAAAATATAGAAAGGCTTGATCAACCTCTTAAATTAATAACAATATTTGACAAACCTCATAAAGATATGATAAGGTTTGACTAACTTCCTAAAAAGGTGGAACGGTTTGACTCACCTCCTAAAAAGGTGGAATGACTTGACCAACCTCCTGAAAAGGTAGAAAGGCTTGAATATCTTCCTAAAAAGGTAGAAAGGTTTGACTTACCTCCTAAAAAGGTGAAAAAACTTAACCATCCTCCTAAAAAGGTAGAGTACCCATTTTCTTCTTCTCCTTCTAGATAGTTTGCATCTATGCTATCCACATGACTGACAAAAATGTGAGAATTCAACTATTTGACTTCAAAGAAGTCAAATGAGGTTAGTCTCATTATATAATCAAAATATAAGAAATGATACATGATAGGACTTAGTCATATTTTCATCACATTCAGTCACATAGAAGTAGATATTCTCGTTGTTATAGTCTTTATTACAACTTAAACATGGTAAATGATGCATGAATGTGGCTTATATTTTAGAGTTATCAACAACACATCATTCGCTTATCAATCAGCTGCCACAGAAGCGCCTGATAAAAATGATAATTTTTTTAATTTTCTAAATCCAAATAAATACAAAAAAATCAATAAACATTTAAATTTTTTTTGGAAAAATCCCTAAAAATTAGAAAATTTAGAACTTTCAAAATAGAGCTCCAAATTAATCTAAATTTATTTTTTTGGATCAGAAATTAAATAATCTATCATTTTAAAAATTGAATTCAATAAATAACAAGGGAATAAATTTTTATATAAGAAATACACTCATTTCTCTTGGAAAATAAAACTTAGAAAAATAAATGTGTATATAAAAATATTTTCTCTTCTTCTTTAACATTATAACCTAATTATAATCTCAAATATAGATGAGAATAATCTACTCTAAAATAGATTATTTAATAGTGCATAATTATCCCTAAAATAATGCATTTTGATATTATAACTTATATTTGCATGAAATGATAGATATGTACTCAAAGTATGATAACATGCAATTGTCATGACGAGTAAAAGTTAGTGTGCCCTAGACATCTCCTTCAACGAGTGAAATTTAATATGCCCAAATTGTGAATTCCATAGCCAATTTTTAGAATTATATTCCTAGCAGCCAGATAGTGATCCACGACATTAAGTTTCAGCATAAATCGTACATCTTGGAATCGGCGAATGCCTCCTGTCTTCTAAGAAACTTCAATATCTCTAGGACCTCCAATCTTGATGATTGAATTATCGCCGAATTTCACAAATCCAGACGTAGATTCATCAAGATTGCGGAAGAAATTTTGACACCCAGACATGTGATTCGTAGCTCCAATATCCAAGTACTAGACTATTGGATCAAAGAGCGCACCCTCAGATCCATGAAGGAGCAAGTCGCTTGCCTCTTCAACCACAACCATTAGAAGAGAGGATGTTGCCACCACTGCCAGCATAGAGGAGTTCACCGGTGCCCTTGCTAGAGTGGACTGAGTCACATAGGCCCTATCATCTTGTTTTTTCTTGCCGCTTCTGCATTCATATGCAAAATGCCCATACTTCTTGCAACTATAACACTGAATTGTCGATTTGTCAAATGATTTCTTCTCTTTATCTTCATCGGTAGGCGGATTGCGTCCTCGGCCATGACCTCTGCCCCTTCCTATTCTGCGACCGTGATGACGCCCTCTTCTGCATGATGAGGACTCCTCATTGAATACTTCGGCTTTGTTCAATGCCTTCGCCAGTAAGGTATGCTCCTCTTCACGAGACTATTGCTCCTTGACCCGCAACTCGTGAACGGTGAGAGAGCCAATAACTTCAGCAAGACTTACCTTATCAAGATTGTCATACTTCTCTAGAGAGAGCGTGAGAGCATCAAATTTAGAGGGTGTCACCCTCAAGAATTGCAATTCAGAGACAATGTACGTAAATTTCATCACAAAATCTACGACAGAGTCAATCTTGGTCATAGTAAGCATTTCGAAGTTGCGCTTTTAGCCTTGGATGTAGGACTGAGTCACTCGGTTTTGGGAAACCGAGATTCATGAAGAAGCTTCTTGATTTGGCAGGAAAAAGAAAAATGGGGAACAGACAGTCAAGAGATTATACCTCTGATGGTGACAGTTCGTAGCTTTACTTTAGTCTACATCTCTCAATCTCCATCTTTACTCATCATTCTATCTCTTTGTACCAACGGTGGTGGTGAAATAGGTGGAGACTCCATGCATCAGTGCATTGAGGGAGCAGGTGATGAGGGTCTTCTCCATGCCATCACCGAGGAAGACGACGCCGGTCTTCTTGTAGAGGATTCTCTGTGGGAGCTGAGTTTTTCTTCATCGGGCATGGCTGGAGCATGTGGTGAAGCTGTGGAGAGCTGGGGAAAGCACCTAGCAAACTCAGCTAGTGCACACTCTGCGGGCACTGTAGCACCCGTTGAGTTGGTGCCCACAGGTGCATAGAGGCATGTGGCAATGCGTGCCACATCGCGCCAGCTGCGTGCAACTCGGCGGGTACTGTAACACCTGCCGAGCAAGCGCACTTGGCGCGCAAAGGCACGCAGGGATGAGCGCCAGTGCACACACTCAGCGCGCAGCTCGACAGGTACTGTAACACCGGCCGAGCAAGCGCCCCTGGCGCACTGGGGCGCATGTTTCAGGAAGACCCTGTGCACTAGTGCGCGCACAAGAGCGCACATCTCGGCGGGTACTGTAGCACCCGCTGAGATGCACGCTCACACCGCGGTTCCCTCCAACAAGTCCGAAGGTGAAGGCATCAAGCATTAAATGCTTTTTCAGATTTTTCTTGATAGTGTGTGAGCATCTTGAGATGACATTTAAGCAATGTCATTTCAAGATATTTCTAGAAGTCTCTCTCACAAAAACTATCTAGCTTATTATAGAGAGTTCGACTTGTGTCTTTATAAGCATAATAAGACCCTCATTGTAATGAGAACTTCAAGGAAGAAGTTTAGAGAGTCTTTTGTTTAGAAACTCTCTATTGTGAGTGTGCCTCAATTAGAGAAGATCAAGTTCTTAACCTTGCAAGTGTCTTGGTGCCTACATTTGGTATCAGAGCGAGTCTGATCCAAGGGTTGCATCATGCCGAGAAGAGGAGAGATTGCATCAGAGTTTGGTAGTGCTTCTTTTGATAAGGAGTTTGGAGCTGCTAATGCCAGTTTTAGTAGGGGGTTGGGTGATCCAATATCCCCTAGTCCTCTTCAGGTATTATCAAATACTAAATACCCAGTTTGGGCAATGCGTATGTAAGTGCATCTATAGGCATATGGTTTATGGGAGGCAATCGAGTCCGACGCGGTGCCAAGGAAAAAAGATCGCCAAGCGTTGTCAGTAATATTTGGGGCACTATCAGAAGATATCATGGCACAATTAGATATTTCCAAGACTGCCAAAGAGACTTGGGAGTTCTTGAAGACAAGACATATCGGAGCCATTTATGTCATCAAGGCTAGAGTTCAAGCCCTTCGACGTGAGTTTGAAACTATGTTCATGGGTGAAGAAGAATCGGTGGCCGACTTTTCTAGAAAGCTTTCTAAGGTTGCCACTCAACTAAGAAGCCTCGGGAAGAAGATCGGTGATGGAGTTTTAGTTATCAAACTCCTTAGAGCAGCCCCTGCAAAGTTTGATGCTATCACTTCATCTATTGAAAAATTTGGTGACATGGACTCAATGTCACTTGAGGAGGAAATTGGGTCATTAAAGATCTACGAAGAAAAACTTCGAGATTGGGAAGCTTAGAGAGAGGAGTAACTTCTTCTCTCTAAAGCTGCAAGAAAACCAAAGAAATATAAAAAAAGCAGCACTCGTGGAAGAGGTTGTGGCCGTAGATGGAGAGGAGGACGAGGAAGAGGTAGAGATGATGGAAAACAACACGAGCATGGAGACGAAGAGAGGCCTCGAGACAAGTCAAAGGTAAAATCTTATAATTGTGAGAAACTTGGACACTTCGCATATGAATGTTGTAAGAGTAAGAAAGAGGAGAAAGTTCAAGTTGCTGAAGACGAGGAGAATCCACAACCCACCCTTCTCATGGCGATTACAGATACTTCAGAAGTTAGTTTACTCTAAGGAGTCAATGAGCAAGTAAAAAATGAAGGTATGTGGTATCTAGATAATGGAGCAAGTAATCATATGACAAGTGATCGCCGCTTGTTTCAAGAGTTGAAGGAAGTCTCACAAGAAACAGTGAGATTTGGGGATGGATCTATGACAAAGATTGGAGGATGAGGCTAGATCATACTTCAGTGTCAAGATGGAGGACAAATGAGGTTACACAATGTCCTCTATGTTCTCGAATTGAAATCTAATATTTTAAGTTTGGGTCAATTCAATGAGCATGGTTGCCGAATATTAATGGAGGGCGGTTTTCTTGTCATTTATGGTCAATGTGGAAGACTCCTAGTGAAGGTGAAGAAAACACTAAGTAGACTTTATCTTTTGAAGCTAAATCCAATATTGAGCTGCATGGTCGCAGGTGATAGTTCAGAGTTAACTTGGACGTGGTGTAGAAGGTATGGACATTTAAAATTTCAATCATTAAGGAGATTATCCTCTAAAGAGATTTTTAGGGGGCTTCCTAAATTCAAGATCCCAGAAAATATATTGTGACTGCATTGCAAGCAAGCAACACATAAGTTCATTTCCTTCTATAGCCTCGTATAGGGCAAGCAGGCCCTTAGAGCTTGTCCATGGAGATATTTGTGGACCAATCTCACCTACCACACTAGGAGGAAGTATTTCCTATAATTAGCTGCTGATTACTCTAGACTCATGTGGGTACCAATGATAAAGAACAAGAGTGAAGCATTTCAAGCTTTTGTTAAGTTCAAAAACTTAGCCGAAGCCGAGAAGGGAATGAAAATTGGGTGTTTGAGAACCGATCAAGGAGGCGAATTTACATCATCAAATTTTTCTAAGTTTTGCTCCGAACATGGAATCAAACGACAATTTTAAGCCCTACATTCTCTTCAGCCAAATGGAGTTGTTGAGAGGAGGAATACGATTGTCATGAATATGGTGAGGAGCATGCTAAAAGACAAGAATCTTCCACATGAGCTATAGGGAGAAGTCGTCAATACTAGTGTATATATATTGAATCGAGCCCCAACAAGAAGCTTGGATGGAGCCACACCATATGAAGTTTGGATAGGAGTAAAGCCAAATGTACAATATTTTAGAGTTTTTGGATCCCTTTGTCACGTAAAGGTACTCGGAGAAAAATTAAAGAAATTTCAAAATAGAAGAAAACCCATGGTGTTTATTGGGTATGAAGGTGGGGATAAAGGATATAAGTGTTATGATCTAGAGACTGGTAGAGTATATATCAGTCGAGATGTTATTTTTGAAGAGAAAATCCAATGGAATTGGAGAAATTCAAACATGGAAAAGAATGAAGGTAGTTTTTATTCTCCAAATTTCCTTGATGCAGATGATGAACCAATTGAAAAAGAAGCTCCACTAGAAGATTATCATGAAGACATGAGAAGCCTCAATGACATTCTTAATAATGGGCAAGGCGGTCATCTAATTAGCGAAGAAAGGTCGCTTAGAAAGTTTGAAAACCTTGATCGCATTTACGAAGCTACAGATAAAGTTAGTATAGACCCCGAATCATGCTATTTGACTCAAGAAGAGCCAAGTTCATATAATGAAGCATCCAAAGAGAGTGTTTGGAGACAAGCCATGGAAGAAGAGTTAGACTCGATTGAGAAGAATGAAACATAGGAGATGGTGACCCCTCCACCCGGATGCAAGCCTATTCGTCTTAAGTGGGTCTATAAGATAAATAAAAACTCTCGTGGTGATAGAGTGTGGTACAAAGCTAGACTCGTGGCCAAAGGATATGTTAAAAAAATTTGCATTAACTACAAAGAAGTTTTTGCTCGAGTGGCGAGAATGGAGACTATTCGAGTACTCTTAGCCCTTGCAGCACAAGAAGGATGTCAAGTCCATCACATGGATATTAAATCTGCCTTCCTTAATGGTGAGTTAGAAGAGGAAGTCTTTTCTGGAACAACCAGATGGGTATGTCAAGAAAGGGCGAGAACATCTTGTGATGAGACTAAAGAATGTGCTCTATGGATTAAAATAAGCACCTACGGCACGGTACACTAAATTAGACAAGTGTTTAAGATCTCTTGATTTCACGAGAAGTTCTCAAGAGCATGCGGTCTACTTCAAAAGATCAGTTATCTCACGCTTGATAATTGGTGTCTATGTTAATGACTTAATCGTTACAGGGACAGAGAATCATTAGATTGAAGACTTCAAGGCTCAAATGAAGAACAAGTTTAAGATGAGTGACCTTGGTCTACTCACCTCATATATTGGAATTGAAGTGACACAAGAAAGTGGAAAAATCCTATTAAGTCAAAGGAGTTATGCGCTAAGGATCTTGGAACAAAGTGGTATGTCAGAATGTAATCCAGCACATACTTTGCAAAGAGCCGATGCAAGTTCGAAAAAGAGTCACATCCAAGCGTAAACCTTACAACATATCGAAGCTTAATAAGAAGCCTCATGTACTTAACCCCTACAAGACCAGATCTCATGTTTTCTATGGGGTATCTTAGTAGATATATGGAAAATCCGATGACCGAACATATGTCTACAGTAAAGAGGATATTGAGGTATGTAAAAGGCACGTTAGACCTCGTTTTGGTCTATGAGAAAAATGAAGTATGCATAAAGCTAGTCACGTATAGTGATAGTGATTATGCAGGAGATCCAGATGATAGGAAGAGTACACCAGAAATGGCATTCTTCTTAGGAAACAATTTGATATGTTGGGCCTCTCAAAAGCAAAAGATCGTGGCCTTATCATCATATGAAGCCGAGTATGTTGCAGCCACCATTATAGATTGTCAAGGAATATGGTTAGCAAGATTGATTGGAGAATTGATGAACGAGGAGATGATATATATGACGCTAATGGTTAATAACAAATCAGCCATTGCACTATCAAAGAATCATTTGTTTCATAATAGGTCCAAGCACATCGAGACGAAATTTTATTTCATAAGGATTTGCTTGGAAGAAAAAAAGATGGAGCTGGACTTCGTAAGCTTAGAGAATCAACTAGCTGACTTGTTTACAAAGGCGTTAGGAAGACTGAAGTTTGAAGAGCTCTGCCAAAGATGGGGCGTACTTAGAGAAGGTTAAGTTATTAGAGCGCTCGTGAGGGAGAGGAGGAACACATGGCGTCGTTCACTTGCTTGGTGTCGTTGACGTATTTGAGCGCGGAGAAGCAGTCGCACTGGTAGAGCAGCCCGGCGCTGGTCCAGGCTCGCGCGTCCTCAGTCTTGCCGGAAGGAGTGGCCGAGAGAGAGGCGGCGGGAGAGTGGCCGAGGTGTTCGATTCAGGTTGCTGGCGGCGTTGGAGCGGTTAGGATTGCCGGAGTGGGAGCCTAGGATGAATTGGGCCGTAGATTGGGCGGTCTTTAAGCTCTGAGCGGAGGCAGAAATGGCGGACATGATGAAATCTAATGGGATTAGGGTTTTGGGGAAGGGAAGAAGAACTGGAGAGAGAGCAAAGACAGGATCCGGGGAAGCGGGTGGTTTTGCGTGCCCGCTGGATCGCGGCGGGAGATGCCGCCGCCTGCATTGACGGAGACCGGAGGCGAAAGTCGCCGGCGGAGGAGAAGCAGAAGACAGGGAGAGAAGAAGAAGAAGGAAGACGACGGACAGGACGAGAGGGGAAGCAATGGATAAGCGGAAAGGGAGAGACCACCTATGGGAGAGCATGTGGGTGCGTGATCATGGCGGAGGAGCACGCGGAACAGCGACTGCTAGTGGGGAATTGGGGATGGGCGGATAGCGCTCACTATATGCAGAACCGAGTCCAAATTGGAATCGGGAATTGTTTCCGACGGGCAGATCTGGCCGTTGTTCGCCGTATCGGAAGATCCTGCGGTATACGAAGCTCGTTGCCGGTAGCACGATAGGGTGTTGACTACTGAGATGAAAGAAAGGTCCAAACTTGCAAGGATTAGCTGCGGCAAGAGGGGACAGGAAGAGGAAGACGAGGGAAAAAGTGCTCTCTTTTGTGAGAGGGTCACGGATGTTTTGATGGAGAAGGGAAGGAATCTGTCGATTCCGTCGCTTTCCAGGACAGAAAAACAGTGTCGGTTCGAGGTTTCTCCACATCTCTCTCTCTCTCTCTCTCTCTCTCTCTTACCCCCTCAACCCCCGGCGGTATCTTCTCCACATCTGAGGGGTTCCAATGTTGTAACCAAGCTTCAGAGGCTAATCATGATGATGTCGATTAGTAGTCGATCTATCAGGATGATGGCGAATTTAATTATCGAATGCGAGGTAGAAGTTATGGAGAAAAGTCGGGTCTTCCTCGGAATGAGTCGATGTCAAGATCTGTAAAAAAATATTAACCATAATCTTCATTAATTTTCCACTCATTGATTTCCTTCATTCGCACATCGGAAAAGAGCGATGTATCAGCGGATCGATAACGTAAAATAATTACCCCAGGTCCCTTTCAATGCGATCAGACCATGTGAGCCGTCTGCACAGCTTCAGCATTTCGATCTTCATCCAGAGGACAATCGATGCGCCAACTCCTTCTATCAGAGATTTGAACAGGACGGCGGCGCCGCCAGCATCGCCAATGAGAGCATGGCAGACGACCCCACTGACGTCAGAGAACTGCCGCACAGTGCTCCCGCTGGTTTTCGACTTTTCTGGGGATCGCCGGCGATCGCCGGCCTCGTTGGATTCCCGACAGGCTCCTTGTCCAGAAGCGGCTTTCTTTTTTTTTCCATTTCTGCGGATCATCGCCTTTCCTCCTCGTCCATTCGTCGACCGCAACAAGTTTCTTCACTTAATACGAAGCCTCTCGCTCACAATTATCGTAAGTTTTCTGAACTTATCCAGTTATCCTTCATTTTCATGGCATGAGAATTTAGAAGCACTTGGTCGGAGAGAAAAGTTAAAGGACTGGATAGGGGAGAGGATGCGATCTCTGCACGGGGATGACGTCGGGAGGAAGCTGAGCCCGAAAGGCGGTCAGTTCTTCACGCCCTTTTAGAATGCGATTGCACTGTCAAACAAGGAAAGACATGATTGCAAAAGGGGATATCCTCCAACAGGGTTAAGATCCCAGACGGGAATCCCTTGCTCCTGCGAGTCCTTTCACTCGGGGAAAATCGGGAACAGAAAACAGACTTCGAGCTCTGCTTTTGAAACGACGAAATTCTCGCCCACGAGCACGAGAAAATTCCCAAGAACAAAAATAAGGTGAACAGGCGAAAAGCCTGCAGTCATCCTTCACGAGGAGCGAAGTAGTGATCCGTCTCTGGCTTATTCCTCTTCTCCGAGGGAATTTTGTAAAGATACCGCCCTTCTTACCCAATTTGGTAAGCCTTGTAAAAATATGCAGATCACGCATTTATCCCTGTATCTATCCATCTATCACAGTGTCCATCTTTCTATCTCATCCGCTGTGCGTGCTACAGTCATCGGCTTTCATGTAAATAGGAGGGTGGGGAATCTAAAGAGATTACTCGGAACTCGAAGAGTGAGAGAGAGACAGAGAGATCCAGAATTGGGCATTGATGAAGTGAATCCCTCCTTCAAGCACTCACTGCCGGTGGAGAGATATTCGATCCGTCACTCACACGCTTACCCTCGTGTAAACACAAAGTTACAGTCTCATAGTTGCATGTTCCTCTCTCCTGCTGATCCGTGAGTTATTTAAGGCTCGAGGCATCTGTCGAGAGAGGAGGGTGTGCGGAAACATACTGCCGAAACTCCTGTCCTCGCTCTCCCCCTTCCTGCCCATCTCCTCCCTCTCTCTCAAACCTCACTCTCTCCTCTTCAACTTATTTAATGGACGCTAGCGACACCGCCGGCACAGGTGGAGATTCATGGGACATCGACATCACCATGGGGAACCACCTGTTCCTCGATCAATTGCCTCTTGAGCTCCTTCCCGTGGAACACCTCTCCCAAACCCACCAGCTCCCCTCTTCCGTACCTTTATCAGTTCCGATCCCGAGAGATGGATCAGACGCGCGACACAGAGGACAGCAGAAAGAAAAAGAGCAAGAACAAGACGAAGAAGGAGAGAAATTGGGGCCCATGAAAGAAATGATGTACAGGATTGCTTCCATGCAGCCAGTCGACATAGACCCAGCCAGTATTAAGAAACCCAAGAGGAGGAACGTTCACATCAGCGACGACCCGCAGAGCACGGCGGCGCGCCATCGCCGAGAGAGGATAAGCGAGCGAATAAGAATTCTTCAGAGGCTCGTCCCTGGGGGCACGAAGCTAGATACAGCCTCCATGCTCGAGGAGGCTATCCGCTACGTCAAGTATTTGAAAAGACAGGTGCAGATTCTACAATCCACAGAGCCCAGTACGCCCCAGAATATTGCACCCCCCGCCGACTGGGTCTGCACCGGCGCCGCCGCCGCTTCCACCAGTATCGGCGTCGGCAGCGCTGCACCTGTCAGCTCCGGCTTCGTCTTGCCTCTGGACGGATCTTACGATCATTTGCATTTGCCTTTCGCGAGCAGAGGACAGTGAAAATGTTGGGAGAGTCTGGTTCTTTTTCGGCCGCGTATGCGTGCGAAGAGGATGACATGGGCGCTCAGGTAAGGCTGATTCCGAGACATGTGAGCTACCAGGGTTGTTACGTCTCGTTGACTCGGTGTCCCTCAAAATTAAGGCCGCCGTTGCGCTGGAGCCGCGTCCGTTTCTGCAGAATTTCGTGTCTCCTGCACTTTTAGCTCGTCTCTGTTACATTCAAATTATTATTTATTAGAAAAACTTGTGACCCGCACGGAAATCTGAAGCGGGATCATGGTTGACTTGCTCATCGCCTGTTTCTTGGGAAATGATGGGAAGAAAGAGTTAAAGAGGAGGATGACATCAGAAAACGAAAACTAATTTGAATAATTGGTCATTTGTGGCGACTTGTTTTCTGTACCGATTTGCGAAACTCCGTGTCGCCATGCGCACGGATCGCCTCGTGAACACCAGAAGCTCATGATTTTACAGCCATTGGACTGAACGCCGTTCATCTCCGGGGATGCACGCCCGAAGTTCCTGTCAATGAATGCACTTTCGGATTTCCCTTCTTTATCCATGTGCGTGGACGATGATCTCATCAGTACTTGCATTTATAATAAAAATATCTACTTAGGTAGAGCAATATCCGGATCCAGCCAATCCGGCGCAGCCTTAAATGTGAAGAAACTAGAACCTTCTCTGGTCTCTCAAGAAATCAAGAACACTCAAGAAGACAAGAAGGATGAAGAAAGAGGTATCAAATTGGCATTGAGGTAACTTGTGTATCCAAATCTTTTCTCCCAATCCCCTAATCTCAAGAAAAATTATGGACAATTTTCAAATATAATCAAATATCATTTCATCAACTTCCATTGAGAGATTCTCTCAATCATTCCCTAGTGATTGCATTCTTACCTTGCAAAGATGAGATAAACTACCATTCTTGGTCTTTAGTGTATCCTTTGTCTACCTAGCGATCTTCTCCAAGTCTAATTAACATGTGGCCTTGAGATCACTGTATTATCAGCTCATCATAATTCATTTAGACATTACATATGTTCATGAACTTCATTACAAATATCACACAAGAATGACAATGAATAAATTCCATTTCAGTGAACATAAATGAGATACATAGAAGTATGATTTGCTTATAGACAACATAACATCCATCACCTATATAGGTTGGCTCTAATAAACCTTGAGAGCTTTTGACACGATAATATCCTAATAAACCTTGAGAGCTTTATCGCCATCATGACCTTACTGTATCAAATTATAGGATCAAAACTCGCCCTAAAGTCAAATGAAGAAACTAAAACTCGAGAAGAAAAGAAGGATGAAGAAAGAGGATCTATGGAGAGAAATTAAATTTTATGCCATACATTGAGAGTTGGAGCAACACAATCTCTTATGGGCACACATCAAACAGCTTGCCTTGTAAGTTATTTTAATAATGCCTATTGAGAACATTACAAGGCCCCAGCCCATAGCACAGTCCATGCCATTATAATTCAACAAATGCATTGTCATGATTACATAGGAGAAAAGAGGACGGAGAAATGATAAAACAAATTCAAAAATAAACTTCAAACTCTAGCATCATTTCTTTTAAGTGTGGTATATTGATGAAACTACAATCAAAACTCTAATATTTAAATCCAACAAAATATATGATGCACAAATGTAAAAATGAAAAATCCATTGGGGAAAAAATTATAGCAAAATTCATATACTCTCACAATTTATATATCTTGTATATATTCATTGAAATAAAATATGTTTATTGTCATTCTTATATGATGTTTGCAATGAAGTCCATGAACATATGCAATTACCAAGTGAATTATGATGAGATCATAATATAAGGATCAGTAGTCTTTAAATAAATGTTCAAAACATGTATATTCGAGGAATATTCGAGAAGGACATCGAATTATTTAAAAGTAATAGTATTATATGATCTGATTGATATTAAATTGATTAATGTCAAGTTGAAAGGGTTAAAAAACTAATTGAATGGATTAAAAAAATATTTAATTTCTAAATTTTAAATTAAAAATGAAACAAATTAAAATAAATTCAAATTCATTTGTGATACCTCACAAGTAATAAATGTCAAATTTGATACAATGAAACAATTTCAAAAAATATTAAATTTTCTAAATGGTACACTAAAAATTCAAAATATTAAATAAATATTCATTAGTACCTCAAATATTAAGCATATGTAAAATTACTAAAATATTGAAAATATGTTGAATGAAGTAAAGGAAAATATTTCTATATTAAATATTAGATTTAGAAATTTTAAAATTCAGTAAATTGAAAAAGTTAATAACTTTGAAATGTTGCACAAAAAAAGAAAATTAGGTAAATAAGTTGAAAACAATCAATTTCAAGATAATAACTTTTAAAATTAGAAATTGTGATTAATCAAACTAAAATTAAGAAATTGGCAGTACTTAGGAAATTAGGAAATTAAAATTTTGGAAATTCATAAACTTAGAAATTGGAATGTCATAATTAGAAAATTAGGGAAAATTCAGATTTTAGAAATATGGATTATGGAAAATGAAATTTGTAAATTGAAGTTTAGAAAAATCAAAAAATTGTTGAAACTGAAAATTCAGAAATTTGTCATACCTCCGGCGATTTGATGAGTAGTGACCTTTGTTGATATCCGTCATCCAAATGAAGGTATCAACATCCAATGTCCGCCCAATATCGGCATCCGAAAACCATCGTCGGGACGGTCAATCCCTAGTTACAATGTAGCGGTGTTCACATAATTGCTTCTGAAGGTAAGAGAGAGATATTCAGAGGGCTTCAGCTTACTTGTGATGGCAATCAAGTGATGTAGGGGAGGACAAAGTGAGGCAGACAGGAACTAGGAGAGAATGGCATCAGAGATCAAATGTCTTTGAATTTCATGATCCCTTGTGCAATCCAATCATTTCAGGAATCAATCTCTCCTCCTTAATCAAATCCACAAAATCCCTGACTTCCTCTACTAAATCCATTCTGTTTTTGCAATACTTTTCGATTTTCGTATCATTTCTAGATGTTGGTTTTCAGATCTTATTGAATCGGATTTCTGCACCATATTTTCCACTTTCTTTTACTAATTTGTCTCATTCGGGCCGTGGGCCTTATTGACTGAACCGCCCTGAGGTCCGAGGCCCTCGGTTGACTCCATTTGTCAACTCTCTGTCTCGGAGGCCCGTCAGCGGGTCTATGACATATCAGAGATTGTACTGACCCTTCAGAATCCCTACATTAAGATTTGGGTCAGAATAATCTCGCGATGCTCTCGACCTCACATCGGTGGTCGTTCGTTCTCGCCGCCCGGCAGCGAAATGGCGGCGAAGCTCTGTAGCTCTTGCTGCTCCAGCAAAGCAATCTCCCCGCGCTTTCCCCCTTCACACCCGGAGCTTCGCTTATCCGTGTTCCCCCTCGCCTGCTTCATTGGCCGACAAAGATATTTCCCCATATCTGCTATGCAAAAGAGGGTAACTCCTTTATCGAACCAGTTCTCAAAGAGGATGCCGATGTAGATGCGGAAGAGACCGACGAAGACGAATTTTCTTTGGACGAACTAGAAGATGGTGAGCAAAGTACACAAAACTGAGTTCTACAATTGCATCTGGGTTTTCGTAATATTTGAAAATCAATATCTTTATCATTGCTCTAATTCTATCGCGCAGAATTCCCAGAGGACGAGGATTTTGGAGACGAGTTCGACGTAGAGGACGCAGATCCCTTCGTAAGTTTCTGCCCTCGCAGTTGACATTTCGTCAAAAGCTAACGGTGGTACTTGAAAGGTCGGAGATGGAGGAGCAGGAGGGGGAGTTTCTTTCGCCGGTACGTCATGGGATAGAGAAGCGTTGACCATCGCGGAAGACGTCGCCAACTCCATTTGATGGGGATCTGAAGATATACGCTTTCAAGACTTGCGCAAATTCAGTTATCAGAGTTCGTATAGAGAAGCTCTCTATCAAGTGAGTGGTTAACGGGAGATATTCTATCTTTGTTTGGTCAATTCATCCAATTCTGCTGAGTCGCTGTGATTGATTTTAATAGGTATGGCTCGCCCAGTATGTCTGATATAGAGAATTTCTCCAATGCCTACCGGGAACGCCTAGATGAAGCAGAGCGTGCTGGCACCCTTCCGGATAACATATCTCTTGAAGTAAGCTTTCGGTCAACGGTTCAATCGTTGACCTTTTGTTTTGACCATCAGGGTCTTTGACTTTAGAAGAATATTGCTTTATGCCATTTACGTATGGCCAGGTCTCATCCCCCGGCGTGGAGAGAGTGATCCGAGTTCCCGAGGAGCTTTGAACGCTTCAAGGAACGGGCTCTGTTTGTGAAGTACTCCGGAGTGTTGACCGAGAAAGGGTCAAACGCCGCAAGAGGGTGAAGGCGTGTTCAGGCTCGTTTCATATGACGTGCAGGCCGGGCACTGCACCTGGGGCCTAGCGGACGTGAGAGTCAACAGAGAGAAAGCGGGGAAAGGGAGACCGTTGTCCAAGAAACAGAGAGAGTGGCGTCTGTTGACTGCGTTTGACTTTCTACGGCTGGTTCGAGTGTACTCTGAATGTTAATTCTCGAAGGGCTTATACCTTTTTGCTCCCATCAGTATAGTTTTCTTCACCATTCCCTCTCTCATGGCGTAGAAATAATCTTTTACAGCTTGCCCGCCCACGTGGAAGAGAAGTCTCCAATTTTTGTATTCCTTGATCATTCCAATTACGATGATTGATCTTGATTGCTCGACTATGGACAACGATCGTTGCATTCTTGGCAAGAAAGATTGAAGACGATCAACCACCGTACCGGCCGAAGGATGACAGAGTTATATGAACTCAGATATGTGATCGCGCCTCCGCCCTTTCTCTCAGTGCCGTCACCTTCCTAGTTGGCGACGCCTCCTCTGGGACCAGCACCCCCTCAAATACTAGTTGATGATTTCTTTCTCCCCCAAACACCAGGTTCGTTCTGCAAGGTTCCTTCCAGTTATCATAACGTGGGCTACATGTCTTCTAGCCGAGACGGGAGGAAGTTCTAGAGGGAGAACGAGAATAGAGGCCAAGGTCTTTAACCTCTTGCTCTACAAATAGAGGCCAAGGTCCTTGACTCACGGTCTTTTGAGGCCAAGGTCCTTGACTCACGGTCTTTTGAGACCAAGGTCCTTGACCAGCTAACCCTCCCGCTGGCATCCCATCTCCTTTGGTGAGAGTAGATTCAGTTGAAATTTTGGAAGACTCAAAAGACCACCGCTCGCGGTGAAGATGAGACCTATATCAAATACTTAAAGAGTAGATGAAGATCTATGGATTATACAAGCACAACTTCTTGCTTCCCAATTTTAGATTTGCCACTCTGCCTGCATCCAGGTTATGAAGATCCTTGTGGATAAGATCTGTTTGTAGCAATTAAGTTATAATCAAAAGAAGGATTTGAGGGTACACCCATAGCTGATCACTATCGAGACCTTGAAGATATGCTACTTGTGGATGCCATTCATGGCCCATACCTCTCTCTCTATCCATCTATTATCTTATGTTGCCCCAAAAGGGAACTCATTTTTTGACTCTTTCAATCCCAATGAGGTGGGTGACGTGTCGTTTTCGTGCGTCGTTAAAACACAAAGACAATGGTAAAACAAAATTTATAAAACCGAACTCACAAATGCAAGATGTAATAATCAAGTATTGGGTAAGTATCGGGTCGATCCACAGAGAGTAGGGTTGACTTTAATCGTAGAGTTGACTTGGTCAAACTTAGGTTTAAAAGGAGTTTTAAATAAGAGAAAATAAGATGTGAGGAGGGGAAATGATATAAATAAGGTAATAAGAAGTTTTAAGAATTGAAATCTCGGATTTGACAGAGAAAAGTCAAAAGTCAAAGTCAAAGCCTTGACTTTGACTAATAGTAGATGTTCTGCAAAATCAAAGAATCAAACAGAGTCAGAAGATTACGAAAATTAGATATTTGGAAACTAAAGAGAAAATAGAATTTATTGATATATATTTCGTAATTTTTGGATAAGCAATAAATTTATTATGAATTATTGAAAATCAATGATCAGAAAGTCCCTGAAATTAACACCTCAGAGGAAATCTTCAAATTGAATGCCCAAATGAAATCCAAATCTTGCAATTTCTATGTCAATGGAAAGCTAAGAACCAGAGGAATCCAAAAAGACCGAAATTATCAAATTCTGATTTGTCAATAAAAAGTAATTGACCCCGAAAGTCAACGTTTGACTTCTGATACAAGATGAATAGTTCTTGGTCAAACATCAAATTGGAGGGTCAAATGAACTCAGAATTTGATGATTTGCTATCCACGGAAAGCTGATGAAAAGAGAAATCCAATAAAACCAAAATCAAGTGATTTGGAATTATAATCAGAGAGATATCCTATTTTCAAAATCAGCAAAATTTCGGACCTAAATTTGGGGAAAATGAAGAACACTATGAACTAATTTGCAAAATTAAACTTCTAAATCTAATAAAAACTCAAATTACCTCTTGATAATCGATCGAATCTCACTACTAACCCGATTGCCACGAGAATTAAGCTCCAATTTGCGCGAATTGGAGTGAATTTGCTCGGATCCTTTCTTACGGATTTTCAGAATTCAAGGGGAAAATTCGATGAAATCAAGGAGGAATTCGTGATCAATCCCGCTCCAATCCCTTCGGAATTGAGTCTAAACGCAGGGGGATCACGATGAACTAAAGATCTTCCTTGAAATTCGCTTATTTCCTTCACGAATCGATCAAAAGTTAAGAACAAAGAAGGGAGAATACATGCTTTTTAAAGAGAAATTTTGCCTGAAGATGGTGGCAGATTGACGCGATCGTGGGGGCGGATTTGAAGCGTCGTGGGAGCGGTTCCTTGGGCATGAGTTGTGGCTTCAATTCGACGATGCCACGAGACTGATTTAAGCGGCAAATTAGCGTCGATCGTGGCCATGATCGCGCAGCGATCATGCCACGATCGCGTGGCGATCCGGTCCGGATTGCATGGCGATCGGACTCGGAATGCATGGCGATTGAGCTTAGATCCGAAAGCTTCCACCAAAGATGCCTCTGACGCAGCGATCGACGCCGATCGGGCCACGATCGCGCGTTGATCGTGGTTCTTCACGAAAAATGCCAGCCGTTCGATGAAGAGTGGGTGAGCCGTCCGATGCTTTGATGAAGATCTGACGCACGTGAAGCTTCACGCGATGCTCCCCCTTCGATGGAGATCGGACGACTCTCGTGATGCCGCGTGTCACAAGGTATGCCCTCTGATCACTTCACTTATGCGAGAATTTCAGCACGTGCTTGAATCACTGATCGCGTGGACTCGAGTCCACGCGATCGATGCCGCACGATCGGGGTCGACCACATCCGACACCTGTTGTGCCGCCACGTCACCTTCAAAAGGTAAGATGTGTGGGACATAGTCCCACACGGAAAAAAATAGTGCATATCGGCGCGGTTAAATAGGGGAGTGGAATCCCCAATTAATCGTCTTATCCCTCTCTATATCCAGCTACACGTGGTGCCCCACACGGGCGCCCACGTGTGTTTGCGTTGTCGCGTGGCCCTTCGCCACGTGGCCGCGCCGTGCGCCTCCTGCGCCCCACGTGGGCCACCCGCGGCCCTGCCACGTGGCCTTAGAGCCGCGTCGCATCCGCGCGGTGGCTCGTGTGCCACGTGTCGCGTCGCCGGCTTCCCCGCTCACCACATCAGCACCTACAGGTAAATACCTCCCCTTTTTGCGATTTTTTTTAAATAAAAATTAAATTTATAAATCAAATAAAAATTGGAAAAATTCATAAAACTTCAGAAATTCATATTTCTCAAAATACAACTCCTTTTAAGCTCAAATTTTCTCCATTGGATCACAAATTTCTTCCTCTTTAATATTATGACATTTAAAATATATTTAGAAAGAAGAAATCAAGATGACTTATAATTTACTTAAATCATTTCTCATTAAACATTCTAAATCATAAATTCATCCTAAAATAATCCTTCCCAAACATTTACTAAAGTCAAAACTCATTCAATGACTTCTATTAATTTAAACAAAAGATTCATCATCTATTAGGCATGAAATTATCCCTAATTTATGCATAAATATCAACTTTAGTGAAATGACATGCCAATGGAGAAAATTCCTAAAAAGTATGATAACATGCATCATATTCACATAAAATAAGCATGAATATGAGTTAATTAAGATAAGAATTCAAGTTATAAATGCATGTTATCAGTGGGTTATTCTATTGTTTTCATAACCATCACCGCACTCTATGGAATAGGAATGGAAAGACCAGATCATGGCTTGCGACATTGTCGATCGGATTGATCAGATCAAGATCCTTGATCACACAAAATGACCTATAGATCCAGATTGAAGATCAAGTTGAGCATATCGTGACCCGTTGATTGGTGTGCCGGTTCTCGTAATTTTGCTCTGATCTAGGAATGGAAATCATTGATTGGATTGTCGTCATAACCGATGCAAGCAATTCCATTAGCGATCATAGAACCTCTAGTAGATTTGATGGGATCGCTCTCATCCCTTTGTCCGGATCGTCGTCCACGTTTTGTTTTCTATTTCTTTTTCTGCAGGAGGAGGCGTCGCTCCTCTATTTTGGTAGTTACGGGTTTGTCGACTGAGATCCATCTCAGCCGTACGTGGAGAGAATTATATTGGTTGATGATTTTATAAATCATCAGCCCGAGCGATGAATTCGTAGTGTGAGCGGAACGAGTTTTTTTCTCAGTGAAACATTCTGATTGTAGTTTTTTTTATTCCTCTTGTTCTTGTTGAGATCTTCTCAATCGTTGTCCTCTCCTCCACGCGATTCAACCGGTTGGCAATCTTTATTGCCAACAAGTGGTATCAGAGCCTTCGTTTGTTCTTCTGAAGTACAACAATGGCTAAGAAATCCGCCGATGGTGAAATGGGCGCTGCGACGCCGTCTCTCAATTGTCGAAGAAAAATTATCGAGTTTGGTCCATGACCATGGAGGTATATCTTGATTCTCATGATCTGTGGCAGACGATCGTTGGTGAGAATCCAACGAAGAAGAAGGACCGGCAGGCTCTTTCCGCGATCATGAGCGGCGACCCTGAAGATTTGCTTAGCATTCTCGACGCGAAGAAGATCGCGAAAGAGAATTGGGAAATTCTCCGTCAAGGAAATCTCGGCGTGGATCGAGTGATTCTATTCCGCATCCAAGGGCTTCGATGAGATCTTGAGATACTCACCATGGGTAAGATAGATTTCGTCGTGGACTTCGCGATGAAGTTCACCCATATCATCTCCGACCTGAGGAATCTCGGAGAGACGATGGAAGAGAAGGAAGTCGTGCGAAGGTTTCTAAGAGCAATACCAGCCAAATTTGATGCGCTCACCCTATCCTTGGAACAATACGGTGAGCTTGATAAGGTAAGCCTCGACGAGGTAATCGGATCGCTCACTGTTCATGAGTTACGACTCAAAGAACGGGAATCTCGCGAAGAGGAGCAGGTCCTATTGGCTAAGGCAATGAGCAAAGACAAGTTATCCAATGAGGAGGAATCCTTATCGCGTGGGAGAGGGAAACAACGCGGTCGAGGCAGAGGAAGAGGACGAGGCAGAGGACGAGGTCAAAGTCAACCGACCGAGGAAGAGAAGGATAAGAAGCCGTTTTACAAATCGGTAATTCAATGTTACAATTGCCAAAAATACGGCCATTTTGCATATGAATGCAGGAGTGCGAAGAAAACACGCGATGAACGTGCCTATGTGGCGGAGACTACACCTGCAGCAGCAGCATCAGCGAGTTCATCCAACACGATGACTGCGACGTCCTCACTCCTTATGGCAATAGTAGAAGAGGTAAGTGACTTACTTCTTCACGGTACCGAGGGAGCATCTTCTGATCCCGCCCTATGGTACTTGGACACGAGAGCAACAAACCATATGTCAGGATGCCGAAAATTTTTCTGTGAATTAGATGAGTCAGCGATCGGATTCGTCAAATTTGGCGACAATTCGAGAATTCGAATTGAGGGAAAAGGAGCAATTCTGATTAATCAGAAGAATGGAGAGATTCTCCGACTCTCAAATGTGTTATACGTTCCCCAATTAACAGCCAATATTCTGAGTCTTGGCCGCCTCGATGAAGAGGGTTGCCGAATGACCATGGCAGGAGGTAAGTCGACCATCTTTGACCGTGACAGATGCTTACTCACAGAGGTACAAAGAACAGAGGGGAGACTCTACTTGTTGAAACTCAGTATAATTGATCACTGCTTGATCACCACCGAAGATTCAGTTGAAGATTGGCTATGGCACTCACGGCTTGGGCATATTAACTTTCACAAGCTAAAGGAAATGTCAAGGAAGAAGACTGTTGACGGTCTTCCAACAGTCAACGTGCCAAATAAACTTTGCACAAGTTGTACTGCATGGAAACATCATCGGACGCCATTTCCAAAATCCTTCACTTTCTGAGCAATTGAGCCATTAGAGCTCATTCACATGGACATCTGCGGGCCTATCTCACCACCTACCTTAGGAGGAAGCCAGTACTTCCTCCTCATTATTGATGATTATTCTAGACTAACGTGGGTGGCTATGTTGCAGTGCAAGTCGGATGCATTTGAAGCATTCAAGCGCTTCAAGAACTTGGCAGAGACTGAAAAGGGAGTGAAGGTCAAGACCCTCAGATCCGACAGGGGAGGAGGATTCACATCCGAAGAATTCTAAGAGCATTGTATTGAGTATGGTATTAAAAGGCAGCTGACGACACCCTACTCATCCCAACAAAACGGGGTGGTTGAAAGAAAGAATCGGACAGTGATGTCCATGGTGAGAGCAATGCTGAAAGCCAAAGATCTCCCCAGAGAACTATGGGGAGAAGCAGTAAGTACTGCCATCTATATCCTTAACCGATCTTCAACAAAAGCCTTGCAGGGAAAACTCCTCATGAAGTATGGACAAGGAAAAGGCCCTGAGTGGATCACTTGAGAATTTTTGGATCACTTGTTCATGTGAAGAACACAAAAGGACATCTAACCAAGCTGGAAGACAGAAGTCAACCTATGGTTTTTATCGGCTATGAGCTGGGAACAAAAGGATATAAATGTTTTGACCCGGTCAACTTCAAAGTTACCATCAGCAGAGATGTTATCTTTGAAGAGGGAGAAAAGTGGACTTGGTCAACACAAGTGGAAGGTACAAACCTCTTCACTTTCTTACCTAATTTTCTTTCTGATCAGAGTGTGGAAGAAGACATCACAAGTGATGAAGAGGACAATTCACCACCGAATGAAGTTACCTCCTCTTCGAATAGTTCAAAAGACAGTCACTGCCCGAGGTACAGGTCATTAACTGACTGATGTAGCACAGAAGTTCTACGAGCCAGGACCTTGTCCTTAGTGGGCTTGGGCCTTAGTGGGCTTCCGGACACTTCTGGGTTTCTAAACAATGGGCAGGGGCCCATTTTTCTTCTTATTTCTTTTAGGGCTTTACTGGGCTTCAAACAGGCCCATTAGGCTTCTGTAAGGGCTTCAAAAGGCTCATGGATCCACTCTATTGCGTATCGGGTCCAATAGAAACCAAGAAGGGCAATCGGTTAGGGATTAAATAATCCCTTTTTGGTCGTCTTCTTCTTCTGGACAGAAGAACATGCGATCGGAGGCTTTGGCGGCGAGCTTTGAGCCCAGAAAATGGCTGGAAATCATCGCTGGAACTTGAGGAATCTTCGGAAGTTCTCAACGACAACTTTTCCCAGTGGGAAAGTAGGTTTCCGCGAAGTGGCGGTGACTGCGTACCTTCTCCGAACGGCGCCAAATTTGGGTCAAAGGTGGAGCATCTCGAGGGTATTACTTTCTCTGAAGAAAGTCAGAGAAATTCCTGGTAAGTTGCTCAATTAATTTGAATTTCTTCCTGCTCGAATTTGTCTTAAAATCGATGTTTTAAGCCCTATTTTCTGTTGTTTCTACTGTCGTCGGCGATGAAGATCCGACGGATGTGCAGAGTCGGGACTGGAGTATTCGATCTGTTGTTTGAGGACGGCGGTGATGATTTGTCATCAGCTTCGAGAGATGGCAGATCGTCAGGGCTGCTTGGGTCAATGGGGGGTTGACTGAATGCAGGATTGGATCAAGTGGACGAACAGGTTGGCGACGCTATGCGAGGAAAACGCCGCGGAATAACCCGGGAGGGGGGAAGAGAAAAACGAAGAAGAACCAAGAAGAATGAGGAGGACACCATTGACCGACGTCAACTACCTTTCCAAAAATTTCATTTCAAAAATAACTTGTTTCAAACGTGTTACATCCTTTCAATTTATAAGGAACAATAGGAAGTTATTAAACTGTCCTAAATATGAAAAGGTGTCAATCGACGGGACGCTTTTTGGGATAACCTCCCAACCCACCAATAACTCCTCTTTGAAAAGGTGTGATGATGTGGCACCTCTGGGTTGATGACACGTGAGCGTTGACTTTTCCTTGTGTGTTGACCTCAGATGTACTTCAAGAAAATAATAAGACAAAGGGAATTTTATTCCCTATCAATTCACCTTGTCTTGAAATGTTGACTTCAAGGTTCCATCTTTGACCACTGAAAGGTTGACTTTGAAATTCTGGTTTGACCATCGAAGCTTTGACTTTTGATCAAGGGTTGACTTTGACCGAAAGGGGTCAAATTTGCTCCTTCATCACTGACTTATACTCTGAGACTAATTCTATTCCTTTGGATGAGCAAACATGTTTGGTTTCTGATGAAGAACCTCTCACTTACCTCGAGGCTGCCCAAGATGAGGTATGGAGAAAGGCCATGAAGGAGGAGATGATGGCCATTGATCGAAGCCATACTTGGGAATTAGAATCTCCACCATCGAATTGCAAGCCTATTGGACTCAAATGGATCTTCAAGTTAAAGAAGAATCCAAAGGGTGAAATCATAAGACACAAGGCTCGGTTGGTGGTCAAAGTATATTCTCAGAAGAAGGGTATAGACTATGAAGAGGTATTTTCCCCTGTAGTCCGATTTGAAACTATAAGAGCTCTAATTGCCTTAGCAGCTCAAAAGAAATGGATGATCCATCACCTTGATGTTAAATCGGCATTCTTAAATGGAGAAATTGAAGAAGTCATATTTGTACAGCAACCTGAAGGTTTTTCTAGTGAAGGAAAAGAAGGTTATGTATTGCGATTAAAGAAAGCACTATATGGCTTAAAGCAGGCTCCGAGGGCATGGTACTTCAAACTTCACCAATGCCTAATTTCCCTCGTATTTTCAAGAAGCAGTTATGAGCAATCTCTCTACCTCAAACAGGCAGGTATGGACACTCTAACTGTGGGAGTGTATGTTGACGATTTAATAATCACAGGGTCATGTACAGAAGCCATTGAGATATTCAAAGAAGAGATGAAGAAAAGGTTTGAAATGAGTGATCTAGGATCACTAAGTTCCTACTTAGGACTTGAGGTAAGACAATGTGAAGACTACATCTTCTTATCACAGCAAGCTTATGCCCGGAAAATCTTAGAATCTGCCAAATTGACAGAGGGTAATGCAGTGTCCACTCCACTTGAAGCCCGAGTAAAATTCACCACCTTTGATGAAAATGACAAAGTGAATGTCACTTCTTACAGGAGTTTAATTGGCAGTCTTAGATATCTAACTCACACAAGGCTTGACTTACTTCATTCCGTAGGGATTTTGAGCAAGTATATGGAAAAGCCTTCACAGGAGCATCTCAATGCAGTGAAGCGTGTGATTAGATATGTTAAAGGGACAATTGATTATGGACTTCTCTACAAGAAGGGAGAATTCAATTCTGAATTGATTGGCTATAGTGATAGCGATTTTTCAAGGGATGTAGGTGATCGGAAGAGCACCTCCGGACATATATTTTTCTTAGGTGAAATGGCAATGAGCTGGTCTTCACAAAAACAAAGCATTGTGGCTATGTCCTCATGTGAATATGAATACATTGCAGCAACGGGAGCAGCATGTCAAGCTCTTGAGATGAAGCGACTTATAAGTGAATTAAGACATGAAGAACAGAAGAGAGTGAACTTGATGGTGGATAATCAATCCGCGAACATTGAGCAAGAATCCGGTCCATCACAATCGCACCAAGCATATTGATACAAGGTATCACTTCATCCAGCAGTGTATTGAAGACAAGAACATAGAAATTACTTTCATTCGGACAGAAGATCAACTGGCAGATATATTCACTAAAGCTCTCGGTAGGATGAAATTCCAATAAATGAGGAGTCGAATTGGTGTAACTAACATCCAGACGGAGGAATTAGAGCAAGGAGGAGAATGATGGGATCGCTCTCATCCCTTTGTCCGGATTGTCGTCCACGTTTTGTTTTCTATTTCTTTTTTTGCAGGAGGAGGCATCGCTCCTCTATTTTGGTAGTTACGGGTTTGTCGATTGAGATCCATCTCAGCCGTACGTGGAGAGAATTATAACGGTGATCGCGAAGGCACGTCGGCAGCGACAGGAAGTCGTTAGAAGCCATACCTTCTCTCTCCTCATTCTATTGGCTGATGATTTTATAAATCATCAGCCCGAGCGATGAATTCGCAGTGTGAGCAGAACGAGTTTTTTTCTCAGTGAAACATTCTGATTGTAGTTTGTTTTATTCCTCTTTTTCTTGTTGAGATCTTCTCAATCGTTGTCCTCTTCTCCACGCGATTCAACCGGTCGGCAATCTTTATTGCCAACAAGATTTGATCAGCTATCAAGGCTCTATGATTAATTGTGGCCTTAGATTGATGATCTGATCGGCACTTTGGTATCAATCATCTCAGTGATGGATAACCGTCGATCCGGTCATGATCCGCAATTTTTTTTTAAAGTATGATTATGTCAATCTGACTGTTGTTCCCTACTTTCATCTGGACCAACTCCCCCAATGCATCAATGACCAATCATATCTTCTATCAATAATCTCCCCATATCTTTCTCATCATCTTAGTGATTGATAACCATCGATTTGGTCGTGATACCCATTGATTTAACTATTGACTCCATTGATCAAGGAGTTTTCATTGCTGATCACATTGGTCTAGCCATCTAGGCGACTTCCACTACGCCATGGTAGACATATCACTTCCAACACTATGGCGGCCAAGCTGTGAGGGCTACTTTCGAGGTGCAATGACAGCCTCATCGTGCATACTAGTTCTATAAAAAAGTTCAAAAAGCTAGTGGCAAACCATCAAAAGTTTAAATCATATTGAAACACAAGTACTTACTAGATTTTTTTTTTGCCCTTTCTACTAGAAATCCAAAGCATGAAACCTCACAAACATGCTCTAGCTCCCTTATTTTCTCCAATTTATAATGTTCCTGACTTTGAGCTCTCAATTATTTCTTTGTATACCATGGATAAAAAATTTATTGGGTACACATGATCGCGAGTCAACAAAAGTTAATTAGGTGGTAAATTTTTAGTATAATATGAATACAAGTTGAAATCCGTAGAGAATCCTCCATCTATCTCTATACTCTATGATATCCTCTTCGAGGTCATTTCCCTTGAGGACATGGCAATCTACTCAAACCTAATAATAATTTTTAGGTTTATAAGCCGATCAATAATGTGCAAACCCATCAAATAAATGTCATCTATTCTACCCCCATAGTGGGTTACTTGAAGACATCATTGCCTTGAGGAGATAATGAATAAACTTAGGAAATGTTAAATGCATTGATATTTACTCCCGCTAGTTTTGATGAACTACACTACCCTAAGACATGTAGAGTTCTCTATTGGTCTTGTGGTAGCACAAAAAACCATCAAGTTTAGCATAGGCATTACCATTTTAACCTAACATTAATAGGTTTAGATCTAGCCCTCATGGTAGCACTGAAAATCTACAACATTCATCTACCCCCCACCCCCCCAATTTTGATGTATCTGTTACACTTGCCTTAGTCTTATCTCACTCCAAAATCTACAATATCCTAAAATTATGACAATAAATACTTTGCCCAAAGTTCATGGGGGTATGAACTTTGGCAATAAAACTTTGGGTATGACCTTTAGGGTTGAAGATAACCTTTATATAAGTCTCATTCTAGGTGAATATCTTATATTCAGTTTCTAAATATTTCAAAGAATAAAACAAGGTACATCATGTTGTAATATCTGCACTACATCTTACCTTGCCTTGTCAATTAGCTGATGTTTTATTAAGAGCCTCAACCACGTGTCCTATGATACCTTGCATGGAAAGCTACTAATGTTTGATTTGTATGATCCATCTTAAGGAGTGTTAGTAGGCTCTCTTGGCCACACATTCTTCCCTCTATCCTCTTCTACATGTATCTCTCTCTTTCTAATTTTCGATAATGGCACCATGATTCTTAGGTTCTTCCTCATTTTTAACGGCCATCATAATCACATTTTCTAACTCGAGGTGTTAAGCTTCACGCATCACATTTTCCACATTTTTTATATCGAGGAGCACAAGAATAGCCCAAATCATCACGTGCCAATCTCTAATAGGAGTATCAAATTTTACTATTGGGGTTAATCATTGATCTAATAGGAAATTCACTATTGAGGCTTGTTTCATGTTTGGTAATTTTTGAAATGATTCATGAAATCAAAGCTCGAGTGGACACTACCTCTCCACTTTTCACATATGGAGTCATTGCAGAAGAAATAACCTATGTCGAATATTTCCAAATGGCAAGTCAATATGTTGTAAGTGACAAAATATTAGAACCAAGAATGTCATTAAAAGTAGTCAATGGCCTCTTGAAATAGTTTTTGGAATACTACACATTCAACATATCAGTTGGACTCATGTGCCTCCAAGTGAATTTCAAGCTAGCTCCCATTCATCATGTCAACTGCAAATACATTTTCCCCTAAGTAGGTACAGTAGCTCCATTTCTAGAATTTTTATTTGCTTCAACTGAGATGACATTGTTCAAGTTTCATATTATTTCTAAATTATGTGCAGGCTTGTCAAAGTCTTTAATGCACACAAATTCTTTTATATTTCCATGGTTAATGTGACGAATGCATGATAATCGCCAAAATGTTTGATATGAACCACAAAATTTCTAAGTGAGTGCAATGTACATACAAAATGGTACATCCGATGACTCCATAATCAGCCATTCAGTGTCTAAAAATGAGAATTCTAGTTGAACATTGACGGGTCATTTTCGTGTGTCGTTAAAACACAAAGACGATGGTCAAAAAAAATTTATAAAACCGAACTCACCAAGATAAGATATAGTAATCAAGTATTGTGTAAGTATCGGGTCGATCTACATAGAGAAGGGTTGACTTTAATCGCAGAGTTGACTTGGTCAAACTTAGGTTTAAAAGGAGTTTTAAATAAGAGAAAATAAGATTTAAGAAATGGAAATGATATAAATAGACTAAATAATAAGTTTTAAGAATTGAAATCTCGGATTTGACAGAGAAAAGTCAAAAGTCAAAGTCAAAGCATTGACTTTGACCAATAGTAGGTGTTCTGCAAAATCAGATAATCAAACAGAGTCAAAAGATTACGAAAATTAGATATTTGGAAACTAGAGAGAAAATGGAATTTATTAATATATATTTTGTAATTTTTGGATAAGAACTGGATTTATTATGAATTATTGAAAATCAACTATCAGAAAATCCCCGAAATTAACACCCCAGAGGAAATCTTCAAATTGAATGACCAAATGAAATCCAAATCTTGAAATTTCTATGTCAATGGAAAGCTAAGAACCAGAGTAATCCAACAAGACCAAAATTATCAAATTCTGATTTTAAATCAAAAGTAATTGACCCCGAAAGTCAACATTTGACTTCTGATGAAAGATGAACAGTTCTTGGTCAAACGGCCAATTGGAGGGTCAAATGAACTCAGAATTTGATGAATTTATTATCCACGGAAAGCTGATGAAAAGAGGAATCCAATGAAATCAAAATCAAGTGATTTGGAATCAGAGAGATATCCTATTTTCAAAATCAGCAAAATTTCGGACCTAAAATTGGGGAAAATGAAGAACACTATGAACTAATTTACAAAATTAAACTTCTAAATCTAATAAAAACTCAAATTACCTCTTGATAATCAATCGAATCTCACTACTAACCCGATTGCCGCAAGAATGGGGTTTCAATTCTCATGGATTGAAGCGAATTTGCTCGGATTCTTCCTCGCGGACGTTCGGAATTCAAGGGGAAAATTCGATGAAATCAAGAGATGAAATCGTGATTATCATGCTTCAATGGCTGCGTCTCTACACTCTTGGAAGCAGAGGATCACGAGAACTTAAGATCTTCCTCGAAAGTCGCTTAATTTCTTCACGAATCGATCAAAAGTTAAAGAACAAAAGAGGGAAATACATGTTTTTAAAGAAGAAATTAGGCTCTAAATCGTGGGTGATGGAGGCGTTCGTGGGGGCGATTTGCAGCGTCGTGGAGGCGGTTTTACTTGGCGACGACATTGCTTCCGGAATGGCTTTGACTAAGCCACGATTTTGCCATGATTTCGCCGCGATTTTCGCCACGATCGCGCCACGAGCGGGCCGCGATCGGGGCCTGATCGTGCGTCTATTGGGCGTCGATCCCGCTGCCGATCCTCAAGAAAACGCTTTTTGACGATCATGGAGTTGATTCCGCAACGAACGATGTGAGATCGCGGCTCGATCGCGACTCGATCGGGCCGCGATCGTGGGGTTCTTCCACGACTTGTCTGCACCGTCTGATGTTGAGCAGATCGCGATGAAGATCACGACCGTCCGATGGAGATCAGACATTCCCGACGTGTCCACTCGATGCTTCTGATCGCGAAGGATCGCGACCGCCCACGCCGCATCCAACGACCTGTAAAAAAATCAATTCATTAAATACAGGTATCAATCAATGACGTGGCACGTCATCAAATTCGCTTTCAGCGAATCAAGAGCGGCCACGTAGAGAGTTGAAACCGCGTTGCATTTAATGCACGCGGTTTCATTTAATGCATTGCAGCGGCTGTCAGAGATTTCTATTGGCTTAAATTGCGGCGCATTTAATACGTCGCAAGGAATCTCTGCTATGGATTTTGTCTTATTAGGCGGGAAAAAAGGGCTTCTTTTTTTTCATTGGTCCACGTAGTCTCGACCGCTGCCCTGAAAAAGAGACCTTTTGTCTTATTAGGCGGGAGAAAATCCCTCCTTTTTTTTCATTGGCCGCCGCCTTTCTCACTGACACGTCTCGATTTGATGATCGCGTGGACTCGGGTCCACGCGATCAACGTCGTTCTGACCGAATCCAACGCCCGATAAGCCGCCACGTCACCTGCAAACGGTAAGTATCGTGTGGGACATAGTCCCACACGGAAGAAAAAAAAGAATTTGTCGTGCATAAATATAGGGGCGTGGTAACGCATTTGCGTTACCGCCCCCAAATTCTTACCAGGGCCCACTATACCCGTGGGCCCTCCATATGCAAACCCACCTTCCACGTGGTGCCCACACGAGCGCCCACGTGGACCTGCGTTGTCGCGTGGCCCTTCGCCACGTGGCCGCGCCTTGCGCCTCCTGCGCCCCGCGTGGGCCACCCGCGGCCCTGCCACGCGGCCTCAGTTCCGCGTCGCATCCGCGCGGTGGTCCCGCGCGCCACGTGTCAGCTCGCCGGCTTCCCCACTCGCCATGTCAGCACCTGCAGGTAAATACCCCCCTTTTTGCGAATTTTTAAATAAAAATTAAATTTATAAATCAAATAAAAATCAGAAAAAATACATAAAACTTCAGAAATTCATAATTTAAAATATACAACTCCTTTTTAATCCAAATTTTCTCCCTTGGATCACAAATTCTTTTCTTTCTAGTATCATGTCATTAAAAATATATTTTGAAAGAAGAAATCAAGATGAATTAAAATTTACTTAAATTATTTCTCATTAAACATTTTAAATCATAAATTCATCCTGAAATTATCTTTCCAAACATTTACTAAAGTCAATAATCATTCAATACTAGAGATTAACTTCTATTAATTTAAACAAAAGATTAATAATCTATTAAGCATGAAATTATCCCTAATTTATGCATAAATATCAAATTTAGTGAAATGACATGCCAATGGAGAAACTTCCTAAAAAGTATGATAACATGCATCATATTCACATAAAATAAGCATGAATATGAGTTAATTAGGGTAAGAATTCAAGTTATAAATGCATGTTATCAAACATCCATATCATTGACGCCTTCCTGGATAATGTGTGCAACATACAAGATATGTGTACAAGGTTGATTATGTGTGCATGAAATGAGATATGGTAAGTTCTATTGAGGTTTATGTTTAACTCGAACTTCCAATTTCATTTCTAGTGTTATTTGTTGCAATTCCAGCGACTTGGAACTGTGCAAATAATTTTCTAGCCTCTGCATGAAAAATCATTACAAAATTCTAATGATGCGCTACTTTTGGTACCTTCAACTACAAGAATGCCTAAGGTGACCCAATGATCATAATATATAACGAATAACATGAGTGAGGACCATATACTTAGGTGACTCCTGATAACATGCTAATTACACATTATAATACACATTATTCCTATGCATGTTATCATATTTATGATTATTTATCTATCATTCTATGAAAAAGTTGTTATAGTCTCAAAATACTTTAATTTAGGGTTAATTATGATGAATTAAAGATAAATAATTTCATAACCCATCTGTACTTGAGATTATAATTAGTTTTTAAATTTAAATAATAAGAGAAATCATTTTTATAAACATTCATTGATTTTCTAAGTTTTAAATCTTCAAGAAATGAATGTATTTTTGAAATAGAAATTAAAGCTCTTGATATTTATTAAATTAGACTTTTTAGAATGATAGATAATTAAATTTTTGATCAAATGAAAGAAATTTGGATTAATTTGGAGTTATATTTTAAAAGTTATGAATTTTCTAATCTTTAGGGATTTTTTTGGAATTTTTCTGAATTTTTAATAAATTTCTCAGGATTTTTCAGAATTAAAAATCGATTTTTCTAATTAAAAATTGAATTTTCAGATTGTTTTTAGCGCGCAGGTGATGTGGCACGATCTGGATCGTCCGATCTAATCGTGATCAAAGATCAAGACGAGGAGGCGACATGGCAGCCTGTGAAGCATCTGATCGCATGAGGATTCTTAGTCGTTGATCTTCACTTCGAAATCGGATTCATCGGATTGCATTTTAATATGAACCCTGATCAAGAGGAGTTATAACGGTCGAGATTAAATCGATGAAAAACGAATTAAGAGCGTCCGATCGCGATCCAATGACGAGCGTTTTGATGCGTTTTATAAAGCATGCGACGTGACTCCATCTCGGTGGTCGATCGGCGATCCAACGGCTGTGACTTAACAGTATCGATTCACATCCGATGTGTTTCATCAGAGCCGTTGATTGTGGATTTAATGAAGATCAGACGGTTACACCCAAATCGCCCTATAAATTGAGATGTTCTTTGAGATTTTAAAGCATTCGAGAGCAATTCGACTTAATTGAACTGTTTAGACACTATATCTCTTGAATCTCTTGATCCCAATCGCTTCTAGACTCATTTTCGCATCCACAGAGTACTTAAGATCAAGATTTCGACGATCGATGAGGAAGAAATCGACGCTTGAACTCCACGAATCACGATTTCCGAATTTTGATGAATAGCCTTGATTCCGACGATTAATTGGATCAATTCGATCGCAATTGTGGGTGAGGGATCGTGTTTCATCCTAATCTATCTTCTTTTAGCTTTTAATTTCATTTTGTAATCGTAATTTGAGTTAATGTAGTTCTTATTTTTGGTAATTTCGCGATTTTATTTTCGGAAAAATCTCCTCTGTTTAATCTTCAAAGTCAAATTCATTGATTTTTGATTCCGTGGATTCTTTTTCGAGTCCTCTTTTATAAAAATATCCATTTGCCCAATTTCTATCATCGATTTATTGTCCGATTTGATCAAATTCGAAAGAGATCATACAAAAAAATTTTCCCTAATTCCCTGTGGATTCGACCCTTATTTACCATTATACCCCTCAATTCGTGAATTATTCTCAAAATTGGTAAGTATGGACTTTGTTTTGACACGTGACCGTGTGTTTTCAACGACGGCTCAGTCTTGTCTCGTCAATTCTTGAACATAAATTCAAGTCTCATGTCTTTGACCTAATACATTGACAACCCAACATTGCACAAATATTACTCTCACTTCATGCATAAATTTTTTTAGCAAAACTAAGATCTAAAAAATGACCAACTTCTATAAAAAAATTTAGCACAAAAAACGGCCACAACACGGGTTATGATCGTCATTTGAGCATGGGCATGCATATTATTCTGTGAAAAGTATCAAAGGTGGTCAATAAAAACATTCCCATCGACAATGATCCGTGCTTGACGAGAGATGCGCATGAACCGCATGAGCATAATCATCTTTGAGCAGGATACACTCATATTATTCCACAAAAAGTTCCAAAGGTATTCAAGAAAGACGTTCCCATCCACGATGATCAATGGTTGACGTGAGATGCACATGAACCTCATTATTGCATCCATTATTCACTCGACAGTCGGAAAAGTAATGTAACATGTGCGTGTAGAAGATTGACTTCTTGACATTAGAGATAACATTTTTGTTTTGGATGTTGACCTATATAATGTCTTTTGGCCGATCATGAATTGCAATAAGAAAAATCTTTAGACGCCTCCAAAAGTTGCTTATGCTTGATCGCAAACTTATTGCAGTTAGTTGTTCATGTTGTATTCCTCGCTATGCATGTCTTTTCATATAATGACTATCTACCGAAATATTTCAAATATGGTTTATCTTTTGTTAGTGGAGAATCATAAGAGGTCTTACCCCTCATTTCAACTAGATTATGAACCCATTAACTTGTACTTCATTACGATGAGCGGTTGAGAAATAACCGGTAAAAAGACACAATTTAATGAGTATATAGTAGCACATGACACTTATATGAGACATAAACCCTAAATTAATTAGTAATTTGTTCCTACAATATATCTTAAAGAGTCACTTTGATATCTTGTAATGAAGATTAATGAATCTTGAATATTTTTACAAGCATTTATCAAATATTTGAAATGGTCACAAATTTCATTAAAAGTGATGAACATTTGTGAATTGGGGTTGTTTTGGAGGGATTTAGAAGAGATTTGAAATGTTCACAATTTCATTAAAAGCAATGAACTCTTTGTTTTGATCTGAAGCGAGTTTGTGCCGATGCTTGATAGACGACGAACAAGGATGAATGAAGAGTGAGGGGGTTGTCTATCGAGTCTTCAGAGTGGAAACAAGGTTCTCAAGAATCACGGGGCCTCCAAAGAGTCAAAATTGTGTGTGAATCAAGGTATGGATCCCTATTTCTAGGCAATTGGCGATCAGATCCCCTCGTGTCAAATTCCAACTACGACCATCGTATGATTGAAATTGGCATGTCTCTCTACATACATACATGAGATGCCTAATCTCCACAATGAACATAATTGAATCACTTTATGGGACTATTAATAGCCCTATGGTTTACAATTCACAAATACACACGTCTATAATGGAATTAAAACCTACAACATTTCATGAAGAAAATAAAAAATTAATAGAATGCTTCTTCTGTTCATATAGATAACCGTCCTTCATTATTTAAAACTCTTTTGAATGTTTCTTCAATGATCTTAACGAGATCTGATGAGATGATGACGGACTTCTCATTGAATGGAACCAGTCATGCAACTTAGACGTTGTGCCCTCCTTTTGTTAAAGCTAAATAGAAAATTAGACAGAGATTACAGCGGCGGACTAGCTAACTTTCGCCGGGCACGACGGCCTAACTGTCCAGCGACGCCAACATGAGAGATTTGGGAAATTTTAAAATCGAATTGCGGACTCCACCGGTCACATTCTCGGCAAGCTCGCTCTGAGCATCAATTTCAATCAATCTTCCCAGCCAGAAGACATCCGACGGCCACAATTAGCCAAGATGATCCGGATCATCGAATCGACCGGGCGACCATATTCGGGTCATCTCTACCCATCGTCAATTCGTCGTCACCATGCTATAGATGAGATAAAGATACCCTTGATATCCTTTCAGAAGCCCAGACGAAGACAAAAAATGCCGCAACTCTTCCTTCGTCTTCTACTTCATCTACGTGTAGGGCCCTGAAGAACAGATGCGTTTGGCTCGATAATCAATCTTTCCAGTAAAATCGCAGGGTCTACGGTAGGATAAAAGAAGTCCTCGTCTATTGCGCTTCCGTCTTTTCTCCGTATAATCAGGCGATAAGACATGATAGTAGATAGCGGAAGAAGGTCCTCCTTCGCGGCACGCTTTACAGATATTACAATCGAGCCCTTCCAGGTGGTCCTGCCATGCCTTCCTCGCTCCTCTCCCTGGCAGTTGAACGGCGTTTGTCTTTCAGTTTTTAAAAGGTTGGCAAAAGCTGCGTTGGATTCCAAGCCAAAGGATCTGGAATTTAGCCGCATTCTCCCGATAACGTTTTCTCGGCCAAATCTTTGCTCTGCCGTCCCGTGGAAACAAGATGCTCCCCCGGAGATTTAGATTCCATCTACATCAGTGATGAACACCGTCAGTTGAACACAGGAGAGTTCACGAGCACACTCCACGCCCGACAGTCCCCCTTCCATCATTGCTCTTTCTTTCTGCTCCCCGCTACTTTTTGCCGTCTTTAGAGTGATCTCGCTGCTCTCGCTAATCACTATCTGCACTTTCTTGGTCGGGAATCGGGAGTGGAAGAGGCTTCCCTCGCGATAAGTCTCCTGACAGCTCATAACTGCGCTCGTTTAAACTTTAAAAAAAAACCATTTTTTAGGCCGTGGAATCGCCCCAACTCACGTGCTCCACTAAGAACAGAATTCATGAAACACAGGCGGAAGTCAGGGTAGAGAGATCAGGCTTATATAACCGCCCGACGAGTGGCCTGCTCCAAGACAAAAGATCTACTCGCCGAAACGAGATCTGGGTTTCTGTAGCAGAATTCGAGGCGGCGATGAGGAAGTTCTCCGTCTGCACGTTGGTGGCGGCGGTGATTCTTCTGGCGGCGCTCGCTAAATGTAACGGTTACCGTTCTCAAGACTTCGTGGAGCGGTTACCTGGGCAGCCCGCCGTAGGATTCCGACAGTACGCTGGGTACATCGACGTGGATGAGAAGGCCGGCCGGAGTCTCTTCTACTACTTCGCCGAAGCAGATGGAAATGCTCGCGAGAAGCCGCTCACCCTCTGGCTCAACGGAGGTTCTCGTTCACAGCCCCCTTCCCCTTTCCTCTGTTCTAGTCTCTTATCCCATTCCTACCTTTTCAGGGCCCGGTTGTTCTTCGATCGGCGGGGGGGCTTTCACTGAGCTGGGTCCCTTCTTTCCTAAAGGCGACGGCCGTGGACTCCGGATAAATAACCATTCCTGGAATAAAGGTCTCGAAGTTTGGAATTTTCTTTTAATTTTCCTGGAAATCTCCTGGAAAAATCTTTTCATTTTACTCAGTGTCGAATCTATTGTTTGTGGAATCTCCTGCCGGAGTCGGATGGTCCTACTCGAACAGAACCTCCGACTACACTACCGGAGACAACTCAACTGGTCATCTAATCCTTCATCTTAACTGCAATTCCTTCTTGATCATCATCACTCTTACCTTTAAATGGTCAAAATGCCGCAGCCCACGACATGTTGATCTTCATGCTACACTGGTTGACTGAGTTTCCAGAGTTCAAGTACCGGGATCTGTTTCTGACAGGAGAAAGCTATGCTGGGCACTATATACCGCAGCTGGCGGAGGTTATAATCCGCTTCAACAAAAACTCCAAAGATTTCAAGTTTAATCTCAAAGGACTGGCCGTAAGAATTCGAGAAATCGCATTTCCTCGTTCCCCTTTTTTCGGTACTCATCTGACTTCAGATCGTTTTTGTTAGATCGGGAATCCTCTTCTGAATCTAGACAGAGACGTTCCGGCAACGTATGAGTTCTTCTGGTCCCATGGAATGATCTCCGACGAACTCGGGCTGAAAATCACGAGCGACTGCGACTTCGAGGATTACGTCTTCCAAGGTGATCACAACGTGAGCAAATCCTGCACCGGCGCCATCGACGCGGCGAATCGCATCGTCGGCGACTATGTCAACAACTACGATGTCATTCTCGACGTCTGTTACCCCTCCATCGTAGAACAGGAACTCCGCTTGCGGAAATACGTGAGGATATAGAATCCCTTCTTCATCTTACCTGCTTTGATATTTCGCGCGGTTATCTTCGTATTCTGATGTAGGTTACGAAGATGAGCGTGGGGGTAGACGTTTGCATGTCATACGAGCGAAGATTTTACTTCAACCTGCCTGAGGTGCAGAGGGCTCTGCACGCGAACAGGACGAAGCTCTCTTACAGCTGGAGCATGTGCAGCGAGTAAGATCGTCGATTCAAGATCTTGTCTATGCGCCTTCATTTCTCACGGAGGATAATGATTGCCCGTGATGATTTTTGAGGCCCTGGACTAATTTTTTTTGCGGGTTTCGATGCGTTGACCAGTGTCCTCAACTATAGCGTGCCGGACGGCAACATCGACATGATCCCCGCGCTCCGACGCATCATTCGGCATCGCATTCCGGTTTGGATTTTCAGGTAAGAATATATAAATATTTATATGCAGAGAGAGAGGTAATCATTATTCGTTCGTTTATCAGCGGCGACCAGGATTCGGTTGTGCCGCTACTGGGCTCGCGGACATTGGTTCGGGAACTTGCTCAGGATCTCCAGTTGAAGGTCAACGTTCCGTACAGCGCTTGGTTCCACGAAGGCCAGGTCCGGAGAATATTTATTTAAGCATGCGAAAGATCCTTTCGATACGACCTATCATCATATCAATAGATGCAAGTAACTGAATTATTGAGATTACGAACAGGTCGGCGGATGGGCAACAGAGTACGGTAACCTTCTGACTTTTGCGACCGTGCGAGGGGCCTCTCACATGGTGCCGTACGCTCAGCCAGGGAGAGCGTTGACTCTCTTCAAGTCCTTCGTATCAGGGAAGCACCTGCCCAACAGCACTTACCCGTCAATCGATGGATGAAGAACGCAACTGTTGAATGAGCGATGACGGGATTTCTACTACTAACGGAAGACTTATGGCTTCCTAATCCGACCACTAAGCTGATAGAATCACTGGAAAAGTTATATGGTCAATTTATGAACGAAAGAAAAGCTCAGATCGCACGATCAACTGTTCATGCTTGAATTTCCCTCTGCACGCCTGCGTTCGAACCTGAATTTTCCCAAATCGAGAACTGTTTCGACACGACCTGTACCGTGTGGTCAGATGCCTGTCAGTCATATCTCTCATTCTCTCCCGACCATTCTGACAGCCTCTCTATCGTATTTCCTTCATTTTTCACTATAAAATTCAAAACTGGGACGGTACACGATTTTCCATTCACATGAACACCCGTGGGAATTCTCAGTTGGCCAGAAGATAAAAGATGAGCTCATTCCAGGCGTCTGGAACGCCAGGAAGGCACCAGTGGCTGCAATCTATTAAGGAACCGAGGCCGTTCCATTGTCCAATATGGGCGTCGCTCCGGACAGCTCCCATTGAGGTGACGTTAAGGATGGTCACTGGAGCTTTCATCTTCCTCACCACGTCGTTGATGATGCCCAGGAACTCCTCCCGGTAGAGCCCATTGGGCCCAACTTCCGCTTGTTTCATCCCCTTGCAACTCTTCTCATTTGGGTCGCTGCCAATTTGCAAAAAAGGGTAATCGCATCAAACTAGCGTATCATTGCCCTATCAAGTCAGCTGCTATAAGGGTTGGAAACTTTTGTTAACGGTGTATCCTAGCGTGCTATCGTGAGCCGTTGGATTACCCCTGATCGACGGCAGATACTTTAAAACGCTAGATATCAACGAATATTTATTTAGGGAATTTTATTTAGGCGAACAGAAGGATCAAATGGTCGTTTGAGAATTCTTCGAGAAATCTTGATCCGATCGGGATTGTCCAAACCAAATTTCTGGCGGGAATTAGGACTAAAAATTCGTTTGAGATGATCTAGTTATAAAGCCAGCTATTAACTACAGTCAGCATTTGGGTTAATAATAATAATGACGATAAGATTAAAATGATGATGATAAAATAGTATTTATACCCATGATTATAATATAAAAAAACATAAGTAAAAAGAAAAAGAAAACTGCTAAATAATTGGAGATCTAATAAGAATGATTAGTTAATGATAATCATAAAATGATGACGACAATGATAATGATGGAGTGACGGTGATCTTCATCTCTCATTATCACCGTCTATATAGCCAGATATATCGGCCCAGACAGCAAGATGGTCCACTTCTGGTGCAGAAGAAGAATAAATTCCGCATGTTCAATGGGACTTGAACTCTATCGAACATAAAACTTCTGACTAAGCAAATCGATGTTCAATTGGAACATACCTCTGGTGGGAAGGTTCAAATGTCCGGAAGAAGATGTGGGTTCGAGCCGTATCCACAGAGGATTCTACCCACGAGGCCCAAGTCTCCATAGCGATCTTGAAAGCAGCTGTAATCGGCAGGCCCAGTTTCAGGGTTCCTCCCACCTGGAAGTAGCAGCCCCTGTGAATAAGATCCACGAAGAGAAATACTTTAAAATTTCAAAATTCTACAAATTTTTTGGTATTCATGATGATGTCTTCTCTAATAAAGTTAAAAAAACTTACGAATCAAACAGCTTCACCGGATTCCACCAGTGCCCTGAATTAACGACCAGAACATCCGAATCCACCCATTTCTTACTCATTTCATCCAGCTTATCTAACTTCAGAGCAGACTGAATTCTTTTTGGGCCGTGCTTAGGCGGCAACCCCAATTGCACCAGGAACACCGAACGGAAGAACTCAACAGTCAGATTGAACGAATCGAAACGGACTCCAAGAAACGGAATAGTCTTCGAAATCTTGTTCCCGTTAACTTCATAAACAGATTTCGGTTCCGGAACTCCAGTCATGAGCATGCAAATGAAAGATTCCCACTGTGTCCTGCTCATTGAATCTCCCACAAAGACAACTCGCTTTCCCCGGAGACTCTCCAGCGCCCGATTCACATCGAAACGGTGGAATATGGCATCTCCAAGGCTTCCATTTCCACTTCAAGTAATCCTCATCTCTCCTCCCATTTGCCAGACAATTGAAACCTCTCTCAACGAAGGAACAGATCGAGCTATTGTATAATGGATACGAACTGTCAGGAATCCAACTCCCCTCGAATACATTGCATACCTCCTTTCGGCCAATGAAATCGAAGCGCGTGTCCTTGAAATACAAATTCTGGTATAAGAACAGATAAAAAATGCAACCCGAAGCTAAGAGCAACGATAATAAGAGGAATATCTTGGCCAAGGTGAAAATCGATGAGATGCTCCAAATGTTTCGGTGTAAGGATAAGTTTTTTCTAGAAACTGAAGTTGCCCGATTGAGTTTTCCGCTGCCCATCTCATCGCTGCGAGCCAGATCCCAACGATTGAAGTTTCAGGGATATCCTCCAACTGAAAAATGCCCAGATCTGGCCAATCGGATCATCATCTTCAAAATAACCGTTGCCGATTCTAAGTTTCCATCACAACCAGAGCAATCAAGAACCGAGATGCAGGGCTTCTCCACGATCGAATTGTCCACGCAAAATAATGAGTAACCAATAATTATGGAGAAATATGATAGATTGTCGCGGGAGGAAGGTACCAGCTTCCTTTCACCTCTCCAATGCCCAGTAGATTATTTGGGGGCTTTCGAGCAAGATTTTTCGCTCTGTTTTTCTTTTTCCGCGGGGAGGAGAAAAAATGCAACGGATCCCTCAGGAGTCAGGATCTCGCCACCCACCCACAGGCCACCACAAGCTGACGGTTTCCCACTTGAACGGCCATCCTTCCTTCCGTACTTCTTCAGGAGCCATCTCGACCGGTCAATACATCTGCAGCTCTCCATAAAGAGCAACAGTTATTGTAGGAATTACTCAGGGTTTCTTTCCTCTGCAAGGCAAATCGACGGCTGCGATTCTTTGCACGTTTCAGATCTTCGTGCCACGTAAGGGCCGCGGATCTGCTGTTTGTTTCCATTTAAGGGGTTACGCTAAGAACCGCCGTTTGGGCTGTCAGACTCGTGCGACAATTCAGGTTTGCCGAGGATTGTGGGCCTGGTTTCATTGATGCGACGTTTCGCCCAAAATGGAATTCCGAAACCGGTCAAAGTCAAATACCCATGAAAGTCTTTTTTAAAGGTTTTTTTGGTGGGCTGCCTACAAGTCATACCTGTGATTGACTAATGGCCGGTGATTATCCCATTCTAAGGTAAAACAGAGTTCATCCCACTCGGAATCTACTATCATTCTAGGGAGATTACTTCATAAATGAAATACCTCGACCTTAACTACATAATCTCACCCTCAAGATATATCAAGTTAACCTAGTTTTATTTTCAAAGCCAATCTAGTGATAACTCTTGAAAAACCTTCGGTTCTTTTTATATTTTTGAAATTAAATATAATTTAAATTTAGAAGACAAAATTCTCGATCCAATGAAGAAAATTTAGTAAAAAAATGATTTCTATAATAAAATATATTGATGTTTCAAGGTTTAGGGATAGAAAAAATATGTTGGAGATTTTTAGGAATTTACTTTAAAGGAGAAAAGGCAAAAAAAAGGTCCTGATTTTGGTAGTTGACTTGACACATGTGCCTGATGACATGTAGCTAATGAACGAGAATGCACGTGGCACTCCCTTAACACTTATTCAATGCCTACATGACGTGTGTTTGTGCACATGACGCTTCTTTAGGGGCTACATGCCGATGGGTTATATGACCTTCAAGCCAATCATACTTCCATGTCTCATTTATGAAAATAAAATTTTATTTCTAGCTTGAAATCAAGTGATGTAGCTTGGCACCTAATAGGCTATAAACTTAACCTTGGTCATGAGAATGAGATGTGGTTAAATCCTTAGCCAAGGTATTGAAAATATCAAGAGTTTTTTATGATTTCGTCCATACATAAGTATCGTTCATAATAACCAATGAGAGTTTGAAATTTGACCATGCCCTAAGACACTCAAGAGTCCGAAAAGGATAAAAATTATATACACAAGATAACCAATGATAGAAAGAAGGTTTTATATACTTCATATCTCTTGGAGAACATGGGATAGCTTGACACCCATCAAGCTTAAAACTCAAATTGTTGACTGGGTTAAATAAATCCTTGATTACTTAATTAATCAATACATTGATATAGTTAATAAGGCTGACCAATTGGTGTTTTAATTCCATGGAATGATTAACTAGAAAGATATTTGAACCTAAAGGGTCACATACATAATATTGACAAATATTGGTAAATATAGACATAATTCTAAGGACTTTTATGAAAATTTTACACTATGAAAGTCTAGAAATTGGGGGAGAATAATCACTCCTAAAGATGCCTATACAAGTCTTGTTAGAAGATCTTCATTTTCTTCTATTTCTCTTGGGGTGAAGAGTTTGAAGAGGAGATCCAATCATTCAAAGAGTGTGAGGATACCTCTGGAAGTTGGACACTTGAAAAACTTTGAGAACTCTTTTAATGAACTTTGAAATTATAAAATTTTTTATATAATATATGTTAGGATAATATATTTTTGGTGCTTCAATTGTTGAATCTTCAATTCAATTTCTTCTTTTGTGTTTGATACTTTAATCAAAATTTGAAAGCGTTATCACGTCTCAAATCCTAACAAAGAAGTACATGTTCACCATCTTCTTTGACACCCATATGCCTCTCTATTCTCTAGCTTACTTTCGTGGTCATAATGGATCTTTGTGGTGCTCAAACTTAGTCATATGTCAAGGCATTAACTCCTTAGCAAATCACTTGTGAAATCACCTAAAAAGAAACTATTTTGTATTTTTTTTTGTTACAGTATGAGAATGCATGTATCCAAGCTTAAGTTTGAGGAAGATTTCAAAGCTCAATGGGGTCCACCACATCTCTTACTCTATCTCCTCTATCTTGTGAGCCCCATGCAAATCCTCATGTGGCCCTTGTAATGTTCTAGTAACTCTTCTCAGTCTTTCATCCCATCTTTCGACATATGCATCACAATATTTGATGATCAAGAAAGACCTTGATTAGAAATTTTGATACTATATCTTAATTTGAGATTGATAGTGCTTTGGCATTGCCTTAACGCAAAGCAAAAAAATGAATTTAATCCACAAGCCTTGTTTGATACGAAGAGTTAAGTTCTAAAATCACAACACTAACCTCTTTAGACCTCAAATGTATACTGGAGTTGTTTTTGAATCCAAAAAGTGTTGGAGCACTCTCAAAGAGAGAACACAAAGAGGCAGACAAAAATGCCCTTAAAAAGGTATAATTAGAACTTTGTTCTCAAAGGGCTATGGGGAGGAGTTCTTATAAAGGGCTCAAAAGCTAGAGTGTCATCCAAAAAAGACCATAAAAAGAAGATATTTTGAATTCCTAGAAAATATTCCAAGTTCCCATGAAAACTTGTCTTGTTGTTTTCTTGAGGTTTTCTCCTCCTTGACTCACTAAGGTATTTTATGGGCATAAATATTGGACATCTGGTTTGCTCTTGGACAACATGAAGTTCAAACCCAAACTTTTCCCTTAACCAATTTTCTTCACCTTAAAAATTATGAGTAATTAAAACTCTATAAAAAGTGCATTGATTCCAAATACAATGAAATGAGATACATAAACAAAAAGAGTCAGCAAGAGATATTTGGCAAAGCCCACCAACAATATACAAAGATTGACATATTGGGCCAAATCACTTACACTTTCCCCTCAAGCTAAAGCACATAGATCATACATGCTCAACTTGGCACAAAAAGGTTTCATAGGTCACATTGTTGAGACTCTTTGTGAGAATATCTACCAACTCATTGCAAGATATCATGTGTCTTGGATATGACATCTTGAAGTAACTAGTAAAAAATATAATGGCCAACAATCTCAAATTTTTTAGTTCATTTGTGAAGGTGGAATCTATAGGGATATGATGCTTGATTAGCTTTCAACATTTTAATAAAAATAATCTAAAAATAAGTTGAATTGAACATTCAAAACACCGATGCAACAAGAACCGATGATCCTATCATCTAGTATAGATTAGAAGCTATACTTACATGATTCCTTTGAAAGAGTTCTATAAGTAGTTCAAGTGTCTAGTCTCTAGAGGTATCCACATAACCGACACACGGTTGGATATCATCTTCAATGCTCTTCACCAAGAGAGAAAGAGAAGAAAAGAGAGAATTCTCATAAGGCTTGCCTAGGCACCTTGAGTCGGAGTCATTCTCGACTTATTTATAGATGTTGGGTATGTGAAATTTTTACAAAAACTTCATAATTATATCTATATCTACCAAGGTTCATAGACTTTATGTGTTTGACCCTCTAGGTCCATATATCTCGCTCATTAATAACTCCATAAACCGAATAAGACCTTATTAATTATCTACTTCAATATATAGATTAATTAATTAATAATTGATTTAACTTAAGTGACAAGTTGAGTTACCAACCCATTGGTTGACAAGCTACACCGTGTGCCCTACATGATATGGAGTGTATAAGAACTCTTTTATGAATCCTTCCCATCATTGGTTATCATGTACATATAATCTTTTGTCTACATGAGACTCATGAATGAGTTTGGGTATGACCAATAGTCTACACGTCGCCACGTGGTGACGCTCCGCCACATCAGCGCGTGGTAATAAAAACCCTTTTTTTATTCTTTTAATCATTTTTAAAAATAAAAAATAAAGTTAAATAAATTCAAAAAAAAATCTAGAAAATTCCTAAAAATTGGAAATATCATAACTTTCACTATACAACTCCAAATTAATTCAAATTTATTTTTTTGGATCAGAAATTGAATTATTTATCATTATAAAAAGTCAAAATATTAAAATAACAAGAGAATGAATTTTAATTAAATAAATACATTCTTGGATCTTCCATAGTAACTTTAGAAAAATATATGAATATAAATAAAGATCTTTTCTCTTATCCTTTAATCATGAAAACATAATTATGATCTCAAATATAATTTGGATTAAAATCATAATGTTTAATTATGTATAATTATCTATAAAATGATGTATTTTTAGATCATAACATGAAATTATATAAAATGATAGAAATATACTTAAAATATGATAACATGCATATAATTGGAGTAATTAATACCTTTATTTGTATTAATAATCATATAAATTCATATATAAAATGCATGTTATCACCAATTTCCTCAACTATTGAGGGTAGAGGATCCCATCTTGACCATATAATTATCTTTGAGGACTGACGAGACTAAATCGTATGGTCGTTGAAAACACACGATTGAGTGTCAAAACAAGTCCTAAACTTACTAATTTATGATTAATCAATTTAATTAGATAGTATAATGGTAATTAAGGGTCGAATCCACGGAGAATTAGGGAAAATTGAGATATATCTTTGAAATTCGGTCAAATCGGGCGACGAATTGAGATTAGAAATTGGGCATTTTAGTATATTAAGAAAGATAACTCAATTGCGAATCCACGAAATCAAAAATCAGGTGATTTGGATGAGAATTATCTGAGTAATCAAAGTTTAAAGTTAGGAGAAAAATTCGTATCGCGAAATTATTAAAAACAGAAATTAAAACGAAATTAAACTTAATCTACGATTCAAAATGTAAAACTAACACTAAATGATGAAATATTAAGATGAAAACATGCAATCTAACCCAAATTAGCCTTCGAAATGATCCAATTAATCGCCGGATGCATGGCTTTTCATTTCGAGTTTCTGAAGACAAAAATTGAAGTTCAAGATGTGAATTCTCCTCTCTGTTTCAATCAAACTTTGATTTCAAGTAGTCCTTGGACGCGGAAATGGGTCAAGAACACAAGGAATCAAGCTTCATGTGAATCGGGTGTCTGGACAGTTCGAATTGCTCGAAAATTCACGGGTGAGTTCTTCCGTCACGAAGAATTGCATTAAAAGAGGTAATTTGAGGCGTGACCGTTGGATGAAGAGGCACATCGCGATCAACGGTCGCGATGAGACATCGTTTCACGAATCGATGCCTCAATTTAGTGATCGTCCGATCGTTGATGGAGGGTCCATATGCGATTTCATCGTATTAAGAAGAAGGTGCGTCGCTTCATCTGATTCGTCGGATTTCCATCCAGCGGTCGTGATTAAATTGAAGATCCATCAGTTGTGAATGATCTCAGCCGTTATAACTTGCCATGGACGGTTCGGATGATTTCATTTAAAGTCCATTTAACGCACGTGTTTGATCGGTGATCGGTGGATCTCACGTCCACCGCATCGACGCGCGCTATTTCTCTGGATTCCGATCCGACGTGCCTCATTGTGCCACGCGTCCTGCAATAAAAGAAAATCGAAGAATTTGAAGGAACATAGTCCCACACGGATAAAAAGAGGATGAATGTTGCATTTAAAAGGTAGAGCGGATATGAACGGTTAGCACATTCCTCTATGGATGGCTTATATGTACTATAACCATATGTATAATAATATAATATATGTACCCATCACATCCGTGCCATGCAGGCACCCGCACGGGTCCATGTGGCGCTACCACGTGGCCCTGAGCACCACGTCACATCCACGTGGGCTTGCGCGAATATCACCCCCTTTTTGCCATTTATTTAAATATTTAAATGATTAAAAATTGAAAATAAACTTAAATAAAATCAGAAAAATTCCAGAAAAAATCCCTATAAATTGTAAAAATCATAACTTTCAAAATACAACTCCAAATTAAGTCAAATTTGTTTTATTGGATCAGAAATTATATAATTATAAAAATTCAAATTATTAAAATAATAAGAGAATAAGTTTTAATTAATTTAATACATTCATGTATCTTATAAAATAAATTTATAAAAATACATAAATGTTAATAAATATCTTTTCTCTTATATTTTCATTCTCAAAACAAGTTTATGATCTCAATTATAATTAGGATTAAATATTATAATGTTTAATTATGTATAATAATCCATAAATTGGTGTATTTTTAGATCATAACATGAAATGATACAAAATGATAGAAATACACTTAAAATATGATAACATGCATATATTTGGAATGACTAATGCCTTAATTTGCATTAATAATCATGTAATTTCATGCATAAATAGCATGTTATCAAGGACTTTATGTTGTATCTAAGATGTAACGTTTTACACATCCCTTGTCTAGAGGTTTGTAAGTCATAATCAAAACATGATCATCTATTCACATGATATCTTTTGTATCTCTCAAAGGACCACATATAAAAGCATGACATGAATCAACATAATTGACAAATAGGTATAAGACCATTTAGGGATTCATACAGATGAATTCAGCAAACTCTTTCTCCAAAGAGAAACTACTATTTATCATCTGTGTCTCCACACTGATGGTCACATGATCACCCATACTCATCATATAAATTAGATCAAGTGATGTTATTCTTTTTTGATAATTTGATGTCCTTCTTAAGCCTTTTGGGTCATGATGAAGCGAATCTATATGGTTGTTAAATACACGAGGACACGCATAAAAAATAATTCTAAACTCACCAATTTAAGATTAAAATCACAAATAAGATATTATAGAGGTGAATAAGGGTTGAATCCATTAAGAATTAAGATATTTTTAAGAACTCTTTTGAAATTCTATCAAATCGGATAATGAATTAAGGTGGGAAATTAGGGATTTTGATAGATTTGAAAAGAGAACTCAAAAACGAATCCACAAAATAAAAAATCACTTGATTTGGATCAAGATTCACGAAGAAATCAAAGAGCAAAAATTAGATAGAAATCTAAAATAAAATCCAAAATAAAATCTAAAGTTAACCTAATATGTGATTATAAATTACAAGATGAAAGATCAGGAAGAAAACACAAAATCTAACCCGAGACATCGCTCGAAATGATCCAATTGATCACCGGATCAAAGGATTTTCATTCTACAATTTTGAAGACAATTGTTGCCATTCAAGAGGCAAATTCTCTCTATTATTTCGATGAAATCTCACTTTCAACCACTCCTTGGATGCGCAAATGAGTTTAGAAGAAGAAGAACGAGAGATTCAAGGATTGAGATGTCTAAACAGTTCGATAGCTCAAAACATCTAAGAATACATTCTTCGTCAAAGAACAGGTGTATAAATAGACAAATTTGGGCGTAACCATCGGATTTGGTGTGTAATCTTCGATCAATGGCTTTGATAAAACACTTGGATGCGAATCATTACGATTAAGTCGTGTCTATTTGATTGAAGCTATTTGATTAATCGCTGAGATTTTGCCACGTTGACAAAGCTAATCCTTGAGGTCGGTTAAAACACACGGATAAGCATCAAAACAATTACCAAACTCACAAATTTTGAGAAATTATCACGAATTAGACAGTTTAGTTGTGAATAAGGGTCGAATCCATGGGGAATTAAGGTATTTTTGAAGAACTCTTTGAAATTCGATCAAATCAGATGACAAAATAAGGTCAGAAATTAAGGATTTTGATATTTTTTGAAAGATAACTTGAAGGCAAATCTATGAAATAAAAAATCACTGAATTTGGATCAAGATTTGTGGAGAAATCGACGAGTGAAAAATTAGATAGAAAATCGTATTGTGAAGAGAGAGAGAAAACAAAAATTAAAAGTGAAATTGACTTAATCTACTATTTGAAATTGAAATCTAATTTTATAGGAAGAAAGATTAGGACGAAAACACGATCTTCAACCCAAAAGAGCGCTCGAATTGATCCAATTTCTCGCCGGATCAAAGGCTTTTCATTCCGTGAATTCAAATATGATCATTGGCGTTCAAGAATCAATTTCTCCCTATTCTCTCAACAAAATCTCACTTTAAAAATCTCACTTTCACGAAAATGAGTCTAAAAGCAAAGGGAAGCAAAAGATTCAAGGATGGTGGTGTCTCAACAGTTTGATTACTCAAAAATATACATGAATGCTTTACATCATTGAAGAGCATCTCAATTTATAGGGAGATTTGGGCCTAACCGTCGGAGTAGCATTTAATCTTCGATCAACGGTTCTGATGAAATGCATTTGATGTGAATTGTTACGTTTAAATCACATCCATTGGATTGAAGATGAACCGCTAAGATTTTGCCACATCACGTGTGAAGAAGAAATGCATAAAACGCTCGCCGTTCAATCTTGATCTAACCTTATGTATGGGTTAAAAAAATGTTAATCTCCGCTGTTATAACTCCTTAGATGAACGCCTGAGCTTAAACAATTTTAAAATAATTCATCAATGAATCGTTACATGCCACGTACCCCCTTCACTTAAGTGACGATAGACGATAGCGATTAAATCGCGCTACCAGACGCTTCACCTGCCACCACATCACTTGCGCACAAAAATAGATAAACATAATCCCACATGAAGAAAATGAACAAGAATGCGCGAGTTTATAAGTCTTGTGTACATAATGAGATAGTGAAAATCCTAAAAAGGGTGCTATCTCATTATTCTTACACACACACGCACACACACGCAGACACATGCGCACATATACACGTTGTGTGACACGTGGCGCCACAATTTTTTCCGCGCCATGTCAGCTTCCACGTTAGTACGCGATAATAAAATTTTTATTTATTTATTTTAATTCATAATAAATTGAATTTAATTCAGCAAAATTCAGAAAAATTCTAGAAAAATCTCTAAAAATTAGAAAATTCATATCTTATAAAATATAACTCCAAATTAATCCAAATTTATTTCATTGAATCAGAAATTAAATTATCTATCATAGTAAAAAGTCAAATTCAAAAATAAAAAGAGAATAAATTTTTATTTCAAAAATAAACTCACTTCTTTTAGAATTTCAAACTTAGAAACATAAATGAGTGTATAAAAAGTACTTTATCTTATTATTTAACATTAAAACCTAATCATAATCTCAAATAAAAATAGGGTAATCTAATCTAAAACTATTTGTCTTAATTTATCATAGTTATCCCTAAATTACTACATTTTGAGATTATAACTTAATTTTCGTAGAATGATAGATAAACACTAAAAAATATGATAACATGCATTAGAATGGAATGTTTTATGCCTTAGTTTGTATTAATAATTATATATTTTTATTTTTAATTTGCATGTTATCACACGTCACGCATGAAAAAGAAATGTCAAGAAACGCTTGTCGTTTGATCTTCATCTAACGCTCTGGATGCATCCACTTGTCTATCAGGCGGTTTTAATCTCATTTAATCTCAACCGTTATAACTCCCAGATCATCGGTTGAGATTAAAATGTTATAAAATGAGTTTTCACCCAATAGGAGTCCGCCGCGTACCCCCTCACTTAAGTGAAGATCAACGATTGCGATTAAGTCGCATGATCGGACACTCCACATTTTGCCACGTTACCTGCGCAAAAAAATAAAGAAAGATAGTCCTACATGACTAAAATGACAGTGATTCGACGGGTATATAAGTAACGCAAGACTAATGAGATAGCGAAAATCCTGAAAAGGGTGCTTATTCTCATTAATCATACACACACATGCACACACACGAGCACACACGCACACATGCGCACTCACACGCGCGTACATGTACACGTGTGTGACACATAGCATTGTCATATGTTGCCATGTGGCACTGCTGTTTTGATCCGCGCCACGTTATTTGTCAAGTCAGCAAGTGATAAGAATATAATTTTAATTTATTTTAATGCAATATAAATCGAATTAAATTTATAAAAAATTTAGAAAAATTCTATTAAAATCCTTAAAAATTAGAAAAATCATAACTTTCAAAATATAACTCCAAATTAATCCAAATGTGTCTTGTTTGATTAGAAATTAAATAATATATTATTTTAAACAGTTAAATTTAAAAAATAACAAGAGAATAAATTTTTATTTCAAATATAGAATCATTTCTCATGGAAATTAAAACTTAGAAAAATAAATGAGTATATAAAAAAATATCTTCTCTTATTATTTAAAATAAAAACCCAATTATAATCTTAAATATAGATGAGAATAATCTACTCTAAAATATATTTTTTAAAATGCACAATTATCCATACAATAGTGCATTTTGAGATTATAACTTAAAATTGCATGAAATGATAGATATGCACTCAAAGTATGATAACATGTATAAGAATGGAATGTTTTATGCCTTAATTTGTATTAATAATCGTATAATTGCATGTTAAAATTGCATATTATCAGGCCATACTAGAAAAAGAATACCTCAATGTTATCATCTACAAGTCCTTGAAAGCATATGGTAATCGTCAATACATAGGGAAGTCAAATCATTTCCATATTTATTTTGGGAACCTTAATTTTTTTAGACAATCATTTCGTTGACATCAGACTACATATAACTATTTACATAAATAGTTTCTTCCCAAAAGATTTTCTAGGTAAATGCAAATTCAACATACTCAAGTCAATCATGTTGAATTAAAGTCAAGATAAAACAACTATCATGGTCTTGTTAACTTGAGTTGAGTTCCATGGGATTTTAAAGAACTCTTTATGGGGTTTACTTACTAGTGAGGGTAAGTGGTGGAATCTTTAAGAGTTTTACTTACTAGTGAGGTTAATTGGTGAAATTTTCATGAGTTGTACTTACTAGCAAGGTTAAGTGTTGGAATCTCTAAGAATTTTAATTACTAGTGAGGGTATGTGGCAGAATCTTTGTGAATTAGCAGGAATCTTTTTGAATCATATGATACTTGGTGGATTGAGCAACCTTATGAAATTTTTATGAATTTTCTCAGTCCAAGTGGATTGGAGGAAGCTTTGTTAGTCAAAAGGACTTTTCACGAGTAACTTGATATTGGGGAGATTGAGGGTTCTATGTGAGTCATATAATCATTGGTGGATCAAAGGGATTTTTTGAGTTTTAAGGACTCTTTCTAAGCTACAAAGATTCAGCAAGGAAATTTTCTTGAAGAAACAAAGAGTGTTCAAGAGTAGTGCACCATTAAAGCACAAGAGCGTCAACGAGCCAAAATCATGTGATCATTTATGACACAAGATAACAGTTCAAAGCAAAGTTCAAACTCAAGTAATGGATGACTAATTGACGTAAGATGAGTGCGGTCATTGAAACACACGATTGTTGGTCAAACAAAATTTATAATTCCGAACTCATGATGATTTAAAAATCATAAATCAAGTATATCGATGAGATTGGGTAGAATCCACAGAGAGCATGATTGACTTTTTATCAAAAGAGTTTACTTGGTCAACTTAAGTCTAATTAAGATTGTTTAAGAAGTGAATATGCTATATTATTAATGGAAATAGTATAAAATATAAGAGAAGATATTTTAAGAATTTTAAAAAATATTTGGGGAAGAAAAGTCAAAAGTCAAAGTCAAAGCATTGACTTTGACCCGTCTTTGATTTTTTGGAAAATCACAGAAGAAAAAGGAGAGATAATATTATAAAAATTATATTTTCAGAAACTAATGAAAAAGAAGAGAATTTGATATAGAAATCATGATTTTTAGAGAATAATTGGATTTACTGTGATTTTTCCAAAATCAATGAACATAAAATCATCGAAATAAAGGTTTTGATTAAAATCCTTAAATTAACTAATCAAATGATACCAAAATCTAACACCTACATATACACATTATGATTAGAGGATTCCAAAGACAACAAAATTATCAAATTTCACCTTCTATATTTGTAGTAATACCCCTCGAAAGTCAACGTCCAAATTTGGATTGATTGTGAATAGTAGTTGGTCAAACAACAAATCAAAGGGTTAAACATTGATGAAAATTGAAGAATCAGATATCCATGAAAATCTGATTCAACAAGGAATCCAATGAAACCAAATTTGTTTGAATTGGACTTAAGATCAAGGAGAAATCCTTGTTCAAAAATCAGCAAAAATCCGCGATGAAATTTGGGCGAAATGATGAAATTCAAATTCCTAAACTCTAATTACCTATCTAAATCTAATCTAAACTATCTAGAATGCGAGGATTATGAAAGAATAGCAGTATTGACTTGATTGATGCAAAGATTGAGCCTCAAATTACTTTGATTGCTATTAATTTCTTCGATTCCTTCTTTGACATTCTTTCGGCGTTCAAGCGGCGATTTCCAAATGTTTTCTCACAATGTTCGTGATTAACTTGCCTCAATCCATGCGTGATTGAGCCTTGAACGCAAGAGAATCACGAAGAACTCAAGATCTTCCTTAAAAAATGTTAAATTTCATGCTTAATCAAGAGTTGTATTTTCGTAAGAGATTACATTGATTTATTGAAGAATTAATCGCTTGATATCCGTACTGGTCATTTCGCTTAAAGAGCTTAGACGGCCACGATGACGCCACGTAGCGTGCAATAAGTGGGCCACAATCCCATGACGCGGGCTCCACTTTCTCTTTGATTTTTTTCGTTCGATCTTCATCGAAGCGTCCAGAAGTCGCCACGTATCGCTCCGCCATTTTCTGAATGCAAGATTAAATCGTAGCCCTTAGATTTCACTAATACGATCGACGGCTCTAAATTAAGCACGTCCTTTTGATCGTGATCTGGTGGACTGAAATCTACAAGATCAACATGCGTCGATTAGCATACTTTACTCCAACACTCCACGCACTGCCATGTCTCTTGAAAACATAAAGACTTCCTTAGTCCCACACGGAAGAAATAAAGTGATTTTCGTGCCTATATAAGGAGGAGCGGTATTACAGTTTGCGTTGCCCACTGGGCTTAGTACGTCCCCCCCCTTTTACTATGCCCGATACTGGGCCCACTATACCCGTGGGCCCAATCCACTTAGCCCACTTGTCCTTCGCACCACGTTGGCACCATGCGGGTCCGTGATGGCCCAGATGGTGCTGCCACATGCCCCTGTAGGCCCCGCTAGCGCTGCCACATGGCCGCGTTGTCACGTTAGCATCGCGCATATTCCAAGCTAAATAAAGCCTTTTGCATTTTTTGCCCTTTAAAATTCTGAAAAATCAAAATAAAATCTATAAAAATATATAAACTTAAGAAATTCATAACTTTCAATTTAAAAGGCATTTTTGACTCAAATTTTCTCCATTGGATCACAATTTTTTTTTCTTTAATCTCATGCCACTTGAAAAATAAATTTTAACAAGAAAACATGAAGAATTCAAAATAATATTAAGTCAACCCAATCAAGTTGATTTTTGATTCATCCTATCATTCTCTTCTTCTAATATCTTCTTTTAATCATCCGCTAACGTCAAAATAAAATCAAGGAAAATAGTTAATTTCAAGTTGTTTGACCTTAGAAAAGGTCAAACATCAATAAAGCACATAATTAACCCTAAGTAATACAAAAATGTGGACTTTAGTAAAATAGCATGCCAATGGAGAAAATTTCATAAAACTATGATAACAGATATCATAATTACATAAAATAAGCATTAATATTAGTTAAATATGATAAGTTTTCAAGTTAAATATGCATGTTATCACTAATCATAGTATAACTAGCAAATAAATGTTGAATCTATGGAGAATCTATTGACTTTGAGATGTCATAGAATTTGGTCAAATTGGATGATGAAACGAGGTGAGAACGTAGGGTTAAGAAATTAGCTGAGTAGATCTTTCCAATGAATCAAACACATGCCAATCAGATTTTAATCAAAGGAGAAATCAAAGAGAAAAGTTAGATAGAGAAAATCAAGGATAAAGAGAGATATATTGTAAAGAAACATTTATTGTAATTCATCTACATTGAAAAATATAAAATTGAACATATAGGATGATAGATTAGAGAAAACCACACAAAATCAACCCATAATTGCAAATAAATTTTTTCTAATTGCTCTTCAAATCTTAATTTTTAGGACTCAATAGAAGCTGAAAATCATCTAGAGTTTATTCAAATTAAGAGATTCATAGGCCAATGGATCACCAAGGCTTGTTTACACATTTTTTTCCCAAGAATCAAAATGAACTTTCCTAAGAATATGTAGACATGAAAATAGAATAAAATCATGCTAGAATTCACTATACACCATTTTCTAGTGGCTAGGATCGACTCCTAATATTTCTCTATTGATGACAATTAGTGTACACCAGTTGAACTAGTGATAACATGCAAATATATGATTATTAATACAAATTAAGGCATAAAAAATTCCATTCTAATAAATGTTATTATATTTTTGAGTGTTTATGATGGGGACCGTCTTTCACTAAAGGCTCGATCAAGACCTGTCTAACAAGCTCGGGCCAATGTCCAAAATCTAGGCTTCCGATACACGTCGTAACATGCGCGGTTTCGGAAAAGGTTAGTGTTATCTTTCCTTGATTTTGCTAGTGGCCCAATTGTTAAGGGGCCTGGACGAAGCGAGACCACGAGGTCATTGAATACACACGGTCACGTGTCAAAATAAAGTCCAAACTTACCAATTTTAAGAATAATTCACGAATTGAGGGGTATAAAGGTAAATAAGGGTCGAATCCACAGGGAAATAGGAAAATTCTTGATGATTTCTTTGAATTTGATCAAATCGGACGATTAATCGGTGATAGAAATTGGGGAAAATGATATTTTATGAAAGAGGACTTGAAGACGAATCCACAGAATCAAAAATCAATAAATTTGGCTTTGATTTTGTGGAGAAATTGAAGATTGAAGAGAGGGTATTTTTTCGAAAACGTAAATCACGAAATTACTGAAAATAAGATTAAAATTAAACTAAATTATGATTCTAAAATAAAATTAAATGCTAAAAGAAGATAGATTAGGATGAAACACGATCCCTAACCCACAATTGCGATCGAATTGATCCAATTAATTGCTGGAATCAAGGCTATTCATCAAAATGTAGAAATCTCATTTCGTGGAGTTCAAGTGTCGATTTCTACCTCGTCGATTGTCAAAATCTTGATCTTAAGCACTCCGTGGACGCGGAAATAAGTCTAGAAGCGATTGATATCAAAAGATTCAAGAGATTTGAGGTCTAAACAGTTCGATTATGTCGAATTATTCTCAAATGCTTTATAATCTTGAAGAACATCTCAATTTATAGGGTGATTTGGGCGTAACCGTCTGATCGGGATTTAATTCCCGATCAATGGCTCTTATGAAACGCATCGGATGCGAATCGTTACCGTTAAGTCGTAGACGTTGGATCACCAATCGACGCTCGAGATGAATCCTTATCGCAAGCGTTATAAAAAGGCATCAAACCGTCACCGTCAGATCGCGATCAGACGTTTCTAATGCATTTCCGTCGGTTTAATCTCAGTCGTTACAACTCCTTTGATCAATAGCTAAGATTAAATCCTTTAACAAAATGATTCGCCGACGAAGAGTGATGCGCCACGTACCCCCCTCCATTAAGTGAAGATCAACGGCTTTAAATCTTCACGAGATCGGATGCTCCTCACGCTGCCACGTCACCTCCTCGCCTCGATAGTCGATCGCGATGAGATCGGACGCTCCAGATCACGCCACGTCACCTGCGCGCTATTAATAAATAAAGAAAAATTCATTTTAAATTAGAAAAATCGATTTTTAATTCCAAAAAATCCTAAGAAATTCATTAAAAATTCAGAAAATTCAGAAAAAATCCAAACGAATCCCTAAAAATTAGAAAATTCATAACTTTCAAAATATAACTCCAAATTAATCCAAATTCCTTTCATTTGATCAAAAATTAAATTATCTATCATTCTAAAAATCCAAATTTAATAAATAACAAGAGATTTATATTATATTTCAAAAATACATTCATTTCTTAAGATTTTAACTTTAGAAAATTATATTAATGTTAATAAAAATTGATTTATCTCATAATTTAACTTTAAGAACTACTTATAATCTCAAGTAAAGATGGGTTATAAATTTATTTATCTTTAATTCATTATAATTAACCACAAATTAAAGTATTTTGAGATTATAATGACGTTTTCATAGAATAATATATAAATACTCACAAATATGATAACATGCATAGGAATGAAATCTTTTATGCCTTAATATGCATTAATAATCATGTATTATCATGTCTAATTAGCATGTTATCATACCCCCCAACTTAAATGATTGCTAGTCTCTTAGCAATTGACTGTATAATCTCCCTAGAAGGCCCTTTCATCCTTTGATCCTACTACTAAAAAGGTGAAACGTATAAATGGAAGTCCAAAAGAATTTCAATATAAATGGAGGTGAAACGTATACTCGTGTCAAAAATAATTCCAAACTTACCAATTTGATGAAAATAATTTGAATTGAGGGGTATAATGGTAAATAAGGGCTGAATCCACAGGGAAATAAGGTATTTTCGAGAGATCTTTAGGAATTTGATCAAATCGGACAATGAATTGAGGTGAGAAATTAGGGAAAATGGTGGATTTAGAAAGATAACTCAAAGACGTATCCACGGAATCAAAAATCACTCGATTTGGTTTAGTAATCGCGGAGAAATCAAAGAGCGAAGTGGGATGAAATTTCCAAAAATTGGAAGATCATAAAACCGAAATTAACGATGAAATTAAACTAAATTACAATCCTAAATTACAAATTGATGATACATGACGATAGATTAGAGGGAAAACAAGTATTCTAACCCGAGGTAGCGATCGAATTGATCCAATTAATCACCGGATCGTGGCTATTCATTCCGCGATTCCGACAGCGAGCATCGGTGTTCAATAGACTAATTCTCCTTAATCGATTGACGAAATCTCACTTTTAATCACTCCGTGGACGCGAAAATGAGTCTAGAAGAGATTAGAAATGAGATATTCAAGGATAGATGTATATAGATAGGTGAATTGAGCGAAATCATCCAAGAATATCTTAAAAAATCGAAGGACATCTCAATTTATAAGCAATTTGGGCGTAACCGTCCGATCGTATTGATTAACGACTCTGATGAAACGGTTCATCGCGAACCGTTACCGTTAATTCATGGTCGTTCAATCTTGATCGGACGCGTGAAATGATGCCACGTGAAACGCCATCTGTCGGATCTTCATCGAGTGTTTTAGATGCGTTTTGATGAATCGATGAGTCCACCGATTGCGATTAATCTCGACCGTTATAACTCGGTTGATGAACGGTCGAGATTAATCATACGAGCTTCAGTTAAGTGACTTTAAGGCATGTGCTTGATTAAAGATCCGGTGGACCTCGTGTCCACTGGATCGACGCTTTGCGATCACATCTGACGCACCACGTAGCTCCACGTCACCTGAAATTAAAAAGAAAAGTGGAACATAGTCACACACAGTAAAAATAAAATAAATGATTCAGTTTAAAACATGTGGCGGACGTGAGGGTTAGCTTAAATCTGAACTATCGGATGCTTATATGTACTATAACCCTTTATAATACGAGTAAATATAAATAATGCACACGTCACCTCAGCGCCACGTAGGCACTCGAGTGGGTCCGCGTGGCTCTACCACGTGGCCTTGCATGCCACGTCGCAACCACATGGTTCCCACGCGGAAATAAACCCCTTTTTTGCTTTTATTTTTATTGTTTTAATCGATTTAAAATCGAAAATAAATTCATAAAAATCTGGAAAAATCCCTAAAAATTAGAAAATTCATAACTTTCAAAATATAACTCCAAATTAATCCAGATATTTTTCATTGGCTCTGAAATTCAATTATCTATCATTATAAAAAGTCAAAATATTTAAATAACAAGAGATTTAATTTTTATTTAAAAAATACATTCATTTCTTTAAGATTTTAACTTTGGAAAATTAAATAAATGTTTATAAAAAATGATTCATCTCATTATTTAACTTTAAAACCCACTTATAATCTCAAGTAAAGATAGGTTATAAAATCATTTATCTTTAATTCATCCTAATTAACCCTAATTTAGCGTATTTTGCGATTATAGCTTAAAATTGCATGAAATGTTAGAAATACACGCAAAGTATGATAACATGCATACAAATGGAATGTTTTATGCCTTAATTTTCATTAATAATCATGTTTTATCATGTTAAGATTACATGTTATCAATGATGGTAGAAGATATTTTCCTACTTATTTTCCTTCTTTCTCACTTCTTATTTCTCTCTTTCTTTTGACTTTTCTCCTTATTTTCTTCTTTTTTTTTCTTTTTTTTTTAAATTCAGAAGAATGACATAAGGATATGGAGGAGTTTTTGGATTTTGAAGAGAGTATGTAACAATTGTGAAGTGTAATGTGAAGGTATACATACATATGAGGGAAATATGGAAGGAAAGAGTGATGGATGCGTGTATCACTTGGGAGTGTTATTATCATGAGTGAAGTTTAAAACAAAGTGGTGTAACTACTTGATTGTTTTGGAAAAGATAAAACTACATGCCTAACAGGGAAAGATAGGTGCTTTCAAAAATTATGGATCATTGCACTCTTTTAAAGGGAAAGTCTAGAAGTGAGGAATTCCCACACTAAGCAATTTTGGCTGATATTAGGTAGGGGATGAAATTTTAACTTCTCTCAAAAACTCTCCTTCTCAATCCCATAACATTTCAACCTGTGATTACTCTTTTTCCTTGGTTCCTGTTAGATACCCAATCCCAAAGAACTCAACTACTAAATATCATCCATTGGTTTTTCTAGATCTCTTAGCTTTATTACTCAAAATGTAATCATATGGTTTATAACGCCCTCACTTCTACATCTCTAGTAGGTCGGATCTCTAAATGTCAAGACTTCTAAGGTAGAGTAGAGTGGATCAAATTTTTGGAAAATAGGAGTTTTTAGAATGTAGAATTTTAAAATTTTTAAAAATAGTAGAGATTTTCTAAGTCCTCACCTCCCAACTAGAATCCTTCATTGCCCTCAATGAAAACTACATGCTCATGCAAAAAGATAGCTCAAAATGTCGAACATGGCATGAAAAAGATACCAAAACTGTGGTGAGGAGAATAAGGGTTAGAAAAACTCATTAATCCGTTTCCTAGTGTAGATCTTCTTCGATATCTATAAAAACTGAAAAACAAAGAAAACTAAAGAGTAAGATAATCTTGGTGTGCCTCCCAAGAGCGCTAAGTTTAACGTCTTCAACCAGGAAAAACTATAATAAAACCTACGACTACTGATGGGTCAAGGGTGATACCATCACGTCCTCGAGGACTCGAGAAGATGCAGATCTACCTTATCTGCTTAGTAGGGGTGGCTCTAACGTCAAGTACGACTTGAGTCGATGGCCGTTTACCTTGAATTGTTGACCGGATTTGATGTCGGAGATGAGTACCGATCCGCCATCGAACAACTCCAGAACCACGTAAGAACGATCCCATATAGAGCGTAGCTTCCCACGGAAGAGCTTGAGATGATAATTGTAAAGCCAGACCTTGTCGTTGACTTGAAATGATCGTCGTCGGATGTGTCAATCGTGAAAGGCCTTCGTCTTTTCTTTGTAGATCGCCGCGTTCTCATACGCATCGTGCCTCAACTCCTGTAACTCCTGAAGCTGGAGAAGTCGTTGTTTCCCTGCTTCGTTTAGAGATAGGTTGAGCTTTTTGATAGCCCAATAAGCTCGATGCTCAAGCTCAACCGAAAGATGGGAGGCTTTCCCAAAGATGAGACGGAAGGGAGACATCTCGATGGGTGTCTTGTATGTCGTCTGGTATGCACATAGTGCGTCGGGAAGCTTGTGTGCCCAATCTTTTCCATCTGGATGAATTATCTTCTTTAGAATGCTCTTCACTTCTCTGTTGCTTACCTCTACTTGCCCATTCACTGGGGTGGTATGGGCGTGGTGACGCGATGGTGTACTCTGTACTTCTTCAACAATGCCCGGAAATGTGCATTGTTGAAGTGTGAGCCGCCGTTGCTGATGATGGCCCTCGGACAATTGTACCGGGCAAAGATGCATCTCGTAATAAATCTGAGCACCTCCCAATGGTCGTTTGTCCTAGTGGGGATCGTCTTAACCCACTTGGACACATAATCCACCCCTACCAAAATGTACTCTTTCCCGTCAGAAGGTGGGAAAGGTCCCATGAAGTCTATCCCTAAAGATCGAAGATTTCCACTTCAAGGATCGGCTGCATCGACATTTCATCTCGCTTGGAGATGTTCAATGCTGCTTAACACTGTAGGCATTCCGTATAAAAACAGTGGGCGTCCTTGAAAATGGCGGGCCAGTAGAAGTCGCTCTACATGATCTTGTCCACAGTCTTGCGTGCCGTGAAATGTCCTCCGCACGTCGATGAGTGACACATCGCCAATATGTCTCTTTGCTCCTCTTCTGGTATGCATTGTCGGATGATCTGGTCGTATCCTAGGTGGAATAGGAGTGGTTCTTCACAAAAATAGTACTTGAGATCATGGAAGAACTGATCTTTTTGATGACGATTCCAATGCCCTAGGATCGATCCAGTCACGATGAAGTTCGCGATGTGTGCATACAAGGGAGCGTGGCTGGAGATGGCAAGGAGATGCTCGTCGGGGAATGTGTCACTGATGTCTTCTTCTCCCGGAACGTGGAGGTGCGATAGATGGTCTGCCACTGAGTTCTCGCTTCCCTTCTTGTCCTTGATCTCCAAGTCGAATTCTTGAAGGAGCAACACCCATCGTATTAGTCGTGGTTTACCCTCTTTCTTGGAAAGTAAGTATTTTAAGGTTGCATGATCGATGTAGATAACGATCTTGCTCCCCAAGATGTAAAGCCGAAACTTCTCGAGTGCGTAGACCACCGCCATAAGCTCTTTCTCCGGTGTCGTATAATTTATCTGAGCTTCGACGAGGGTCTTGCTTGCATAGCATATGGCCGTTGGCTTCTTGTCTAGATATTTTCACAAGACTGCTCTCACCGCGTAGTTCGAAGCGTTGCACATGATCTCGAATGGTAAGTCTCAATTAGGACTTTAAAAAATTGGTGCCTCGATCAATGCTTGCTTCAGCATCACAAATGCGCGCTTCCCTTCTTCGTCGATGATGAAGTCTTTGTCTTTGCAAAGAAGGGTGGTGAGTGGCTTGGAGACTTTTGCAAAGTCTTGAATAAATCTCTGGTAGAAACCAATGTGTCTGAGAAAGCACATCAAATCTTGTACGATACCTGGTAGAGGGAGGTTTTGGATGACCTCTATCTTGGCCTTGTTCACTTCTAGTCCTTTGCCCGAGACGATATGCTCGAGCACTACTCCCTCTCGTACCATGAAGTGGGATTTCTCCCAGCTTAGCACCAGTCATTTCTGATGAGACTTAATCGTATGGTCATTGAATGCACACGACTTAGTGTCAAAACAAAGTCCTAATCTTACCAATGTATGATTAATCAATTTAATTAATTAGTATAATGGTAATTAAGGGTCGAATCCACAGAGAATTAGGGAAATTAGAGATATATCTTTGAAATTCGGTACAATTGGACAACGAATTGAGATTAGAAATTGGGAATTTTAGTATATTAAGAAAGATAACTCAATTACGAATCCACTGAATCAAAAATCAGGTGATTCGGATAAGAATTCGATGAGTAATCGAAGTTTGAAGTTAGGAGAAAATTCATATCACGATTTTGATTAAAAACAGAAATTAAACTAAAATTAAACTTAATGTACAATTAAAAATGTAAAATTAACGCTAAATGATGAAAGATTAAGATGAAAACAAACAATCTAACCCAAATTAGCCTTCGAAATGATCCAATTAATCACCGGATGCAAGGCTTTTCATTACGAATTTCCGAAGACGAAGTTTGAAGTTCAAGATGGCAATTCTCCTTTATCTTTCGATTAAACTCTGATTTCATACATTCAATTGAAGCGGAAATGAGTCAAGAACAACAAGAAACAAACTGCACGCGATTTGATGGAGTAAACACGATGAATTTGATTATTGATCACGGACGCCTTCTTCCGTCGCGAAGAACTCGTTTTTAAAGCACGAGAAAGATCGTCAACCGTTCGATGAAGAATCCATCGCGATCAACGGTCGCGATCACGCGTCTGTTGATCGAATCGTCGCGTCTTGTGATGATCGTCGGATCCTAATCGTGTGGTTTAGATTTGATTGGATGTCCATCTGATGCGAATAATCTGGACCGTTATAATTCTCGATCGGATGGCTGCGATTTATTCACTTAAGTGAATATATAAGCACGTGCTTGATTTTTGATCGTGTGGACCTCGTGTCCACTGCATCCACACGCGCGATTGATTGCGCTTTCCATTCGACGCTCCACGATATGCCATGCGTCCTGCATCGAAGAAATCAATGGGACTTTAGTCCCACACGTAGAAAATAACGGGAATCAATCGGGTATATATGGTACGCGGTTATTATACGATTAATAATCTGTCTTCTGATAATCGGAAGACCTATATACTTTATAAAATAATATATATAGTAGTTATAAATACGCGTCCAAATTAATTCAAATTTATTTTGTTGGATCAGAAATTGAATAATATATCATTATAAAAAGTCAAATTATTAAAATAGTACGAGAATAAATTATACTTAATTTAATACATTTATGTATCTTATAAAAAAACTTTATAAAAATACATAAATGTAAATAAAGATTTTTCTCTTATATTTTCACTCTCAAAACATGATTATGATCTCAATTATAATTATGATTAAAGATTATAATGTTTAATTATGTATAATAATCCATAAATGAGTATATTTTAAGATCATAACATGAAATAATACAAAATGATAGAAATATGCTTAAAATATGATAACATGCATATATTTGGAGTGATTAATGCCTTTAATTGCATTAATAATCATGTAAATTAATGTCAAAATAGCATGTTATCAGTTTCCTGACGCAGACCTCTAGGATCTTGGTCAGGTGAGCAAGACAAATCTCATAATCGTTTCCAAAGATGGAGAAATTTTCCATGAAAACTTCCAAGCTGTCGCCAAGAATGTCAGAGAAGATTGCCGTCATACATCGTTGAAAGGTCACGGGGGCGTTGCACAGTCCGAATGGCATGCGTCTGAAGGCAAATGTGCCAAAGAGACATGTAAACATCGTCTTCTCTTAATCGTCTGGATGAATTATAATCTGGTTGTAGCTTGAATATCCATCTAGAAAGCAAAAGTAGCTAGATCCTGCCATTCGGTCTACGATTTGGTCAATGAACGGTAGAGGGAAGTGGTCCTTCTTCGTTGCGGAGTTTAACTTCTAGTAGTTGATGCAGACTCTCCATTTTGTCGAAAGACGTGTCTAGATCTCCTTGCCTTTCTCATTCGTCATGACCGTTACTCTAGCTTTCTTTGGAACAACGTACATCAGACTCACCCATTGGCTATCAGATATGGGGTAGATGATTTCGGTGTTTAGCCATTTAAGAATTTCTTTTTTCACGGCCTCCCATACCTTCGGGTTGAGTCGTCTCTGGGCCTCCCTGATGGGTCTTGACTCATCCTCTAGGAAGATGCAATGAGTGCATAGTGAGGGGTCCAACCCCTTAAGGTCCATCAGGGTCCAACCGATTGCATCTTCATTCCGCCTTAATACATCCAGTAATTGTTTCTCCTACTTATTATCCAACTTGGACGAAATAATTACCGGCTTTGGTTTCTCTTCATCAAGGAAGGCGTATTTGAGTGTAGATGGGAGAGTTTTGAGCTCCAAGGTAGGCTCGTCCTTTGGTAGCTCTTCAAATCTTGCTTCCTTGTCGATCATCATCACTTCTTCTATGCAGGCATCAATATCCTGGTCGTCGGCAAAGTCGATGGCGCCCGAGTCCTCGGAAGCTCGTGAAGGGTATTTCATAAGCTTGTTGATGTCGACCTTCACGGTGTGCTCTCCCACCTTGAGAATTAATTCTCCTTTCCCTCAGTCTGTGATGGCTTTTGTGGTAGCTAGGAAGGGTCGTCCTAAGATGATCGGGGCTTGGCTAAGCTCCTTAGTTATTTTCATATCGACGACTAGGAAATCTACCTGGAAATAACAATCTTCTATCCTTACAATTATATCTTCTACTAGTCCATGTGGTTTCCTTACCGATCCATCTGCTAAGCATAACTTTAATAAGAAAGATTGCAACTCCCCTACATGATGATGATCGAATACAACTTTAGGGAGGATGTTAATACTAGTTCCGGTATCTAGCAAGGATCTAGTAAGGGACATTCCTCCTATTTCACTCGTTATCATGTGTGCACCTGGATCTCTCTTTTTAATCGGTAAGGCATTCATCATGATGGAACTCACTGTCTTACTAAGTTGGATCCTTCTAGGATTTCTATGGGGTGTGCATATACCTTTGAGAAATTTGGCATAGGAAAGGATATGCTTGATAGCATCAATTAAAAGAATGGTAATGGTTACCTTCTTTAAGGCGTCTAGTAGATGATCATCGGATTCATTATTCTTGGCTTTAGGGCAATTAAGTGCTTGAGGATAAGGCACATGGGGCTTGTATGTGTCAGGGTTAAGTTCGGCCTTTGTTTGTTCTTCCTCGTCCTCCGAATCACTGTCGTGCTCGACGATAATCGGTGTTTCTTCTTCTTCGATCGGGCCTTGGTGGATAGGATGATCCTTGTATGGATCCGGTAGGTCTTTGCCACTCCGAAGGCTCGATATTACTAATGTCGTTTCCACAGCCTCCTCGTCGACGTGTACATGGTTGATATTATGCGTCTGGCTCGACAAAGGCCCCTTGATTCCTCGAGTTAGCTGTGGCCTGCGAGGGTAGTTGGTCAGTAAAAGTTACTTGCTTACCCTTCTTATCGGTCGTCGATTGGACGTTTGTCTTGACGAACTCTTGTATTTCTTCCACGCGAGAGTTCATCCGCTTCATTTGCTCCATTAATTGCGAGATTGCGCCGAGGATTGGATCGGATGCCGGTGCAGTATGGTGTGGAGCTTGCGTGTAAGCTTGCGATTGCGTCGGTGGGACGAACGAAGACTGTCTTTGGTTTGTGTAGGGTTGTTGATGTTGTTGCTAACCACTATATGATGGAGGATAGGGTTGATCGTTGTTCCTCTTAAATTCTGCAATCTGCGAAGGATTATTAAAAACAAGGGTTTTATAATAGTTAGGGTATTGACAAAGCCAGACCGCGAGGTTGTTGAAATCACACAGTCATGTGTCAGAACAAAGTCCAAACTTACCAATTTTATGAAATTAATTCAAATTGAGGGGTATAATGGTAAATATGGGTCGAATCCACAAGGAATTAGGGAAATTCTTGATGATCTCTTTGAATTTGATTAAATCGGATGATGAATCAGTGATAGAAATTAGGGAAAATGGTATTTTATCAAAGATGACTTGATGAAAAATCCAAGGAATCAAAAATCAATAAATTTGACTTTGATTTCGCAGAGAAATTGAAGATTGAAGAGAGGTGATTTTTCTGAAACATAAAATCATGAAATTACCAAAATTAAGAATGAAATTCACTTAAATTACGATTCTAAATTGAAATTAAAAGCTAAACGAAGATAGATTAGGATAAAACACGATCTCTAACCCACAATTGCGATCGAATTGATCCAATTAATCGCCGACATGAAGGCTATTCATCAAAATCCAAAAATCGATATTCCTGGAGTTCAAGCGTCGATTTCATCCTCGTAGATCGTCGAAATCTTGATCTTAAGCACTCCTCGGACGCGGAAATGAGTTTAGAAGCGATTAGGATCAAGAGATTCAAGAGATTTGGTGTCTAAACAGTTCGATTAAGTCGAATTGCTCTCGAATGCCTTATAATCTCGAAGAACATTTCAATTTATAGGGTAATTTGGGCATAACCATCCAATCTCCATTTAATCTGCGATCAATGGCTATGATGAAACGCATCGGATGCGAATCATTACCCTTAATTTGTGGTCGTTGGATTGCTGATCGACGCTCAAGATGAAGCCACATTACAAGAATTATAAAAACGCATCAAACGGTTGCCGTCGGATCACGATCGGATGTTTCTGATGCATTTTTGTCGGTTTAATCTGAGCCATTATAACTCCTCTTGATCAACGGCTCTGATTAAATCATTTATAAAATGATTTACCGACGAATCTTGTTGCGCCACATACCCTCCTCTTTAAGTGAAGATCAACAGCCTTAATTCGTCGCGTGATCGGACACTCCATAGGCTGCCACGTTGCCTCCTCGCATCGACCGTTGATCGCGACACGATCGGATGGTCCAGATCACACCACGTCACCAATGCGTTGATAAAATTCGGAAAACTCGATTTTAAATTAGAATTATCGATTTTTAATTCCGAAAAATCCTTAGAAATTCATAAAAAATTTAGAAATTTTTTGAAAAATCCCTAAAAATTAGAAAATTCATATATTTTAAAATATAACTCCAAATTAACCCAATTTTCTTTCATTTGATCAGAAATTTAATTATCTATCATTCTAAACAGTCAAATTAAATAAATAACAAGAGGTTTAATTTATATTTTAAAATATATTCATTTCTTTAAGATTTTAACTTTAGAAAATTACATGAATGTTTATAAAAATGATTTCTCTCATTATTTAACTTTAAAAACTACTTATAATCTCTAGTAAAGATGGGTTATAAAATTATTTATCTTTAATTCATCATAATTAACCCTAAATTAAAGTGTTTTGAGATTATGATGACTTTTTCATAGAATGATAGATAAATACTCATAAATATGATAACATGCATAGGAATGAAATCTTTTATGCCTTAATATGCATTAATAATCATGTATTATCATGTCTAATTAGCATATTATCAGACCTAGACATGTTTTATTCAATTCTTAGTGGTCCAATGTTAGGGGAACTTAAAATGGTGTAAGGAAATCAGGGGGGTGTATCCACCTTGTTTTTCCCCCAATTTCTTTTTCTTATTGGGCCTTTCCTAAGGCCCAATCATTGTAAGGGCCCATTTAGGCACATTTCCTAACCCTACCTATAAATAGGGTTAAGATAGGTAGGGTTGGGCGGTCCAGGTCACGGTCTAGTTTTTGGCACACCATTCAGTCCACATCTGAATTCGGTCTCGGTCTCGGTCCACCTCGGTCATGGTTCGGTTCGGTCTTAACTTCGGTCTCTCTTGACCATGCATATGCGTACCATGGATATGGTTGAATTATCACTCTCAAAATGCTACCAAACTGTTGGACTGGTAGGATCATATCATATGTACTCTCTCTCTCTCTCTCTCTCACTCTCACACACTCTCTCTCTCTCACGCTCACTCTCTCTCTCTCTCTCACTCACTCTAACTCTCACTCTCACTCTCACTCTCTCTCACTCTCACTCTCACTCTCACTCTCACTCACTCTCTCTCTGGGAAAAACAATCTCGTTCTTCACTCTCCCTCCAACAAAGCCTGTCTACGTGAACTTCTTTTCCAGTTCATCCGGTAACTTATTCTCTCTCGCAAGTCCGATCTCCATGAACTCAGGTAATATATAGGGTTTTGTCTTTCTGTTGTATTATTTTCTGCCTCATCTTGTGGTTGAACTAAGTCTCCGGCTCTAGAAGAGCTGATCGGGGATTTTTGTTCGATGAAAGAAGCTGTCGAGTGTAGTTATGCTGGCAATGCTGACGAATGCATTTTGTACTATTTGTGCAGTAAAATCATAGTGTTCCGGAATCTATTTCGATTTTCATTGATACCGGTTACTTTTGGATGAGATCATTAACATGAGTTTTCGCGTTTATTTAGGGAATGGTCATGAATGAGGACAAAAATAATAAATTCTTAGGTCTCATATGCACGTTTCAATCTCTCTCTCTCTCTCGGGGGTCAAAAACTCCCTCTACATAAAAATATAATCACCGTCCACGGAGAAAGAACTTGGAAAAACAATCTCGTTCTTCACTCTCCCTCCAACAACTGATATCTCTGCTTTGATCGTCTTCATCCAAAGATTCAACAAAGTCTGCTTCAGATCTGCGAGTAGATCGGGTCAATCGGCGCAGCAAAGCGACGCCTTGATAGAGAAAGCACCGCCCATCTCCCCGTTGACCTCCACTTTGATCTCGTTTGCATCTTGTGGAACCTTGACTCCTTGACTTATCTCCGTCGTGTTGGAGTTGAGTGCCAACCACTGTGCCAAAAGCTATAGCCAGTAGCAATGGCGCAACTCTTCCTCCTCTTTCTCTCTCAAGGCAGGATGTTGACTTCCAACACTCCCCCTCAACATCTGCCACATGGCCTACACACTGATGAGTCACAAATATTAGTGATAAAACATGCTTTTGTAATGAATTTTTGATGCAATCCTTTATGTTTATTCGCATGTTTTATCTACAATCTAGCATGACATGGTGATTTTTATGAATTTCAGACCTTGCTTTAAACCTATGCGTACTTATGTATTTTTTAAAAAGAATTTGAAGGCTTAGGTGGAGGCATGAACCCAAGGAGATAGGGGAGACAGTCCAAGCAATGTGGGAGCAGCCCATGAAGATGTCAAGAGAGGAGAAGAGAGGCCCATTAAGACCCAAAAAGGGGCAAGAGAAGAGGATCCAGATGGCTGAAGCCGGGAGATCCAATGGCCCATTTTTCTTCTCTCTTTTCCGATTTAAAGGCTTAGGGTTCCTGGAGAAGAAGCCGTCATTTTGATTCAGTCCATTTTTGGAAGCCGACGTGCAACTGTTTCGGTGTCCCTCTTACCCAAGTAAGAGCTAGGAAGAAGGAGAGCGTCCAGATCTGCTGGAGAGGAGGAGAAGAAGGGTCCCTCAGGCCTCGACGGGTGTGACACGAGGTTCCTCTCTTCCACTCTCCTCCTCGTCCTCTCCTTCCTCCCCTTTTTACGTAGGTTATCTCGGTGGCAGATCGCCCACTTGCAGAGCTCCCGCGCCACCGGCTTCCTTCAAGTTTAGATCACTGCAAATCTCATTTCGGGGAGACCACGATTTTGGAGAGGTCGCTTCATCGCTGCTGCCCGCCGGCAGCAACTACTGTCCTCTTATTTTAGAAAAACAACAATACACTCCACTCCTCACGATACTATTCAGCATGTTTCTTATTTAGTTTGATTGTTTTTTTATTTTTTTTTGATCCGCACAACTCCTCTAGAATCACTGCACTTCTGCCGCTCGCCTGAAGGGGAGAGATTACCCGAAGCTAAATTCAGAGATCAGTTTTGAGAGATCGGTTTTGAGAAATTGAAGATCGATTTTGCGATATCGATTTTCAGGAAGTGATTTCCGAAGTCGAATTTTTTTGGAAAAACTTCATAAGAGAACTCCCTTCCCCTTCGTTTCGCTCCCAATAGTCCTCGCATTTCTCCCTTCATGGCATGAATATTTCTTCTAGGAGTGTTCCGCCGCTAGTGCGGAGCGAGACATCTGCCTAAAAGCTGAATGCGGAAATCGGATTTGAATAGAAAGAGATTTCCATTTCAGTTACATTTTTCCGCCGTCGATGCTTGGGATTTCCATATCAGCTCGCGTTTTCCACCGCCGACACACTGAGATTTCCACTTCAGCTTACGTTTTCCGCCGCCAACGCCTCATCTCGGGGTTTCGCCTCCCCGCATCACCTCATTACGCCTCGTTTCAGTCGTCTCTCTCTCTTCCCCTTCTCTATAATATATTCCTCTCCTTTATAATATTATAGTCCTCCCCTTTTAGCATATTATATTAGATTCCATATTAATATTTCTCTCTTTCTCTCACCATCGCGAAATCAAACTCTTTGTACGCATTCTCCCTATTTTTCTAGTTCTCCTCATTCGACTCACGACTTAATTAGTGAGTGAAAATCTGTTCTCACTTCTTACCCCATTTTCTCTATTATCTCTCCCTACTTGTTTTATTTTTCCTACTCACTTCTTCTAAGTGTCTTACCTTCTTGCCTTTACCAAACAACTCTCTTTAGTCCATTTTCTCGTAATCTAATTCCTTGATTTCCGGTACATTTGCCAAGACCTAATATCTCCTCACTTACTAAAATTCTTAAGAATTCTGCTTCAGAGCATTAAAATTCACTAGCTAGACACCCGCTCCCTGTGGATCGACCCTTACTTGCCCTAAACTCGTGAGGTTATAAATGTGTTGCGTAAGCTTAAAGACTCACACGACATGACAATTTTCGAGATTATTTCTAAATAGTTATTATCACATTTTGAGCTTATCACACACACAGTTACGCCCCACTTGGACTTGGCCCAACACAGATGTTAGCCGCAGGATTTGAACCCTCAACCTCGGCTCTGATACCACTTGATGGAGTTAAGCGCCTACCACTGTGCCAAAATACCACACATCACAATTGACATCATCTCCATTCCCTTAAAGCAATCTTTCACTGAATTCTCTATCGATAGAATCATTAAAAGCCGATTCTTCATCAGATTCTTCCACTAAATTCACTTTCTCTTCTTTCCCTTTCTTCTTCTTCTCAGCATGACACTCATCAGCAAAGTGGCCCATCTTTTGACAGTTATAACACTTTATCTTTGATTTATCAAAAGGCTTCTTCTCACCTTCATCAATTTCCTCCTTTTGCTGTCTTCCTCTTCCACGCCCTCTGCCTCTTCCTCTTGAAGTCTGACCTCTATCAGTCTTCTTTGTCATCTTGGATGCTTTTGACAATAATGCTTGCTCCTCTTCACGATTGTCTCTTTCAATTTGCCTTGATTCATGCACACGCAATGATCCGAGCACCTCTTCAAGCTTTGTCATAGGTTTGATAGTGCCAATATGCTCGAGAGAGAGTTAATGTGTCAAACTTCTGTTGTAAAGATCTCAGAAGTTTAGATACAACATCCTTTTTCTTCAAGATTCTCCCCCAAATCTCTCGGTTCGAGATAAAACTTTCAGTAAATCTTAAACTGTACTCACTCACCTTTTCATCCTTCCGCATGGACAAATTCTCGAATTCTCGCCTCAAGAATTGAATTCTTGATTGAACCACATGCTCTGCACTGACGTGTAGTTTCTTTAGGGATTCCCAATTTTCTTTTGCCGTTTTCTTTATATCCATTTGAAAACTTGCAGATTCGGGAATCGAACTAAGAGTCGCTGACAACGCCAACCGATCTTTCTTCCGGTTTTCTTCTTCTCCTCCAATCACTTCCCACAAACCATGCCCCTCTAGATAGACCTCCATTCGCATTGCCCAGAGACGATAATTCGTATCCGATAAAATGAAATTAGAATTTGTCACCTGGTTTTCTAATTTCTGCAGAATACCCGTTGATGACGAGCTCGCCTCTCCGATCTTCCGCGGCATCTCCACAGGTAGATCGCAACGCTGTGACACCACTTGTTGGAGTTGAGCGCCAACCACTGTGCCAAAAGCTATAGCCAGTAGCAATGTCGCAACTCTTCCTCCTCTTTCTCTCTCAAGGCAGGATGTTGACTTCCAACACGTCGTATTGTTTCTTAGCTCCTTTAACTTGCTAATAACCTCTGTCAGTAACGCTGCCTTATCCATCTGTAGAGAGAGAGAGAGAGAGAGAGAGAGAGAGAGAGAGAGAGAGAGAGAGAGAGAGAGAGAGAGAGAGAGAGAGAGAAAGAAGATGAAGGAGAGAAAGAAAGATATGGGAAAGGATAATTGTTTACACCTTGCAAGTGTCGGGGATTATAGTTCTGAGAGTGGAGAGATGGGCGTTGATTCTCTCTGTACGCCTTCTCTTGGCCTCGCTGTGGCTCTTTAGCACCATAGTTAAACGGGTCTTTTCGATGGTTTCCTCGGGCGTTATTCTCTCTCCTCTATCTCTGTCGAAGACGAGAGCAGATTGTGCCGTCAGACCGCCATGAACGACTCCTTCGGGGAATCCCTGCATCACTTGAAAATCTCCAAAGTGATCATCCGAGCTCGAAGAAGCGAGGAATCGAGAAGGCGCCGAGAAGGAAACAACATCCCTGCTGTCACCGGTGACGCGACGATCAACTAGGCTGAGGGTGGAAGAGGACCGCCCTCTTCTTGTGGACCGCCAACTAAGAGAGAAGAGGACCGCCCTCTTCTTGCGTGAATGCGGGAACGCGGGGATTTCGCCCTCTTCAAAAAATTATTCGGTCCAGGACTGAATAATTTAGAGGACCGGACCGAAACTAGACCGAGACCGGTCCTGCCCATTTCGTAGGACCGACGGTCTCAGTTCGGTCCGGTTGACCGACATTCGGTTGGTCTTTGCCCTTCTCTAAAGATAGGGCATTTTCCCTAATCGATGAATTTGAGAAATCACCTGATGTGATGACACCTTCCTTCCCTCCTCGAAACCCCCATGAAAATCCCCCTCCCCTTGACCTTCATTGACACATGAGGGTTGAGGGTTGAGCCCCGGCTCCCTTCTAACCCTTCGAGCCTGCAGGATGAGCAGGGAGCCCTGCACTCCCCGCCTAACCCAAAAGGGTCTCGACGCCAGTCGAGTTCCGATCTCGCCGCAGGCGTGATCGCCCTCTTCACGCGCACAATGCCCCTGAAACCCCAGCGACCGCACAATCTCTACCCTTGCGCGCAGCCACCTCGTCTCTGCCAGCAACTGCCCGGTCAAGTACCGCCTCCGTGCCCCGTCATCCTTGCCACACACATTGTTGCACGCAGTCCAACTTGCCATGTTCAGCTGTCCTCCTCCGCACGCGCCTCTAACGGATCAAGACCGAGTGGTCGTCAATTGCACATGGTCAACAGTAAAAAATTATTCTAAACTTACCAATTTGATGAAAATATCTCGAATTGAGGGGTATAATGGTAAATAAGGGTTGAATCCACAGGGAATTAGGGAAATTTATGATGATCTCTTCGAATTTGATCTAATAGGACGATGAATCGATGATAGAAATTGGGGAAAATGGTAGATTATGAAAGAGAACTTCAAGACGATTCCAGGAATCAAAAATCATTGAATTTGACTTTGATTTCTCGGAGAAATTGAAGATCGCAGTGGGATGAAATTTCAGAAACGTTAAATCGCGAAAATACAAAAGTTAAGCTTGAAATTAATCTAATTTTCTAATCTAAACTGAAATTAAACACTAATGGATGAAATATTAGTAAAAACCGCCTCCACTAACCCATAATTGCAATCAGATTAACCCAATTAATCACCGGAATCAAGGCTTTTCATCAAATATCTGAAAATCACGATCTTGGAGTTCAAGCGTCAATTTCTTCCTCATCGATCATCCAAATCTTGATCTTAAGCACTCCGTGGATGCGGAATTGAGTCAAGAAGAGGTTAGGATCTAGAGATTCAAGAGATTTGGTGTCTAAATAGATCAATTTGATTGATTTGCTCTTGAATGCTTTACAAATTGGAAGAACATCTCAATTTATAGGGATTTTGGGCTCTGATGAAACGGTCCATCGTGAACTGTTATGATTAAGTCCGGTCCGTTGGATTGCCGATGGACGTGCGAGATGTAGCCACGTCGACATGCGTTTTAAAACGCTTTGAAACGATCGCCTTTGGATCGTGATCTGACGCCTCCGATGTGTTTCTCGTGCGTTTAATCTCTCATAACATGCAATCTTAACATGATAAAACATAATTATTAATGCAAAATAAGGCATAAAACATTCCATTTATATGCATGTTATCATACTTTGAGTGCATTTCTATCATTCCATGCAATTTTCTGTTATAATCTCAAAATGCGTTAATTTAGGGTTAATTATGATGAATTAAAGATTAAAGATTTTATAACCTATCTTTACTTGAGATTATAAAAGTGGTTTAAAGTTAAATGATAAGAGAAATCATTTTTATGAACATTCATTTAATTTTCTAAAGTTAAAATCTTAAAGAAATGAATGTATTTTTGAAATAAGAATTAAATCTCTTTTTATTTAAATAATTTGAATTTTTAGAATGATAGATAATTAAATTTCAGATCAAATGAAAGAAATTTGGATTCATATGGATTTGTATTTTGAAAGTTATGAATTTTCCAATTTTTAGGGATTTTTTTTCGGATTTTTCTGATTTTATTTTCGATTTAAATCATTTAAAATAATTAAACAAAGAGTAAAAAAGGGGTTAATATTCGCGCGGGCCACGTGGATGCGACGTGGCACTCAGGGCCACGTGGCAGCGCCACGCTGGCCCATGCGAGCGCCTCCGTGGCGCAGAGATGACACGTGGGCTGTATTTTTATTTATATATATATATATATATATATATATATAGTTGGGTTATATTACATATAGTCTCCCGATTATCGGGAGAGATTTATTAACCCCTGATTCCGTCGCCCTTTATATACCCGATAGCTTCTGTTTATTTTTATTGTGTAGGAATATGTTCCACACATTTTTCTTTTAATTGTAGGCCACGTGGATCAACGCTAGGCGTCGGATCGGCGGCGCCTTGGAAATCCGCGCGTCGATCGCGTGGACGCGCGGACCACCGATCGATCATCGCGCACGTGCCTTTTAAACAAAGTTAAAACGACCATCAAATGCATCTGAAGCGTTAGATCGCGATCGAACGGACACGTTTTCACGCTTTTTATAACACATATCGCGAGGATTAATCCAGAGCGTCCATTCTAGATCGGAAGGCCGAAATCTAATCGTAACGGTTCGCCGTTATGCATTCATCTGGACCGTTGATGGAGATCGAAACGCACCGATCAGACGGTTACGCCTAATTTGCCTATAAAATGAAGTGTTCTTCAAAATTGTAAGACATTCTTGGATGATTTCGCTTAATCGACCCATCTACACCCTTCAATCCTTGAATCTCTCACTTCTAATCTCTTATAGACTCGATTCCGCGTCCACGGAGTGATTAAAAGTGAGATTTCATCGATCGATCAAGGAGAATTTGTCTCTTGAACACCGATGTTCACGTTTGAATTCGCGGAATGAATAGCCGTCGATCCGGCAATCAATTGGATCGATTCGATCGTTATCTCGGGTTAGAAAAAAAGTTTTCCCTCTAATCTATCGTCATGTATCATCAATTTTTAGTTTAGGATCTTAATTTAGCTTAATTTAGTTTTTAATTTCGGTTTATGATCTTCCGATTTTCAGAAATTTCGTCCCACTTCACTCTTTGATTTCTCCGCGATTACTAATCCAAATTGAGTGATTTTTGATTCCGTGGATACATCTTTGAGTTATCTTTCTAATTCTACCATTTTCCCTAATTTCTCACCTCAATTCATCATCCAATTTGATCAATTTCTAAAAGATCTCTCGAAAATATCTTAATTCCTTGTGGATTCGACCCTTATTTACCATTATACCCCTCTATTTGATATTAAATCCTTAAATTGGTAAATTTGGAAATATTTTTGACACGAGACCATGTGAAATCAACGACCTCGCGGTCCCGTCTCGTCAATCTTGACCATTATAACTCGTGAGATCAACGGTGTGGATTAAACGCGATCCGTTGAACCCCGATTAAGCCACGTGTCCATCTGATTTAAGGGAAAATCAAGGGCCACGATTTCACCGCGCGATCGGACATCCCTTACGCTGCCACATTATTGCTCGCATCAACCGTCCGATCGCGAAGCGATCGGATGGCTCTGATTACGCCATGTCACATGCGCATCATAAAATATTCAAAAAATTGATTTTAAATTAGAAAAATCAATTTTTAATTCCAGAAAATCCTTAGAAATTCATTGAAAATTCATAAAAATTTAAAATTTTTTTGGAAAAATCCCTAAAAATTAGAAAATTCATAACTGTCAAATATAACTATGAATTAATCCAAATTTCTTTCATTTGATTCGAAATTTAATTATCTATATTTCTAGAAAGTTAAAATTAATAAATAATGAGAGTTTAAATTTATATTTCAAAAATACATTTATTTCTTAAAGATTTTAACTTTAGAAAATTCAATAAATGTTCATAAAAATGATTTCTTTCACTATTTTAACTTTAAAAACACTTATAATCTCAAGTAAAGATGGGTTATAAAATTATTTGTCTTTAATTCATCATAATTAACCCTAATTTAAAGTATTTTGAGATTAGAATGACTTTTTCATAGAATGATAGATAAATATTCATAAATATGATAACATGCATAGGAATGAAAGCTTTTATATATAAATATGCATCAATAGTCATGTATTATCATGTATAATTAGCATGTTATGAGCCACACATGTTTCGGCTGAGCATAACAAGGCCACCAGCCACAACGGCCGCCATCCCCGCGTGCGCTCACCCCAAGACGCCTACCATCAGCCGGAAGCCCACATACGCACTGTCAGTCTTGTTGCCCTCTGCCGCCCGCCAGCTACGGAGCTGCCATTGCCCTGAGCTTCGGCCTCATCCCCACAGCCACCCACGTGCTCCAGCACATAACTCTTGGGGTGTGGTCTTTAGCGATCGGCTCTCCTTCCTCATAAATTGGAGAGTTGATTGAGCCAGACCGTTTGGTCGTTGTCGTCGAAAGTGTCTCAAGCGATGCTCCTTCCAATGACACATTGAGACGGTTTGATCACTAGCACGTTGGTGATCTCGGGTCCATCCAAGGGCTAGGCTATCTATTTTGCAAGTCGACTCGCTGCCAGGTTACCCATTGCTACACGTCACGACCGATCGGGCCACGACCGCACAGTTTCGCTCGCAGTCATCCCTTTGAGTTTTAGTTATTTCTTTCAGTGCCTTCCGAGTGCTCTCCACCGCCGAGCTAAGATAGTGGGATTATGGGTTGGAGTTATAGATAGGGTTTATGCTCAATTTCGGTGCCGGTCAGGCGGATCCAAGGTGCATGCACGTTGCGGTCGTAACCGCGCTATCGCCATTTTTGTTCCCCCAAACCCGTGTTATTGGGAGTTTAGAACATCCCCTTATTCCCCTCACCATCGCGTTGGTGATCTGGGGTCTAACCACGGTCTAGGTTATCTATTTTGCAAGTTGACTCGCCGCCGGGTTACTCATCGCTACACGTCACGACCAACCGAGCCATGGCCCTGCAAGTTCACTTGTTGTCGTCCCTATGAATTTTAGTTATTTCTTTCACTGCCTTTAGAGTGCTCTCCACTGCCAGGCTAAGATAGTAGGATTACGGGTTGGAGTTATAGATAGGGTTTCTGCTCAGTTTCGGTGCTAGTCAGGCAGATCCAGGGTGCATGCACATTGCGATAGTAACGGTGCTATCGTCATTTCTGTTAACCCCCGGAACCCTGGGTTATTGGGAGTCTAGCACATCCCCTTATTACTCTTACTGTCATTCATCAGACATTCATGCCCGTTGTCGTGGTGTTTATGGTTCTCGTTGATTTTCACACTTCGCATGGCACGCATTGCATACACTAGTTAGGGTTTCCTACCCATTGAGATGGAATGGTTGACGATCCCGACCCGCAGTTCCACATTAGTTTATCTATCATTATATGTAAATTGAGTTATAATATCAAAATACACTAATTTAAGGATAATAATGATCAAATTAAGACAAATATTTTTAGATTAGATTATCCCCATTTTTGTTTGAGATTATAATTTGGTTTTAATGTTAAATAATAAGAGAAAAAAACTTTTTATACACTTATTTATTTTCTAAGTTTTAAATTATAAAATATAAAAGAAGTGAGTGTATTTTTAAAATAAAAATTTATTCTCTTGTTATTTATTGAATTTGAATTTTTAGAATATAGATAATTTAATTTCTGATCCAACAAAATAAATTTGGATTATTTTGGAGTTGTATTTTGAAAGTTATGAATTTTCTAATTTTTAGGGATATTTTTGGAATTTTTCTCATTTTTTATGAATTTAGTTCAATCGTGTGCTGATGTGGTAGCTGATGTGGCACGGACCAAATAGCGGCACCACGTGGCGGCATATGAGAAAGCCACGTGTCACACAACATATATATGTACGTGAGTATGAGTGCGCATGTGTGTGCATGTGTGCGCGTGCGCGCGCGCGTATGTGTGTGTGATTAATGAGAAAACACCCTTTTCAGGATTTTCGCTATCTTGTCAATTACACAGGACTTATATATTCGTTGAATCGCTTGATTTTTCATCCGTCGAATCGCTTTCTATTTTTTTATGCGCAGGTGATGTGGCATCATGTGGAGCGTCTGATTCGCCCATTAAATCATAGCCATTGATCTTCACTTATGTGGGGGGTATGTGGCGCGTAACAATTCGTCGATGAATCATTTTAAAATGGTTTAATCTCAGCCGTTTATCTAAGGAGTTATAATGACTGAGATTAAAACTGTTTGAACGCATCAAAAGCATTAGATCAAGATCAGACGACAAGCATTTCATGCGTGTCTTCTTCACGCGTGATGTGGCGAAATCTCAGTGGTTCATCTTCGATTCAACGACCGCGATTTAAGCGTAACGATTGGCATATATGTGTTTCATTATAGCCGTTGATCAAAGATTAAATGCCGATCTGACGGTTACGCCCAAATCTCCCTATCAATTGAGACATTCTTCAACGATGTAAAGCATTCTTGGATATTTTCAAGTAATCAAATTGTTTATATACACCACTATCCTTAAATATCTTGCTTCCCTTTGCTTCTAGACTCATTTACGCGCTTGAGGAGTGTTTGAAAGTGAGATTTCGTTGAGAGAATAGGGAGAAATTGATTCTTGAACACCATCGATCGACTTTGAATTCGCGAAATGAAAAGCCTTTGATCTGACAAAAAAATTAGATCAATTGGAGCACTATATTGGGTTAGAAATTGTTTTTCGTCCGTAATCTTTCTTCTCATAACATTAGATTTTAATTTTGAATCGTAGATTAAGTCAATTTCAATTTTAATTTCAATTTTCTCTCTCTTCATGATCCGATTTTCTATCTAATTTTCACTTGTCGATTTCTTCGCGAATCTTGATCCAAATTCTGCGATTTTTTATTCCCTATATTTGCCTTCAAGTTATCTTTTTAAAAATATCAAAATCTCTAATTTTTCACCTCATTTCATCATCTGATTTGATCAAAATTTAAAGATTTCTTTAAAAATATCTTAATTCTCCGTGGATTCGACCCTTATTCACCACTAGACTATTTAATTCATGATTATTTCTCTAAATTGATAAGTTTGGTAATTGTTTGGATGCTTATCTGCATGTTTTCAACGACCTCACGGATTTGCTTCGTCAACTACTCTATTGAACTATTCTCTGGTCTCCTTTAAGCTTTTATAGACTTCCTATAGGGTCTTAATCTCCACCCTTTTGATTTCCCACGTTTCTTAGAAAACCAAAAGGGTGGGGTGAGTGGTGGAGCCATGTTTAAGAGAGAGAAAAATGGAAGATAGAATAGGAAGAGAGTCAAAAGTGAGATTTCAAAAAGAGAGAATAGTAAGATTAGGGGGAGAGAGAGAGAGAGATCATGGGTCATAAAGAGTGAAAAATGGGATAAAGGGACATTTTCTCCCTCTTCCTAGAAATGGTAAAGAGAGAGAGGAAAGCAGTATCCCTCTCTCTCCTTCTCTCTCGTAGAAATGCAAGAGAGAAAGACTTGGGAGGTAGTATTGAAACTCTTTCCCGATATCTCTCTCTTTATACAATTTATGGAGGGCGAGAGATCTTCAAAATGGTTGCTCAATGTTGGAAATCCAGAAATTTTCAAAAGTTCTTCCATCCACAAATTTTTAGAAAGGGAGGTGGTAATAGTAGTAGTAACATTTTGGTAATTAGATATGATAATACTACTTTCATGATTTCACTTATCCTAACTATCTAAAAAAGTTAATTTTATTCGTTCATTTCTCCACAGAAACCATGAACGACGAAAGCTAGATCATGGGGATGCGATCAATCATATATCATACACGTAACACGTTTTAGACTGGTCGAGAAACTGGATTTAGGCTTAGACTTGATCTTCACAAATGCTTTTAATCATGTATTTCTATATCTGAATGTTTTCAATCTTTTTTCCTCTCTTTAACGCATGTTTTTCATTTTCTATATCTATCTCTCTTACTTCTTCTTCTCTTCGAACGTGATGTAAACAATTGGTGCTGTCTGGGTGCCGTAGAGCTTCTCATAGAAATACATATTCGTAAGCTCATCAAGCATGACGTTGATTTTCTTTTTGCCATTAACAATGCCAGGTATTTGAGTATAATACTTTTTCGGATGAGTGAGAGAGAAGAGAGAGAGATGTCCCTCTTGTGCCCTTGAATGATACATCACGTGAGTGAGACTGACAGCGAGCTTGAACCGCGCTGGCACGCGAGCTAACATACTGGAAGTAGGATGCTCCCCGGGGATCAAAACCAGCTGCACCCATTGGTTTTCCGCCGCCGGAAAAGCCCTCTTACTACCTTGATACGGGGAACTCCGACACCTTCCCGATACCTCTTTCACCCTGTCTTTACAGATTTCTACGACCCACACCATTACGTTTCGAACCCTCCGAAAACCTCGCAGACGGAATCTGTAATTTTCGGACGCCAGGAAGGCCAAAACAATCAACCTTCTCCTTCAAATACATTTGCCACCAACCTTCACCACAGCCCGGTACGCAAGGTGTTAGCAGAGAAAGAGCAAAATGAGGGCTCAGTCGCTCATCTCCCAAAACCAGCTGAACTGCGCAAGATTCCGGTCAACGCCGGCGGTGGCAGTGGCAGCGCCGCCGTTTCGGGGCGCCGTGACGCATTCCATGCCGCCGGAGAAGATTGAAGTGTTCAAGTCTTTGGAGGGGTGGGCGTCTCAGTCGCTACTTCCTCTCCTGAAGCCTGTCGAGAAGTGCTGGCAGCCGCAGGATTTCCTTCCGGACTCGTCCCTCCCGACCGTTGACTTCTCGGAGGCCGTCCGATCGCTTCGCGAGCGCACCGATCTCCTCCCCGACGAGTACTTCGTCGTGCTGGTCGGCGACATGATCACCGAGGAGGCGCTGCCCACGTACCAAACAATGATAAACACGCTGGACGGCGTCCGCGACGAGACGGGGGCGAGCTCGAGCCCCTGGGCCACGTGGACTCGAGCGTGGACCGCAGAGGAAAATCGCCACGGCGATCTCCTAGCCCGGTATCTCTATCTCTCCGGACGGGTCGACATGCGCATGGTTGAGCGTACCGTCCAGTACCTGATTGGCTCGGGAATGGTGAGCTCCCTCAGACCCAATAGTCCATTACTCCTGAAGCTTAATGAAGTCAACCGAAATTTTGCAGGATCCGGGGACGGAGAACAACCCGTACTTGGGATTCGTTTACACGTCATTCCAAGAGAGGGCCACCTTCATCTCCCACGGAAACACTGCCCGTCTGGCGAAGGAAAGAGGCGACGCCGTCCTCGCCCGGATATGCGGGACCATTGCCGCGGACGAGAAGCGGCACGAGACGGCGTACTCGAGGATAGTGGAGAAGCTGCTGGAACTGGACCCGTCGGGGGCCATGCTCGCAATAGAGGACATGATGAGGAAGAAGATCAAGATGCCGGCCCACTTGATGACCGACGGGAAAGATCCGGATCTGTTCGATAATTTCGCCGCCGTGGCTCAGCGCCTCGGCGTGTACACGTCAAGGGACTACGCGGACATCGTTGAGTTTTTGGTGGGCCGGTGGGCCCTGGAGACGATGGAGGGACTCGGGCCGGAAGGCCGGAGGGCGCAGGAGTTCGTCTGCGGGCTGCCACAGCGGATCCGCAAGCTCCAAGATAGGGCGGAGGAGAGAGCACGCAGACATCCCCCCGGCGCTGTCTCCTTCAGCTGGATCTTCAACAAGGAGGTAATCGTGTAGGGTAGATTGGAGATGGTGAAGGATTGATATCTAGGCGCAAAAAGTTGCTATTAAAAAAAATAAAATAAAAGACGCGGAAGAGACCTTTACCACCTACTCTCTGGCTAATTATTTATTATCCAAACGTGCTGAGGTAAGTAACATAGGTGGGTCAGCCGAGGAGAGAGATGATGTCGGAGGCAATAGCGCAGAGCCGCACAAGAGACTTCTCCCTGGTGGCGAGCGCCGGAGGATAGGTCAGCTCTGGACTTAGCCTGAACAAGCTGTGGCACATGTCGGCGTACGCAGTCGCGGCGCCAACATGCATGGAGGCGAAGTCGTAGTCGTCGAGAGACAGGGCCTCTAGCGCCGATCGTAGCGCGGCGCGAGCGTCGGCGTAGCGGCCAGCGCAGCCCTGCAGCGCCGGGCTGAGGGCGGCGTCCCTCCTCTTCTTCACCAGCTGGGAGGTGTAAGACGAGGTCTCGGTGGCGTTGGAGATACCGAGGTTGATGACGATGACCGACAGCCCCTTGACGTCGGATTTAGAGCTCCTGGGATCGGACTGGAGGGACAAAACGCAGAGCTCGAAGAAACTCGTGCTGTTGCAGGTAGTCCGAATCAGGTCCGAATCGGGGAGATTCCTCCCGCGGCTTCTCGAAGGATGAAGGCCAAGATGAGTATGCTGATGATGTTACTCCTCGCCATGCGCTCTACACTCGGAGATGGGGGAAGAAAGGAGAAGAGGAAATCAGGGGAGAGTGGGAGACTTCAGCCGCCGTGGCAAGGCGGAAGGGTGTTTTAACATGTCTGTTCACCGCTCGTCGTTTTCTAGGTCACGGGCCTTTTAGATGACACAGACAGAACCGGACACGAGACAGTAAAATGGGCCAGTAAAATACTCGCTGGTCCGGTGGAGCGCATCAGTTTCGTTCTACGAGTGCGCATCTACTCTTCACCTTGACGACTTTTCAAAGCTCATTCACTTCCGATAAATTCGTCCATATAAACAGTTTGTAGAAGGAAATAGGAAGATTAAAGCAAATAATTATCAAAATAATTCGCTTCATTGCGCATATCTACGGTGAGAATTTCATAAATTTTGTTTACAGGTGCGAGGAATTTATCATCGAAATCGGGAAAATGAAAGCAATAACTAAATCCTTCGCATTTTTTTCTTTTCAATCTTCATAGAATCGGTTAACCCCGGTCGATTCGTGAACTGACAAAATTGGAATGTTGATGCAATTTCTACAGAATGTCGATATCGTTCATAGGTCTAAAAATAGCATCAGATTCTCCTCTTAAATAATCGGGTGTAGGATTCCATGACTTTGAGACGGGAGTTTTCACTTCTCATCGTTACACTAATCAAAGCTCTCTCCTCCATTTCTGTTTCTCTGTGTCTATTCACCTCTCTCTGTGTGTCTATCTGTATGGTTGTCTGTTTGTCCATCTATATCTGTCCTTTTGTCTGTGTATCTATGCATCTATCTACCAATCAGTTTCTCAGTCTCTCTTCGACATGATCATCCATGAGATGACCAAGACAAAGGGATGTTAAAGGGACTCCGGTTATTTGGGTTTTTTTTTCTTTCTCATATGGGGACGTCTACTTTCTACGGTGATGATCAAAGATAAATCTGCATCTTGAACTTCGTCGATCGCTCTTTTAATTCGTTGTTAATCTTTTCTTAATTTAATAGTTTGGTCAATTTTATTTCAAGAAAGAGTAACTGATTTTATGCTAGATAAGTGTAAGAATCTATGCAAGAGTCAAGAAACAGACAGAAGAGACAACCGAAAGAATCCGCTGCAGCGGAAGTAGCCGGCGCCTGCCGGAGTAGGGCCTGCTGCGTTTGCGGCGATGGCCGGGCCCACCGCTAGCTCAGCGTATTCGCAGCTTTTCCGTAGCGAAGAAAGGGTCTGCCGGAGATTGACCGACATCCTTTACCACCCTCGACACGAGGGTACCTCGTGCTCTGCATCCCTTCAGAAAAATAATATTTCAAGATTCTCATTTTTCTCGATCGCCAGAAATGCGGACGAGAGTGGAAATAAATCTCGATACAACCTCTTGGATTTAAGATAGAACTGAAGTGGGCCGATTTTCTGCCTATCTGCGGGTCTTCCAAGCTAGATGGTCCGCTTGGATTATAACAAAGTTTCGGGATAATCTGTAGATTCTGAAGCTTCTCTTCGGCCGCGGCTGCGTCAGTCTCTTCACCGACAATCATTGACCGGTCCAAGAGTTCGGCATTATGGCTTCCACCCACAGTCTATAAAATCCCCGACTCACAGCTACCAAGTTCTAACCATTGTCGTCTTCTCTCTCTCTCGTTGCCCATCTAAACGGAGGCACCGCTTGTTCAGAAACTGCGAAAGATGATAAGCGGAGAGGACTTCTACAGCGTGATGTGTGCCATGGTGCCTCTCTACTTCGCCATGTTCATAGCCTACGGCTCAGTCAAGTGGTGGAAGATTTTCTCACCTGAGCAGTGCTCGGGAATCAACCGTTTCGTCGCAGTTTTCGCCGTGCCGGTGCTCTCCTTCTACTTCATCTCCCAAAACAATCCTTACCAGATGGACTTCAAGTTTGTCCTCGCCGACACTCTGTCAAAGATCGCAGTTCTCGTTCTACTGTCCGTTTGGGTCGTCTTCTCCAAAGGAGGGCTCGACTGGCTCATCACCATCTTCTCTGTAGCCACTCTCCCTAACACTTTAGTCATGGGTATCCCCTTGCTCCGCGCCATGTACGGAGACGTCACCCAGAGTCTCATGGTCCAGCTCGTCGTCTTACAGTGCATTATCTGGTAACTACTCCCCATCTATTTTCATCTTGTCGATTAAGAATTTTACACTTACAGGATATCTTCAGGTACACTCTGCTGCTCTTTCTCTTTGAATACCGGTCAGCTAAGCTGTTGATCGAGAACAACTTCCCGGGGTCGACCGCGGCGGCGATCTCTCGGGTCGAAGTCGACGGGGACGTTATTTCCCTGGACGGTCGGGATCCCGTTTGGGCTGACTCCGAAGTCGACACGAACGGTCAGATTAGGGTCCGTATCCGAAGGTCAACGTCTTCTGCTGCCGAGTCGGCTGTTTCCTCTTCTATGGTGATGACTCCGCGCCATTCGAGCCTCTCAGGAGCCGAAATATACTCCGCAAATACCCCGGGAAGGCCGGCGCTGCCGCCGCACCATGACAACACCACCGGAGACGTCGCCGCGCTGGGGTTTAAGTTGATGAGCCCTCGTCTATCTGGGTACGCTTCTTCGGAGGTTTACTCGTTCCATCCTACACCGCGGGCGTCTAACTTCAACGAAGTAGATGTCAGCACTCCAGTTTGGGCAAAGTCCCCAGCCCCCGCCGCGCGAACGTTTAGATCGGCGTATTCTCCGACAGTGAACGGCGCCGCCAGGACAGCGTGGGAGTGTCAGCAGCCGTCTAGACAGAGAAGCAAGGACATTGCTGGTACTGAAAAAACTCTCTCTCTCTCTCTATCGGCCGCAAAAATAGACCTGCTTTTCATGCCACACTGCACTAAGTATCGCAGAAGGGAATTTGTATTTGTCCTTTGAATGAATTCCGTGGCTGGATGTTGCAGAGAAGGACTTGAGCTTTAGGAGCACCACGAAGTTCGTTTTGAGAGAGGAGGACGATGTAGAGTGCCCAGAAGAAGGGACTCGCCAGACGATGCCGCCGGCCGGCATCATGGTGCGGCTAATCGTCATTATGGTTGTCCGGAAGCTCTGCCGAAACCCTAACACGTACTCCAGCGTACTGGGCCTGGTCTGGTCCCTCGTCTCTTTCAAGTACGTGACTAGAAAAGATAATCTATTACTCATATTTTTGTTGCTTTGCTTATCGTTTATGGCTGACTAATTAACTCTGATTGATCAGGTGGGGCGTCGTCATGCCTGTCCTGTTGAAGAACTCGATTAATATTATCGCGGATGCCGGGCTGGGGATGGCCATGTTCAGCTTAGGTGAGCTTTTCTGTCCCACTTCTCTGTCCTCCGCGGCGGTGGATGCTGTTGTGACGGTAGAGGAAAAAAACCTAACTGATCGATACATTAACCAGGGCTCTTCATGGCGCTTCAACCAAGGATCATCGCGTGCGGACCCAAGATGGCAGTTATCAGCATGGCCATCCGTTTCATCAGCGGGCCCATGATTGTCGCTGCTGCCTCCTTCGCCGTAGAACTGAAAGGCGCGCGCTTGCGCACGGCAATCGTTCAGGTATAAATCTATCCATTTATCATCGGGCAGAGTTTCTAGAATAATGAAAAGATAGATCTAGGATAGATGCTATTTTCTAGATGGTCTTCTTCTCCTTCGAGATATTGAGCCGCTAGCAACGTTAGATTATTCTACGTAGTAGACCTCAAGAGTATAAATTTTTACGATATGCTTTAGTTGTTCTTAAGAACTGGATAGACTCTGAAATGGGTTCGGTGGTATCTCTATCAGGCAGCCCTTCCTCAAGGCATAGTTCCCTTCGTCTTTGCCAGAGAATACGGGCTTCATCCTGAGATTCTCAGCACTGGGTATGCGTGTTATCGTTTTCTACATCTCTACGGGTTGAATATTTCTCTCGCTTGCTGGCTCCGCAGGGTTATCTTCGGGATGCTTGTCTCCTTGCCCGTGACCCTTCTCTACTACATTCTTCTCGGTGTGTGAGGACTCAGGAGAATACGGCATCTGGGGGAAAGGAGAAGCCGCAAAGTCGACGATATCTGATCTGAACTCATGATGTTTATTCTGTAGACCTGCGCAGAACTTACGCTATTATCCTTCTTAAATGGAAAGATCGTTGCAAAGGAACACATGTATAGTCTAAATTCGACTGTAGGAGCTACTGAAGCAAGAGTAGCCTGCTCATTGAGCAAAGTAGGGTCGTAGAGCTTTCTTTAGTTCATGCTATTTCTTTCGATTCCCGACAGTCTGCGGAATCTGCTGGATAGTAGCCGTCTGTGCACGCATCTCGGCAGCTTTCCTGACGAAGATGTACTGATGAAGGGGCAGCTCTCCTTATTTTTAAGCCTCTGGGCCCGAGAATTGCTCGCTCGCCCCCTCCTCGCCCACTGGAAAAGGCGGTTTTCCTCCTTCCAATGACCGGGTGTAATGATACCGATGAGCGAATGACTATTCTAAAGGTCAGGCTCCAGCGAGAAATGCAGTATGAAATGACGACGTGGGATTTCAAAAGGCTGAGCTTCTTTTTATCCCCATGTTCTTTGACTCAATTCTTGTCTGCAGCCGGTAAAGCTGGAGGTGATGTTGTATATAATTATGAATGGCGCACCTTCAGATGCGGTGCCATTAATTGTGTCTATTGAGGAAGACTGCGATGAATGGAGAGGTGGAGAATAGAGAGGGAGATAACCGTAAAGAACTGGGATCTGGAAGCAAGAGGAAAAGCAAATTTTCATATACGTCAAAAAAGCTTTACAGGAAAGCGAATCAGAGTTGAACACTCGCGTGATCAGCAAATGCCGTCATTACGGGAATAGCGGACTAAGCGAGAAATAAGTAACTTTGTCATGAACGATAGCACATTAAATCTTTCAAGAAATTAGATCATGGGCCCAAATCTTTCAAGTAATGATGAAGATTCATTATCCTGCAAATTGTTGAGAAAAATTGAGTGCGTACCTGCCAATGGATTCATAATACCTACAGACATTTTTCATCTTCTTGATTTCCAATGACTAATAGATTGTCATCTTCTTGACAAAGAGATTGTCAACTTCTTGATTTCCAATGAGTGACAATCAGTAGTTATGCTCCATAGAGGTGACCATGCGTTGACAACATGACAAACAAGTCTCTATGAAGACATTTAGATACCTAGGTGAGAAAGATACATTGAGTTTTGATATGTATGGCTCTTTCTATGACAACATTCATCATGATCATCTCTATGGTGCCATTCCCTCTAATAATGTAGTCAATATATGAGACACTTTGGGGGGCAGGTAAAGATGGTTACTAGAAAGTAAGATAAATAGAATGATGACCCCAAAAGAATGTATGAATTGTGCCTTAAGATATACTAATATAATACAATAGCACAGATTGCTCGCCATCATTCTTCACCCCCGCCCTTTTCCCGCCTGCAAGGTTGCTCCATTGACACCTACTCCTCCAAGTCTCTACACGTAGAGGCATTATAAAAATCAATTTGGATCAATGACCAACCATTGTTAACTGCAAGGGACAAGTACCTATACATAGTTCGAGAAAACTGCGTGAGAAGAGGCCTCGAAATAATTAATGTTATAGGGTTTTAGTGAAACCACAAGCCACCAATTGAGCTTTGTGACAAGCCACCGAGTCATCAAGATTATAGTTGCAGGCGAACACACATTTGTAAGTGACTATGTTAGCATTAGGTGGGTGATACACAAATTGTGTCACAGATCACCAGATCACAATACTCAAGGTCCATGGCTTAAGCAAATTATAAAAAAATGCATTTGAGATTTCTATGTATAAATTTATGAAGAGAAGAGATAAATTTTGGGAAAATGTGGTGTTACAAAAGACTCAATGGGGAAGTGAGAAAAGAGCGGCAGCAAGGTAGATGCGTTGAAGAGGATTGACACCATCAAGAGGAGAAGATGGAAAATCAATCACCTACATACACTAGGTGGACTTTGGGTGAGTCACTCTTACTTGTAAGGCTAAGGGGTGGACTCTTGGTGAGTTGATAGTAGACTATGAAGAAATTAGGGGGTTGATTGGATAGTTAACTTCGAGGATGATGGATATTATGTGGCCTGCAAGCCAATCACACTTTCATCTTTCATTTATATTAATTGAAAATGAACTTTTATTCATTGTCATTCTCGTGTGATATTTGCAATGAAGTCCATGAACATATGCAATGATCAAGTGAATTATGATGAGATTGTAATACAGTGATCGCTGGTGTTTAAACATATGTTTTAAATATTCCTATCTGTGAGATATTCGAGAACAACATCGAATTATCCTGAAAGAATAACACTATCCGGTCTGACTCATATGATGAGTATGGCTGATCTTGTGGCCATCGGTGTTGAGATACCAAAGATAGATAGTGGGTGCTCTTTGGAGAAAGAGTTCATTGAATTGATCCATATAAATCTCTGAATGGTATTATGCCAAATTGTCAATCTGGTTTATTCATGTTGCGGTTGTGTACGTGGTCCTTTGACCTGAGACACCAAAGCCATCTTGTAGATGGATGATCTTGTTTTAACTATGAATTACGAATCCCTAGCCACAGGGATCTCTAAAATATCATAGATTGGATACGACATGAAGTCCTCGAAGGTGATTGAGTGGGTTAAGATGTGATCATCCGCCCTCGGTAAATGAGGAGATCGACTCAAGGAATGAGATGTGGTTAAATCTTTGGCCTAGGTTATGGAAATATTAGAGAAGTTTTTCTTAATGATTTCCTACTCGTATCAGTAGTAAATTGAGTGACGGATTAGGGTTTGATAATTAACCATATCCTAAGTTATTCATGAGTCTCGTGTGGATGAAGGATTATAGGTACACGGTAACGAATGATGGTAGAGTTCTATGCAAGAGTTATAATATACTCCATATTGACGAATCGAGAATGCGAGATCATTGAAAACACACGGTCAAGAGTCAAAACAATTACCAAACTCACCAATTTTATCAAATAATCACAAATTGAGGGGTATAGTAGTAAATAAGGGTCGAATCCATGGATAATTAAGGTAAATTCGGATGATCTTTTCAAATTTGATCAAATCGGACGATGAAATGTGAATAAAAATTAGGGAATTTAGTATCTTTGGAAAGAAGACTCGAAGACGAATCCATAGAATAAAAAATCACTTGATTTGGATAAAGATTCACGGAGAAATCATCGAATGAACAAGAGAGAAATTTCCAAAAAATAAATTCATGAAAAACCAAAATTAAAACTGAAAGTGACTCAAATTACGATTCGAAATTGAAATCTAAAGCTATAAAAAGGAAGATTAGGATGAAACATGATCCTTAACCCAAGATTATGCTCGACTTGATTCAATTATTCACCGAATTTAAGGCTTTTCATCCAAAATTCAAAAAACGCAATCGTTGATGTTCAAGTGTCAATTTCTTCATATTCTCCCAATGAAATCTCACTCTCAAGCAATCTGCGGACGTGGAAATGAGTCTAGAAGCAATTGTAAGCAAGAGATTTGAGGGATTTTGTGTCTAAACAGTTCGATTTACTCGAATTGCCTTGTAATGCTTTACAATGTCAAATAACACCTCTATTTATAAGATGAATTAGGTGTAACTGTCCGATGGTCAATTAATCTTTGATCAATGGCTCTGATGAAACACATGATTGCGAATCGTTAGGATTAAGTCGTGGCCATTGGATCTTCGATGGACCACCGAGATATCACCACGTCGTGCGCATTATAATTAACGCATCAAATGCTTGCCGTTCGATCTTGATCAGACGCTCATATGCGTTTCCGTTGGTTTTAATATCAGTCGTTATAACTCCTTAGATCAACGATTGAGATTAAATTATTTTAAACATGATTCACTGACGAATACAAATACGCCATGTACCCACGCCTTAAGTGACGATCAACAGTCACGATAAGACACATGATCAAATGCTCCAGGTTGTGCCACATCACCTGCACACTTATAAAATTCGATTTTGACTTAGAAAATTCAATTTTTAAATCAGAAAAATTAAGAAAAATCTCAAAAAATTCATTAAAAATTCAAGAAAAATATGAAAAATCCCTAAAAAAACTAGAAAATTCATAACTTTCAAAATGAAACTCCAAATTAATCCAAATTTATTTCATTAGATTAGAAATTAAATTATCTATCATCCTAAAAAGTCAAATTTAATAATTAACAAGAGATTTAATTTTTATCTCAGAAATATACTCATTTCTTTAAGATTTTAAAACTTAGAAAATTATATGAATGTATATAAAATGATTTCTCTCATTATTTAACCTTAAAAACTAATTATACTCTCAAGTAAAGATGGGTTATAAAATTATTTATCTTTAATTCATTATAATTAACCCTAAATTAATGTATTTTGAGATTATAATGATTTTTTCATAGAATGATAGATACACACTAGAAAAATATGATAACATGCTTAGGAATGCAATCTTTTATGCCTTAATATGCATAAATAATCATATATTATCATGTCTAATTAGCGTGTTATCACATATCTCCTAGAGCACGTGGTGTAGCTTGGCACCTATCGGGCTGGCAACTCAACATGTCGATTGGGTTAAATCGATCCTTAGTCAAGTAATCTATATGCTGATATAGTTAATTGATAAGGAAGATCACTAAGTGTTATTAGGTTGATAGAGTCATTAACTGGTGAGATATATAGACCTAGAGGGTCACACATATAAGGTCAATGGAGGTCGGTGGATATAGACATAATAATAAGGGTTTTTGTGAAAAGTTCACATTCCTAAAGTCTATAAATAGGGGAAAATGACCATAATAGTGGTGCACATACAAGCCTAGTGGAACTTCTCCTCTCTCTTCTCTTCTTCTCTTGGTGACGAGTGCTCAAGAGGAGATCCGATCGTCTGGAGACTGTGTGAATACTGCTAGAGGCCGAACGTTTGAATGGTTTAAGAACTCTTTCAAATGATCCATGTAAGTATGAATGTTATTCTATACTGGATGATAGGATCACCTAGAATGGATGATGAGATAATATATTCTTGGTGCTTGAAGTCTGTTTAATGTTTTGATTCAACATCTTCCGCTGTAATCAATGTTTTGGTCGAAAACTTGGAGAGCTTGTCGAGCCTTAGATCCCAGTAGTGGAGAGATATCAAAGGACATAGACGAAATGAAGTCATTAACTGACAACGTAAGCATGCTAGATCATAAGTTCATGTCTAGACTAAAATTGACTAGTTAGTAATTGCTAATGGGGAGACCAATGAGGTGAGAAGTAATTCTAAGGGGACTACCTCTTCCTCAAACTAACGCAAGGTTTTGGATATCTTGTCCATCGTTATGTGGTGTATGAGTGACTTGAGAAGTAAGAATAATTAATGAATTAATAAGACAAATCTAGATTATATAAATAAATAAAGAAAACCAATTCACTCCTCCCTCTTTTAGTTATTTTACCAAGCTGTTAGGGAATTTTAATGACGCCCTCTCATCATTCCATTTTCCATAATGCTACCAAGTATTAGAAAAAAAAAATGCTTTGTTCCCCAAGTCCTCATAGATATGACCTTCACCCACTGGATTACAGATTTTAATGATTTTTTCTATCTTTGAAATGGAATGTATCTTTAATAATCAAAGTTTCAAGTCCATCTTACTCAATATGTTGAACAAGAAGCCGTGGTGTTCTTGATAAGGGCTTGGGTCACATGCCCAAGGAGTACGTATGCATGTCTGCCTGTCTATCCATCTTTTTATACACATTCATCGATCTATCATTCATGACTGTTGTGACTTTGATCGTCGGGCCAAGCAAGTCTTTAGTTGGAGCTTCTGAAACTGACGGCTGCGACACCCTGGTTCCAGAACGAAACCGGTTGGCTCCCTCGTCATTCACTGGAAATGACTGGCCGGTAGCTCGCCATGAGAGTAAGAGACAAGTCCCTCAATTTCATGGCCGGGACTCCGGTATATTCGCCTTCTAGATTGGGTCCCATTTTCCATTATAAACTTCTTTATTGGTTTCCAATGCTTATTTTTAAATTTCTTTAGTTTAAGATTTAAATAAAAATATTCCCGCTTCACTTAATTCAAATATATCGTGATGACGACCCACAAAAATATCTCGTCACCCCGTGAATATAAAAAGTCAACGTCTTATATCGCAATCTTTTGTTGAGGGTACCAGCGGCCGCCAGGTGTCCTCTCCGGAGACGTAGAGAACGGGAAACAACGATTGTGACGGCAAACCTCACGGCGAAACCAGATCGGGAAAGGTCGGAAACAACGGCTAGTCATTTCGTCGAATCCAATAAGAACACAGCCCCCCAAAACCACCTTCCTTCGAAATTGACGACCTAGTTGTTTATAAAACCGCCTCCAGTGCTACCCGGCGGAGGCAGCGGTTTCATCACGGGAAGTTTTCCGTCTAAGGACGTCAGTCAGCGGCGAAGGAATCCGCTGCTTCCCTATATATATATTTCTCAGGACCCTCAGCGGTCATACCAAGTCGATTACAAGACTTACAACTGATACTCGGAAGTTCAAAGATACAAGAGAATCGCGTGGAGCAAAGATGGCGAGCACAGCTGGTCAGGTGATACGATGCAAAGGTTCGTTCTCTCTACAATGATGCCATGTTTTGGTTCCATTGCATTCTCCAGGAAGAAATTCTCTTTCTTGTTAACTCCAGTTTGGGGTTTTTGTGTTGGACACCGCCAATTTATGCTTACTTCCTTGGGCTGAATCGTGATGATTGTGCAGCCGCGATATCGTGGGAGGCGGGGAAGCCGCTGTCGATCGAGGAGGTGGACGTGGCTCCGCCGCAGGCCGACGAGGTCCGGGTGAAGATCCTCTTCACCTCTCTCTGCCACACCGATGTCTACTTCTGGGAGGCCAAGGTCAGATTTTCATTATTTCCCCGATTGCAGTTTTCTCGATTCGGATTTCTGACATGGTTGGTGTATCCCCTTGCAGGGCCAGACCCCCATTTTCCCTCGAATTCTGGGCCACGAAGCATCCGGGTAAGATTCATCTGCCGGAATCCGGATCGTCGTCTGCGCGGGCTGACGAATAACGATGATTCATATGGGTTGTTAATGGTGCGCAGGATCGTCGAGAGCGTGGGAGAAGGCGTGACGGACGTTCAGCCGGGAGACCACGTGCTGCCGGTGTTCACGGGAGAGTGCAAGGAGTGCGTGCACTGCAAGTCGGAGGAGAGCAACATGTGCAGCCTGCTGAGGATCGACCCGGACAGGGCCGTCATGCTCGCCGACGGCAAGACCAGGTTCTCCAAGGACGGCAAGCCCATTTACCACTTTCTGGGCACCTCCACTTTCAGCGAGTACACCGTCGTCCACGTCGGCTGTCTCGCCAAGATCAACCCGCTCGCTCCCCTCGACAAGGTCTGCGTCGTCAGCTGCGGCATCTCAACAGGTACGCGCCGACGTGTTCCTCAGAATTGGGGGTCCCTTATCTATTCCATCGGAGAATTTTGGAAATTGGAGTTGAACTCTTACGAAGACGAATTTTCCGTCCTCGTCAGGTTTTGGGGCAACGGTGAACGTCGCGAAGCCGAAGAAGGGTTCGTCGGTGGCTATCTTCGGATTGGGAGCCGTGGGCCTTGCGGTGGGTGTCTTTTTTTTTTTTTTTTTTTTCTGATACTCTGTTTCTTCTGTGAGCAAACTGGACGGCTTTCCTCTTTCCCTCTCCGATTTGGAAACTGATGTTTGAGGATGGAAACAGGCCGCCGAGGGGGCTAGAGTCTCGGGAGCATCGCGAATCATCGGAGTGGACTTGAATTCGAGCAGATTCGAGCAAGGTCAGTGTCACTTCTCCTTTGAATTTCGTCCTCCGCTATCGAGCAGAGAGTTTGACACGTTGCCAATGCCTCTGCCACAGCCAAGAAGTTCGGGGTGACGGAGTTCGTGAACCCCAAGGACTACGAAAAAAACCCGTCCAAGAGGTTCGAAAAACCCTCTATTAATTTCGCGCGGACGTCCCCGTGGTTTTCCACTGACGCAATCTGCCCCATCGTGGTGAACAAAAAAACAGGTGATCGCCGAGATGACGGACGGTGGAGTGGACCGCAGCGTGGAGTGCACGGGCAACATCAACGCCATGATCTCTGCATTCGAGTGCGTGCACGATGGGTGGGGTAAGGCGGTGCTGGTGGGTGTGCCTCACAAGGAAGCCGTATTCAAGACCTTGCCCATCAATTTCTTGTGCGAGCGGACCCTGACGGGGACCTTCTACGGGCACTACAAACCTCGCACCGACATTCCCCGCGTGGTGGAGCAGTACATGAACAAGGTACCTGCACCGACATTCTCCTCTGTCTCGAACTGATAATATTCTCGGTGCCTGTTGAGCTAACTAAAATTGAGTCTACTCTGGATTGCAGGAGCTGGAGTTGGAGAAGTTCGTCACCCACGAGATATCCTTCTCCGAGATCAACACGGCCTTCGATTTGATGGCGCGCGGAGAAGGCCTCCGCTGCCTCATCCGCATGGAGCATTGATCTATGCACGTACCTGATACCTGCGCTGCAACAGATTTCCGCTGAGAATCTGTCATCCGTTTGAATGCCTGGGTTGGTGTTGGTTTTCTGGGTGCCATAAACGTAGAGAGGACTTGATCTTGTTCTTGTAACGTCGGTTTATAATGTAAAACGAGAGTTTACTGTGTGATATCGTAGATTTTCACTGCTGGAATTGTCGGACGTTCGTTGTCGATCCTACTACGGTCATCATTGCCGGAGAAAAAACTCCCTGGTGAATTGTTGACCTGACTTGCCTTTTGGCAGCCGAAAGTTCGAACGATTCAACTTTCAAAGCTTGGGAGTAGAGAAAATGGGGCCGCCTTATCGCTAAACGCGAAGATTGAGGAAACTTCCTCCTCTATCGTCGCATGAATATGGGAACGACGATCAGATCAGAGTCCTCGATTCGACTGTGGTGATTCAGAACTCTGACCTTGGATTCCTTTGGATAGACGTGATCATTTGAAGAGAGAAAGGCACGCATGAAACGTGCTTGAATAGTTCATTGCATCTCTTACGTATATCTCCCTTTTTTTATCATTTCAACTTTCTTAATATCAAAATACCAAACATATCGTTCCTTTCAATCTTTTAAATCCTCCATATGGATTTGACCTCAGCTCACCACTATTCTAGATTTTAAAAAATCAAAATCTAAGAGTTGAGTATAATTTTTGATATGCGAACTTACCCTTTCAATAATCATAATTTTATACTTATCAACATCACCACACATTATGCTAGGACAACGATACACCAATATAGGGGTTGTGACTCATTATGAATACTATGTGGCCTATAAGCCAATCACACTTCCATTTATTTCATTTATGCTCATTGAAGTGAAACTAATTCATTGCCATTTTTGTGTGATGTTCGTAATGAAGTTCATGATCATATGTAATGACTAAGTAAATTATGGCGAGATCATAATACAGTGATGAGTATTATCTGATCGAATTATTTGGGAAAATGATTACTATCTGATCTAACTCATGTGATGAGCATCGTTGATCCTGTAGCCATTGGTGTCGAGACATTAAAGATAGATAGTGGGTGCTCTTTGGAGAAAGAGTTCATTGAATAGATCTGTATGAATCCCTTAATGATATTATACCTAACTATATATCAAGTTGACTCATGTCATAGTTTTATATGTGGTCCTTTGACTTGAGACACCAAAGACATCTTGTGGATTTATGACTATGTTTGGATAATGACTTACAAATACCTACCCACGGGATCTCTAAAATATCATTTATTCGATAAGGCTTGAAGTTCTCTAAGATGATTGTGTCATCAAGATAGGATGTATGATGTCATTATTTGAGGAGATTGACTCAAATAATAAGTTGGAATGAAACTCCTTAGCCAAGGTAGTGAAAATATTGAATAATCAATAAAAATATTTAAGTTCTCGATGATTTACTATATGCATCCATACTAACTTAAGTAACCAATTAGAGTTGACCATACCAAATGATATGTTTCATGTGGTCATTGAAAACACATGAATGCTTGTCAAAAAAATTATGAAACTCACCAATTTTGAGTTTCAGTCAAGAATTAGTTAGTATATTGATGAATAAGGGAAAATTTTTTAGTTGTCTTTCACATTTCAATCAAATTAGATAAAAAAATTGAGGTGATAAATTAAGAATTTTAAAATATTTGAAAAGAAGACTCCAAGGTGAATCAACGGAATAAGAAAATTTCTTGATTTGGATTATAATTCGTGGAGAAATCAAGGAATGAAATCTAGGTAGAAAAATCAATCACGAAGAGAGAGAAAATAGAGAAATGTTTATATAATTCGACTAATTTAATATTTAAAATTGAAATCTAATGTTATAAGAAGCAATATTAGAGAGAAAACATTTCATCTAACCCAAAATTGCACTTGAAATAATCCAATTTGTTCTTGGATCAAGGCTTTTCATTTTAAGTTTCAAAAAATAAAAATTCGGTGTTCAAGGCAAATTCTCCCAATTCTCTCAATGAAATCTCACTTTCAAACACTCCTTGGATGTAAGAGGTTCAGGGATTGAGATGTCTAAG
>CM044101.1:6245018-6269324 GCA_024174645.1 Lemna minuta | reverse complement strand
TGGTTTCATTGATGCGACGTTTCGCCCGAAATGGAATTCCAAAACCGGTCAAAGTCAAATACCCATGAAATTTTTTTTTAAAGGTTTTTTTTCGTGGGCTGCCCACAAGTCATACCTCTGATTGACTAATGGCCGGTGATTATCCCATTCTAAGGTAAAACAGAGTTCATCCCACTCGGAATCTACTATCATTCTAGGGAGATTACTTCATAAATGAAATACCTCGACCTTAACTACATAATCTCACCCTCAAGATATATCAAGTTAAGCTAGTTTTATTTTCTAAGCCAATCTAGTGATAATTGTGGAAAAACCTTCGATTCTTTTTATATTTTTGAAATTAAATATAATTTAAATTTAGAAGACAAAATTCTCGATCCAATGAAGAAAATTTAGTAAAAAAATGATTTCTATTTTAAAAGATATTGATTTTTCAAGGTTTAGGGATAGAAAAAATATGTTGGAGATTTTTAGGAATTTACTTTAAAGGAGAAAAGGCAAAAAAAAGGTCCTGATTTTGGTAGTTGACTTGACACATGTGCCTGATGACATGTAGCTAATGAACGAGAATGGACGTGGCACTCACTTGACACTTATTCAATGCCTACATGACGTGTGTTTGTGCACATGACGCTTCTTTAGGGGCTACATGGTGATGGGTTATATGACCTTCAAGCCAATCATACTTCCATGTCTCATTTATGAAAATAAAATTTTATTTATAGCTTTAAAGCACGTGATGTGGCTTGGCACCTAATAGTCTATAAAGTCAACCTTGGTCATGAAAATGAGATGTGGTTAAATCCTTAGTCAAGGTAGTGAAAATATCAAGAGTTTTTTATTATTTCGTCCATACATGCGTACCGTTCATAATAACCAATGAGAGTTTGACATTTGACCATGTCCTAAGACATTCAAGAGTCTGAAAAGGATAAAAATTGTATACACAAGATAACCAATGATAGAAAGAAGGTTTTATACAGTTGATAGCTCTTAGAGAACATGTGATAGCTTGACACCCATTAAGCTTGAAACTCCAATTGTTCATTGGATTAAATCAATCCTTGATTAATTAATCAATATATTGATATAGTTAATAAGGTTAACCAATAAGTGTTTTTAGTTCTATGGAATGATTAACCAGAAAGACATTTGAACCTAAAGGGTCACAGACATAATGTTGACAAATATTGGTAAATATAAACATAATTCTAATGACTTTTATGAAAAGTTTACACTATGAAAGTCTAGAAATTGGGGGAGAATAATCACACCTAACGATGCATATACAAGTCTTGTTAGAAGATCTTCATTTTCTTCTATTTCTCTTGGGGTGAAGAGTTTGAAGATGAGATTCAATCATCCAAAGATTGTGATGATACCTTTGGAGGTTGGACACTTGAAAAACTTCAAGAACTCTTTCAATGAACTTTGTAATTATAAAAATTTTTATATAATATATGGTAGGATAATATATTTTTGGTGCTTCAATTGTTGAATCTTCAATTCAATTTCTTCTTTTGTGTTTGATGCTTTAATCAAAATTTGAAAGCGTTATCAAGTCTGAAATCCTAGCAAAGAATTATATGTTCACCATCTTCTTTGACACCCATCTGCCTCTCTCTATTTTCTAGCTTACTTTCGTGGTCATAATGGATCTTTGTGGTGCTCCAACTTGGTCATATGTCAAGGCATTAACTCCTTAGCAAATCACTTGTGAAATCACCCTAAAAAGAAACTTTTTTTTGTTACAATATGAGAATACATGTATCCAAGCTTAAGTTTGAGGAAGATTTCAAAGCTCAATGGGGTCCAACACATCTCTTACTCTATCTCCTCTATCTGGTGAGCCCCATGCAAATCCTCATGTCACCCTTGTAATGTTCTAGTAACTCTTCTCAGTCTTTCATCCCATCTTTTGACATATACATCGCAATATTTGATGATCGAGAAAGACCATGATTAGAAATTTTGATACTAGATCTTAATTTGAGATTGATAGTGCTTTGGCATTGCCTTAGCTCAAAGCAGAAAAATGAATTTAATCCACAAGCCTTGTTTGATAAGAAGAGTTAAGTTCTAAAATCACAAAACTAACCTCTTTAGACCTCAAATGTATACTGGAGTTGTTTTTGAATCCAAAAAGTGTTGGAGCACTCTCAAAGAGAGAACGCAAAGAGGGAGACAAAAATGCTCTTAAAAAGGTATAATTGGAACTTTGTTCTCAAAGGGCTATGGGGAGGAGTTCTTATATAGGGCTCAAAAGCTAGAGGATCATCCAAAAAAGACCATAAAAAGACAACACAACTGTTGAGTGAAAGCATCTTAATCTTGGGAGCATTTTCATAATCAAGCCTCACAAGAGCAAGTGTCAGATTTTGGCCTCAAACAAGATCTTTTTTCAAATTTGACTAGCTTTTGATCATCAAAGAAGATATTTTGAATTCCTAGAAAATATTCCAAGTTCCCATGCAACATTGTCTTGTTGTTTTCTTGAGGTTTTCTCCTCCTTGAACCACTAAGGTATTTTATGGGCATAAATATTGGACTTCTGGTTAGCTCTTGGACAACATGAAGTTCAAACCCAAACTTTTGCCTTAACCAATTTTCTTCACCTTAAAATTATGAGTAATTAAAACTCTATAAAAAGTGCATTGATTCCAAATACAATGAAATGAGATACATAAACAAAAAGAGGCAGCAAGAGATATTTGGCAAAGCCCACCAACAATATACAAAGATAGAGATATGGGGCCAAATCACTTACACTTTCCCCTCAAGCTAAAGCATATAGATCATACATGCTCAACTTGGCACAAAAAGGTTTCATAGGCCACATTTTTGAGACTCTTTTTAAGAATATCTACCAACTCATTGCAAGATATAATGTGTCTTGGATACGACATCTTGGAGTAACTAGTCAAAAATATAATGGCCACCAATCTCTTTTTTTTTAGTTCATTTGTGAAGGTGGAATCTATAGGGATATGATGTTTGATAAGCTTTCAAAATTTTAATAAAAAAATAAAATAAGTTGAATTGAAAATTCAAAACACCAATACAACAAGAACCAATGATCCTATCATCTAGTATAGATTAGAAGCTATACTTACATGGTTCCCTTGAAAGAGTTGTAGAAGTAGTTCAAGTGTTTAGTCTCTAGAGGTGTCCACATAACCTACACACTGTTGGATATCCTCTTCAATGCTCTTCACCAAGAGAGAAAGAGAAGAAAAAAGAGAATTCTCATAAGGCTTGCATGGGCACCTTGAGTCGCAGTCATTCTCACCTTATTTATAGAAGTTGGGTATGTGAACTTTTCGCAAAAACTTCATAATAATGTCTATATCTATCAATGTTCATAGAACTTATGTGTTTAACCCTCTAGGTTCATATATCTCACTCATTAATAACTCTATAAATCAAATAAGACTTTATTAATTATCTACTTCAACATTTAGATTAATTAATTAAGAATTGATTTAACTCAAATGACAAGTTGAGTTATCAGCCCATTAGTTGACAAGCTATACCATGTGCCCTACGTGATATGGAGTGTATAAGAACTCTCGTATGAATCCTTCCCATCATTGGTTATCCTGTACATATAATCCTTTGTCTACATGAGACTCATGAATGAGTTTGGGTACGACCAATAGTCAAACCCTAATTAGTCACTCGAGTTAATTTTGATACATAGAGAAAATCATCAAGAACTCCTCCAGTATTTCCACTACCATGGCCAAGGATTTTATTACATCTCATTCCTTGAGCCAATCTCCTCAACTATTAAGGATGGAGGATCCCATCTTGACCATATAATTATCTTTGAGGACTTTATGTTGAATCTAGTATGTAACGTTTTACACATCCTTTGTCTAGAGATTTGTAAGTCATAATCAAAATATGATCATCTATCCACATGATATATTGTCTATCTCTCAAAGAACTACATATAAAAGCATGACATGAATCAACCTAATTGATAAATAGGTATAAGACCATTTAGGGATTCATACAGATCAATTCAACGAACTCTTTCTCCAAAGAGCAACTAGTATTTATCATCGGTGTCTCCACACCGATGGTCACATGATCACCCATACTAATCATATGAATTAGATCAAGCGATGTTATTCTCTTTTGATAATTTGATGTCCTTCTTTAGCCTCTTGGGCCATGACGAAGTGAATCTACGTGGTCGTTAAATACACACGGACACGCATAAAAAATAATTCTAAACTCACCAATTTAAGATTAAAATCATGAATTAGATAGTATAGAGGTGAATAAGGGTTGAATCCATGGAGAATTAAGATATTTTCGAGGAACTCTTTGAAATTCGATCAAATCAGATAATGAAATTGAGGTGAGAAATTAGGGATTTTGATAGATTTGGAAAGAGAACTCAAAGGTGAATCCACAAAATAAAAAATCACTTGATTTGGATCAAGATTCATGAAGAAATCAAAGAGCAAAAATTAGATAGAAAATCGATCGCAAAGAGAGAGAAGTCCAAAATAAAATCTAAAGTTAACCTACTCTACGATTCTAAATTACAATCTAATGATACATGATAAAAGATTAGGAATAAAACACATAATCTAACCCGAGATATCGCTCAAAATGATCTAATTGATCACTGGATTAAAGGCTTTTCATTCTAAAATTTTGAAGACAATCATTGGCATTCAAGAGGCAAATTCTCCCTATTCTTTCGATGAAATCTCACTTTCGACCACTCCTTAGATGCGCAAATGAGTCTAGAAGAAGAAGAACGAGAGATTCAAGGATCGAGATGTCTAAACAGTTCGATAGCTCAAAACATCTAAGAAGATATTTTTTGTCAAAGAGCATGTGTACAAATAGACAAATTTGGGCGTAACGGTCGGATTTGGCGTGTAATCTTTGATCAATGGCTTTGATAAAACGCTTGAATGCGAATCGTTATAGTTAAGTCATTTCTATTCGATTGAAGATGAACCACTGAGATTTTGTCACATTGACAAAGCTAATCCACGAGGTTGTTGAAAACACTCAGATAAGCATAAAAAAATTTACCAAACTCACCAATTTTGAGATATTAGCACGAATTAAATAGTTTAATGGTGAATAAGGGTCGAATCTATAGAGAATTAAGGTATTTTTGAAGAACTCTTTGAAATTCGATCAAATCAGATGATGAAATAAGATGACAAATTAAGGATTTTGATATTTTTTGAAAGATAACTCGAAGGCAAATATATGGAATAAAAAATCATAAAATTTGGATCAACATTCATGGAGAAATCAACAAGTGAAAAATTAGATAGAAAATCTGATCGTGAAGAGAGAGAGAAAACCAAAATTAAAATTGAAATTGACTTAATCTACTACTCGAAATTAAAATATAATATTATAGGAAGAAAGACTAGGATGAAGACATTATCTTTAACCCAATAGAGCGCTCGAATTGATCCAATTTCTTGCCATATCAAAGGCTTTTCATTCCACGAATTCGAAGAGGATCATTGGCGTTCATGAATCAATTTCTCCCTATTCTCTCAACAAAATCTCACTTTCAAACACTCTTACAACATGAAAATAAGTCTAGAAGCAAAGTGAAGCAAAAGATTCAAGGATGGTGGTGTCTCAGCAGTTCGATTACTCGAAAATATCCATGAATGCTTTACATCGTTGAAGAGTGATGAGACGGGACTGCGAGGTCGTTGATTTCACACGGTCTCGTGTCAAAAATATTTCCGAACTTACCAATTTGATGAAAATGTATCGAATTGAAGGGTATAATGGTAAATAAGGGTCGAATCCACAGGGAAATAAGGAAATCCTTGATGTATTCTTCAAAATTGATCAAATCGGATGATGAATTGATGATAGAAATTGGGGAAAATGGTAAATTATGAAAGAGAACTTCAAATCGATTCCACGGAATCAAGAATCATCGAATTTAGACTTGATTTTGTGGAGAAATTGAAGATCGAAGTGGAGAGAAAGTTTCGAATGAAGAAATCATGATTTTAACTAAAATTAAACCAAATTGAAATTGAAATCCTAATCTAAATTGAAATTAAACATGATAGGAAGGTAGATTATGAAAAACCGCTTCCACTAATCCAAAATCGCGATCAAATCGATGCGATTAAACCGATTAATCGCTTAGAACACGAAGAACGCGAGGATGAGATTCAAGCGCTGATTTCTCCTAATCTATTCCACCAAATCTTGATTTCAAAGGCTCTGGAGGTGCGGAATTGAGAATAGAACATGATGAGATCAAGAGAAACGAGAGGGGAGGTGTCTAGATAGTTCAATTTCTTGATTTCCAACTCGAATGCTTTAGAACATCGAAGAACATCTTGTTTTATAGTACATTTGGGCATAACCATCCGATCGAAACGATCGACGGTTACGATAGAATGGTCCATCGTGGACCGTTTCAATTAAGTCGTAGCCGTCCGATCGTGATGGATGGTCCAGATGAGCTGCGTGGATTAGCGTTATAAAAACGCTTAAGATCGTGCCGTTGGATCGCGATCTGACAGTTGAGATGCTCCCCGCGTGATTAAATCTCGCCCGTTATAATCCATTTAATTCTAGCACGTGCGTTGATCATCTCCGGTGGACCGCGGGTGCACTCGATTGGCGCGCTCCGATCGTGATCCAACGCCTCGATTTAAGCCACGTGTCTTGTATTTAAATAAACTATGTGGGACTTAGTCCCACACGGGAAAAATTAACGAAAAGTATTGAGTTTATAAGACGCGACGATTTAGAAGGGTAATAATTCCCTTCCGATAAGCGGAAGGCTATATATTATAAACTATATAAGTATATATAAATAATGTGCATCCGTCTCATCGCCGCGTAGGCGCCGCGAGGGCCCGCGTGGCGCTGCCAGGTGGCCTTGTGTGCCACGTCGCATCCACGTGGGTCCCGCGCGAATTAATAAACCCTTTTTGCATTTTTATTTAATTTAATTTTAACATTAAAATTGCAAATTTAATTCAGAAAAATCCGAAAAAAATCCCTAAAAATAGAAAATTCATAACTTTTAATATATAACACCAAATTAATCCAAATTTCTTTCATTTGATCCGAAATTTAATTATCTATCATTCTAAAAGATAAAAAAATTATAAATAATAAGAGTTTTAATTTTCATTTCAAAAATACATTTATATTTTTAAGGATTTTAACTTAAAAAAATGTAAATAAATGTTTATAAAACATTTTCTCTCATTATTTTAACTTTAAAACCTCTATAATCTCAAGTAAAGATGGGTTATTAATTATTTATCTTTTAAATAATCATATTTAACCCTAATTTAAAGTATTTTTGTGATTATAATGACTTTTTCATAGAATGATAGAAAAATACACATAAGTATGATAACATGCATGTAAATGAAACCATTTATACCTTAATATGCATCAAAAATCATGTTTTATTATGTTAATGTAGCATGTTATCAAAGAGCATCTCAATTTATAGGGAGATTTGGGCCTAACCGTCGGATTGACATTTAATATTCAATCAACGGTTCTAATGAAATACATTTGATGTGAATCGTCACGTCTAAATCGAGTCCGTAGGATTGAAGATGAACCGCTAAGATTTTGTCACATCGCGTGTGAAGAAGAAACGCATAAAACGCCCGCCGCCTGATCTTGATCTAACACCTATTATATCTCCTTAGATGAACGGCTGAGCTTAAACCATTATAAAATGATTCATTGATCAATCGTTACACGTCACGTACCCCCTTCACTTAAGTGACGATCGACGATCGCGATTAAATCGCGCTATCAAACCGTTTCACTGCCGCCACATTGATAACATGCAATCTTAACATGATACAAGATTATTAATGCAAAATAAGGCATAAAACATTTCATTTATATGCATGTTATCATACTTTGAGTGCATTTCTATCATTCTATGCAATTTTATGTTATAATCTCAAAATGCGTTAATTTAGGGTTAATTATGATGAATTAAAGATTAAAGACTTTATAACCCATCTTTACTTGAGATTATAAATGGTTTTTAAAGTTAAATAATGAGAGAAATCATGTTTATGAATATTCATTTAATTTTCTAAAGTTAAAATCTTAAAGAAATGAATGCATTTTTGAAATAAGATTTAAATCTCTTGTTATTTAAATAATTTGATTTAGAATGATAGATAATTAAATTTCAGATCAAATGAAAGAAATTTGGATTAATTTAGAGTTGTATTTTAAAAGTTATGATTTTTACAATTTTTAGGGATTTTTTTGGATTTTTTCTGATTTAATTTCGATTTAAATAGATTAACATGAATAAAAAAAGAGTAAAAAGGGGCTAATAATCGCATGGGTCCCACGTGGGTGCGACGTGGCACGCAAGGCCACGTGGCAGAGCAACGCGGGCCCGCGCAGCGCCTACGTGGCGCATAGTACATATTATATTCATATATTACATATAGTATAATGGGTATTCAGCCTCCCGTATATCGGGAGGGTATTCGACCCTTAAGATCGTCGGGTCTTATAAACCCGACGATTCTCTTTTTTTATTTCCGTGTGGGACTAATCCACACGGCTTTTATAATGCAGGTGACGTGGCACGACGAGGAGCGATGGATCACGATCGGAGGACACCGATCGGATGGACACGCGGACCACCAAATCTGATCATGCACGTGTCTTTTAAAGAGAATTATAACGGTCAGATTTAGCGAGACGTGGCGGCATCACACGCTTCGATCGCGTGGACGCGCAGACCACCAGAGATCATCAAAGGCACGTGCCCTTAATACAGAGTTATGACGGCTAGGATTTAATCTTGGGGGGAGCATCTGACATGTCGGATCAAGATCCAACGGCAGGGATTTAAGCGTTTTATAACGCCTGTTTTGAAAGCTTCATCAAGACCGCCGGATCACGATCTAACGGTTACGAATCGACGCATTTTTAAACGCATACGATCCAAGCTCATCTCATGCGTCAGATCGCGATCGGATGGCTGGGACTTAACTATAACGGTTCGTGATGAACCGTTTCATCACGGCCGTTAATCAAGGAGATCGGACGGTTACGCCCAATCTACTTATAAAACGAACCATTCTTCGATTTTGTAAAGCATTCGAGAAGGAATTCACCAAATTGACACATCTAAACCCCTCCTCTCTTGAATCTCTCTCTTGTAATCGCTTCTAGACTCGAAATCGCGTCCACGGAGTGTTTATAAGAGAGATTTCGACGATCGTGCGAGGAGAATTTGTCTCTTGAACACCGATGTTCACGATTGAATTCGCGGAATGAATAGCTGTCGATCCGGCGATCAATTGGATCGATTTGATCGTTATCTCGGGTTAGAAAATAAGTTATTCCTCTTATCTATCGTCATGTATCATCAATTTTAGGTTTAGGATTTCAATTTTGTTCAATTTCATTTTTAATTTTAATTTGTGTTCTTCGCGATTCTAAAAATTTCCTCCCACTTCCATATTTGATTTCTCCGTGATTACTAATCCAAATCGAGCGATTTTTGATTCCACGGATAGATCTTTGAGTTATCTTTCTAAATCTACCATTTTCCCTAATTTCTCACCTCAATTCATCGTCTAATTTGACCAAATTCTAAAAGATCTCTCAAAAATACCTTAATTCCCTGTGGATTTGACCCTTATTTACCATTATACCCTTCAATTCATTATAAATTCCCCAAATTGGTAAGTTAGGCTTAATTTTTGACACGAGACCGTGTGAAATCGACGACCTCGCGGTCTCGTCTCGTCACACATCACTTGCGTACAAAAACAAATAAACATAATCCCACATGATGAAAATGAAAGAGAATGCGCGAGTATATAAATCTTGTGTACATAACGAGATAGTGAAAATCCTGAAAAGGGTGCTATCTCATTATTCATGTACACACGCGCACACACGCGCACACACGTGGGTACATATACACGTGTGTAACACGTAGCGTTTTCATACGCTGCCACGTGGCGCGACTATTTTTTCCGTGCCATGTCAGCTTCCACTTTAGCATGCGATAAGAAAAATAATTTTTTATTTATTTTAATTCATAATATGTTGAATTAAATTCACAAAAATTCATAAAAATTCTAGAATAATCTCTAAAAATTAGAGAATTCATATATTTTAAAATACAACTCTAAATTAATCCATATTTGTTTCATTGGATCAGAAATTAAATTATCTATCATTCTAAAAAGTCAAATTCAAAAATAAAAAGAGATAAAATTTTTATTTCAAAAATACACACTTCTTTTAGAAGTTAAAACTTAGAAACATAAATGAGTGTATAAAAAGTACTTTCTCGTATTATTTAACATTAAAACCTAATTATAATCTCAAATAATAATAGGGTAATCTAATCTAAAATATTTTTCTTAATTTATCATAATTATCCCTAAATTACTACATTTTGAGATTATAACTTAATTTTCATAGAATGATAGATAAAAACTCAAAAATATGATAGCATGCATTAGAATGAAATATTTTATGCCTTAGTTTGCATAAATAATTATAGATTTTTATGTATAATTTGCATGTTATCACACGTCGCGCATGAAGAAGAAATGCTTGTCGTTTGATCTTCATCTTACGCTCTGGATGCGTCTACGTGTCCATCGGGCAATTTTCAGCTCATGTAATCTCAGCCGTTATAACTCCTCAGATCATCGGTTGAGATTAAAATATTATAAAATGAATCATCACCCAATAGGAGTCCGCTGCGTACACCTCACTTAAGTGAAGGTCGATGATTGCGATTAAGTCGCATGATCGAATGCTCCACACTTCGTCACGTCACCTGCAAATAAAAATAAAGAAAGATAGTCCCAAATGACGAAAATGACAGTGATTCGATTGGTATTTAAGTAACGCGTGACTATTGAGATAGCAAAAATCTTGAAAAGGGTGCTGTTAGATATAATTCAATACAATTGGGCTTTACCATTCACATGGTATTAGAGCCTAAATTAAATTCCTTTTCCTTGCTGCCGGCGCTGCTCAATTAAAGTCGCCGCCACCACTGCTCTACTTCTTTCCTCGCCAGCAGCCCAGGAGGGCCAAAGGTATCCCCTCTCCCCTCTTGCCTTTTTTCTTCAGCCCTTATTGGGCTGCCACTACCACCCTTATTGGGCCACTACTGCCGCCCTTATTGGGCCACTACTACCGCCCTTATTGGGTTGCGGCCACCGTCCTTCTTGGCCGCCACCGCTGCTGCCGCCCCTCTCTGGACATTGCTATTGCCTTTCGAAGCCCCTTCCGCCATTGTTGTTACCCTCTTCAAGGCTACTGCAATTAGGTCTTGTTTTTTGGGTTTGATGGCATCTTCTCGGTCAGATGAGTCATTGCCACTTTCACCCAGGGGTCCCCTTGTTCCACCTGCTCCACCGACAATCCCGACTACTTTACCACAGATATCGTCGCCCCTAGAAGCATTTTCCACCACACGACATTCCATCACGAGCCAATTGACACGGTTGACGTACACCTTTGACGGTCACAATTATGCATCATGGGCTACTGGATTTGAAGACTTTCTCATTGCCCATCGCCTACTGCACTATTTGACAGAGTCTTCTCCTGCCAGAACTTTTCCTGATTATGATACATGGAATCAATTAGATTATGCTATTCGCTCCTGGATGTGTCAAAGCATTCTTCCAACTATTGCTCAACCTCTCTCACATCTCAAACCTGCGAGCACACTATGGCGTACATTGGAGACTATGTATGCAAAAAAGACCAACATTAGCCGCACAGTGGAAATCTTTGAGTCCATGTTTACTTGCACACAAGGTGATCAATCCCTTCAAGATCACTTTGGTCGCTGATAACATGCATTTATAACTTAAATTCTTATCTTATTTAACTCATATTCATGCTTATTTTATGTAATTATGATGCATGTTATCTTAATTTTATGAATTTTCTACATTGGTATGCCATTCTACTAAAGTTCATATTTATGCATAATTTAGGGTTAATTATGTGCTTTATAAATGTTTAATCTTTTACAAGGTTAAATAAATAGAAATTAATTACTTTACTTTGACTTTAGTAGAAGACTTAAAGGATTAATTCTATCTAAAGAATGATTGGATGATTAAAAGATCTAAATCTTAATGAATGCCTTAGTGTTATTTTAATTCATCTTATATTATTCTTTGAAATTATATTTTAAACGACATGATATTAAAAAGAAAGAAAATTGTGATTCAATGAAGAAAATTTGAGATTAAAAGGAGTTATATTTTACTAGTTATGGATTTCTCAACAATTTCGATTTTTCTCGGATTTTTAATTTTATTTTTACTAATTTTATCGATTTTATTTCTTATTTTATATTGCAAAAAGTGGGGTTATTTTTTGCAGAACCCGTGGATGACACGTGGCGCGAGGAGCTGACGTGGCGTGCGGGGCCAGTGCGGATGCGACGCGGCACGCAAGGCCACGTGGCAGAACCGCGCGAGCCTACACGGCACAGAGGTGGCGGGCGGTGCGCACAGGGGCCACGCGAGTCCACGGGGACGCCCGGGTGGCGACACGTGACAGGGGGGCTGATAGGTGAAGGGCCCACGAGTTAGTGGGCCTTGGTTAGAGTATAAGGGCGGTAACGCAATAGCGTTAAACCGCCTGAGCTTTTATACTCACTTTCTCCCATTTTTTCTTCCGTGTGGGAATAATTTCCCGTGAGTTTTATTTTTTGCAGGCGACGTGGCAGTACTGTAGGCGTTGGATGTGATAGCGTCAACATAACACGCGTCAATTGGGTGGACTGGAGTCCACCCGATCGTCATCAACAACACATGCGTAAACTCAGACCGTCGATCGCTTTAAGTGAAAATCGGACGATTGAGATGTTATCGCAATCTTGGCGATCGTGGGCAATGTGTGGACGCATCGCGATGGTCCGATCTTCATCGGACGGGCGAAAATGTGGAAGGTGTGGGTCGTGTCCTGTGATGGTGTGTGACACGCGAACGCATGAGGAGCGTTCGATCCTCATCGGATGGCTCTCGTTGAAGGAGATTGTGGACCGCGTCGTGGGCCACAATGCCAGCGGTTTCGAGTGATCGGACGGCGCAAATCGCACTGCAAGATGGATGGCTCGTAATCGTCGCGGGAATTCTTCTTTAAAAATCGATGAACTCTCTCTTCTTCTCTTAACTCTTGATTGAATCGTGAAGGAATTAAGCAATTTTTGAGCAAGATCTTGAGTTCTTCGTGATCCCTCCCGCATTTAGACTCAATTGCGATCCAATCGGAGCAGGATTGATCACGAAATTCCGTCAGATTTGATCAAATTTTCCCCTTGAACACCAAACGTCCGCCAAGGAAGAATAAAATTCACTTCAATCCGCGTGTATTGAAGCCTCATCTTCGTGGAAATCAGGTTAGCAGTGAGGTTTGATCAATCACCTGATGGTAATTTGTATTTAGATTAGATTTACATTGTTAATTTTGTGTTTTAAGTCATGTTGTTCTTCAATTTCACCCAATTTTGACTCGAATTTTTGCTGATTTTGAAAATAGGATATCTCTTTGATATTAACTCAGAATCACTTGATTCTGGTTCATTGGATTCCTTATTTCATCAGCTTTCTGTGGATAGAAAATTCGTAAAATTCTGAGATCATTTGACCCCTCAATTTAACTTTTGACCAACCACTGTTCATTTTTAATCGGAATTTGGGCATTGACTTGGGGGATCAATTACTCCTAAAATATAAATTAGAATTTGACGATTTTGGTCTCTTTGGAATCCTCTAATTGTTAGATTTCTATTGATGTATCAATTGCAAGATTTGGATAACATTTGATTAGTCAATTTGAAGATTTTCTCTGAAGTGTTCATCTCGGGATTTCTTTGATCTTTGATTTTCAATAATTCATAGTAAATCCATTTCTTATCTAAAAATTACGAATTTTATATCAATAAATTCCATTTTCTCTGTAGATTCTGAATAGATAATTTTCGTAATACTCTGACATCTTTTGATTATCTGATTTTACAGAAGGTCGACTGTTGGTCAAAGTGACGGGACTAAATCGTATGGTCATTGATTACACATAATTTAGTGTCAAAATAAAGTCATAAACTTACCAATTTATGATTAATCAAAGTAATTAATTAGTATAATGGTAATTAAGGATCGAATCCACGGAGAATTAGGGAAATTTGAGAGATATCTCTGAAATTCGGTCAAATCGGACGACGATTTGAGGTTAGAAATTGGGCGTTTTTGTTTATTAAGAAAGATAACTCAAAATCGAATCCACGGAATAAACAATCAAGTGATTTGGATAAGAATTCGAAGAGAAATCAAAATTTGAAGTTTAGAGAAATTTTCGTTTCGAAAAATGATTAAAAACTGAAATTTAATCTAAAATTAAACTAATCTACGATGCTAAAAGTAAAATTAACACTAAATGATGAAAGATTAACATGAAATCACGCAACCTAACCCAAAGTAGCCTTCGAAATGATCCAATTAATCGCTGGATGTAAGGCTTTTCATTCCGAATTTTTGAAGATGAAAGTGGAGTTCAAGATGTGATTTCTTCCTTCTCTCTCGATCAAAGTTTGAATTCAAGTGTTCAATGGAAGTGGAAATGAGTTGCAAACACAGGGAAACAAACGACACGCGATTTGGTTGAGTATAGACTTCGAATTTGGAGAATTTTCGCGCACTTGTTCTTTGTTGCGAAGAACCGTTTTTATAAAAAACGAAATTGAATATCAGCCGTTGGATGTGATGATGATCGCGATCGACGGGTTAGATGTCGCGTCCACCCATCGAATCGTTGTCTTGTGATGATCGTCAGATCTTCATCGTGTGGTTGAGATTGATCGATAGTTTATTTTCATCGATTAATCTCAACCGTTATAATGGATATGATCGACGGCTGATATTGATTCACTTAAGTGAATAATTAGCCACGTGCTTAATTGGTCAACCCGTGGACCGCGTGTCCATCACATCAACGCCGCCCGATGATCGCGCCGTTGATCCAACATTCCATATCGCGCCACGTGTCTTGAGAACATAAAAAAAATACAGGGACTTTAGTCCCACACAGAGAATATTATAGGGATTAAACGCGTATATAAGCTACACCGTTTAAGGGCTCTTAATAATTTGCCTCCTTATACACGGGAGACCTATATACTTATTAAACATATATATATAGTAAATTTAATATGCCCCCACGTCAGCGCCACGTCACGTAGGCGCTCGCGCTTGTCCACGTGGGGATGCTACGTGTACACGCGCGATTAACCCACATTTTTTTTGCATTTTTTAATTAAATTAAATATTTAAAAATCGAAATAAAATTCAAATAAATTCAGAAAAATTCCAGAAAAATTCCTAAAAATTGTAAAATTCATAACTTTCAAAATATAACTCCAAATTAATTCAAATTTGTTTTGTTGGATTCAGAATTGAATAATCTATCATTATAAAAAGTCAAATTATTAAAATAAGAAGAGAATTAAATTTAATTAATTTTATACATTTATGTATTATATACAAATAAATTTATATAAATACATAAATGTTAATAAATGTCTTTTCTCTGATATTTTCATTCTTAAAACATGATTATGATCATAAATATAATTAGGATTAAAGATTAAAATGTTTAATTGTGCATAATAACCCATAAATTGATGTATTTTAAGATCATAACATGAATTTACACAAAATGATAGAAATATGCTTAAAAGATGATAACATGCATATATTTGTAATGATTAATGCATTAATTTGCATTAATAACTATGAAATTACATGCATAAATAGCATGTTATCACAAAGTCAATGCTTTGACCTTGACGTTTTGACTTTTCTATGTCAAATCAGAGGTCTAAAATCTTGAAATCTCCTATATCATATATTTATATCATTTCTATTCATAAAATCTCACTTCTACTTCTTAAAATCTTGAATTGAACCTAAGTTTGACCAAGTCAACTCTGCAATAAAAGTCAACGTTGTTCTCTGTGGATCGACCCGATAGTTACACTTTACTTGATTTTATATCTTTGTCATTGTGAGTTCAGAATTATAAATTGTGTTTGACCAACGTTTGTGTGTTTTAACGACCACTTAAAACGCTTCATCAGTCGCCTCCAGTCACTTGTGCAAGAGTTATCTCTCTATCAACTACCCACAACAGACTTACGCACATTGGAACGATATCATGAGAAGCTCATCGCTGGAGTCTATCTTAGTGACCTGCGACCATCTATTATTGCTTCCTAGATTCGTGGTCAAGTACTTTCTGGTACCCAAGTTCCAGATATGACATCGATTTTTTCCTCGGCTTTTCGAGTTAGCATCGGAGTCACTTTAAGCGCTAGAGTCACTTCGAGCATTGGACCTTTATCTTCTACATCATCTCCGTTACTAGAGTCGTCTGCCCTGCTTGTATCTGGTACCCATGTACGAGATGGGCAGCGTAACTCTAAGGCTACTACTTCTCATGGTGGACGGCCCACTGCTAAGAGCAAGTAAATCTTCCCCCCTTGCACTTATTGTGGCAAGACCACTCATGCTTCAAAGAAGTGTTGGAAGGAGTTTGGGAAGCCTTAATGGGCTCAAGCTATGTTTTCCTCTATTACTCCGAGCTCGACTCCTCCTAGTATATCTACGCCACCAGTCAGACTAACTATACAAATGACTTTCACCCCAGCAGAATATGAAGCATGGAAGCAATCTCAGGCATCCACATCGACTGCCAACTTGGCTTCTACTTCAGGTACACATGCCTTTTTTGCTTGTAGATTGTCATGGGTTATTGACTCGGGGGCTTCGGCACATATGACTAGAACCCCTTCGACCCTCTCCTCCCTTACTCCTACCACCGCCTATCCACCCGTATCCCTTGCAGATTGTCGTTCATGCTCTGTTAAAGGGTATGGATCGACCAAACCTACTCCCTCCCTTACTCTACATAATATTTTATATGTTCCTGGCTTTCCCACTAACCTTCTTTTTATTAGTACCATTACCCGTACACTTAATTGTGTTGCCATTTTCTACCCTTTCCTTTGTGTCTTCTAGGACCTTCGTACTGGTCAGAGGACTGGTCTGGGGCATGAGAATGGCCGTGGGATCTATGAGCTCGTGCCGGACACCCCATCCTCTAGGCTGCTAACGGAATGAATCGATGCGGTCGTTAATTGCACACCGATTAGTGTCAACCATAAAGCTAAATTTACCAATTTAATGATTTAATTACGAATTGAGGGGTATAATGGTAAATAAGGGTCGAATCCATAGAGAAATAAAGAATTTTTGAGAGATCTTTTGGAATTTGATCAAATCGGACAATGAATTGGTGACAGAAATTAGGGAAAATGGTAGATTTAGAAAGATAACTCAAAGACGAATCCACGGAATAAAAAATCACTCGATTTGGATTAGTATTCATGGAGAAATCAAAGAGCGAATTGGAGAGAAATTTCTGAAAATCGGAAGAACGAAAAACTGAAATTAAAGACTAAACTAAACTAAATTACGATCCTAAATTACAAATTGATAATACATGACGAGATATTAGAGGGAAAACACGTATTCTAACCCGAGATAGTGATCAAAATGATCCAATTAATCACCGGATTCAAGGCTTTTCATTGCGCGATTTCGAAAACAATCATCGGTGTTCAAGAGACAAATTCTCCGTAATCGATCGACGAAATCTCACTTTTAATCACTCTGTGGGCACAGAAACGAGTCTAGAAGAGATTATAAGCGAGAGATTCAAGGATGGAAGGGTGTAGGTAGATCAATTTAGCGAAATCATCCAAGAATACATCAAAATGTCGAAGAACATCTCAATTTATAGTGATTTTGGGCGTAACCGTCGGATGGGGCGTTTCATCAGCGATCAACGGCTCCGATTGATCGCATTAATGCGAATTGTTACCGTTATATCGTAGCCATTGGATCGCCGATCGAGCGCTCTGATGAAGCCACGTGATCACGCGTTATAAAACGTCGTGAAACGATCGCCGTTGGATCGCGATCGAACGCATCAGATGCCTTTTTCCACAATTTAATCTCGATCGTTATAACTCTCGTGATCAATGGTGGAGATTAAAAAGATCCGGTGTACCCCGATTAAGCCACGTGTGCCCATCGATTTAAGTGAAGATTGACGGCTGAGATTGCACGCACGATCGGACGTCCCACCTCCTCACGATCGCCTCCTCATGCTGTCACGTCGCCTCCTCATCACGATCGTTGATCGTGATTGATCGGACGGCTCTGATCGCGCCCCGTCACTTGCGCTCTTTAAATATTCCAAAAATTAGATTTTAAATTAGAAAATTCAATTTTTAATTTCGAAAAATCTTTAGAAATTCATTAAAAATTCAAAAAATTTCAAAATTTTTTTAGAAAAATCCCTAAAAATTAGAAAAGTCATAACTTTCAAAATACAACTCCAAATTAATCCAGATTTTTTTCATTGGATTTGAAATTCAATTATCTATCATTATAAAAAGTCAAAATACTGAAATAACAAGAGATTTAATTTATATTTCAAAAATATATTCATTTTTTTAAGATTTTAACTTTAGAAAATTAAATGAATATTTATAAAAATAATTTCTCTCATTATTTAACTTTAAAAACCAATTATAATCTCAAGTAAAGATAGGTTATAAAATCATTTATGTTTAATTCATCATAATTAACCCTAATTTAGTGCATTTTGAGATTATAACTTAAAATTGCATGAAATGATAGAAATGCACTCAAAGTATGAGAACATGCATACAAATGGAATGTTTTATGCCTTATTTTGCATTAATAATCACGTATTATCATGTTAAGATTGCAAGTTATCAGCTGCTTGATTTGTTTTCTAGTTCTTCTACTACTTCTTCTATTTGTGGCATCTTAGACTTCGCCATCCTTGTCTTTCTAAACTTAAGTAAACCTTTCCATGGTTATCTTTAACTGAGTTTGTGTGCGAGTCGTGTCAAATAGGCAAGCATCATCACTCGACTTACCTTGCTCATGACTCCATTCCATCCTCCCGTGCCTTCGACTTGATTCACTGCGACGTTTGGGGCCCCTCTTAAGTTCCTTATCCCTTGAGCCATCTATATTAGCACATGTTAGTGCGTGTGTGTGATTAATGAGAAAGCACCCTTCTCAGGATTTTCGCTATCTCCTTAATTACATAGGACTTATATATCCGTCGAATCGCTTGATTTTTCATCATGTGGGACTATCTTTCTATTTTTATATGCGCATGTGATGTGGCATCATATGGAGCGTTCGATTTGCTCGTTAAATAAAAACTGTCGATCTTCACTTAAGTGGGGGGGGTACGTGGTGCGTAACTATTTGTCGATGAATCATTTTAAAATGGTTTAATCTCAGCTGTTCATCTAAGGAGTTATAACAATTGAGATTAAAACCATTCGAACGCATCAAGAGCGTTAGATCAAGATAAGACGGTAGACATTTCATGCGCTTCTTCTTCACGTGCGACGTGGCAAAATCTTAGCGGTTCATCTTCGATCCAATGAATGCGATTTAAGCGTAACAATTGGCATATATATGCATTTCATTAGAGCCGTTGATCAAAGATTAAATGCCAATCCGACAGTTACGCCTAAATCTCCCTATCAATTGAGATGTTCTTCGACGATGTAAAATATTCTTGGCTATTGGTAAGTCCAAATGAGGATGTAAATCCTATTGCATTGTGATGGTTTAATTAGACTTATGCAATTAGATTATCTTCTAATATATTTTTTTCTCTTAATTTCTATCCTCCAAAAGTATAGCTCAATGAGGCGTCGAACCCTAGAGAGGTCAACTCTAATCCTTCTTTGATGTATTCAATCTTCTCCTAACACACTCCCCATCATACATCATTTTCCTGTCATTTTCATTTATCACTAGATCCTTCGATAATGTCTATGATACATGTAAAAACACAGTCGTTGAATGCGCGCTTTTACGTATCAAACAAAATTTATACTCAACTCTTCAAATATGATTTGTAAATTAGAACAGTGGTAAGTCGAGGTCGAATCCACAGTGAGGAAGGTTAAGAGATTAAATCAGAAGATAATTTTTGGTATTTTTAGATTTAGAAAGCGAAAATGAACGGTGAAAGGAAGAAAATGAGCATGGAGATGAAATGAACCGAAAAAAGTGATTCCAAACTCTCTTCACAGATTGGAAACCCTTGATCGATGATGGAAAAGTGATTTTTAGGGTTTTTCAATGAGAAATATTGATAAACATGTGATGAAAAGAGAAGAAATGGATAGAAGATAGTTCTAATCTAAGACTTGTGATGAAAACACAATCTAGTGATGCTCCATAATCAAAACATACCTTTGAGAGCTGTATATTTCGCCCGGACTTGGCGTCTTGCATCCAACATGAAGAATGAATAGAAAAGGGAAGAAACTCACTGAGAATGAAGTTCAACACATGAACAATGATCCATCGTTTCTTTCTTTCCTTCTGACTAGCCAATGCTAGAAGCAAACAACAAAACATTGATAACCCTAATTTTTTTGTCTCTGAGCCTGAATCGGCCATAGCAGATTCGTGGAGCTTGAAATGAAGATCATGCCCACGAAATTTTAGCCCCTAACTCCATCAGGATCGTCGGATATCAGGCTTTTAATTTGGATCATTTCTGACCGTTGATCTGGTTTCTCTCTCCTCAGATAGCGCCGGTCAAACCGCTCCGCCGGTCAAACTTCGCTGAGTCGCTGAGTCACACGCTAAAAAAACAAAATTAAATTTTAAGCATTTCACTTCTCCACTCCCATAGAGGAGTTGTCGCGACGAATCATGGAGAGGAAGAAGAAACTCCTCTCGCCTCTCCTCGCGACGGAAAATTTTCGTCGCGGGAGAGAGGGGAGAGAGAGAGAAGAGAGAATGAGAGGGAGAGAAAGGAGAAGAGAGAAGGAAGGAGAGAGACTCCTCTCGCGACAGAAAAATTTCTGTCGCGAGAGAGGGGAGCTCTGGAGAGAGAGGAAAGAGAGGGGAAAGAGAGAAAGAATGTGGGAGAGAGGGAAGACAGAGAGAGAGAGTGAAGGAGGAGAGGAGAGGATGAGTGGAGAGAGCTCCACTCTCTCACCCGCGCGCGCCCGCGCGAGAGAGAGAGGAGAGTGAGGAAGATAGAAGAAAAGAAAGAAAGGAGAAAAGAAAGAGAGGAGGGGAGGAATTTCTTTTCCTCTCGCCTCTCCTCGCGACGGAAATTCCGTCGCGAGAGAGAGAGCGAGGGAGAAGCAATTAGAAGAGGAAGGGAGTACGAAGAGGAAGAAGAGAAGAAAAAGAGGAAGAAGAAAAAAGAAAGAGAGGAGGGGATTCTCCTTGTGACGGAAACTTCCGTCGCGAGAGAAGGATTCCCCCGCACGCGAAAGAGAGAGGGAAAAGGAGAGAAAGAGAGAGAGAGATAAAATTAGAAATAAATAGAAATTTGATTTTATAATTAAAGAAAATTATATTCTTGATAAATCAAAATCATTAAATGCTCATAAAATGCTACTAAATTATGAAAAATCAAGAATATCCTTTAAAACATAGAAATTATCAATTTAATCATTTTAAATCATGATAACATGCATTTATGATTATATTTCAAAGAATAAATGCATAAAATACATGATATTAATGCATGAAATTGCATGTTATCAGTCTATAGAAGATCTGAACAGTTGAAAATTATTTATGTCTCTTTTCCCTCTTCTTGTCCTATGTATGACTATGAATCTCAATCTGATACCTTCAACTGTCTCAACTCACTTTGTTTTTATATTCCTATTACTTCCTTTTTTACCGAAATGACAATGTTTATGTTTTCTTTTTTATTTATTTATCTTAGGTAAACTCTATACGAAGGAGTTAATAGTCCTAATATCAGTCTAATATATGTGCTTATCGGCTTTTATACACTTTCTAAAATCTTTAAACAGAGGAGGATATTTCTCAGCAAGATTTAGTTCCCAATCATTCTATATCGAGAACACTATTCTAAGTTAGCCTCTGATAAATCCCACTCTATCTACTACTTACTCTAGGAATTTCTATTTCTGACACTTTCTGATCTAAACAGAAAGGTCTAATGTGAAGGACAGTTTATATCGAACTATTTTGTGTTGTACTCTTTTCTTTTTTTACTAATCTCTTCTAAATCTAAACGAATATAATCTCTAATGATGAAATTTCTTTTACCTATATTAACTGCTACAGAATTAAAAAGAGGAACATGTTATGAAAAGAACATCAACCTTCTTCAATCAATTACTGCTAATCTGAAACAAAATCTTATCTTATTTACTGAAGGGGAAAGAAAATGAAAACAATGCTTTAACAGAAGACAGAAATTTCACAATCAAACTCGATTCATATTTCTAAAATAGGTAGATTAGAATCTTGAAAGTAAAAGAATACTAAAGCCTAAAATAACTAGAACAACTAACTGAATCAAATGAAAGTTTCGCGAAAAGAAAAACTGAGACAAAAAGTAAACCTCAACTAAGTTTTGAAGCCTCGAAGTAATGCCTAACCACTTGGAGTGAGTTTGATCCTCACTTCGAATGCTTCTCGGACCGGTTTTTGGCTCTTCCTCTCGTTGTGTCCTCTTGGCCGATCGTCGTTGGGTGAGAAATCAAGAACAAATCTTCATTCTCCGCTCCCCCCTTTTTAACCTAACTGACCCGAGCTTCGAGGTTATGCGAGTTAGTTAGGTTCATGATGCTTTTTGCTTTGCACTGTCGGTGTGCTTCAATCTCGTCTCGGCGGTAATTGAGCTAATCACCATTGGTGATGTTGCACTTGAATGAAAAGCGCTAGGTACATGCGCTTTATTCCTCTGTATGTTTCTCATTACACGCAACACCGTGCTTCCACTTGCTGTTGGTTGAAGTTTTCTCCATACAAATCCTGCCCATACACTAAGAAGCCCATTAAATCGGACGAAACCATCAAGGGCTTTAGCTTAAAAAAAGCTTCCTTATTGAACAGAAATTACAGAATTTTAAGGAATTTGTTTTAGCATTTCAAGAGTTAAAAAAAACAAAGAATTCAACACATTTAAAAACTCTCTTAATGGTTGTAAAAAAAATCTTTTTCTTCATTTATCTCAATGATGTTCATTTTGGCAAAATCATATGATAACATGCAAAAAACATAAATGATATTGACTTTTTTAAACTATATTATCATAAGGATGAGCATGTTTTCTTGCTCTATTTTGCATGTTATCAGCTATTTTCAAGTAATCAAACTATTTAGACATTACCATCCTTGAATCTCTTGCTTCCCTTTGCTTCTAGACTCATTTCCGCACCTGAGGAGTGTTTGAAAGTGAGATTTCGTTGAGAGAATAGGGAGAAATTGATTCTTGAACGCCATCGATCGACTTCGAATTCGCAGAATGAAAAGCCTTTGATCCGGCGAGAAATTGGATCAATTCGAGCGCTATATTGGGTTAGAAATTTTTTTTCGTCCTAATCTTCCTTACTATAACATTAGATTTTAATTTTGAATCATAGATTAAGTCGATTTCAATTTTAATTTCAGTTTTCTCTCTCTTCATGATCCGATTTTCTATTTTATTTTTGCTCGTCAATTTCTCCGCGAATCCTGATCAAATTCTGTGAATTTTTATTCCGTGGATTCGTCTCTGGGTTATCTTTCTAAAAATATCAAAATCCCTAATTTCTCACCTCATTTCATCATTCGATTTGATTAAATTTTAAAGAGTTCTTTAAAAATATCTTAATTCTCTGTGGATTTGACCCTTATTCACCACTAAACTATTTAATTCATAATCATTTCTCTAAATTGATGAGTTTGGTAATTGTTTGGACGCTTAGCTGCATGTTTTCAACAACCTCACAGATTCGCTTCGTCAACTACTCTATTGAACTATTCTCTTGTCTCCTTAAAGCTTTTATAGACTTCCCATAGGGTCTTAATCTCCACCCTTTTGATTTCCCAAGTTTCTTGGAAAACCAAAAGGGTGGGGTAAGTGGTGGAGCCATGTTTAAGAGAGAGAGAAAAATGGAAGATAGAATAAGAAGAGAGTCAAAAGAGAGATTTCAAAAAGAGAGAATAGTAAGATTGGGAGAGAGAGAGAGAGAGAGAGAGAGATCATGGGTCAGAAAGAGTGAAAAATGGGATAAAGGGACATTTTCTCCCTCTTCCTGGAAATGGTAAAGAGAGAGAGGAAAGCAATGTCCCTCTCTCCTTCTCTCTCGTGGAAATGCGAGAGAGAAAGAAG
>CM044101.1:6216595-6244518 GCA_024174645.1 Lemna minuta | reverse complement strand
TCCTAATCTAAAGATTCGTGATGAAAATACTATCTAGTGATGCTCCCTAATCAAAACATACCTTCGAGAGCTGTATATTTCGCCCGGACTTGGCGTCTTGCATCCAACACGAAGAATGAATGGAAGAGGGAAGAAACTCACTGAGAATGAAGTTCAACACATGAACAATGATCCATCGTTGCTTTCTTTCCTTCTGGCTAGCCAATGCTAGAAGCAAACAACAAAAACATTGATAACCCTAATTTTTTTGTCTCTGAGCCTAAATCAGCCCCATCAGATTCGTGGAGCTTGAAATGACGATCATGCCCACGAAATTTCAGCCCCTGACTCCATCCAGATCGTCGGATATTAGGCTTTTAATATGGATCATTTCGGCCGATTGATCTGATTTCTCTCTCCTCAGATCGCGCCGGTCAACCCGCTACAGGCCCGGTCAAACTTCGCTGAGTCGCCGAGTCCCCAGTCGCTGAGTCACACGCTAAAAAGAAAAATTAAAGTTTAAACGTTTTTCCTCTCTCTCCTCTCTCTTCTCCACTCTATTCTCTCTCCTTTCATTTCTCTCTCTCGACAGCGAAGGAGTTTAGTCGTGGCAGAAACAAGGAGAGGGAAGAAGAAACTCCTCCCGCCTCTCCTCGCGACTGGAAAATTTTCAGTCGCATGAGGGAGGAGAGAGAGAAGAAAAGAATGAGGGGGAAAAGAAAGGAGAAGAGAGAAAAAGAGAGTGCTGGGACAGAGAAAAGCGAGGAGAGAGGAAAGAGCTGGAGGAGAGAGGAAGCAGAGAAAAGGAAGGAGAGAGACTCGTTTGGCGACGGAAAAATTTCCGTCGCCGAGAGGGAAGCTCTGGAGAGAGAGGAAAGAAAGGCGAAAGAGAGAGGAATAACTTCCGGAAAGAGCGATAGAACGTTGGAGAGAGGAAGAGAGAAGAAGAAAGAAAGGAAGAGAAGGAAGTTTTCGTAAGGAGAGAAGGATCGCAGGAGAGAGAGAGAAGATGAAGAGGGAAGAGAGCTCCCTCTCGCGAGAGAAAAGGAGAGAAAAGGAAAAGTCTCCTCTCTCCCTTCCGCACGCACGCGTCTTGCGAGGAAGAGAAAAAGAAGAAGAAGAGAAGGAAAAAGAAAGGAAGGAAAAGCGGGAGAGAAAGAAAGGAGAGGAGAAGGAAAAAGAAAGAGGATTTCATGACGGAAACTTCCGTCGCACTGAAGTTCCCGGAAAAAGATGAGAGAGGAAGAAGGAAGGGAGAGAGACGAGAGAGGGAGAAGCGATTTCTCCCTCTCGTGACGATGAAGAAAAGAAGAGAGAGGGAGAGGAAGATAGAAGAAAAGAAGGAAGCAGGAGAGAGAGAAAAGAGAGGAAAGAGGGAAGAGAAGAAAGGAGAGGGAAATGGAGGAGGTGAGTCTCTCCTCGCGACGGAAATTCCACCGCGAGAGAGAGAAGGAGAGAGGATTGGCACTGAGACAGGGAGAGAGATTCTCTCTCCTCTTCTTTTTCTCTATTCCCGTTTTCTCTATTTTTATAAAGTTATTTTTTTCAGGATTTCAATTTCTCAAATTCTCAAAAGATACTAAAAAATCCAGAAAAAATGTTAATTCATTAGATATAAAAATATATATAATCTTGATGAATCAATGTCATTAAAATGCTCATAAAATGCTATTAATTATGAGAAATCAAGAATATCCTTTAAAACATAGAAATTATTAATTTAATCATTTTAAATCATGATAACATGCATTTATGATTATATTTCAAAGATTAAATGCATAAATTACATGATATTAATGCATGAAATTGCATGTTATCAGCTGTATTCAACCGTCATCATGTAGGGAGTTAAAAACCATTCCTAGTAGAACTATGCTTAGCCGATGGATCTGTTAGAAAACCCCATGGATTAGTAGAGGATGTCATCGTAAGAATTGAGGATTGTTATTTCCCGGTAGACTTCCTAGTGGTCGATATGAAAATGACTAAGGAGCTGAGCCAAGCGCCACACCTTAGGGATCTAATCCCTTCCTAGCTACCGCCAAAGCCGTAATCGATCGGGGAAAGGAGAAGTAATTTCAAGGTGGGAGAGCACACCGTGAAGGTCGACATCAATACCACTGAAATACCTTCACGAGCTCTCCGCAAGACTCTGGGGCACTCATCGACTTCACGACGATCAGACAGTAGATCGCATGCATAGAAGAAGTTATGATGATCGACGAGAAGCACGATATGAGGAGCTTCCGATGGACGAGCCAACTCGGAGCTCAAAAACTCTCCCGTCTACACTCAAGTATGCCTTCCTTGATGAAGAGAAAGCAAAGCCGAATGTATTTACGTCGAAGTTGGACATGAAGCAAGAAGAGCAATTACTGGAAGTGCTAAGGAAAAATAAAGAAGCAATCGGATGGACCCTGATGGACCTGAAAGGGTTGGACCCTTCACTATGCACTCATCGCATCTTCCTAGAAGATGAGTTGAGACCCGTCAGGGAGGCCCAGAGACGACTCAAATGGCTCAATGCAGAAATTATCTACCCCATATCCGATAGCCAATGGGTGGTACATGTCATTCCGAAGAAAGCCGGAGTAACGGTCACGACGAACAAGAAAGGCGAAGAAATCCAGACGCGCCTACCGACGAAGTGGAGGGTCTGCATCGACTATCGGAAGCTGAACTCCGCGACCAAGAAGCACCACTTCCCGCTACCATTCATCGACCAAATCCTGGACCGACTGGCAGGATCGAACTATTTCTGCTTTCTCGACGGATATTCGGGCTACAATCAGATTGCTATCCACCTCAACAATCAAGAGAAGACCATGTTCACTTGTCTGTTCGGCACCTTTGCCTTCAAACGCATGCCATTCGGACTGTGCAACGCCCCCGCAACCTTTCAACAATGTATGACGGCTATCTTCTCCGACTTTCTTGGCGACAGCTTAGAAGTCTTCATGGACGATTTCTCCGTCTTTGGAAACGACTTCGAAAGTTGTCTTGCTCACTCGACGAAGATACTCGGAGGTATGCGTCGAGAAACTGACCCGTACTCAGCCTGGGAGAAATCCCACTTCATGGTACGAGAGGGAGTAGTGCTCGGGCACATTGTCTCGGGCAAAGGCTTAGAAGTGGACAAGGCCAAGATAGAGGTCATCCAAAACCTCCCTCTACCAAATACCGTGAAAGATTTGAGGAACTTTCTCGGGCATGTCGGCTTCTATCGGAGATTTATCTAGGACTTTGTGAAAGTCTCCAAGCCCCTCACCACCCTTCTTTGCAAGGACAAGGACTTCATCATCGACGAAGAAGGGAAGCGCACATTCACGACATTAAAGCAAGCACTGATCGAGGCACCGATTCTACAAAGTCCTAATTGGGACTTACCCTTCAAGATCATGTGCGATGCTTCAGACTACGTGGTGGGAGCAGTCTTGGGGCAGCGACTGGACAAGAAGCCGACGGCCATCTGCTATGTAAGTAAGACCCTAATTAAAGCTCAAATCAATTACACAACTACAGAGAATTAGCTTCTTGCAGTGGTCTACGCTCTCGAGAAGTTCCGGCCTTACATCTTGGGGAGCAAAATCATCATCTACACTGACCATGCGGCCCTGAAATACTTGATCTCCAAGAAGGAGGCCAAACCACGACTTATACGATGGGTGCTGCTCCTTCAAGAATTTGACTTGGAGATAAAAGACAAGAAGGGCAGCGAAAACTCGGTGGCGGACCACTTATCGCGTCTCCACATCTCGGGAGGAGAGGAAATCGGAGATACATTTTCAGACGAGCATCTCCTCGCCAACTCGACTCACGCCCCCTGGTACGCGCACATCATCAACTTTATCATCACCGGATCGATCCCCGAGCATTGGAACGGCACAAAAAAAGATAAGTTCTTCCACGAGCTCAAGTACTATTTTTGGGAGGAACCGCTTATGTTCCACCTAGGATACAACCAGATCATTCGACGATGCGTACCAAAGGAGGAGTAAGGAGACTTACTGGCGATGTGTCACTCATCGACGTGCGAAGGACACTTCGCGACATGAAAGACCACGGACAAGATCCTATAGAGCGGCTTCTACCGGCCCTCCATCTTCAAAGATGCCCACCGTTTCTACAGGGAGTGCTTACAATGTCAAGCGGCAATCAACATCTCCAAGCAAGACGAGATGTCGATGCGGCATATCCTTGAGGTGGAAATCTTCGACCTCTGGGGGATAGATTTCATGGGACCTTTCCCACCTTCTGACGGGAAAGAGTACATATTAGTGGCGGTGGACTATGTGTCCAAGTGGGTCGAAGCAATCCCCACTAGGACAAACGACCATCGGGAGGTTCTGCGATTCATCACACGATGCATCTTCGCCCGATACGGTTGTCCGAGAGCCATCATCAGCGACGGCGGCTCACACTTCAACAACTCGCACTTCCGGGCGCTGTTAAAGAAGTACGAAGTACACCACCGCATCACCACGCCATACCACCCCCAGGCGAATGGGCAAGTAAAGGTTAGTAATTGAGAAGTCAAAACTAGACTTAAGAAGATAATTCGTCCAGATGGAAAGGATTGTGCACACAAGCTCCCCGACGCACTATGGGCATACCGGACGGCATACAAGAAACCATCTGGATGTCTCCCTTCCGGCTCATCTTCGGGAAAGCCTGCCACCTTCCAGTTGAGCTAGAGCATCGAGCTTACTGGGCCATCAAAAAGCTCAACCTCGCACTGGACGAAGCAAGCAAAGAACAACTTCTCTAGCTCCAGGAGTTACAAGAGTTGAGGCACGACGCGTACGAGAACGCGACGATCTACAAGGAGAAGACCAAGGCCTTCCACGATCGACATATCCGACGACGATCATTCCAGGTCAACGACAAGGTCTGGCTTTACAACTCGCGCCTCAAGCTCTTCCCTAGAAAGCTGCGCTCTAGATGGGATGGTCCCTATGTGGTTCTGGAATTGTTCGACGGCGGAGCAGTACTCATCTTTGATCCTAAGACCGGTCAAAAATTCAAGGTAAGCGACCATCGTCTCAAGCCGTACCTGACCTCAGAGCCACCCGCACCAGCAAATAAGGTAAATCTGCATCTTCCCGAGCACTCGAGGACGTGACAGTATCACCCTCGACCCATCAGTAGTCGTAGGTTTCATTTTGTTTAGTTTGGCTGAAGACGTTAAACTTAGCGCTCTTGGGAGGCACCCCAAGATTATCTTACCTTTTTAGTTTTATGTTTTGATTTCAGTTTCTTTTTAGACATCGGAGAACTACATTAGGAAATGGCGCACCTGCATCGGAAATCCCACGAGCATCACGGACTAATGAGCTTTTCTAAACATATCTCACCGCACTTTTATGTTGTTTTCATGCCATGATTCGATGAGTTTTCACATGAGCATGTAGTTTTCAGTGAGGGCAATGAAAGATTCTAGTTGGGGGGTGAGGATTTAGAAAAAGCTCTACCATTTTTCAAAAATTTTAAAATTCTACCTTCTAAAAACTCCTATTTTCAAAATCTTTGATCTAATCTACCCCACCTTAGAAGTCTTTTCATCTAGAGATCTGACCTACTAGAGATGTAGAGGTGAGGACCTTATAGTCCATATGATTACATTTTGAGTAATAAAGCCAAATGATTTAGAGAGACCAATGGATTAGAGTTAGTGGTTGACTTCTTTGGGGTTGGGTATCTAACAGGCACCAAGGAAAAAGAGTAATCAAGAGGTTGAAATGCTATGAGATTGGAAAGGAGAGTATTTGAGAGAAAATAAAATTCCATCCTTTACCTATTATTAGCCCAAACTGCTTAGTATAAGGAATTTCTCGATTCTAGACTTTCCCCTTTAAAGAGTGCTATGATCCATAATTTTTGTAGCACCTACCTTTCCTTATAGGCATGTAGTTTTCTCTTCCAAAGCAGTCAAGTAGTAACACCAATTTGTTTTAAACTTTGCTTTTGATGATGAACACTCCCAAGTGAACTCAGATATACATCTCACCTTCCATTTTTCCTCCCACATGTGCTTATACCTTCACTACACTTCATTTGCTACACACTCTCTTCATAAATACTAAAACTCCTCCACATCATCATTCTAGTCTTCTTAAATGCTTTAAAAAAAAGAAGAAGAAGAAGAAAAGAAAGAGGAAAAAAGTAAAAAGAAAGAGAGAAATAAGAAGTTACAAGAAGGAAAATAAGTGGGAACATCTTCTACCTTTATCTCTACCTCCACTATCATCTCCACCATCTACCCTATCCATCATCATCCACCTCACTTGGGAGTATAATCATCATAAGGGGTACCTTCTTTGCTTTTATAATCCACTTTGTTTTATCAGCATATTTGCTTTTAGCCAAGTCATACCCTTAGAAATAGTATCTTTTATTTCCTTCAGCCTCCTCACACGATGTATCCAAAGATAGGAATCCTTTTGAATTGCACTCTTTTAAGGAGGAAAGCAAGTTGAGGGGAATTCTAAGTACTAAGTAACCTCCATTTTGAGGGAAGGAGTGATGTGTTATGGAGAGGGTAAGGAATTACATCCACTCATGAGAGAGTGATTATATTTTCAGCACCATAGCATCATACCTTATATAGGCTCACCTTGATTACAATCAAGAATTAGACTTGAGCATTAGCCGATGAGCACTACCCTAACATGCACAAAAAAGTCAACCTAGAGATGGAATCTAGATCATTATGACCTACACTATGAGGAAAACGTGATCATACATTTATACACTTCACTTTTCTAGTAGTAGGATCAAAGGATGAAAAGACTTTCTAGGGAGATCATATAGTAAATTACTAAGAGACTAGCAATAATTTAAGTTGGGGGGTGTGATAACATGCTATATTAACATGATAAAATATGATTTTTGATGCATGTTAAGGTATAAATGGTTTCATTTACATGCATGTTATCATACTTATGTGTATTTTTCTATCATTCTACGAAAAAGTAACTATAATCTCAAAAATACTTTAAATTAGGGTTAAATATGATGATTTAAAAGATAAATAATTGATAACCCATCTTTACTTGAGATTATAAAGGTTTTTAAAAGTTAAAATAATGAGAGAAAAGGTTTTTATAAACATTTATTTACTTTTTAAGTTAAAATCTTTAACTAAATAAATGTATTTTTGAAATAATATTTAAAACTCTCATTATTTATTAATTTTGACTTTTTAGAATGATAGATAATTAAATTTCGGATCAAATGAAAGAAATTTAGAATAATTTGGAGTTATATTTTAAAAGTTATGAATTTTCTAATTTTTAGGGATTTTTTCTGGATTTTTCTGAATTTATTTCAATTTTAAATAATAAAAATGAACTAAAAAAGGGGCAAAAAGCGGGTTTATTCCCCGTGGGACCCACGTGGATGCAACGTGGCACTTAGGGCCACGTGACAGCGCCACACTGGCCCACGCGGCGCAATATTTATATTTTATATACTATATAGTGCATAAGGTTCAGCCTTCCGTATATCTGAAGGGTATTTAACATGTAAAATCATTGCTGCTTTTAAACCCAATCAATTCCCTCAATTTTTCCCGTGTGGGACTAAGTTCCACACGGTTTTTATATGCAAGACATGTGGCGCAGGGAGGAGCGTAGGATCGAGGGCGCCTTGGAAATTCGTGCGTCGATCGTGTGGACGCGCGGACAATTCATCACGATCAGAGCACGTGCGTTAAAAGGAGAGATTATAACGGCTCAGATTAAAACGCGCGGGGGAAATCCAGACCGTCGGATTGCAATCCAAGGAGCGAAATCACGTGCGTTTTATAACGCATCTCATTAGATCGCATCCAGACCGTCGATCGAGATCCGACAGCCACGACTTATTTGAAACGGTCCACGATGGACTGTTCCATCGTAATCGTCGATCGTTTCGATCGGACGGTTACTCCCAAAATTTGTATAAAAGGAGAGGTTCTTCCGATGTTCTAAGCATTCGAGTTGGAATTCAATCTAATTGAGCCGTCTAGAGACCTCCCCTCTCATTTCTCTTGCTCTCAAGGTGTTCTTCCTTCAATTTCGCATCTCCGGAGCTCTTGAAATCAAGATTTCATCGTGTAGATCGATAGAAATTGCAGCTTGAACTCATCGTGGCGTTCTTCGGTATTTTCATCGATTAATCAGATTAATCGAGCTAATCCGATCGCTAATCGTGGTTAGTGGAAGCGGTTTTTACTAAGAATTAGTTTATTGAAGTTTGATTTTGATTTAAATTAGGATTTAAGGTTCAATTTGGTAGAATTTTAGATAAAATCGTGATTTTCGATTCTGAAATTTTCTCTCCACTTCGAATTTCGATCTCTCCGCGAAATCAAGTCCAAATTCGATGATTCTTGATTCCGTGGAATCGATTTGAAGTTATCTTTCATAATTTACTATTTTCCCTAATTTCTATCATCAATTCATTGTCCGATTAGATCAATTTTGAAGAATACGTCAAGAAATTCCTTATTTCCTTGTGGATTCAACCCTTATTTACCATTATACCCTTCAATTCGAATTATTTTCATCAAAGTGATAAGTTTGGAATTATTTTTGACACGAGACCATGTGATATCGATGACCTCGCGGTCCCGGCTCGTCAATTAGCAGTAGTATTCAAGGTGCTCTTGCGTCGTATTCCATTGATTGTTTTCGATGCATCTTTATCGTTTGTAACAGCTTGTTTTCATGGGATTGTTGTCAATATATTTTCGTTGTGTTGTATAAGTGTCATCCTTTTCACATGGATGACCAACTGTCCTGAACTCATTTGAGTTTACATGAACGATTGTCATCCTCTTCATTAACAGTAAGAGTTGATTTTATGAGAGATAAACCTTTAACTGTGAAGATGTGTTCAACATGACTACGGGAGGGATGATTCTCTTGATTGTCTTCCTTGATGAAAGCTCTCTTCAGTAGAATTATCAACATAGAGATGTTGAGTGAATTTTGAGCTTGACAATAATAAGATGATTGTCCTTTAACTGAATTGTCATCTTGAGTGGTCTTCTTTGTTGAGAGATTCTTCATATTGATAAATGCATGGTTTTACTCATGCAAGGCTTCACTAGAGGTAGATTCCGGATACCATTCTTTCATAATTGATAGTAAATAGATCTCTCCTAAAAGTTCTATCTATGGGTGGTTTTCAAAGGAAGAAGGAAGTGTAAAACAAATATGTTTCCTACTGATTTTTTTTAGATCATGGATTTGTACAAGGTACCTATGATATAGTGGATGTGTTTTGGAAATTAGGGAACCTATACAAAGGTACGGGTGGTTGACTCGGTCCATTCAAGGAATTCTAAGTATCTAAAGATAAGGGTTTAATTTCTTTTGACCAAGTCAATCTTTGGATCAGTATATAATCGGAGGAGGGGGGGAAGATAATTCCCTTAGGATCTACACTCTCTTTTAATATTTTAGAGAGGTATTCTTCATTCATTTAATGAATGGATAGTTTCTTAAATTTGTGAACAAGGAGGAGGATAGTGTCTTGTTGAGACTGAGATCGCTTCCTTAAGTTATATCTAGGTTCACTTGGAACCCTTGTGTTCATGTTTTGAGATAACTCTCCATCAGTATGTTTCTCATACAGACTAGATGATATTATCATCGGTTCTTGGAGGCTCGATGTTTTGAATATCTAATTTAATCTATTCCATTACGTTCAATGTTTTGATCAAAATTTTGGAAAGCATGTCGACCTCAGATCCCAATGAACACTGATACATGAAGGAAATTATCAATAACATCTTCTCTGATATTTCCATAACCTTGGCCAAGGATTTAATCACATCTCATTCCTTGAGTCAATCTCCTCTTATACCAAGGGGGATGATCACATCTTGACCATTCAATGAATCAAATTCGAGTAGTATCTAGAAAGGAGAGTTGAAACCTTAATCTCTATTAGTGTTAAGAATTTAAAATTTTCTACTAATTGTCAAGTTGTTCCACCAAATATTATAGACCAAAAGCAATCAATTTCAAGCCAAAATACTATTAAGGAATAATAGAACCCTTCTATTGTTGCTTCACCAGGCCAACCAAAGTAGGGGCGAAACCATGATCCTCACTTCGAGGTTATGAACCTCGATGACCACTCCACATCTGCTCCCACTCTTTCTACCTTGTTAAGAAATAATTTTAGGGGTGAAATCAATTGTTCTTGTTTATTGAATTCATGTAAAAAATTTATATATGCCTCACTTATTATGATAATTAGTAAGGGTTGATCCACACAGAGCATTGATAACATGCAATTTGCCTTGATAATTACATGATTATTAGTGACTTTGATACATATTTCATATACTTATAATGAAAATTATCATGTTTTTAGTCCATTTTCATAAATTATAAGTCGTTTATCACTATTAGTCTCAACATGCATCATTTAAGGAAAAAAATTTGCATAATTTTTAAGTTAAACTTTTCAAGGACCAAACGTCTTTAATATTAGCCTTTCATTATTACAATTTTGAGTTTTCAATAAGTTGATAAATATACTAATGTGTAGTAAAAAAATTAGTAAATGGATTTGATCTTAAATTAACTTCTACTTGATATTGCTTAACTTTTCTAAATAATATATGTATATGTATTTGATGCAGGACGGGGTGGAAAACCCTCTCGCTTGATCAATGTAATCAAGACTGGCCGTGGATAGTTCAGTCGACCCGAGTCTAACAGAGATGCGAGTTCTAAGTATCACGACTTAACCTAAGTGCACGCAGGCAATGTGCGGGCCGGTCGAGGAGAACAGAGAGTGGATTCGCGCGCGCGCGCGAGGCGAAGGGTGGCGCGGGCAGTTATTCGACACTAGGAGGAGAGCGGGAAGCAAGTGCGGGGTGCTAGCAAACTATGCATGTAGTAATGCGGGCATGCAGGAGGCCACCGGTGGCACCATCTGAAATGCGCGCGGACGACCGGTGAAGAATCTAACCTTACGATTCTTCGTGCGAAAGCTTCTCCTTTCTCGAAATCTCTCCACCCGATTCCGCTGCGCTGAAGCTCCTCCTTGATCTTGAATCTACCTTCACGATTCCAAATGATCAATCTCATCCTGCACAAATCGTAGATCGCAAGAGAGAGAAGGGGAAAATATTTCTGTATATATTCTTTAAAAAAACTTAGGCGGCAATACATACGAATACGCACAGTCCGTATTCCCTTTTTGGGCATTGGTAATAGATGCCACGCTGTCCATCTATCTGCCGTTATAACCAGAGCAGATAGACGTATCTGATTAAATCCAGCAAGACAGAGATCGAGCTTATCACCAACAATGGGTTCGTCCGAACTGCACAGGCTTCGTATATCTCAGATGACGCAGGAGGCGCCTGGGACGCTGGCGAAGCACGGTGGACCGTGGGCTGGAGGACGCGCGGTCAGCGAAGGGTTGAGATGGAACCAACTCCCAGAAGGGCAGGTAGTATCTGGACGTCCGCGATTATTCTTCCCCTCTCTTCTCTCTTCTTGGTTATCTTCTTCTTCTTCGATAACTTAGTAGAAGACAATGAAGGGTGATGGAGAATGCAGGCCGTCGAGATCAACTACGAAAGTGACTAGTGCGGGCGGCAACAGAGATGACTACAACGTTCGAAGTTGGAGGGGAGAGAGAGGGAGAAAGAAGCGGGCCAGCCGGGGTGAGTTGCGGCGTGTCAGCGGCGATCACAGGGTTGAATCGGCGTGGGTTTTCTCCCAGGGCATGCGACGGAGGAAGAGCGGCCCATTAACAACCGGGATCCCCTTCCGAGGGCAGTCCCCTCCACCCCTTCTCTCTTTCACGATCTGCTTCGTATCATCCTTCACGTTGTTGAGCTGTCTCAGCATAGCATTTTTGTCCAGCAGACCGTTACTTTTTGGAATATAACGCCCAAGCTTTACGGAAACGCAAGGTCTGCTTGTGCCAGGCGTTACCTGTAACTCCCTCTTCTTTTGTGATTTGCTACCCTATATAAAGGGCTCCATATGTATGAACCAAAACATCAAAGTGAATATAGTTCTTCCTACTTCTCTGCATTCTTCTCTCCCAAGCATATTTCTGAAGTAGCAACAGGCTTCTCAAAGCCTACAAGTGGTATCACAGCCAATCGACCCCTTGGGATCTAGCATGGCAAAAGCAAGCACCTCCGGTGCCCATGGCGGAGAAACAACGGCGCAGATGCCATCTCTCAAGCTCTCGAAGACTAACTACCGCATTTGGTCATTGTCCATGGAAGTCTACCTCGACTCTCGTGATATGTGGCAAATTGTGATTGGTGAAAACGTCACCAAGAAGAAGGATTGTATGGCTCTCTCGGCAATCATCAGCGGCATCCCGAAAGACATGCTAGGCATTCTCGATGCTAAGAAGACTGCAAAAGAAAACTGGGAGATTCTACTGCAAAGGAATCTCGGCATTGACAGAGTGATTCAGTCACGCATACATGGTCTCAAGAGAAACTTTGAGATGCTCACTATGGCCAAGACTGACTCCATAGTGGATTTCACGATGAAATTCACGCTCATCATCTCCAGATTGTGGAATTTGGGAGAGGAAATGGATGAGAAGGATGTCGTGCGGTGATTTTTGCGAGCGACGCCATCAAAATTTGATCTCTCACTCTCTTTCTTAAGCAATACGCCGATCTTGACAAGGTGAGCCTCGATGAGATTATTGGCTCTTTTACAGTTCATGAGCTGCGGCTCAAAGAAAGAGAATCTTGTGAAGAGGAACCCTCCTAGTCAAGGCACTAAACAAGATGAAATTGACGAGTGAGGAGGAGTCCTCATCTCGCGGCCGAGGGCGTCATCACGATCGTGGCAGAGGCAAGGTCCGAGGTCATGGCCGAGGACGCCATCCAGGGAATGAAGAGGAGAAAGAGAAGAAGACTTTTGACAAATCATCCATTCAGTGCTACAATTGTCAAAAGTATGGCCATTTTGCCTACGAGTGTAGGAATCCCAAAAGGGAAAGAGAGGACCGGGCTTATGTGGAAAACTCGGCTCCAACTTTGGTGCAAACTCCACAAGCACCTGCTCCGGCTGCTACGCCCTCCCTCCTCATGGCCATTAAAGAAGCTCGAAGTGATTTCTTGCTTCAAGGATCCGAGATTGATCATCACACTTCTGATATGTGGTACCTCGACATAGGCGCCACAAACCACATGACTGGTCAACAAAATTTCTTCACTACACTTGATGAATTAGTCAACGATTTTATGAAATTTGGGGATAGTTCACGTGTTGAAATCAAAGGTCGTGGCAGTGTGGTAGTACTACGTCAAGATGGACAGAGACTTTCATTTGGTAACGTTCTCTTTGTCCCAAAATTGTGTGCTAACATACTCAGTCTTGGGAGGCTAGATGAAGAAGGATGCAAGATGACTATGTTTGGAGGTCGGCTTACCATCCATGATCGGGATGGTGCTCTACTGGCAGAAGTTCATCGCACAGAAGGAAGATTATACTTGCATAAGCTCAAAGTTGAAGACAATTGTCTCCTCACGAAGGCAGATGATAATTCAAGTCGGCTATGGCATCTCAAATATGGCCACTTGAACTATCATTTCTTGAAAAAAATGGCTACAAAACATTTGGTCGAAGGACTTCCTCCAATTACTCTCCCTACCCAACTCTGCCAGAGCTGTCTCGGAGGAAAGCAATCTAGGATACCATTTCCAAAAATGACAGTTTTTAGAGCTAATGCGCCACTTGAGTTAGTATTTGTAGACATTTGTGGTCCAATTAGCCCACCCACATTAGGGGGAAGCCAGTATTTCCTCCTAATTGTGGACGACTACTCGAGACTAATGTGGGTGGCTATGATGAAGCTCAAGTCTCAAGCACCATCTCACTTTAAGAAGTTTAAGCTACTTGCTGAAGCAGAGAAAGAGGCAAAGATCTAGTGTCTTCGGACTAATAGAGGAGGTAACTTTAACTCTGATGAATTCACTTCATTTTGTGTGTCACACTGTATTAAACGATAGTTGACTGCCCCTTACTCTCCTCAACAAAACGGTGTGGTGGAAAGGAAGAACCAGAATATTATGTCCTTAGCCCGAAGCATGTTGAAAATGAAGCAATTACCCTATGAAATGTGGGGAGAAGCAATAAGTACGGTTGTTTACCTACTTAATTGCTCCTCCACTCATAGTCTCCAGGGGTTGACTCCATATGAGATTTGGACTGGTCGTAAGCCTTCAATTGCCCACTTAAGGGTGTTTGGCTCCCTTGTGAATGTGAAGTGCACTAAGATGCCGCAAAAGAAGCTCGAAGATCGCAGCACTCCTATGGTTTTCATAAGGTATGAAGTTGGCTCTAAGGCCTATCGCTGCTTTGACCCAATCAACGGGAGTGTGCATGTTAACCGAGATATTGTTTTTGAAGAAGATGGGCAGTGGAATGGGGAAAAGGAAGGGTAAGCATGTTTCGGATCTTACCTTTTTCCCTATGATTTCTTCTAATCAAGAAGAAGGATATCAAAGCTACTCTGAAGAGGAAGACGAAGATAGTGAAGTGCAGCTACCTGAGCCCACTTCTGTCACCCCTTCAGAGTCTGAGCAAAGTGAACCTACAAGGGTAAAGACAATTGCACAATTGTATGAGGAGACCAGCCCAATTCCTCCACCCATAGACGAGTGCATGGTTTCTACTGATGAGCCCATGAGTTATGAAGAAGCTTCCCGTGAGGAGGCATGGAAGAAAGCCATGATAGAGGAGATGCAAGCCATAGATCAAAGCAACACCTGGGAGCTAGTACCACCTCCGATCGGATGCAAGACGATTGGACTTGAGTGGATATTTAAGCTTAAAAGAAACTCAGATGGAGATGTAGTGAGGTACAAAGCAAGATTAGTTGTCAAAGGCTACTCTGAGAAGCATGGTATTGACTACGATGAGGTATTCGCTCTAGTGGTTCGAATTGAATCAATCCGTGTTTTAATTGCCATTGCCGCTCAACATAGCTGGTTGTTACATCATCTAGATGTAAAATCAGCTTTCTTGAATGGAGATGTATAGGAGGAGCTGTATGTCAAGCAACCGGATGGCTTCATTGTGGAAGGAAAAGAATGTCATGTTCTAAAATTGAAGAAGGCCCTCTATGGGCTCAAGCAAGCCCTTCGTGCTTGGTACTTCAAGTTGCACAATTGCGTAGTCTCACTTGGCTTCAAAAGGAGCACTTATGAACAAGCAATTTACTTGAAGTTCTCAGATCGAATTCACTTAATCATAGGGATTTATGTGGATGATCTCCTTGCCACAAGTGAGAAAGATAGTGACATCAGTAAATTCAAAGAGCAGATGAAGCATTACTTTGAGATGAGTAATCTTGGACAACTAAGTTCCTATTTGGGTATTAAGGTAAGCCAAGAAGGAGGCATGATTACTCGGTCTCAGAGCAATTATGCCAAAAGCATCTTCTCCTTTGCAAAAATAGAAGAGTGCAATCTAGCGCAAACCCCTCTAAAAGCTTGAATGAAATTCAGTCAACAAGAAGGCCTTATAGGGAGCCTAAGGTATTTAACTCATACATGTCCTGACCTGACTTACTCTGTGGGCTTCCTAAGCAGGTTCATGGAGCGGCCAACTATAGAACATCTCACGGCACTAAAGTGAGTACTGAGGTACTTAAGAGGGACAATTGGCAATGGCTTAGTCTACTTGAAGGGTCAATCGAAGGCAAGACTGGTAGGCTACAGTGACAATGATTTTGCTGGTGACAAGCAAGACTAGAAAAGCACCTCAGGACAAATGTTCTTTATAGGTGATATGCTGATCAGTTGGGCATCTCAAAAGCAAAATACGGTTGCTTTATCATCATGTGAGGCAGAGTACGTTGCTACTGTTACCGCATGTCAAGGAATGTGGCTAAATAAATTGGTCAGTGAATTGAGTGGGATAGATGAAACAATGGTGAAGCTGCTCGTGGATAATATGTCGGCCATTGTCCTGACCAAAAATCCAGTACAACACAGCCGTACGAAGCACATCAACACTCGTCATCACTTCATTCAGAAATATGTGGAAGACAAGAAGATTCAGGTGGACTATGTTAGGATTGAGGATTAGCTGGCTAACATCCTCACTAAATCACTTGGAAGAGTAAACTTTTTGTACATGCGTGAGCGTCTTGGCATTGTGAAGGTCTGCATGGAGGAGCTGAGCCAAGGAGGAGAATGTTGAGCTGTCTCAGCATGGCGTTTTTGTCCAGCAGACCGTTTCTTTTTGGAATATAATGCCCAAGCGTTACGGAAATGCCAAATCTGCTCGTGACAGGCGTTACCTGTAACTCCCTCTTCTTGTGTGATTTGCTGCCCTATATAAAGGGCTCCATATGTATGAACCAAAACATCAAAGTGAATAGAGTTCTTCCTACTTCTCTGCATTCTTCTCTCCTGAGTGTATTTCAAAAGTAGCTACAAGCTTCTCAAAGCCTACACACGTACCCCTTCTTTAGCTTCTCTAACACTAATTGGGGACAGATCTATTGCTGCCTGGAAACGAGATAGAGCGGAGTGTTGATGTCGATCGTGCCAGCAGTGGGAGTAGCGCTCGCAGGAGAACTCCCGTTCGAGAAACCGGCATCCGATCCTTCTTCCTCCTCTGGATCTCTCCCCCTTAGTTCTAACTACGCGACATGATAGTCAGGATTAAAAAAACTACTCTTCATTTCATCAAAACGGTGCTTCTACGTTTGGGGGGTTCTTCGTTCCATAAATAGGACCCATAATGGGCCTAACAGAGGGGGAAGCCCACTTCAGGCCCAAACCAAAGGAAAGCCCCCAAAGAACAAGACACACACACATGGTTTTAGGGTTCATTTGGGCCCAAAAGAAAGGCTCAATGAACCCAAAGAAGGGGAAAGGAAAAGAGGGAGAGAGAGAAGATAAATGGGCCCACTAAACACAAAGGGCCCGTAAGTTTTAGAGAAGGAAATGCAGAATAAAAGGATGAAAGATAGGATGAAGTCGTCCTAATGTCAGGTGGAGACATTGCCACATGGCATAATTTTGAGAGTCATAGATCACATCTTCACCTCAGCCCCCTCTCTAAGAATAAGCGATGATGATTGTTTTTTCTTTGACCACTTGATTTGACCCTCCACAAGCGGCTATGTCACCTTAAAAAAATAAAAGGTAAGTATATGATTTAAACTTACTAAAATGTAATTTTAAGGTGGCATCATGTCGACGCCAACCAGGTGTTTCATGTGCTCTTGCTAGCCAAAGGTACTATGCCACATGGTGACACTACCACATTAGTATGTCATGTTTGGGCAAGCATGTAAACAATAGAAAATCAAATTTAGGACTGAATAATTTTCTAAAAAAATTTAAAAAGTTCTAGAAAATTATGAAACGCTTAGAAAATCATATCTTAAAAAATATAAGGCCTTTTTAAATGAAATTGGTGGTACTATATAAGAATTAAAATTGCCTAAATTATTAAACTTAAGAAAAGACGATGAGAAAGTAAGTTTCTAAGGCTTAAGTTGAGTTGAAAATAACAAAATTCTTGTCAAAAATAAAAGTTGACTTCATTTCTTGCCATTCTCTTTTTTTTCATCTTTTAAATCGCCTAAGCCATGTAATCATAAAACGTACGAATATAATTAGATCCCTAGGTGTTTGACCTTAAGAAAGGCCAATGACATCTAATTCTAAAAATTAATCATAAATATTCAAAAATAGAAACTTAAGTCAAATGATATGGTCTTGACAAAATAAATAAATTTCATGGTAGAATGCATCATAATGGTATGGGTTAAGCATTAAAATTAGTTCCTAAAGATATCGTCTCACGTGTAAAATGGATATTATCAATAGTCCATGTAGGCTGAACAATTGAAGATTTTTAATTTATTTGATATTTACTTTTTACAATATTCTCTGCTGTGAACCTTTTGATTTTACATATAGTTTGTAGGCTGACCTGCTAGGTCAGGACCCGGCAATCATAGAGAGGAGGATCCTTGATTTGGAAAAGGGGCTTTGAAAGGATGATATGGTTGGAAAGAAAGAGAAACAAGATTCTCTTTGTTCATAATCACGGGACTAACAGTCTTTTCTTTCAAGTTTTTTTTTTCAATTGTAAAATCCATTTTATTCCTATGATCGCTCACTATTCTGTGACTATTCAATGACATGAGTCAGGTATTAGTAGGAGTCAACACCATGGATAAATAAGGGTAAACATCATATAGTGGCACGACCTTTAGGGTAATTATCAGATAGTGGCACCACCTTTTTTCACGCTCAAATAGTGGCACCACCTTTTTCGATGGCTCAAATAGTGGCACCACCTCAGCATTCCCGCTGAGGTGGCATTTATTATTTTTTCCTCTTCCACCTGGCTGCCACGTGGTCCGGCTTATTCTCTCTCCCTCTCTTTTATTCTTGTTAGCGATATTTTTGAGGTCGCGTGCGTGCGAGAGAGGCGGGTCGCGCGCGAGATACCGGTCGCGCACGAGAGAAGCAGGTCGTGCGAACCCTGAGACGTGCACCCGGTAAGATACCTATTGATCCTTTCGCGCACCCGGCAAGATGGAGGCAAGATGGAGCGCAGGTCGCGCCCGCGAGAGAGGCGAGGTCGCGCGCGAGGGAGATAGGGTTGCGAGTGCGGGAGAGGCGAGGTTGCGAGCGCAGGAGAGGCGGGTCGCGTGCGCGCGAGGAGAGATACCTGGCAGGAGAGGCAGTCGCAGGTCACGCGCAAACTGGAGACGCTGAGAGGATCTCGCGCGAACTGGAGACGCGGAGAAGATCTCGCGCACCGGGGAAGATACCTTTCGCGCACCTGGCAGGATACCTGGCAAGATGGAGGCAGGTCGCGCCCGCAGGAGAGGCAGGTCGCGCGCGCAGGGAGATAGGTTGCGAGTGCAGGAGAGGCAGGTTGCGAGCGCAGGGAGAGGGCAGGGTCGCGCGCACGCAGAGAGATACCGCGAGAGAGGCGATCGCAGGTCGCGCGCAAACGCGGAGACGCCGAGAGGATCTCGCGCGCGGAGACGCGGAGAAGATCTCGCGCACCGGGAAGATACCTTTCGCGCACTGGCAGGATACCTGGCAAGATGGAGGCAGGTCGCGCCCGCAGGAGAGGCAGGTCGCGCGCGCAGGGAGATAGGTTGCGAGTGCAGGAGAGGCAGGTTGCGAGCGCAGGAGAGGCAGGTCGCGCGCGCGCAGGAGAGATACCTGGCAGGAGAGGCAGTCGCAGGTCGCGCGCAAACTGGAGACGCTGAGAGGATCTCGCGCGAACTGGAGACGCGGAGAAGATCTCGCGCACCGGGGAAGATACCTTTCGCGCACCTGGCAGGATACCTGACAAGATGGAGGCAGGTCGCGCGCGCGGGAGAGGCAGGTCGCGCGCAAACTGGAGACGCGGAGAAGATCTCGCGCGAACTGGAGACGCGGAGAAGTCCTGCGCGCGAACTGTGATACCAAGGTCTCGCACTTTGTGAAGCAAGATCGGAAACCGATCGGAAACGGCGAACGTTTTTGGTAATGAAACAGATCGGAAACCGATCTGTTACAGATCTCTCTCTCTACGATAGGCTAAATACGCCCTCGCACTTTGTGATCAGAGTATTCAGTCCCTCTTCGTTATCCCTCTTTCAATCCTTCACGAGCTTTTAAAAAGGCCACAGATGGGTACGCGGAGGTGGAGCGCTAACTGGTTCCGCAGGCTCGGAAACGGCGGAAACCGCAAGAACGGACGGTGGGGGATCCGGGCAACTATATCAACGGCGTGGAGGTGGCAGCGCCCCAATTTTCGGCTCACCCTACTCGATGACGCCATCCATTTTCTGCTCTCGAACGGTGAACGATAATGATTCCGCGAACGGCATGAAAATAACCTTCTCACTCTTTCTTCTTCCTCCTCTCTCGCGAGGAGAAGGAGAAGGAGAAGGAGAATAGTAGCTGTCTTCCTCTGTGTCTACCTTCTACCTTTAGCAGGATACATCGATGCTGCCCTCTACATCTCTCACCCGTCTTCTTTTCCAATTTCTATCTCTCCCCACTCTCCACACACCTCTCTCTCTCTCTCTCTCTCTCTCTCTGATCCATCTAAATTAACAAGAAAAACCAAAGACGGTCAAAAATAAAAACCACACAAAACATTAACTGCATGGAAGAAATAATAAGAATATAAGGAATGACAAGCATAGAGAAGATTCTCTATTACAACTTTAGAATTTGGATTAGATTTGCTGCTGCCATTGGTACTTGCTCGAAGGCTTTCCGACCTTTATAAGTAAGATAAAGGGATCACTATTGTCAAGTAAAAACACTCGAATATTCCTCAAAAAGTAACAAATGAGGCAAAAAAATACATGAAAAAAATAAGTGTAGATTGAAGGATAGCTACGAGTTAATTAAGTGGCGTAGCGTGAACCACTAGAGCCGGGTGCGGGTTACGCGAGCCACTGCGAACCCTGCATAATACAATGAGTCGATTTATTCATCTAATACTAACAAACTTCAAAGGCAGGAAATAATTTATTATTTGATCGAACACTTACTCCGATGACATCTTGTACCCTCCTGTGGGTACACTTCTTTCGATTGTGGCAGTTTGGCCACAAATGCTACACGTCATTCGCACGCCTTTCTGGATGAGCTGGGACGAGTCGGTTCTATCTCACTATTGTCAACTCTTCTTTTATGCTTTGGCCTTCCGGGTTGTCTCCGCACCAATGGGGGAAATAAGTAGTCGCATTGGTTATAGCGCCACACGATCTTACTATCCATCGGAGTAATAGAGCGACTATATGCATCTCTGTATTTCTCTATCTTGAACCAATCAGAGACGAAGTAGCTGAGCTCCCAATTTTCACAATAAATACAACTAACAGCGTGGGGGCATGGAATACCCGTGACATCCCAGTATCTGCAACCACACGTTCTCGCACGTAAGTCAACAAAAAATTGGTTTCCCAAGGTACTCACTTCATATTTGTAGTCGCCAGCAGCTTTCGAAGTGCATTTCCTAGAGCTCAAAATGATTTTGTTCAGCAGCTTTCTTATTTTTGGGCATAACTCATCAGAACTGCCTGAACTTTTACTCCTCTTGCGCACTATCCTATGCATGATCGCGCTTCTTATATACTCAAGCATATCTATGATTCGCATGGATCTTGCCGGTAGGATATAATTGTTAAAGCTTTCACAGACATTATTATCGAGTCGATGGAGATGTAGTATGCGAAGAAATGAATGCTCTGCAAAAACTTTTTGTACTCCCACAGCTTGGAAGTCGTGCGCGGCTTGTGGTTTTTATTGCTTCCATCCGGCGCATGATCCGTTCGAATTCTTGATGGGTGGTGCATTTCACAGCTTTCCAAAACATATTCTTCAATAGCGTAGTGGAGTGTCCCTTCTTCTTCCAATTTGCGTGAATATGCCTCGCACAATTCCTATGCTCTGCATGTGGTAGGAGAGATTCAAATGCATTTTGTAGGCCCTGCACAATGTGAGAAAGGAAAAAGTTATTATGTATAATCTTATGAATGGGTCAGTTATGTACCTTCTGCTGATCACTGATGATCGTCCACCCACTGCCATCTACAATTTCCAAGCTATCCATGAGCAATTCAATGAACCATTTCCATGAATTTTCATTTTCCCCTTCAACCACAGCCCATGCAATAGGGTACATTTGATCGTTCCCATCCTTGCCAATTGCGCTCAACAGTAGCCCTTTCGTTATAGTCTTAAGAAAACAACCATCGAGTCCAATGACACTTCTGCAACCAGCTTTGAACCCTTCTACAACAGGTTCAAAGCACACATATAGTCTCTTGAACCTAAGCGAGGAGTCAGGATTGTCTCGTTCGTTGACCATAACGAAAGTACTTCGTCTATTACGCGCCTTCAGTTCCGCAACGTAGGCAGGAAGCCAGTGATAGTGGTCATCTAAAGACCCTTCGATCATTTTGCGTGCCTCAGCTTTTGCTCTGTTACATGTTTGTTGCGAAACATGCACTCCATGTACTTCGTGGATTTCTCGCATTATATCCACTGCCTTCCAATACGGAGTCATCCGAAATCTCTCTAAGAAGTGGTTTGCAATCCACTTATAGGTTACGTGACCGTTATCCGTTACCCTGCTGCATGTATGATGATCCGTTAGAGCCTTCACAACAAAGGTCTCTTTTGTTGTATTCCAGCTAGCGTATATCCTCCACGGACAAACTGCTTTGCATTTAAATTCTACCTTTTGCGTCCCTCCCCTAACGTAGTTGGCCTTGAAACCATTTGCTATGGCGCTATCCGTCACTGCTGTACGAAAGGCATCAGGGCGGAATCGAATTTCATGCCAACATGAAGTGGATCTCCTCCATGGGGCATTCGGGGTCATACCATGTGCCCTATCACGTTGACTTATAATCTGGTCGACCATATGAGGTTCACTCCTAAGGTTACCTTCATCATCCACATCTGGTTGACTTACAATGTCGTCATCGGAATTAGCATACTCACTATCGTAGTCAACGTCGTGGGCTTGCAATACAAATTCTGCCATGTTATGTTCGTCATTGTTCGTAAATTCATCATTGTCTTATTCAAATAAGTATCCCTCTGGATCACTGGTATCATAATCAAATGCCTCGTCTTGCAGACGAGGATTGTATTCACTATCCGCGTCACTCATATCGTGGAATTTCTGGACTCTGATCATGGCAAGGAAAAAAAGTAAATTAGGATATTCCAGAAGGAACATCAGTATCGGTATGGATATTGATATTCAATCTCCGTATTCGACATCGATTTTGAATACCAATACCAGTTCAAATATCTATTCAATATCAATGTCAGTATTTGATATCGATATTGAATAATGATACCAATACCAATATCTATTCAATTTTGATGCCAATATTATCAAAAAAAAGAGAGAATCTTAAAAAATAAAAAGGAAATTTTATTGAATATCGTTTAATAAATCTATTGCTCGTCCGACAAGAAAAAAAAATCATTTATGACTCTGAGAACAACGAAAAATTGTATAGATAAAATCACACACTGAACAGAGAATTTAAAAAATAAAATCCTGCACACAACGATCAAATTCGAACAAAATATTGCTAGGGACGAAATGCAAAAGATGAATTGAGAAGGAAATTTGCCAAAAACAATTTTGATAAAAAATGAGAAAAAAAAATCAAACTGGTGCGATTTATAAAAAATCATTTATATACCCACAAAATCGTAAATATGGATCGTATATTGTAACATCCACGAAAGGATCAAAGACTATTCCAAGTTTGCGACGGCGTATTTCACTCCCTAGCAAGTCAACTCGCCGCATTTCCATTGGTAAGACTAAGTAAGAAAAGCGCGAGATGGAAAACTCTTCGACAAAAATAAATCAGCAGTTGGGCATGCGTACTTGAGAAAGGATCCGCAATGTGAGCGTTCTATCCGCCACTGTCAGTTGGAGAGTGAGAGAGATGGGAGCCTTCTTGAGAGATTGATTCAAGAGAGAGCCAAATCGCCGACTCGCCTTGAAGCAAAAATGAGCCCGCTGCACACACTCCGGGAGGCGTTTGCCCCAATAGCTCTCCTCTTCAGCCAAATAACGAAGAGGAAGATAACGAAGAGGAAGATAACGCTTGAAGATAACGCTTTCTCTCCTCCACAGGATATCGTCACGGAGAGGAAGATAACGAAGAGAGAGAGAGAGAATAAGGAGGACCGCAATCTCTCTCATCCACTATACCTTTAGAGATCTTAAAATACTTTTTTACAGAGGAGGGCAGTGGAACGCAAATCCGGACAAACTCCTCCTTCCTCCCGTGACGGTCCCTCCACTTTCTCTCTCCTCGACCGCCCGACACAGTGCTCTTCTTTACAGTCCACTTCACCGGCGATGCCTCTCCTGCCAGGTATCTCTCCTGCGCGCGCGCGACCTGCCTCTCCTGCGCTCGCAACCTGCCTCTCCTGCACTCGCAACCTATCTCCCTGCGCGCGCGACCTGCCTCTCCTGCGGGCGCGACCTGCCTCCATCTTGCCTCCATCTTGCCAGGTGCGCGAAAGGATCAATAGGTATCTTACCAGGTGCACGTCTCCAGTTCGCACGACCTGCTTCTCTCGTGCGCGACCGGTATCCTGCGCGCGACCTGCCTCTCCTGCACGCACGCGACCTCAAAATATCGCTAACAAGAATAAAGAGAGGGAGAGAGAATAAGCCGGACCACGTGGCAGCCAGGTGGAAGAGGAAAAAATAATAAATGCCACCTCAGCGGGAATGCTGAGGTGGTGCCACTATTTGAGCCATCGAAAAAGGTGGTGCCACTATTTGAGCGTGAAAAAAGGTGGTGCCACTATCTGATAATTACCCTAAAGGTCGTGCCACTATATGATGTTTACCCGATAAATAATGATCATCTTGCGAAATTCGACGCTTCCACGGCTAATGATTCGATGGAGTCGAGCGATGCTTCCAGAGGGATCTGAGATCATATCTCTGAAGCTTCATTTTCTCCGTGTAGAAGAGTCATCGGTCTGACCGCTTTCCACTTGTAGAGCTTTTGTTGACTTATCCTTGGTCAAATTTTCATCCGGTGAACTTTCCCTCTCTAAGGGTCTGAGAGGGAATTCCGGTCTCCATAGTTTCATTGATCTCTTTCCCGAGGCTGTTGCTGTCAAGAGTCAACTCCCATGCTGCTTTCAGTGCCTTCCCAGCACCGAAGTTCTGCAGTTAGCCTTGAAAAAGTCCAGAGGATATCAGGGTTCATATACGTTGCACGTTTCATGCCGGCCTTTCCCTCTTCAAATGATCACGTCTATCCAAAGGAATCCAAGGTCAGAGTTCTGAATCACCACAATCGAATCGAGGACTCTGATCTGATCGTCGTTCCCATATTCATGCGACGATAGAGGAGGAAGTTTCCTCAATCTTCGCGTTTAGCGATAAGGCGGCCCCATTTTCTCTACTCCCAAGCTTTGAAAGTTGAATCGTTCGAACTTTCGGCTGCCAAAAGGCAAGTCAGGTCAACAATTCACCAGGGAGTTTTTCTCCGGCAATGATGACCGTAGTAGGATCGACAACGAACGTCCGACAATTCCAGCAGTGAAAAATCTACGATATCACACAGTAAACTCTCGTTTTACATTATAAACCGACGTTACAAGAACAAGATCAAGTCCTCTCTACGTTTATGGCACCCAGAAAAACCAACACCAACCCAGGCATTCAAACGGATGACAGATTCTCAGCGGAAATCTGTTGCAGCGCAGGTATCAGGTACGTGCATAGATCAATGCTCCATGCGGATGAGGCAGCGGAGGCCTTCTCCGCGCGCCATCAAATCGAAGGCCGTGTTGATCTCGGAGAAGGATATCTCGTGGGTGACGAACTTCTCCAACTCCAGCTCCTGCAATCCAGAGTAGACTCAATTTTAGTTAGCTCAACAGGCACCGAGAATATTATCAGTTCGAGACAGAGGAGAATGTCGGTGCAGGTACCTTGTTCATGTACTGCTCCACCACGCGGGGAATGTCGGTGCGAGGTTTGTAGTGCCCGTAGAAGGTCCCCGTCAGGGTCCGCTCGCACAAGAAATTGATGGGCAAGGTCTTGAATACGGCTTCCTTGTGAGGCACACCCACCAGCACCGCCTTACCCCACCCATCGTGCACGCACTCGAATGCAGAGATCATGGCGTTGATGTTGCCCGTGCACTCCACGCTGCGGTCCACTCCACCGTCCGTCATCTCGGCGATCACCTGTTTTTTTGTTCACCACGATGGGGCAGATTGCGTCAGTGGAAAACCACGGGGACGTCCGCGCGAAATTAATAGAGGGTTTTCGAACCTCTTGGACGGGTTTTTCGTAGTCCTTGGGGTTCACGAACTCCGTCACCCCGAACTTCTTGGCTGTGGCAGAGGCATTGGCAACGTGTCAAACTCTCTGCTCGATAGCGGAGGACGAAATTCAAAGGAGAAGTGACACTGACCTTGCTCGAATCTGCTCGAATTCAAGTCCACTCCGATGATTCGCGATGCTCCCGAGACTCTAGCCCCCTCGGCGGCCTGTTTCCATCCTCAAACATCAGTTTCCAAATCGGAGAGGGAAAGAGGAAAGCCGTCCAGTTTGCTCACAGAAGAAACAGAGTATCAGAGACACCCACCGCAAGGCCCACGGCTCCCAATCCGAAGATAGCCACCGACGAACCCTTCTTCGGCTTCGCGACGTTCACCGTTGCCCCAAAAACCTGACGAGGACGGAAAAATTCGTCTTCGTAAGAGTTCAACTCCAATTTCCAAAATTCTCCGATGGAATAGAAAAGGGACCCCCCAATTCTGAGGAACACGTCGGCGCGTACCTGTTGAGATGCCGCAGCTGACGACGCAGACCTTGTCGAGGGGAGCGAGCGGGTTGATCTTGGCGAGACAGCCGACGTGGACGACGGTGTACTCGCTGAAAGTGGAGGTGCCCAGAAAGTGGTAAATGGGCTTGCCGTCCTTGGAGAACCTGGTCTTGCCGTCGGCGAGCATGACGGCCCTGTCCGGGTCGATCCTCAGCAGGCTGCACATGTTGCTCTCCTCCGACTTGCAGTGCACGCACTCCTTGCACTCTCCCGTGAACACCGGCAGCACGTGGTCTCCCGGCTGCACGTCCGTCACGCCTTCTCCCACGCTCTCGACGATCCTGCGCACCATTAACCACCCAAATTAATCATAGTCATTCCTCAGAACGCCCACACGACAATCTGGATTCCGGAAGACGAATCTTACCCCGATGCTTCGTGGCCTAGAATTCGAGGGAAAATGGGGGTCTGGCCCTGCACGGGGATACACCAACCATGTCAGAAATCCGAATCGAGAAAACTGCAATCGGGGAAATAATGAAAATCTGACCTTGGCCTCCCAGAAGTAGACATCGGTGTGGCAGAGAGAGGTGAAGAGGATCTTCACCCGGACCTCGTCGGCCTGCGGCGGAGCCACGTCCACCTCCTCGATCGACAGCGGCTTCCCCGCCTCCCACGATATCGCGGCTGCACAATCATCACGATTCAGCCCAAGGAAGTAAGCATAAATTTGCGGTGTCCAACACAGAAACCCCAAACTGGAGTTAACAAGAAAGAGAATTTCTTCCTGGAGAATGCAATGGAACCAAAACATGGCATAATTGTAGAGAGAACGAACCTTTGCATCGTATCACCTGACCAGCTGTGCTCGCCATCTTTGCTCCTTGACTCTCTTGTTGTGATTCTCGACTAACTGTAGAACTTGTGAAAGGACGACCGTCTGAGTCAGCATTTATACTGATGGGATCTGAGGATATTCGTGGTTTTCCGGATCTCGTAAACCGCATGTGCTGCGGGAAACAGCTTATCCGGGGGGCGAGCTTGGAAGATCGAGGCTTGGGCTCTGACGTTCGCCGTCAGTGCAAGAGGGTATGGTTGACCATACTATACGTCAAAGTTAGCTGTATTCCGTCTCCGGTTTTATTTTCTGACGTCAGCAACAAACTAGGTGACACACGTGGTTATTTTTAGTCCGTTGACATAATTTTCTTCACACGTTGGAAATATCTCACGATAGGATCCTCCCCATCGCCAATCCTCCAATTAAAATACTCAAACTCCTCGTGTCGGTGAGATATCTCACTATATGGGCTAATGGGTCCTTTTCTATAAGCCCATTAGCCATACTTTTCACTCTCTCTCCTCTTGGGTATATATACCCCTCATATGTAACACTCTACATAGGTTAATACACTTCTTCTTCCGCTACCTCGCTTCTCACCCTAACCCCAGTTACGGTTCTACATGGTCTCAGAGCTCTAGAGCTCTTGATCCTCGGGTTTGACATCACCCTCCTGCGGCCACCATCGCAGCCCTAGCTGCCACCCTGCCGCGACCCGAGCTGCAATTCATCCGTCTTCACGCCGAGATCGAAAATCGAAGTCGACATCAAAGAGCAGCGTGAAGAG
>CM044101.1:6066058-6216095 GCA_024174645.1 Lemna minuta | reverse complement strand
ACCTCCTCTACTGAAGGACTATTAACTCAAGATTCCTGGAAGGAAGCCCATTCAAGTCAGTGGACAACTTGGGTCGAAATCCTCTTTATCGTCCTACCCATATTTAGGAAACAAACCATACTGATGATGAAAGCGGACACACCTCTCGTTGAGACAGGTTACCTTCGGTCAACGGTGAGTCATCTATACACTTTTGCCGATAGTGGTGATAACAGCTACAGTATCGCTCTCCCAAGTAACAAGACCTGCAATCGAATGTCGGATACAGACTGCAGCTGTACTTGCAAAATCTTAAGAAGCGTGAAACACGGGAAAGATAAGAACAAACGCTCCTTGATATGTATTGGCGCAATCACCGCGAAGATGGACAAAACTTATTTGTAGCAACATTCCGCCACTTTCAAGACAATGTTGAGCTGTCTCAGCTCTGCACGATTGTTTTTCCAGCAGAGCGTTACCTTGGAAGAAATGCACGAGCGTTTCAGCTGATGTACCGCCACCGTTACACGTGTCAGCCGTTACTTGTAACCCCCCCCCCCCCTTCCCTCTTCTTGTGTGATTTTCTGCCCTATATAAAGGGCTCCTATGTATGAACCAAAACATCAAAAAAAAAAAGTGAGTAGAATTCATAAAAAAAAAGTGAGTAGAGTTCTTCATTCTTCCCTGCATTCTTCTCTCTCAAGTGTATTTCTAAGATAGCTAGAGGCTTTTCAAAGCCAACAAGTGGTATCAAAGACAATCAAGCCCTTGGGATCTAGCATGGCAAAAGCAAGCACCTCTGGTGCCCATGGCGGAGAAACGACGGCGCCGATACCATCTCTCAAGCTCTCGAAGACTAACTATCGCAATTGGTCAATGTCCATGGAAGTCTACCTCGACGCTCATGATCTATGACAAACTGTGATTGGTGAAAACGTCACCAAGAAGAAGGATCGTATGGCTCTCTCGGCAATCATCAGCGGCATCCCGGAAGACATGCTAGGCATTCTTGATGCTAAGAAGACCGCAATAGAAAACTGGGAGAATCTACGACAAAGGAATCTCGGCATTAATAGAGTGATTCAGTCACGCATACAAGGTCTCAACAAAAACTTTGAGATGCTCACTATGGCCAAAACTGACTCCATAGCGGATTTCATGATGAAATTCACGCTCATCATCTCCGAATTATGGAATTTGGGAGAGGAAATGGATGAGAAGGATGTCGTGCGACGATTTTTGCGAGCAATACCATCAAAATTTGATGCTCTCACTATCTCTCTTGAGCAATACGCTGATCTTGACAAGGTGAGCCTCGATGAGATTATTGGCTCTTTTACAATTCAAGAGTTGCGGCTCAAAGAAAGGGAATCTCGTGAAGAGGAACAAACCCTCCTAGCTAAGGCACTAAACAAGAAAAAATTAACGAGTGAGGAGGAGTCCTCATCTTGCGGCCGAGGGTGTCATCGTGGTCATGGCAGAGGCAGGGTCCGAGGTCATGGACGAGGACGTCATCCAGGGAATGAAGAGGAGAAAGAGAAGAAGACTTTTGACAAATCATCCATTCAGTGCTACAATTGTCAAAAGTATGGCCATTTTGCCTACGAGTGTAGGAATCCCAAAAGGGAACGAGAGGACCGGGCTTATGTGGCAAACTCGGCTCCAACTTTGGTGCCAACTCCACAAGCACCTGCTCTGGCTGCTACGTCCTCCCTCCTCATGGCCATTAAAGAAGCTCGAAGTGATTTCTTGCTTCAAGGATCTGAGATTGATCATCACACTTCTGATATGTGGTACCTCGACACAAGCCACAAACCACATGACTGGTCAACAAAATTTCTTCACTACTCTTGATGAATTAGCCGACGATTTTGTGAAATTTGGGGATAATTCACGTGTTGAAATCAAAGGTCGTGGCAGTGTGGTAGTACTACGTCAAGATGGACAGAGACTTTCATTTGGTAACGTTCTCTTTGTCCCAAAATTGTGTGCTAACATACTCAGTCTTGGGAGGCTAGATGAAGAAGGATGCAAGATGACTATGTTTGGAGGTCGGCTTACCATCCATGATCAGGATGGTGCTCTATTGGCAAAAGTCCATGGCACAGAAGGAAGATTATACTTGCTTAAGCTCAAAGTTGAAGACAATTGTCTCCTCATGAAGGCAAATGATAATTCAAGTCGGCTATGGCACCTCATATATGGCCACTTGAACTATCATTTCTTGAAAAAGATGGCTACGAAAAAGTTGGTCGAAGGACTTCCTCCAATTACTCTCCCTACCCAACTCTGCCACAGCTATCTCGGAGGAAAGCAATCCAGGATACCATTTCCAAAAACGAAAATTTTTTTAGAGCTAATGCGCCACTTGAGTTAGTCTTTGTAGACATTTGTGGTCCAATTAGCCCACCCACATTAGGGGGAAGCTAGTATTTCCTCCTAATTGTGGACGACTACTCGAGGCTAATGTGGGTGGCTATGATGAAGCTCAAGTCTCAGGCACTATCGCACTTTAAGAAGTTTAAGTTACTTGCTGAAGAAGAGAAAGGAGCAAAGATCCAGTGTCTTCGGACTGATAGAGGAGGTAAATTTAACTATGATGAATTCACTTCATTTTATGTGTCACACAGTATTAAATGATAGTTGACTGCCCCTTACTCTCCTCAACAAAATGGCGTGGTGGAAAGGAAGAACCAGACTATTATGTCCTTAGTCCAAAGCATGTTGAAAATGAAGCAATCACCCCGTGAAATGTGGGGAGAAGCAGTAAGTACAGTTGTTTACCTACTTAATCGCTCCTCCACTCATAGTCTCCATGGGTTGACTCCATATGAGATTTGGACTGGCCATAAGCCTTCAATTGCCCACTTAAGGGTGTTTGGCTCCCTTGTGCATGTGAATTGCACTTAGATGCCACAAAAGAAGCTCGAAAGATCGCAGCACTCCTATGGTTTTCATCAGGGTATGAAGTTGGCTCTAAGGCCTATCGCTACTTTGACCTGATCAACGGGAGTGTGCATGTTAGCCGAGATATTGTTTTTGAAGAAGATGGGCAGTGGAATTGGGAAAGGAAGGGTGATCATGTTCCGGATCTTACCTTTTTCCCTATGATTTCTTCTAATCAAGAAGAAGGATATCAAAGCTACTCTGAAGAGGAAGGCGAAGATAGTGAAGTGCAACTACCTGAGCCCACTTCTGTCACCCCTTCAGAGTCTGAGCAAAGTGAACCTACAAGGGTAAAGACAATTGCACAATTGTATGAGGAGACCAGCCCAATTCCTCCACCCATAGACGAGTGCATGGTTTCTACTGATGAGCCCATGAGTTATGAAGAAGCTTCCCGTGAGGAGGCATGGAAGAAAGCCATGATTGAGGAGATGCAAGCCATAGATCAAAGCAACACCTGGGAGCTAGTACCACCTCCAATCGGATGCAAGACGATTGGACTTAAGTGGATATTTAAGCTTAAAAGAAACTCAGATGGAGATGTAGTGAGGTACAAAGCAAGATTAGTTGTCAAAGGCTACTTTGAGAAGCATGGTATTGACTACGATGAGGTATTAGCTCCAGTGGTTTGAATTGAATCAATCTGTGTTTTAATTGCCATTGCCGCTCAACATAGCTGGTTGTTACATCATCTAGATGTAAAATCAGCTTTCTTGAATGGAGATTTACAAGAGGAGCTGTATGTCAAGCAACCGGATGGCTTCATTGTGGAAGGAAAAGAATGTCATGTTCTAAAATTGAAGAAGGCCCTCTATGGGCTCAAGCAAGCCCCTCGTGCTTGGTACTTCAAGTTGCACGATTGCCTAGTCTCACTTGGCTTCAAAAGGAGCACATATGAACAAGCAATTTACCTGAAGTTCTCGGATCAAATTCACTTAATCATAGGGGTTTATGTGGATGATCTCCTTGTCACAAGTGAGAAAGATAGTGACATCAGTAAATTCAAAGAGCAGATGAAGCATTACTTTGAGATGAGTAATCTTGGACAACTAAGTTCCTATTTGGGTATTAAGGTAAGCCAAGAAGGAGGGAGGATTACTTGGTCTCAGAGCAATTATGCCAAAAGCATCTTGTCCTTTGAAAAAATGGAAGAGTGCAATCTAGCGCAAACCCCTCTAGAAGCTCGAATGAAGTTCAGTCAACAAGAAGGCCCATTAGTTGACTCAACCTTTTTTCGAAGCCTTATGGGGAGCCTAAGGTATTTAACTCATACCCGTCCTGACCTGACTTACTCTGTGGGCTTCCTAAGCAGGTTCATGGAGCGGCCAACCATAGAACATCTCACAACACTAAAACAAGCACTAAGGTACTTAAGAGGGACAATTGTCTATGGCTTAGTCTACTTGAAGGGTCAATCGAAGGCAAGACTAGTAGGCTACAATGACAGTGATTTTTCTGGTGACAAGCAAGACTGGAAAAGCACCTCAGGAAAAGTGTTCCTCCTCCATGACATGCTGATCAGTTGGGCATCTCAAAAGCAAAAGACGGTTGCTTTATCATCATGTGAGGCAGAGTATGTTGCTGCTACTGCTGCCGCGTGTCAAGGAATGTGGCTAAATCGATTGGTCAGTGAATTGAGTGGGATTGATGAAACAATGGTGAAGCTTCTCGTGGACAACAAGTCAGCCATTGTCCTGTCCAAAAATCCAATACAACACAGCCGTACAAAGCATATAGACACTGTCATCACTTCATACGACAGTACGTGGAAGACAAGAAGATTCAGGTGGACTATGTTAGGACTGAGGATCAGCTGGCTGACATCCTCACTAAATCACTTGGAAGAGTAAAATTTCTGGAGATGCGTGAGCATCTTAGCGTTGTGAAGGTCTACATGGAGGAGCTGAGCCAAGGAGGAGAATGTTGAGCTGTCTGAGCTCGCACGAAGGTTTTTTCCTAGCGAGAGTTACCTTGGAAGAAACGCACGAGCGTTTCAGCTGGTGTACCACCACCGTTACGCTTGTCAGCCGTTACCTGTAACCGCCCCCTTTCCCTCTTCTTGTGTGATTTTATGCCCTATATAAAGGGCTCCTATGTATGAACCAAAACATAAAAAAAAAAGTGAGTAGAGTTCATAAAAAAAAAAGTTAGTAGAGTTCTTCATTCTTCTCTCCCGAGTGTATTTCTGAGGTAGCTAGAGGCTTTTCAAAGCCAACAGACAATCCCTGAGTTTTGGAATTAAAAGAAGGATCCTAATATCAATTAAAAAAGATGCTAGATCCGTATGCAGCATCAGCGGCAATGAAAGAATTTTATATAACGGCATGTATTGAGACCGTGAGCAGAACTCCTACGACCTCTGATGACCCTAAAGACTCGGCCGAATCATTACCGACTGAGAAAAAATTATAGTCACGACATCTACAACCGCCAACGAACGACGAGAAGTATTGAATTATTCTACGTATCTCCATCACGTGAAGATTGTGTCATTGAAAAGGCATTATGAAGAGAAGTTAAATCCGCTCCCATCGCTGAAGATCAACACGGGACTAAAGAACTTCCACTTGCCTCCACGTCACCGCCAAGTGAATCACTAAGAAACGCAATACCAAAAGATCCTAACTACTGTTAACCGCCTCTTCTATTTGCGGTTTAAGCCCTCGCATCTCTTCTATCTAACTTCCCTCTCTTTCTTCCTATAAGAGAGATGATTGTAAACAAAAAAAGACAGTTGTTATTGAAATGAAGCTTTTCCTTTTGGAAATTTATGTGTTCTGTGCTTTCCTGTGACTCTCCCGAAACCTCTCTCTGAGTTTCTATCTTTCTTTTCTCCCTCCCTTTCTTTCCTCTTTCATCCACTTCAAGTTAAGAAGCAAAACAACAGAAATCTTGGACCGTTTGGGATTCTCCAAGCATCTACTTCATGTCAACTTAAGGTATCATCCTCTCCTACTATTTCTTGAATGATAGTTCCTCCCATAAATCCGTAAGTACAACATTGATTCTTTCTTCTTTCTGTTCTCAATCTTATAAATATTGTCCGAAATATTATCATCTCCGATAATCCCCAATCATCGTCCGTTTATCTCTCACTATCCCCCTCCCTATCCATATCCCTTTTCACGAAGATTATATTATCATTTCCTCCATTATCCAATCATCGCATTACACTCTTACCCGCCTTCATTCCTTCATTTATCAAACTATCATTTCTGATCTCACCACTGATATATATTTTTAATCCATATAAATATCCCTCTTCGATATCCTCCTCATTATTCCCATTCATTATATTGATCATTTAATATCCTAAATTCTCTTGTTCTCTTCACAATCACTCTCCTTATCAATATTATTCACACAAATAATCGCATTATTCTTCTTCATATAATCATCATTCATTCACCTATTCACATCCTTCTTCCATTATTTACTCACTGATGTATAATTTTAAACTTTCATATTATCAATATTATTTTCCTCTCCACACTAAATAATTACAATAAGAATTAATCTTATTCATTAGTAACATAAATATATATATATATATATATCATCTTTTCATCTCTTCTCTTCATACTCATCTTAACGTCTTCACTAATATCATCATATCTCTTCATATTTCTGAATAATTTTATACTATATTGATGTAGGATATTTTAAAAATGGAGATATGTATGATGATGATGATATAATGTGAATGTGAGAGGGAAAATGATAGAAATGTATATGAATAACTACTGATTTTAATTATAAAACAATCCTACAATCTGATGGAGGATCTATGAAATGATATCAGTGAGGACTTAGTATATAATTAAGAGAGGATAAAGTATAGGATAATTCAGAAATGTGATGTTATTAATGATGATAAAGATTAAGATTGCGTGGAGGAGAGAAGTGATTGAGAATGTGAAAGGTGATATGTAATGAATAGAAATGAATTCAAATATGATTTTAGATTTTGGTGGAGAAATAATAATGATAATGTGAAGAAGTGATATTAAAGATCAGTGAATGAATGAGGAAGAGGTAGACGGATAGGTGAGTGATTGATAATGATAAAGAGATTGTTTGTGAAGATAAGAAGAAGGAGATGGATGTGAACGATTTATGTAGTGAAGAAGGAATAATGAGGAGATTAAGGAATGTTGAATAGGAATAGGATTGGGATTTATTTAGAATAATTTCGGACGATAGATGGTGAAAGAGAACAAATAGAAACACTGACCAATGTTGAACTTATCAATCTATAATTTGAAGTCTAAATCTCGTTGAACAAAGGGAGAGGATGAATAACTTTGGGCGTGAAGACGATGCACTTGAATTCTCCAAACGGTAGAAGATTTCCTCGGTTAGTCTTTGACGGATGATGGGTGAAAGCGACAGAACGGGAGGGAGAATATAATAGGAAGGTAGAATCTTGGAGTGAGGTTGTGGAAGGGAGACACAAAAGAACACGAACACAAGGATAAAGTAACCGGTGTAACCAAATTTTCATTCAAAAAATATGCGTTTTCCTTTACAGTTTGTTTCTTTTATAGAGAAGAGAGATAGGGAGGTTGAGAGGAAGAGACGCCTTAGGAGATAGGAGTAGTTGCGGAGGTTATGCATCCTCTTCGTGGACGGTCTTATGTCTTCTCCTTCTTCCGATATTGGCAAGACGGTGAGCCGCAAAGTAATTCCGGATTGGGTTGGTTTAAGACATCGTGTTCTTTTCGCGCGAATGTCCAGTTCGATGATAGCCGTTAGTGAATAGTCAACGCCGTGGTGTAATGTTCGTGGATGGCCAGGTTGAAGTCGACGGTTGCGTAATCAGTGGAGTTGACTGGGTGTTGTTGTCGATAGCTTGTTGACCGAGCTTTAGTAATAGTGGGATCAAGATGATTAATCTCGTTAGTTGGTGATGAGGCTTCGACGGAAGTTGATTCGGCATCCATCCTTCTCGCGAGTCTCCAAGGCAAGTTGAAGAGGCAACCGATAAGTTCTTCTGCTACTTTCTTTTTCACCAAAAGTTTGCTTTCAGTTTTTTCGTCGTTTAGCTTCTTTAATTGCCGTTCTTCGTACGAATTCGATCAGGTCTTGGTCTTCATCATACTCTTCAAGACCGCGAATATCTCATCTTCAATGAGAGGAAGTAATGGTCTATTGTTTGGGAGATCTTCTTGATTATTCCCTGTTCTACAACAGCAGAGGAGATCACGTGAATCAAACTGGATTTCCCGATGATTTGCGATCATCGCCCATCCAGATGGTGTTAACTCAGTCATGCTGGGATGATTTCCCATATATTCACGTTATCAGTCTCGTAGTAGGGTGAACTGTGGAATGAACTTCAACCTCTTAAGAGATTTTGATGGTCGGGACTGTTGTTGCACCCTTTTCGTGGATGCTTCTTCTTGCTTCTTTTCTATTCCACATCAGATGGACTTAAGTTGCGTGGCATACTCTAAAACTGATGGAAATTTTTTGTTGTTGTAACACTGTGGAGATAATGTCACTGCTTGTATGATGGTGAGATGATAGATGTTATCACCTTCCTCAGTCGGAAGATGTCGTTTCAAAGGAGAGAATGCTGAGACGGGCGAGGATAATGTTGACAGATTTCTTTCCTTCAATTTGGAATTTCTTTTCTTCAGTACGAATTTCCCTTAAGCTGACTGTCTCCATAACTCTATAGAAACCGTGAATAGTTTTGATGAAGTTATCCTAATGTTCATCTTAAGTAGATCGTGTTCCTGCTGTCTTCCTCAGTCGTAGAGGTGATACTCAAATGGAAATAGTCTTCATTGATCTCGTGACGATGACTTAGCTGGGAATTGTCTTGAGAGTCATCAATAGATAATAGACCAACTCTTCATCTTCCTTTTGAAGCGTGAAGTTCTTGCTTGGATAGGAGATAGTCCTCTTTGAGAATCGTCCTTCATGTGTTTTCATAGCTGGTTTTAAATATCTTCGTTGCTCTCATATTGGATGGAAGGATGAGATGAAGGACTGCTTCCTTTGATAGTGACTCTCATAGCATAATCGACATAGAAAGGAAATTCATGTTGGTCGATCTCCTTACATGCATGGGTTTATTCATGCTGAAGGCTTTGTCTTGAAGTGAAACAAGAAGATAATGTCTTCCATATGTAATTAATATATAGATCTCTCTTAAAATTTCTAACTAAGGGTGGTTTTCAAAGAAAGTAGGAATTTAATAACAAAGATGTTCCTATTAATTTTCCTTGAGATCATTACTTATAACTATACAAGTTACCTATGATATAGTGGATATGGTTTGGAAAATAGGGAACCAATATCAAGGTAGAAGGCGGTTGACTTAGTCCATTCAAGGGATTCTACGTATCTAAGGATAAGGGTTAAATTTCTTTTGACCAAGTCAATCTTTAGATCAGTGTAAAATAGGAGGAAGAGGGAAGATAATTCCCTTAAGATCTACACTCTCTTTCAATTATTTAGATAGGATTTCTTCATTCACTTAATGGATGGTGAGTTTCTTAAACTTATGAGTAAGGAGGAATATAGGTTCACTTGGAACCCTTGTGTTCATGTTTTGAAATAATTCTCCATCATATATTCTCACTGATTTATAACTTCATTTCATAGTGATATCATTTATAGGTCCTCATTCAATTGTAGGATTATTTCATAAATAATTTCAGTAGATATTCATATTATATGTCACTCATTTCTCCATCATATTTATATACTTATATCATTATCTTCTTGCATATCATCATCCCGAAATATCCTACATCACATACTTACATGGTTCACTTTAAGGAGTTCTTGAAGCTATTCAAGTGTATAGCCTTTACCGGTATCCACACAATTGCTCAATGATTGGGTCTCCTCTTCAAAGCTCTTCATCAAGAGAGAAGAAAGGAGAGAATTCTCATAAGGCTTGTATGGGCACTTGGAGTTGTGGTGGTTCTCTCACTATTTATAGACATTTGGTATGTACATTCTTCATAAAAATCCCTTGTAACTATGTCTAGTTGGCCCAAAATCTATAAACCTTATCTATATAACCCTCTAGGTCCATATATCTCACTAGTTAATAACTTTATAGACCCAATAACATCTTATTGATAAACCTTTATTAATTATCTATATCAATATATATATTAATTAATAAAGGATATATTTAACCCAATTGATAAGTCTAGGAGATATGGAGTATATAAGAACTTTTGTTTAAAACCTTGTCATCATTGGTTAACATATATGTATAATCTTTTTCTTCGCACAAAACTCTTGAATGACGTAGGGTATGGTTAACTGTCAAACTATAATCAATCACTCAAGTTAGTGTTGATGCATGGAGAAAATAATTGAGAACTCCTTTGATACTTCCACTACCTTTGACAAAGATTTCATCGCAGCACATTCCTTTAGTCAATCTCTTCAATTGTTGAAGGCGGATGACCTGTCTTAACTACACAATCCTCTTTAAAAGCTTCATGTCATATCAAATATATAACATTTTAAAGATCTACTAGCTAGGGATTCATAATTCATAATAAAATTATAATTATCTATCTATAATATATCTTTAATGTCTCCAGTCAAATGACCACATATACAACCGTGACATGAATTTACCTGATTAACAATCAAATATAATTCCATTTAGGGATTCATACGGATCAATTTAGTAAAATCTTTCTCCAAAGAGCACTTACTATCTATCCTTGATGTCACTACATTGATGGCTATAGGATTGACCATACTCATCATATGAGTTAGATCAAATAGTGCTATTCTTTTCTGTTAATTCAATGTCCTTCTTAAATATCATATGAATATGAATGTTTAGAACATACTTTTAAAGGCTAGTGATCATTGTATTATAATCTCATCATAATTGGCTTAGTCATTGTATATGATCATGGACTTCATTACAAATATCACACAAGAATGATGATAGCATGCTAATTAGACATGATAATACATGATTATTTATGCATATTAAGGCTTAAAAGATTCCATTCCTATACATATTATCATATTTTTTTAGTGTTTATCTATCATTCTATGAAAAAATCATTATAATATCAAAATACATTAATTTAGGGTTAATTATGATGAATTAAAGATAAATAATTTTATAACCCATCTTTACTTGAGATTATAATTTTTTTTTAAGGTTAAATAATAAGAGAAATCATTTTATATACACATATATTTTTCTAAGTTTTAAAATCTAAAAGAAACGAATGTATTTTTGAAATAGAAATTTATTCTCTTGTTATTTATTAAATTTGATTTTTTAGAATGATAGATAATTTAATTTCTGATAAAATGAAAAAAATTTGGATTAATTTGGAGTTATATTTTGAAAATTATGAATTCTCTAATTTTTAGGGATTTTTTTTGGGATTTTTTTCTAAAATTTTCTGAATTTTTAATGAAATTTTTAGGAATTTTCTGAATTAAAACTCAATTTTTATAATTAAAAATTGATTTTTCAGATTTTTTTTATAAGTGCGCAAGAGACGTGGCATAATTTGGAGCGCTCAATCAAATCACAATCGACGATCAAGGCAAGAGGTGACGTAGCAGCACATGGAGCGTCCGATCGCGCAATTAAATCGCGATCATCGATCGTCACTTAAGGGGGGCATTCTGATTCGTTGGTGAATCATTTTTAAAATGATTTAATCTCAGCTGTTGATCAAAGGAGTTATAACGGCTGAGATTAAAACTGACGGAAATGCATTTGAGCGTCCCATCAAGATCCAACAGTGGGCGTTTGATGTGTTATTTATAACGTACGCGAAGTGGTATCATCTCGACGGTCCCTCTGCAATCTAACAGCCACGACTTAATCGTAAAGATTTACATCCATTCATTTCATCAGAGCCGTTGATTGAAGAGCAAATGATGGTCACGCAGTTATGCCCAATTTGACCTATAAATTGAGATGTTCTTCGACATTGTAAAGCATTCCAGGGCAATTCGAGTTAATCAAACTATTTAGACATCAAATCCCTTGAATCTCTTGCTTGTAATCGCTTCTAGACTCATTTCTGCGTTCACGGAGTGCTTGAGAGTGAGAATTCGTTGAGAGACAAGGAAGAAATTGACGCTTGAACATTAACGATCGAGTTTTCTGAATTTTGATGAAGACCCTTGAATCCAACAAATAATTTGATCAATTCAAGTGCAATCTTGGGTTAGGGATCTTGTTTCATCCTAATCTATCTTCGTATAGCTTTAAATTTCTTTTTCGAATCGTAGTTTGAGTCAATTTCAATTTCAATTTCGGTTTTTCGTAAATTTTAATTTCAGAAATTTCTCAAATTCATGTTCAATTCATATCAAATTGGTGAGTTTGATATTTATTTTGACTCTTGACCGTGTGTTTTCAATGACCTCACGGTTTCAATTCATAAAATGACAATGGATAAATTTTATTTCAATGAATATAAATGAGATACATAGAAGTATGATTAGCTTATTGGCCACATAATATTTATCATTAATAATTTTTAGGCCACTAACTTTAGTGGTTGTTTAGGATTTGACAATTGACCATAAACTAAGTCATTCATGATTCTCATGTAGATAAATAATTATAAATCCATGATAAGCAATGACAACAATGTTTAATGAAAGAGTTATGGTATAGTCTATATCTCCTAGATCATATGATGTAGCTTGGCATCCAACAAGCTGGGAAACTCAACCAATCCATTTGGTTAAATCAATCCTCGAGTAGTTAATATATATGCTGATATATTCAATTAATAAGTTTGATCAGTAAGAGTTATTATTTATGTGGAGTTATCAACTAGCAAAATATATAGACCTAGAGGGTCACACACATAAGGTTAATAGATGTTGGTAGATATCGGCATAATTTTGAAAACTTTTATGAAAATTTTATAACAAGATAGTTTATAAATTAGGGGAGAGCTCCCTTAATGCAAGCCTTATTGGAAGCTTTGTCCTTTATTTTTTTTATGCATAAAATCATCGCTGTCAAAAATAACAGTTATCATATGAAACTTATACTCAACTCTTCGAATTAAATCTTAGAATTTAAAATAGTAGTGAGTAGGGATCGAATCCATAGGGATGGCAGTTAAAAGATTGAAATGAAAGATTATTTTTGGGGGTACTTTGAGACTAAGAAAGCATAAATGATCAATAAAAAAGGATGTACGTGAAAGGTACAATAAACAAATCAAACTCCTTTGATCTCCTTTTGAAGATAAAAAACACTTAATCAAACATTGAAATGATGATTTAGGGTTAAAAGTTTGAAATATATGAATAGAAAAGATAAAATAGAATAAACCCTAATATAAAGGTTCTTGATCAAAACTCACTCTAGCGATGCTCTCTAATAAAACACTCCTCGGAGAGCTTGAAAATCTCACCTAAACTTGGTTGTTTTCATCCAACATAAAGAATGAATGTAAAAGAGAAGAAACTCACTAAAAATGATATTCAATATATGATGAACGATCAGTCGATGCTCTCTTTTGTCTAGCTAGCCACTAATGAAATATTAAAAATATAGTTTTTCTGTGTTAAAATTTAAAGTGGCCACTTTGAGAGTGGAGAGCATGAAATGACAATCACGCCCCTAACTTTATCGAGATCATGCGATATCATGATTTTAATTTGCAACACTTTTGGCCATTAGTTTTTTTCATAAAAATTGCTTGATTTGATTGTGGTCATTGATTTTAATCTTGATTAAATTTGCCAAAATGGGAGAGAAAGTGCAGGACATCATTCCCCGTCGAATCAGTCTTCACAAGTGCGAATCACATAATATTGTACGACCTGTCACTTCACAATTCACCACGATAAACACAAAAAAGTGGGATTTATATTAGCCTTCCATCATGTACTCTGTGATTTGATGCACTAGAATGAGCGAAGATAACATGCAATCTTAACATGCAAAAATATGAAAATTAAGGCATAAAACATTCTATTTTTATGCATGTTATCATACTTTGAGTGCATATCTATCATCTCATGCAATTTAAGTGATAATCTCAAAATGTGCTATTTTAGGGATAATTATGCATTTTTAAGAATATATTTTAGATTAAGATTATTCCCATCTATATTTGAGATTTTAATTATATTTTGATGCTAAATAATGAGAGAAAATATTTTATATATACTCATTTATTTTTCTAAATTTTAATTTTTAAGAGAAATGAGTGTCTGATGGAATGAATCGATGCGATCGCTAATTGCACACCGATCCGTGTCAAAAATAATACCAAACTTACCAATTTTATGAAATTAATACAAATTAAGGAGTAAATTAGTGAATAAGCGTCAAATCCACGGAGAAATGAGGGACTTTTGAGAGATCTTTTGAAATTCGATCAAATCAGACAATGAATTGAGGTGAGAAATTTGGAAAATTAATAGATTTGGAAAGAGAACTCAAAGAAGAATCCACGAAATCAAAAATCACTCGATTTGGATCAAGATTCGTGTAGATTTCTCCCTATTCGATTGATAAAATATTGCTTCCAACCACTCCGTCGATTCAGAAAAGAGTCTTTCAATGCGTTTCCTAGATTGAAAGAAAGAGATTCAAGGATGGTGGTGTATAGACAGTTCAATTGCTCGAAATCATCCAAGAATGCATTACAATGTTAAGGAACATCTTAATTTATAACTAATTTGGGTGTAATTGTTTGATGAAACAATTGATCTTCCATCAACGGCTCTGATGAAACGCATCAATGCAAATTTTTATGCTTAAGTCGTGGTCGTTGGATCGTACATGGACCACCGAGATTTTGCCACATCCCGCGTAAAGACGAAACACATGAAACACCATCTGTGTGATCTTGATCTAACACATAGGATGCGTTTTCGTCAATTTTAATCTCAACCGTTATAAATTTTTTGATCAACGACTGAGATTAAATCTTTTTAAAAACAATTCTTTGACGAATCAGAATGCGCCACGTACCCCCTGCCTTAAGTGACGATCGGCGATTGCGATTTAATTGCGCGATCGGACGCTCTACGTGATGCCACATCACCTCCCCCCTTGATCATCGATCGTGATTTGATCGGACGCTCTAGATTGCGCCACATCACCTGCGCACTCATAAAAATCTGAAAAATTTGATTTTTAATTAAAAAAATTGATTTTTAATTTTAAAAACTCTTGAAAAATTAAGAAAAAAAATCTAAAAAATCTCGAAAACTTAGAAAATTCATAACTTTCAAAATAGAACTGCAAATTAATCTAAATTTATTTCATTGGATCATAAATTAAATTATCTATCATTATAAAAAGTCAAAAATATTTAAATAACAAGAGAATAAATTATTATTTCAAAAATAGAATCATTTCTTCTTGAAAAATAAAACTTAGAAAAATAAATGAGTGTATATAAATATTTTATCTTATAATTTAACATTAAAACCTAATTATAATCTCAAATTAAGATGGGAATAATCTATTTATATATATATTCTTAATGATGCATAATTATCACTAAAATAGTGCATTTTGGGATTATAACTTAAAATTGCATGAAATTATAGAAATGCACTCAAAGTATGATAACATGCATCAGAATGGAATGTTTTATGCATTAATTTGTATTAATAATGATATAATTGCATTCATAAATTGTGTGTTATTAGTGTCTTTTTAAAATAAGAATTTATCCTCTAGTTATTTAAATATTTTGAGTTTTATTTTGATTGTTATAAATTTTCTAATTTTAGGGATTTTTTCAGATTTTTTGTGAATTTTTGTGAATTTTTCTTGATTTTTTTTAGATTTTTATGAATTAAAAATCAAAATTTCTAATTAAAAATCAATTTTTTGGATTTTTTATAAGTGCGCAGGTGATGTGACGCAACCTAGAGCGTCCGATCAAATCGCGATCGACGATCGAGGGGGAGATGACGTGGTAGCACGTAGACCGTCCAATCGCGCGATTAAATCGCGATCGTCGATCGTCACTTAAGGCGGGGGTACATGGCGCATGTTGATTTGTCGACAAATCATTTTTAAAATGATTTAATCTCAGCCGTTGATCTAAAGAGTTATAAAGGCTGAGATTAAAAGCCGACAAAAACGCAGCCTAAGCGTTAGATCAAGATCGGACGGATGTCATTTGATGCGTTTCTTCTTCACAAGCGACATGGGAAAATCTCGGCGGTCCATCTCCAATCCAAAGGCCATGACTTAACCGTAACGATTTGCATTGATGTGTTTCATCAAAGTCGTTGATCGAAGATCAAGCGTTTCATCTGACGGTTATGCCAAAATCAGCTATAAATTGAGACGTTCTTCGACATTGTAATGCTTTCTTGGATGATTTCGAGCAATTGAACTGTCTAGACACCACCATCCTTGAATCTCTTGCTTTCATTCACTTCAAGACATATTTCCGCGACCACGGAGTGGTGGAAAGTAAGATTTCGTCGATCAAATAGGGAGAATTTGCCTCTTGAACACCGACAATTATCTTTGAAATCGCGGAATGAAAAGCCTTGAATCTGGTTTTTAATTTAGTTAATTTAGTTAATGAAAAGATTTAGTTAATTTAGTTTTTAATTTCAGATTTCTCTCTCTTAGCGTTCGAAAATTTCTCTCTAATTCACTCATCACTATTTCTTCGTGGATTCGACCCTTACTCACCACTATGCTATTAAATTTGTGATATAATCATAAAATTGGTGAGTTTTGTATTATTTTTGACACAAATCAATGTGCAATTAACGACCGCATAGATTCGTTTTGTCAAGCGACATGTCACGCTTATAAAGAACTCGATTCGATGAACTTGGTCCTCCAGATCAAACCAACCACATTTCATCACATGTCTTTGTTAAAAAAAAACTCAATTTCACATTAGTTTTATAGAAAAATATTTTTTCAATTTAAATAAACAGCCCACTAAGGTTTGTTAGTACTATAATAGTATATTAAGCTCACTAAAAACAAATTACTCTGCTTAGGGGTGCCACATAAAGCCATGATTGGGTGCCATGTGACACCCACCTCATCACACCATGCATTGGTGATACCACATCCACATACTACGTGAGCATGTGCAAGTAAAATCAAAATTTTAATTTAAAAATATCTGAAAAATCATAAAAAATTCTAAATAAATTAAAAAATTATAAATTTCAGATAATGTATTAAAAGCCAAAAAATGGAAAAATTCGTGAAAAATAGGAAATCATAGAAGCACCCCTTAAACTTAAAATGATCATATCTTTTCATAGAAAAATATTTTTTTGATGAAAATTTTGCAATTTTATTCCTTATTTTGTCATAATTTTGATCATATTAACTGAAATACAATTTGAAAATGATAAAGAAGGTAAATTTATGAGATAAATTACTTGTCTTCTTCCTTTATCTTTGTTCTTATCATTCTTCATTCATACTCGTGATCATGAAACTCACACAAACATGATTGCCTTCTTTGACCTAAAAAAAGGTAAAAAATTAATGATATAAAAAATTAACTACAATTTAACGTGTAAAATATAATGAATGCAAAAATTTTATCAAAACATGATAACATACCTAATAATGAAGTGAACTATGCCTTGAGCTCATCGAAGAATAATGAATTAATTTGTTAAACTAAATTTTATCAATTCTCTTTCTTTATTGGCCATGAGTTATGAAGAGGGAATCTAATCATCCAGTGATCATGTGGATACCGTTAGAGGCTAGACATTTGAACAAGCTCAAGGAACTCCTTCTATGAAACTTGTAAACTCCTTCAAGCTCAAGGACTTATTTGAATTATGAGATAAAAAATTAGGGTTCATAATATTTCATTGTGTGCCTCTAGCATCGTCTTACCAGAAGAAAAGAAGGCACCAATTGATCATTTTTCATGAATGTAACATCTTTTTAAATAAGTTTCTTTACTTTTTATTCATTCATGGTGTTAGATGCAAGATGCCAAGTCCAAGCAAAATATACGAGCTCTTGAAGGTATGTTTTGATTAGACAGCATCACTAAAGTGTGTTTTCATCCAGAATCTTTATATTAGAATCATTTCCATCCATATTTTCTATGTTCTCCATTTTTTATCAACACTTTTATATTTCTCAAACCCTAAATCACTTTTCCACCTTCAATTAAGGGTTCCAATCTTCAAAAGGAGTTTGAAAGCATTTGATTGGTTTATTTGATTTCATCGTACTTCTTCCTTTCATCGATCATCTCTGTTGTCTAAATATACCAAAAATATCTCTTGATTTCAATATTTTAGCCTTCCTCCCTATGGATTCAACCTCAACTTGCCACTGTTGTAAACTTTAAAACTATGAATATAATTTTTTATGCATGAATTTCCACATTCAATGAGCCTATTTTTATGCATATCATGATCCAATGATAACTTTTTTTATTTTCTTTTCAAGTACCATACAAACAAAGCAAAAAAATCATTACGTCACTCTCTCTCCTTAAGCTTGAAGAAAGACGCACTCCCTAGTCTCACTTTGGTGCTGATTGATAACAAACTAATTAGACATGATAATACATGATTATTTATGCATATTAAGGCTAAAAAGATTCCATTCCTATGCATGTTATCATATTTTTTAGTGTTTATCTATCATTATATGAAAAAATCATTATAATATCAAAATACATTAATTTAGTGTTAATTATAATGAATTAAAGATAAATAATTTAATAACCCATCTTCACTTGAGATTATAATTAGTTTTCAAGGTTAAATAATGAGAGAAATCATTTTATACACACTCATATAATTTTCTAAGGTTTAAAATCTTAGAGAAATGAATATATTTTTGAAATAGAAATTTATTGTCTTGTTATTTATTAAATTTGAATTTTTAGAATTATAGATAATTTAATTTCTGATCAAATGAAATAAATTTGGATTAATTTGGAGTTAGATTTTAAAAGTTATGAATTTTCTAATTTTTAGGGAATTTTTTTTAATTTTTTTCTAAATTTTTTTGAATTTTTAATGATTTTTTGGGATTTTTTTGAAATTTTCTCAATGAAAAATTGATTTTTCTAATTTCAAAATTGAATTTTATAAGTGCGCATGTGATGTGGCACAATCTGGAGCGTCCGATCAAATCGCAATCATCGATCAAGGCGAAGGGTGACGTTGCATCACGTGGAGTGTTCGATTGTCGATCGTCACTTAAGGCGGGGAGGGGGGGAGGGGGTAACATGACACATTCTTACTCGTCGGCGAATTGTTTTTAAAATAATTCAATTGCAGCCGTTGATCAAAGGAGTAATAACGGTTAAGATTAAAACCGACGAAAAGGCATCCGAAGCGCCATATCAAGATCCAACGGATGACGTTTGATGCTTTACTTATAACGCACGCGACGTGGCAAAATCTCGGCAGTCCATCGGAGATCCAGTGGACACGACTTAATCGTAACGATTCATATCCGTGTGTTTCATCAGAGTCATTGTGATGCAGAATTATTTCTATACATGAACACAAGGGTTCTAAGGGAACCATCCTCCTCCTCCTCCTCCTTATTCACCAACTTGAAAAATTATCCATTCATTAAATGGATGAAGAAGACCTCTCTAAATAATTAAAGAGAGTGTAGATTCTAAGGGAATTACCTTCCCTCCTTTCCCTATTTTATATTGATCTAAAGATTGACTTGGTCAAACATTTATTCCTTATCTTTAGAAACCTAGAACTCCTTGAGTGGACCAAGTCAACCACCTTTTTTACATTTGATATAGGTTCCTAATTCTCCAAGCCATACCACCATATCATAGGTACCTTGTGTGGATAAATGATCTCAAAAGAAAACAAAATTAGGAACATCTTTGTTATTCCTATTCCTCCTTTCCTTGAAAACCACCCTTAGTTAGAATCATAGGAGAGATCTATATCTTATCATCTATAAAAGGAATATCTATGGATTTTACTTCAAGACAATATTCTTGCATGTGTACACCATGCAATTATAGGTTCATACCCAAAAGGAAGAATCTGCCATTAAGAAAAGGGAGACAATCATCATGGACCGATCTCCTAATTGCCTAAGATTACTACGAAGACAAGTGATATCAAGAAGGATATTACGGCAATCATCCTCACTAACCCTCAAGGAGCACAACCATCTACGGCTGTTGAAGCTTAAGGAAGCCACTCCTACAAGCTCCAATGAGGAGGACCCCCCCCCCCTACGTGTTATCCATTTCTACAGCGAAGGAAAACAAAGACAGCTTGAGCAAAGAAGATTAATAAAGCCCACGGAATCAAGACAGACTCCGCGCGAAGACTATATCAATGAAAGTGCTTACATAGCAGATGAGAACCGTCGTCTCTGCCTTCCCTCAGCACATCATGGTGATTCACGAGAAGATGAAGAGTGAAGTCAAAAATCATTGACTCCGTATCACCCTGACGGCGCGTCATTTGGCGTGCACATTTACTGATCAAGAATCCCTGGAAACTCTTCCGTCGGCTCGCCCTGACATCAAGTAACCGACAGAACATTCCAGACGCGACTAACCGCGGAAAATGGATGTCTTCAATGAAAGATCCTCCACAACATCTACCCGTCCGATAGAAACTTCGAAAATGGAACACTCTCCAAATCCAAACGTCATTGTGATGATCCTACGATCGTCATCATCACCAGAGACAATTACTCTTACGTGCTTCAGCTGAAGAAACAAACTTATCATCCGGAACTTCACGACTAAAGGTCAAACAACCCATCGTCCATGCAAGCACTCGGCGAGCCCTCCCGGTTATTCACGGAAAACGCGTCTTCTTGACAGGAATCCCCAAACAAAAATCGACTCAACTCCGTCAACTCTTTTACCACAACGACTCCGGACGAGTCTAAAGATTCAACGACTCATTATCACTGAGAAGTAATCGCTATTCCACGTAATTCCCCCCACGTGACGACCAGGCCAAAGAAGAAACGCGACATTCATCCACGGAAGACTGCGGTAACCGCCGCCAACTGCCTCTCTATCTCGAGACACCCTTTCATCTTCATCTTCTATCTCCCCTACTCTATAAAACGGCGAATGTAAGAAAGGACAGATAGTTGTTTATGAAAATTTGGTTCATTTTGGTTACTATCTGGGTATTATTACCCTTCGTGTTCGTGTTCTTCCTGTGCTTCTCCCGCAATCCCTTCTCTCCGATTCTATCCTCCTATCTTTTCACCCACATTTCTGTCCACTTTCATCAACCTCGTATCTAAAGCATTCCGAGGCAGATCTGGATCAATACGGTATTCTCAAAAGCATCTTCTTCATGTCGTTCTCAAGGTATCATCCTCCACTCCTTTTACGTGATTAATAGTTCGTCCCCTAAATCCGTAAGTCCAACTTCCATTCAGTTCCCGATTCTCGGACTCTATCCTTTCGTCCTCCCGAATTCTCAGTCTCCGCATTTTCACCATTTCCATTCTACTTTCTATATTAAAATATATCCTATCTTCCACGTGTCATGCGATAATTTTCTTCATCGCAATCTCTGTCTCCTTTACCATCCATTTCCATCTCACTCCTTTCTATTCTTAATCTCTTCCTATATCTCTTCTCTTTATAATCGTTCTGCCTATTCTCTCACATCCGCACATATTAATCTTAAAATAACCCCTGAATCATACAACCTCCGCCATATTTATTTCTGTCTTTCATCGCTCATATTATCTTTAATATTTCCTCTCCATAATCTAAACTATATCACATCCATCCTTACTTAATAAATAACACATAATATTTCTTCTCCGTTTCTCTTCTCTACTCATATTTAACCACCATAGTGATATCAATTCATAGGTCCTCCCCATATTTTTAGGAATATTATTAATTTTAGAAATATCCTACATCACATTGATCGAAGATTAAGTGCCAATCGGACGGCTTAGCCCAATTTTCCCTATAAATTGAGAAGTTTCTTCGATATTGTAAAGGCATTCCAGTGAAATTCGAGTAAATCGAACTGTTTAGATACCAAATACCTTGAATCTCTTGCTTACAATACCCCTCAATTCGTGATTATTTCTTAAAATTGGTGAGTTTGATATTTATTTTGACTCTTGAACATGTGTTTTCAATGACCTCGCGGTCTCGATTCATCAGTGATCTCTCTAGAAGCTCTCTCCAACCAGATTCTTCTTTGGCGATCAATTTTTTTTTCCAAGTGATCAATCATTATCTCACTAGTGATCATACCTTTGATTTTGATGGTTCTTCTCAAGAGCTCTCTCCATGACGCTCGGTGGTTCTCATTCAACAACGATGAATCAAACATCTCACTTGTTATTTCTTCTTCAGCTCACCTAAAATTTTTCATCAGTTCACTTGCAATCTTCTCAAGCTCCCACACAATTAGCATGCTCAAGCTCTTTTCATCAGTACTCTTGTTTTGTTTTCTTACAAGTAATCTCATTTAATTTTTTTTCAGAATCTCCTATCTCAATCATCTTATTTTTGACAATTTCATCTCACACATATTTATTTATCAATGACGTTCATCTCATAATCATCTCCTTTTTAGCAACAAGTTCTTCTCCAACAAATACTTCATGCAATTTCATCCTTGAGTGGTGATGATCCTTGCTATCAAGGTCTGATGATTGCCTCCTTTCTCTCCAAAATTGGAGCGATCATCCTCAAGAAATTTTGGGAGTTTTCTTTAGTTTCTTTTCTAAGATTGAAATTTTTATATACCTCCATGCATTCTAAGAATATTCAGTTGAAACTTTCTCAAATTCTTGATTAATTTCTATTAAATTTTTGTTTAAATTTCAGTCTAATTTTCATTTGATTTTAAAGGTCAGATCAAGAAAAATTCTATTTTTTACTAAAATCATTTCATCATAGATTAAAATTGTCCTTGATTATATTAGACCCTATCTCATCACATCAAACCTCTAATTTTCAGCCTTTATTTCTACTTTCTTACGTTTGACTTTCTTTAAATTACTCTGTATTATTAATTGTGTTTTGATAATTTTTTAGTTTTATTCTGATTGAGTGTGTTAAGATTGATCTTTGTCAATTTTAGAATTGTGTTTCTAGTTAATAATGAGGATCAAAGGTCTGATCATTATTTGAATTCATGATCTGTTTAATATTTATTTCATGAGTCAAGCTTCAAGAAGAGGAGAGAGAAAGAGTGGGAGTGATATCAACCGTTGGATCACCTTCAATAAGTGCCGAATATAGAAGGTTGTGCCACATGGCAATACAAGATAGGAGATCTAGTGGACTCGATCCACTAGATCCAACACTCCATAGTGTGCGACGTCACCTTGAAAAAATTGAAATAGTCCCCCATTAGATAAATAAAAATTATATTTGAGCTTTATATATATAGCTTGTTGAGGGTTATAAAATTAAATAAAAACATTTTAAGAGATAATAGTTGCCTTAATGGCGCCTTGTGTAAAATGACTATCTTCATTGTGAAGAATCCAACATTGTTTAGCACACAAGGCATGTTAAGACCTCTATCACTTTATTGGTGTCAAGGTGTATAAAGGTGATCATAAAAATACCACAAGAACCTTCATGTGACCAACTTGTCCATATCTTCATGAAGAATATCATTGAAAGTTCTTGAGCACCAATTTGGGCATGTTTGATCTATACACACAGCTTGTAAGGGAGCATTCAATTATGACCCAACTAGGTTATCCAATTTGGGGGGGTCTTAGTCTCACATGGGACATATCTTTGTTTGTGTCATCTTTGAAAATTCCTAATTGGATGATGAATTTATTTGGGGGATGAATTAGTTACTTTTAAATATTTATGTTTTCATTAATTTTTTATGAATTCGTTGACTATATGCTCAAGTCCTCACATCACTCTTACACTAGAATTGTTTTATATCGGATAGGGTATCCAAAACCCCTACGCTATTCTCAAGAGGAGAAAGTTTCCCCAAAGTCACTCATCATCTTGTTATTCCCTTAGTAGCAATCACTAACTAATTGGGATAGTCAGATCAAAGTTCAAACATGAGCTTTTGATCTAGACTACTCACCCTCTATTTTAGTCACCTCACTTTTTCATGGTCCTTCGATATGCTACTGCTTGTCCTTGCTCTCACATGTCAACTTCTAAAGTTTTGTGCGCTGGTTCATACTCCCATTCAAGCTGACTTGCCTCTCTGAAATCTTGATCCTCATCATCGATCCAAGCATGCTCCAAGTAGGTTGCTCATCCCCGATCCCATAGGATCTTTGACGAAGCGATTTATGCAGTCCTTGAAAACACGCAAAACGTCTGTCATTTATAGTTCCGAACTCATAAATACAAAAATATGAAATCAAGTATAGTGTAAAGATCGGGTCGATCCACAGAGAGAATGGTTGAATTTGATCGAAGATATGACTTGGTCAAAATTAGATTAAATTAAGGATTTAAAGAGGTGAAATGGTATGTTACTAATGGTAATGATATAAATAAGTTATTTTAAGAATTTAGAAGCTGATTTGATGATGAAATGTCAAAAGTAAAGGTCAAAGCATTGACTTTGATCAACATTTCACTTTTTGTAAAATCAGAGAACAAAAAGAGCTTAAAATATTACGAAAATTATATATTCAAAAACTAGAGAGAAAATGGAAATTTTTTACTTTACAATTCGTGATTTTTTTAGAAAAATTGGATTTATTATGAATTATTGAAAATCAAATATCAGAAAAATCCCGAAATGAATACTTCGGTGTAAATCTTCAAATTGACTAACGAAATGATATCCAAATCTTTCAATTCCAAAGAGACCAAAATTGTCAAATTTCACCTTGTATTTTGAAAGTAATTGCCTTCGCAAGTCAACGCCCAATTTTGGATTGAAAATGAATTGTACATGGTCAAACATCAATTGAAAGGTCAAATGGTGATGAAATTTTATGATTTTGCTATTCACGGAAAGCTGATGAAACAAGAAATCCAATGAAATCAAAATCAAAAGATTTGGACTTAAGCTCAGGGAGAAATCCTTGTTTCAAAGTCAGAAAAAATCTACACCTTATTTGGGAAAAAATGAAGAACAAATCGATTTAAAAGATGAAATTAACTACCTAAATCTAATCTAAATAAAAAATTCAAGATGAATGATCGATTCACACTACTAACCTAATTGACATGAAGATTGGGCTCCAAATCGCGTCGATTGGAGTGTATTTGATCGGTTTCTTCCTCGGCATACGTTCGGCGTTCAAGGGGAGAATTCGATCGAATCTTGAAACGATTTGTGATCAATCCCATCTTGATTGGATCACTAGGACGCGAGGGATCACGAAGAATTCAATATTTTGCTCCAAAATCGCTTAATCTATTCACAATTCAATTAAGAGTTATGTTACAAAGAGGAATAACAATGTTTTATAAGAGAAATCGCGTCTTAGTTGATGTGACTGCATCCGACGATCATGACGCTGCCACGTATCTTGTATTTGTTAAATTAAAAGGGAACATAGTCCCACACGGAGAGAATTAATCGAGAGAGACGGGTGTATTATGTGGGAGCTCCGTAAGCAATTGCGTAACCGCCCCAATACTCTAACCTGGGCCCACTATACCCGTAGGCCCAACACTTGCCACCCTGGTGATAACATGCTAATTATACATGATAATACATTATTATCGATGCATATTTAAACATAAAAGCTTTCATTCCTATGCATGTTATCATATTTATGAGTATTTATCTATCATTCTATGAAAAAGTAATTATAATCTCAAAATATTTTACACTAGGGTTAATTATGATGAATTAAAGATAAATAACTTTATAACCTATCTTTACTTGAGATTATAAATGGTTTTTAAAGTTAAATAATGAGAGTAATTATTTTTATAAACATTTACTTAATTTTCTAAAGTTAAAATCTTAAAGAAGTAAATATATTTTTGAAAAATAAATTCAAGCTCTTGTTATTTATTAATTTTGACCTTGTAGAATGATAGACAATTAAATTTCTGACCAAATGAAAGAAATTTTGATTAATTTGGATTTATATTTTCAAAGTTATGAATTTTTGTAATTTTTAGGGATTTTCTGGAATTTTTTTGAATTTTTCTGAATTTTTAATGAATTTCCAAGGATTTTCCGGAATTAAAAATCAAATTTTCTAATTAAATATCAATTTTTCAGAATATTTAAAGCACGCAAGTGACGTGACGCAATCAGAACCGTCCGATCAATCGCGGTTCAACGATCACGATGAGGAGGCAACGTGGCAGCATGGTGGACGTCCGATCGAACGTGCGATATCAGCAGTCGATCTTCACTTAAAATCGATGGACACGTGGCTTAATCGGGGTTCACCGGATTGCGTCTAATCCACACCGTTGATCTCAAGAGTCATAACAGTCGAGATTAAACGCAAGGAAAACGCATTAGAAGCGTCGGATCACGATCCAACGGCGACGGTTTCCATGCGTTTTATAACGCGCATCGACGTGGCTTCATCTCGAGCGTCCATCCACGATCGAACGGTCACGACTTAACGGTAACGGTTCACAATGGACCGTTTCATCAGAGCCGTTAATCAATTTGATCGGACGATTATGCCCAAAATCCCTATAAATTGAGATGTTCTTCCGATTTGTAAAGCATTCGAGAGCGATTCAATCTGATTGAACTATTTAGACACCAAATCTCTTGAATCTCTTGATCCCAATCGCTTCTAGACTCAATTCTGTGTCCACAGAGTGCTTAAGATCAAGATTTGGATGATCGACGAGGAAGAAATCGACGCTTGAACTCCACGATCGCGATTTTTGGATTTTTGATGAAAAGCCTTGATTTCGGGGATTAATTGGGTTTATCCAATTGCAATTGTGGGTTAGTGGAAGCGGTTTTACCTAATCTATCATCTATTAGTGTTTAATTTCATTTTAGAATCTTTAATTTAAGTAATTTAAGTCTTAATTTTTAGATTTTACGATTTACCATTTTCAAAAATTTTATCCATCTTTGATCTTTAATTTCTCCGCGAAATCAAAGTCAAATTCGAATATTTTTTATCCCGTGGAATCGTTAAGAAGTTCTCTTTCATAAAATACCATTTTCCCAATTTCTATCATCAATTCATTGTCCGATTTGATCAAATTCCAAGAGATCATCAGAAATTTCCATAATTCCGTGTGGATTCGACCCTTATTTACCATTATACCCCTCAATTCGAAATATTTTCATCAAATTAGTAAGTTTGGATTTATTTTTGACACAAGACCATGTGAAATTGATGACCTTGCGGTCTAGATTCGTCACCTGTTACTCTGCATGCCATGTAGGCGCCACTCAGGCATCAACATGGGCTTGAGTGTCCTAGTCACTTGTCCGTCGTGCGCCACGTAGGTTTCCGCGTGGGCTCACGTGGCTCTGCCACGTGTGCCACGTCACGCCACACCAGGTCCGTGTGTCCTGCGTGCAAAATCAGCCCCTTTTGCATTTTAAATAAAAAAATAACTCCTAAAAATTCCTTCAAAAAATCGAAATAAATTCTAGAAAAATTCAAAAAATAATATCTTCAAAAATATAAGTGCTTTTTGACTCAAATTTTCTCCATTGGATCACAAATTTCTTCACCTTTAATATCATGCCATCTAAAATATAAATTAAAAGAAGAATATAAGGTGAATTCAAAATAAACTTAAATAATCTCTTAAGAAGCCTATTTTATATCATCCCAACATTCTCTTCTTGAAATTAATTCTTCTAATCATCTACTTAAGTCAAAGTAAATCAAGGAAAGTAATTAATTTCTATTTATTTAACCTTGCAAAAGATTAAACATCCATCAAGTACATAATTAACCCTAAATAATACATTAATATGGACTTTAGTAAAATAACATACCAATGGAGAAAATTCATAAAAACTATGATAACATGCATCATAATCACATAAAATAAGCATGAATATTAGTTAAATAAGATAAAAATTTAAGTTAAATATGCATGTTATCAATCCCACGAGGTGAAGAACAAGTATGTCTCGAGTTAACTTTTTGGTCAACTCCCTAGATTCGTCCCATCCATCACCGATTCCCCTAAAAATCTCTCCCTTACCCTCACGGGTAAGTATGACCTACTTGGAGTCAACCTAGTGTGTGTAGGTAATACTAGCTATTCCTAGTTCCTAAAATAAGCTCAAGCCAAGTATGAATGTAATAAGGGAATTCTAGATAAATATATGGGAATCAAATAGCAACAAGTAATATGACTTTAAAGTAAGAAACCAAGATTACTTAAATAAGAAAGCTCCTTGTCAAGTTGACTTCTGACTTGATGCCATTGATATTGACCTTCTTTGGATTGCGATGACTTCTGGCATGTCTGTCCTTCAATGTCTTGATTATGATTGATGAGTATCAAGTTAATCTTAAATGATCCTATATGTTCCTATATGATGATGGATGAATGGATGATGTATCGACTTCTCACCATGTGAGAATGCTAATCCTTCCAATGGTGCAAAAGATGTTTCTTAAAAAATACTTAAGCTAATTTGAACAATACAAATGAGATACTATCAAGCTCAACTAAAATTCTAGATGAATGATTTAAACACCAAATATTTGAATTAGGTAATTTTAAATTTTTGATAGGATAAACAGAAATCCAAGAATTAGACCAAGAAATAAATCAGATTTGAAAGTGGACAGAATTTAATTTTTTGAAATGAACAAAAGTAAAAAATTAGTCTTAAAATCTACTCTTGATTTTTTCAAATAAGTCCCAAGATGTCAAGATAAAGTTAAAACAAAATCAGACCTAATCCAATATTGAACTAATTAGAAATTTGAGAACTAGTAAATCAAACCAAATTCGATCAACAATAAAATGTTTAATAAAATGCGTGATTTAGGCCTTAAAAACTTGAAATCAGAAAGACATTCTAATTTTAGTCTACAATTTTCTAGGAACTCAATTAGAAGATATGTAATAAGATTTTAATATGCTCTTAATTATATCAAGATACAATTAGAAATAAAATCAGAGGTGTCAACTAAAACTAATCTAGAAGATCAAAAGTAAGTAATAATAATAAAAAAATCTGAAAAATATAAAATGACCAGAGATAAAGACAAAAGATCGGAATCAAAATATAAGAAACAAATTAAATAACAATAGAAATTAAAAAATAAATTTTCAAAAAGGTGAATAGAAAATTAAAAATATTTTTTCAGATTAAATAAAAGAAAAGAAAAAGAAAAATTGAAATAAAAAATGGTTCTAGATTATATATATATATATATATATAGTTTCTAGATTAAGAAGAAAGATAATAAAACCAAACGACAAAATATTAAATTTAAAACAGGAAAACAAAAAAATCAAAGAAAAGAATAAATAAAAAAATTAAAAAAAAAAATCAGAGAGAAAGAATGAACATGATCATTCCTAAGTTAAAATATTTTTTTAAAGCAAAATTTGATCCAATCACTCACCTAAAACCAAAAATATTTAACAAAACTAACATGAAATTCCTCCAAACATCCAAAAACAAAATCGATTTCTAACCTCAGCCTTTTTTGAGATGATTTCGTTGGATATCACTTCAAGAATTGATTTTGGGAGAAACCTTCAAGAGAGAGCTTGAGAGGGACAGTCAGGAGTAGAGGAATGATTTCTGGTGAGAGTGAAAATGAGAGGATCTCCCAGAGCAGAGTGAGAGTCGCTTGATCACTGAAGAGAGAGAGGGTTGCGGGAGTGAATGTGAGAAATCCCAAAGAATCAAGGAGAGAGTGAGTTTGTAGAGCAAGGTTTGTAGGGTTTTATATTTTTCATTTTCCCCCATTTTTTTTTTTAATGATATATGAAGAAAAAAAACAAAAAAGGCAAACTTACAAGTAGAAAGGTAATATAAAATTAAAATTTAAAATTAAGATTTAAGTAAATTGAAAAATGAGAACATTTAAATAAGGAAAATACGATTATATAAAATTAAATGTTTTTTAAAAATTTTGTTGAGAAGATTTTATTTTCAAATTAAAAAACAATTAGAAAGGTTTATTCTCAATTTTCTAGGGTTTTGCCTATGTTCCGATTTTGATGGTGTTTGCTGCTCAAACCAGCGGTACTTGCAATGATGAAGATATCTCTTCCTCAAAAAATTTGTCTTCGCTTGAAAATATTTCTTAACATCAATAAAAATAGAAGATAAAGTATCAAATTCATATTTAACTCACAATCTCCTTGTTTGTATGTTGAGGCTTATGTTCCCTTCTTAATCTAATATGCATTAATGAAGGATGAAGGATAGAGACATTGCCACATGGCATAATTTTGAGAGTCATAGATCGCATCTTCACCTCAGCCCCCTCTCTAAGAATAAGCGATGATGATTGTTTTTTCTTTGACCACTTGATTTGACCCTCCACAAGCGGCTATGTCACCTTAAAAAAAAAAAGGTAAGTATATGATTTAAACTTACTAAAATGTAATTTTAAGGTGGCATCATGTCGACGCCAACCAGGTGTTTCATGTGCTCTTGCTAGCCAAAGGTACTATGCCACATGGTGACACTACCACATTAGTATGTCATGTTTGGGCAAGCATGTAAACAATAGAAAATCAAATTTAGGACTGAATAATTTTCTAAAAAAATTTAAAAAGTTCTAGAAAATTATGAAACGCTTAGAAAATCATATCTTAAAAAATATAAGGCCTTTTTAAATGAAATTGGTGGTACTATATAAGAATTAAAATTGCCTAAATTATTAAACTTAAGAAAAGACGATGAGAAAGTAAGTTTCTAAGGCTTAAGTTGAGTTGAAAATAACAAAATTCTTGTCAAAAATAAAAGTTGACTTCATTTCTTGTCATTCTCTTTTTTTTCATCTTTTAAATCGCCTAAGCCATGTAATCATAAAACGTACGAATATACTTAGATCCCTAGGTGTTTGACCTTAAGAAAGGCCAAGGACATCTAATTCTAAAAATTAATCATAAATATTCAAAAATAGAAACTTAAGTCAAATGATATGGTCTTGACAAAATAAATAAATTTCATGGTAGAATGCATCATAATGGTATGGGTTAAGCATTAAAATTAGTTCCTAAAGATATCGTCTCACGTGTAAAATGGATATTATTAATAGTCCATGTAGGCTGAACAATTGAAGATTTTTAATTGATTTGATATTTACTTTTTACAATATTCTCTGCTGTGAACCTTTTGATTTTACATATAGTTTGTAGGCTGACCTGCTAGGTGAGGACCCGGCAATCATAGAGAGGAGGATCCTTGATTTGGAAAAGGGGCTTTGAAAGGATGATATGGTTGGAAAGAAAGAGAAACAAGATTCTCTTTGTTCATAATCACGGGACTAACAGTCTTTTCTTTCAAGTTTTTTTTTTCAATTGTAAAATCCATTTTATTCCTATGATCGCTGACTATTCTGTGACTATTCAATGACATGAGTCGGGTATTAGTAGGAGTCAACACCATGGATAAATAATGATCATCTTGCGAAATTCGACGCTTCCACGGCTAATGATTCGATGGAGTCGAGCGATTCTTCCAGAGGGATCTGAGTTCATATCTCTGAAGCTTCATTTTCTCCGTGTAGAAGAGTCATCGGTCTGACCGCTTTCCACTTGTAGAGCTTTTGTTGACTTATCCTTGGTCAAATTTTCATCCGGTGAACTTTCCCTCTCTAAGGGTCTGAGAGGGAATTCCGGTCTCCATAGTTTCATTGATCTCTTTCCCGAGGCTGTTGCTGTCAAGAGTCAACTCCCATGCTGCTTTCAGTGCCTTCCCAGCACCGAAGTTCTGCAGTTAGCCTTGAAAAAGTCCAGAGGATATCAGGGTTCATATACGTTGCACGTTTCATGCCGGCCTTTCCCTCTTCAAATGATCACGTCTATCCAAAGGAATCCAAGGTCAGAGTTCTGAATCACCACAATCGAATCGAGGACTCTGATCTGATCGTCGTTCCCATATTCATGCGACGATAGAGGAGGAAGTTTCCTCAATCTTCGCGTTTAGCGATAAGGCGGCCCCATTTTCTCTACTCCCAAGCTTTGAAAGTTGAATCGTTCGAACTTTCGGCTGCCAAAAGGCAAGTCAGGTCAACAATTCACCAGGGAGTTTTTTCTCCGGCAATGATGACCGTAGTAGGATCGACAACGAACGTCCGACAATTCCAGCAGTGAAAATCTACGATATCACACAGTAAACTCTCGTTTTACATTATAAACCGACGTTACAAGAACAAGATCAAGTCCTCTCTACGTTTATGGCACCCAGAAAAACCAACACCAACCCAGGCATTCAAACGGATGACAGATTCTCAGCGGAAATCTGTTGCAGCGCAGGTATCAGGTACGTGCATAGATCAATGCTCCATGCGGATGAGGCAGCGGAGGCCTTCTCCGCGCGCCATCAAATCGAAGGCCGTGTTGATCTCGGAGAAGGATATCTCGTGGGTGACGAACTTCTCCAACTCCAGCTCCTGCAATCCAGAGTAGACTCAATTTTAGTTAGCTCAACAGGCACCGAGAATATTATCAGTTCGAGACAGAGGAGAATGTCGGTGCAGGTACCTTGTTCATGTACTGCTCCACCACGCGGGGAATGTCGGTGCGAGGTTTGTAGTGCCCGTAGAAGGTCCCCGTCAGGGTCCGCTCGCACAAGAAATTGATGGGCAAGGTCTTGAATACGGCTTCCTTGTGAGGCACACCCACCAGCACCGCCTTACCCCACCCATCGTGCACGCACTCGAATGCAGAGATCATGGCGTTGATGTTGCCCGTGCACTCCACGCTGCGGTCCACTCCACCGTCCGTCATCTCGGCGATCACCTGTTTTTGTTCACCACGATGGGGCAGATTGCGTCAGTGGAAAACCACGGGGACGTCCGCGCGAAATTAATAGAGGGTTTTCGAACCTCTTGGACGGGTTTTTCGTAGTCCTTGGGGTTCACGAACTCCGTCACCCCGAACTTCTTGGCTGTGGCAGAGGCATTGGCAACGTGTCAAACTCTCTGCTCGATAGCGGAGGACGAAATTCAAAGGAGAAGTGACACTGACCTTGCTCGAATCTGCTCGAATTCAAGTCCACTCCGATGATTCGCGATGCTCCCGAGACTCTAGCCCCCTCGGCGGCCTGTTTCCATCCTCAAACATCAGTTTCCAAATCGGAGAGGGAAAGAGGAAAGCCGTCCAGTTTGCTCACAGAAGAAACAGAGTATCAGAAAAAAAAAAAAAAGACACCCACCGCAAGGCCCACGGCTCCCAATCCGAAGATAGCCACCGACGAACCCTTCTTCGGCTTCGCGACGTTCACCGTTGCCCCAAAACCTGACGAGGACGGAAAATTCGTCTTCGTAAGAGTTCAACTCCAATTTCCAAAATTCTCCGATGGAATAGAAAAGGGACCCCCAATTCTGAGGAACACGTCGGCGCGTACCTGTTGAGATGCCGCAGCTGACGACGCAGACCTTGTCGAGGGGAGCGAGCGGGTTGATCTTGGCGAGACAGCCGACGTGGACGACGGTGTACTCGCTGAAAGTGGAGGTGCCCAGAAAGTGGTAAATGGGCTTGCCGTCCTTGGAGAACCTGGTCTTGCCGTCGGCGAGCATGACGGCCCTGTCCGGGTCGATCCTCAGCAGGCTGCACATGTTGCTCTCCTCCGACTTGCAGTGCACGCACTCCTTGCACTCTCCCGTGAACACCGGCAGCACGTGGTCTCCCGGCTGCACGTCCGTCACGCCTTCTCCCACGCTCTCGACGATCCTGCGCACCATTAACCACCCAAATTAATCATAGTCATTCCTCAGAACGCCCACACGACAATCTGGATTCCGGAAGACGAATCTTACCCCGATGCTTCGTGGCCTAGAATTCGAGGGAAAATGGGGGTCTGGCCCTGCACGGGGATACACCAACCATGTCAGAAATCCGAATCGAGAAAACTGCAATCGGGGAAATAATGAAAATCTGACCTTGGCCTCCCAGAAGTAGACATCGGTGTGGCAGAGAGAGGTGAAGAGGATCTTCACCCGGACCTCGTCGGCCTGCGGCGGAGCCACGTCCACCTCCTCGATCGACAGCGGCTTCCCCGCCTCCCACGATATCGCGGCTGCACAATCATCACGATTCAGCCCAAGGAAGTAAGCATAAATTTGCGGTGTCCAACACAGAAACCCCAAACTGGAGTTAACAAGAAAGAGAATTTCTTCCTGGAGAATGCAATGGAACCAAAACATGGCATAATTGTAGAGAGAACGAACCTTTGCATCGTATCACCTGACCAGCTGTGCTCGCCATCTTTGCTCCTTGACTCTCTTGTTGTGATTCTCGACTAACTGTAGAACTTGTGAAAGGACGACCGTCTGAGTCAGCATTTATACTGATGGGATCTGAGGATATTCGTGGTTTTCCGGATCTCGTAAACCGCATGTGCTGCGGGAAACAGCTTATCCGGGGGGCGAGCTTGGAAGATCGAGGCTTGGGCTCTGACGTTCGCCGTCAGTGCAAGAGGGTATGGTTGACCATACTATACGTCAAAGTTAGCTGTATTCCGTCTCCGGTTTTATTTTCTGACGTCAGCAACAAACTAGGTGACACACGTGGTTATTTTTAGTCCGTTGACATAATTTTCTTCACACGTTGGAAAAATATCTCACGATAGGATCCTCCCCATCGCCAATCCTCCAATTAAAATACTCAAACTCCTCGTGTCGGTGAGATATCTCACTATATGGGCTAATGGGTCCTTTTCTATAAGCCCATTAGCCATACTTTTCACTCTCTCTCCTCTTGGGTATATATACCCCTCATATGTAACACTCTACATAGGTTAATACACTTCTTCTTCCGCTACCTCGCTTCTCACCCTAACCCCAGTTACGGTTCTACATGGTCTCAGAGCTCTAGAGCTCTTGATCCTCGGGTTTGACATCACCCTCCTGCGGCCACCATCGCAGCCCTAGCTGCCACCCTGCCGCGACCCGAGCTGCAATTCATCCGTCTTCACGCCGAGATCGAAAATCGAAGTCGACATCAAAGAGCAGCGTGAAGAGTGTTAAAGTCACTACCCGATTGTCCGATCCCGACGCCCTGTCAGAGCCAGCTGGACAAAAGAATCACGACTAGCGAAACGGTTACAACCGTTTCGCTCTCCAGCAGGCCGACGCCATCGCCTTATTATTCTCTCCCTCTCTCTATAAATATCATATGTAAACGATGAGCATACACACGGGAATTACATTCGAGATTCACACCGCTTATCGCACCCTCTTCTTCTTCCTCTTCTATTTCTTTACATGGTATCAGAGCCACGCGACAAGGTGGAATCTTGACGATGGCCGACTTCCAGGTGACTTCGGAAGCCGTTAAGCCTGAGGGAGACAAGACAGTCGTTGCTCCCCAACTGACCGCGCCTCATTCGGTAGGTCATCATGTCCCGATCAAACTCACCAGAGATAATTTTCTGCTCTGGAAAACTCAGCTCCTTCCTCTACTCAACTGTCATGATCTTTCCCATATACTTACACAAGATCCACCGATCTCCACCCAACTCAATGATCAAGGTGGAATCGTTGTCAATACTGCCTACCAAAAATGGTGGCGCCAAGACCAGCAGGTCTTATCTATCATCGTCTCTTCTCTTTCCGAAGCTATCCTACCATGTGTAGTTGGAAAAATTATCGCGAAGGAAGCATGGTCGGCGCTGATTACGCACTGCTCATCTACCAATCCATCCCGAATTATGCATCTTCACAATCGCCTGCATCTTACCCAAAAAGGCTCCCGATCTATTGCTGAGTTTGTGCAGGAAATACGTCGGACATGCGATGAACTCGCTGCTGCCGGATATCCCGTTCAAGACACTGTGTCTATTTACGCTATACTCCGTGGCTTGGGCCCATCATACTCGGCATTTTGTGCAGGAATCTCCTCCAACTTAACTCATCTTAGCCTTGAAGATGTCGTCGCACAAGTTCACTCCTACGATAAACTTCTGAAGTTCTCAGCTCCCAGCAAAGATACAACAGCATCAGATTTTCCGCCGGTTGCGAACCAAACCCAACTCACCTCGTCTGACCGTGGCAGAGGACGTCACAATGGGAGAAACAACAGAGGCAGAGGACGAAATGGAGGACGGTATGTGCCACGATGTCAGTTGTGTGGGCAGTTTGGACATCGTGTTCTCGAGTGCAGTGAACGGTTTAACAGATCGTTTTATGGAAATCAAGTTCCTCCCAACATTCCGATGAATCAGGCGGGACCACAGGCATATACCACTAATTTACAACCAGCTTACGCACCACCCGACCATTCCGTCTGGTATCCCGACAATGGCGCGACTCATCATGTGACCAACGATCCTCAAACCTTGGTGGATCCTGCACTCTATCAAGGCCCGGAACAACTTCAAGTGGGCAATGGCACAGGTTTGATAATTCATTCTACCGGCTCCTCTTCTCTTATATCTCGATCTCAACCACTTCGACTAATCAATATACTTCATGTACCCGATATTTGAAAGAAATTGCTATCAGTCTACAGGCTAACTAATGATAACTCGGTATTCGTTGAATTTCATGCCAACTACTGTATCGTGAAGGACGAGGAAACCGGGAGACTGCTGCTTCGGGGCACGGTTAAAGATGGGCTTTACCTTCTTTCTGAAGCTCATCCACCGGAGGCGAATATCAGCGAGAAGACTAGCTCGGATGTTTGGCATCACCGCCTCGGTCATCCAAACATGCGAATTCTGCAGAAAATCTTTCTCACTTATGGATTTCCTACTCTTCGTTAATAAATCCTTTTCTTGTGATGCCCTGTCTCACCTCCAAATCCCATCATCTTCCGTATTCCCGCACGACTCACCGGACTCATCGAATACTTGAACTTGTTCACTCGGATCTATGGGGGCCATCACTGATTATCTCTCACGCTGGAAACCGGTACTACATTATCTTCGTCGATGATTTCACCCGATACACCTGGTTATATCCTCTCAAACTCAAAAGCGACGTCCTATCGGTCTTTCTTGATTTTCAACTCCGCGTCGAACGACAATTCGGTCAGAAGATCATCAGCTTCCAGTCCGATTGGGGCGGCGAATTCCAAGCCTTAAACAAACATCTTACACGGCAAGGCATCGCCCATCGGATCTCTTGTCCACACACACCGGCACAGAACGGCACTGCCGAGAGGAAACATCGGCACATTATAGAAACCGCATTATCACTCATGCGACACTCATCAGTCCCACATCAGTTTTGGGACGGCAAGCATGCACAGCGGCTTTATCTGATCAATCGAATGCCCACACCTATCCTACGCAACCGGTCTCCGTATCGTCTCCTCTATAATGAAGAGCCAACATACTCCTTTTTACGAAGCTTTGGCAGTGCTTGTTACCCATGTCTTTGCTCATATGCCGCTTCAAAATTGGACCCACGATCCGACAAGTGTGTCTTCCTTGGCTATAGCGCATCACATTTGGGCTATCGATGTCTCTCCCTCTCCAGTGGAAAACTATATATCAGCCGAGACGTTATTTTTCAAGAACATGACTACCCATTTAAAACCTCGTCACTCACCAATAATTCACAACACGCTCCGTATCATGGACTACTCAGATCGTCTCCCGCTCACTCCAACTCAACTGCTCAACAGTCTGGATCGCAAATATCTCCAGAACTATATGTCTCAGCAATCATACCTAATTCATCGGCATCACCTACTTCATTCATTTTACTCGATTCCCTCAAGCATCGCCTCGTTTCCGCGCACGCCCTCGTCCAACCACCCTCCAATTCCCCGGTATTTTCCGCTATCCCTTCTGACTCTTTCACCAATGATTTACTCAATTCTCCCAAAACGATTCTTCCCGGCCATACCCCCTCGATCAATCCCACTTCTCCGTCCAATCTTGACCACACTACATCTCCTTCTCATGTCAAGACCCGACGCCTTTCTGACATTCTTAAAACGATTGACTCAAGCTCCGCCTCACACCCACCTCAAGCTCAGCATACGATTGTCTCAAACTCACCAACAAATCCTCCTCGATATCCTCTTCCTCTCGTGTCTTCACAGCTCGTCTCTCTCTCCCGAGCCAACCACATTTCTAGCTGCCTCCAAACACCCGGAATGGATGGCCGCCATGGGTCAAGAATTCACTGCCCTCCAGCTCAATCGGACTTGGCAACTCGTTCCACGACCCACCAACCGACCGGTTATTGGTTGCAAATGGGTCTATAAGCTCAAACCTTCTCCTGACGGTGCCTCTCCCCAGTACAAAGCGCGTCTTGTTGCCAAAGGCTTTCATCAAGAAGAAGGTATCGATTATCACGAAACCTTCAGTCCTGTAATTAAGGCCACAACCATTCGTCTTCTCCTAGCACTTGCAATTCGCAAACATTGGCATATCCGCCAATTGGATATCTCTAGCGCCTTTCTCCACGGTGATCTCCATGAGCTTATTTATATGGATCAACCTCCCGGTTTTTAGGATCCTCAACAACCTCACCATGTGTGCCAGCTTCGGAAGTCCTTATATGGTCTCAAGCAAGCTCCCCGGGAATGGTATCACAAACTCACCGGGCAGCTCCTTCAACTTGGATTTAACGGCTCCAAAACTGATCCATCTCTCTACCACACCACCTCTGGTCCTCTTTACCTCCTCATCTACGTCGATGATATCCTTGTCCTTGGACCTTCATCCTCTCAAATCCATACTCTTATTACCTCTCTCAAACAACACTTCCGACTCAAGGACCTCGGACCTGCGTCTAAATTCCTCGCATTGAATTTCAGAAATATCGCAATGGCTTCACCCTACACAAACTCGCATACACTTCGATTCTCAAAATGCTGCAAATGGAACACTGTAAACTATTACCCACACCAAGTCCTACGAGCGTGCTCCGCGTCCCTGTTCCCTCTTTCCCGAAAAATTCTTATCTCTATCGGCGGGTCGTTGGCGCTCTTCAGTACCTTACCTTCACTCGCCCTGATATCTCCTTCGCTGTTAACCAAGCATGCCGCTCCATGCATTCTCCCACCCTTGCCGATTGGCTCCGTCTGAAACACCTTCTCCGCTATCTCAAAGGCACCGTCACTCACGGCTTACACTACAATTGTACGTCTCCTATGCTCCTTACCACGTTCAGTGACGCGGATTGGGCCGGCGACTCCTCTGATCGTCGCTCTACCAGCGGATTCTTAATCTATCTTGGCCACAATCTCGTCTCCTGGAGCTCCAAAAAACAACCTACCGTTGCTCGGTCTAGTACTGAAGCTGAATATAAAGCCATTGCTAACGCTACATCTGAACTTCTTTGGATTACTTCCCTTTTCCGCGAACTTCATCTTCCCCTACCCTCTCCAATGTTGTGGTGTGACAACATCGGTGCCACCTACCTATCGGCGAATCCAGTTTTCCACGCTCGCATGAAGCACATTGAAATCGACTTCCACATTGTTCGTGAACAAGTGGCGGCTTCGTGTTGGCATTATCTCTGGCAAAGATCAACCGGCCGATCTTCTTACCAAATCACTTCCTAAATCTCGCTTTCTCCAACTGAGATCCAAGCTCAATCTTCATCCGGCGTTGAGCTTGCGGGGGGATGTTAAAGTCACTACCCGATTGTTCGATCCCGACGCCCTGTCAGAGCCAGCTGGACAAAAGAATCACGACTAGCGAAACGGTTACAACCGTTTCGCTCTCCAGCAGGCCGAAGCCATCGCCTTATTATTCTCTCCCTCTCTCTATAAATATCATATGTAAACGATGAGCATACACACGGGAATTACATTCGAGATTCACACCGCTTATCGCACCCTCTTCTTCTTCCTCTTCTATTTCTTTACAAAGAGGACTAGTCGACATCGAAGAGCAGCGCGACGTCGACATCTTCGATGCCCATTCCAATACCTGGCTGAGCTGCGGTCCTCTCCCTCACGAATTTTCAGGCCAGAGCTCCTCTCCGGGAAATCGACGAGATCACGATTGTTCCAGGCCAGATCGAGGTTTCCACCGAAGCGGTTACAAAGTTGGCGACGCCGTCGACTGCGCATATGAGAAAATCAAAGCCAGGGCCGAGATTCGCGACTGTCACCGGAGCAAAGGATTTAAGAGTGGAGATCACCAAGGAAGGATCTCGGAGAAGAACCCAAGTAGAGCTCCTCTCCCTCACGAGAAGAACGATCAAGATTTATCACTGCATTCTTGGAGCGGCGTTCGGATCTTGCGCTCTTCAATTTTCTCTTTCCTCATTTCCTGCATGGATTGGTTGATACTGGCGGGACTGCGGATCGCTTTCCTCGTCTCCAGTTGAAATATTTCTTCATCAGAGACGGCGTTCAGACTCGCAGAGTCATCACTGCGATCGCAGACAAGCACAACAAAAAATCCACTCTTGATCTTTGCATAGATGAGAGAGGGGAGCTCTTGCCTTGCCTGCTCTCGGCATCCGAAATCCATTTCACCATCAGCAGACAAGCATTTCACCAAACATTCATTGTCGCCAATCCGTCCTCACTATGCCGCATGGGAAGCCGAAGACCATTTTATCCTCAGCTGGCTCTTCACTCATACGCTAACACCAGAGTTGAATTACATATTCCCTCATCAGAAGACCGTCAAGGGGTTCTAAGAACAGATCACTACCTTTTGTGTTCGGGATGGGGACAACTGGCGTCTATTCTACCTTTTGGGGTTCTTGAATTGTTTGAACAAGGAGTACGATGACATCCGTTGTTGTGCCTTGCACCGCAAGGACGGTCTGCCCACTATTGATACACTTGTAAAGGAGCTTCAAGAGGAGGAGAGGCACTTCTAGTTGCATTGGACTTCCTCTTTGGAGGCCTCTCGTGACTCCTCACTCGGCCCTCTTCCACCACTACCACCGCTACTCCGGGGTCGGCCATCGCCGACATGGTTTGCTCCTACTGCAGTCAGCCGCGTCATCTCTGCAACCAATGCTGCAAGCTAATAACATGCTGACTAAATATGAAAATATATGATAATTAATGCAAATTAAGGCATAAGACATTCCATTCTAATGTATGTTATCATATTTTTGAGTGTTTATCTATAATTTTATGAGAAAGTCATTATAATCTCAAAATGTAATAATTTAGGGTTAATTAAGTTGAATTAAAGATAATATTTTCATAACACATCTTTACCTGAAATTATAATTAGTTTTTAAGGTTAAATAATAAGAGAAATCATTTTTTATATACATATTTTTCTATGTTTTAAAATCTAAAAGAAATTAGTATATTTTTGAAATAGAAATTTAAACTCTTGTTATTTATTAAATTTGACTTTTTAAAATGATAGACAATTGAATTTTTGATCCAATGAAACAAATTTGGATTAATTTGGAGTTATATTTTAAAAGATATGAATATTTTAATTTTTAAGAAATTTTTCAGATTTTTTCTGAATTTTTTTGAATTTAAAATCAATTTATTTGAATTAAATAACATTTTATTTTTGCACAAGTACCGCGACAACACGTGGAGCGTCCGATCATGTGATTAATCACAATCATCAATCGTTACTTAAGGCGGGGGGAGGGGGGTACGTGGTGTAAATCTATTCGTCGGCGAATCATTTTAAAATGATTTAATCTCAGTCATTGATCTAAGGAGTTATAACAGCTGAGATTAAAACCAAAGAAATGCATATGAAGCATCGGATCAAGATCAAACGGTGGTTTCATCTCAATGGTCCATCTGAGATCATAACGGCCATGACTTAACCGTAAGGATTCATAATCTTGCATTTCATCAAAGCCGTCAATCAAGGATTAATTGCTTCATCGGACGATTACGCCCGATTCACCCTATAAATAGAGATGTTCTTCGACATTGTAAAGCATTCCAGGGCAATTCAAGTAATCAAACTTTTTAGACACCAAATCCCGTCTATTGGGGAAGTTAATATATCTAACAGTTACTCTTCCTGATATCAATTATATTGTTAGAGTTCTTAGGTAGTTCACGCAAGAACCTCGCATAGTGCATTGGGAGGGTTCATTATGAATTCTTTCGTATATCAAGCGTGCCCCTGACTAAGGGCTTATATATTGACGTCATGATCATCTTCGTATAGAGGCATATTTCTGATGTTAGATATACTAGAGACAAAGGAGATCAAAAATCTACTATAGTGTATTGCACATATGTAGGAGGTAATCTTGTCATTTGGCATTCTCCAAAAAAATATATTGTCTCTTGTTTGAGTGCAGAAATTGAGTATCGAGCTATGACTGTTACTGCTTGTGAAATGGTAGGGTTTCAGTCTTTTTTACAAGACTTAAGGCATCACGACCCTAATGCATATGCCTATGTATTGTGATAACCACACATCTATCTTTATTGCTAGAAACCTTGCCTTTCATGAGAGGACCAAACATATTAAGACTAATTGTCACTTTATTTATGACAAGGTGTTGATGGGAGTTATTTCTCCATCACATGTGTTATCATCAAACCAGCTCGCCAATATATTCACAAAAAGCATTATTATGTGTCATATGATTGCTTAGGATCTAAGTTGGGCATATTTGATTTATACAGTCCAGCTTGAGGAGAAGTATTAGATATAGTAGAAAGTGTTAGATATAGCTCATTAGAAGGTGTACTACACTACATCTTATAAAAACTCCAAAGTTAAGCATGTTTGAGTGAGAGCAATATTATGATTGGTGTCCTCTTGGGTAGTGTTCATATTTTATATTCCTCTTAGGATATTAGTCCGACATGGGTTAAAATTCTATCTTTTCTCTTTCTCCTCTATAAGGCTTTTAATCTCTTCTTTAGTAATTAAATACAATTGGGCTTTACCATTCATAATTATTAATAAAAATTAAGCCATAAAACATTTCATTCTCATACATGTTATCATACTAGGAGCGCATATCTATCATTCTATGAAAAATTAAGTTATAATCTTAAACTATACTATTTTTATGAATAATCATAGATAATGAAAGAGAGATATTTGATATTAGATTATTTTAATTTTATATTTGAGATTATAGTTGGGTTTTAATGTTAAATAATAAGATAAATTTTTTTACATATACTCTTTTTTTTCTAAAAGAAATAAGTATATTTTAATAATAATAATTTATTCTCTTGTTATTTATTAAATTTGAATTTTTTAATGATAGATTATTTAATTTCTGATAAAAAATAAATTTTGGATTAATTTGGAGTTATTTTTTTTTAAGTTATAAATTTTCTAATTTTTAGATATTTTTATAGAATTTTTCTAAATTCATTTGGATATATTTTTAATTTTATTGTGCTTTAAATAATAAAAAAATAGTTTAATTTTTCATGTGCTGACGTGGCAGCTGACACAGAGAAGTCACTGGCATGTCGTCAAGTGGCAGCGTATGTCACGTGGCACACTTGTGTGTGTGTGTGTGTGTGCATGAACGCATGTCATTAGTGGGTTAAACATCTTTTAAAGGAAATAAGCTAACCAATGTGGGACAAAATAAGAGAATCAAAATTTCTCAAAGAGAAGTGTAAGGGATGATGTTTTGATTGAGGGATGTTATGAATTTTAAGATTGGTGACCTTCAACTCCCTAGGTTTAATCCCACAATTAGAGAGGAGAGAGATCATTTTTAATAACCTTGAAGTGAGTTTCTATTCAATGAATCCTAGAAGATTTCATAAACAATGTGCTTGAATACTCAATTTCATAAACAATTTCATATATGATTAGAGGTTATCCTAGGGTTCGCACAATTCCTTAGAGGAAAAATATTTTTGGGGAAGGATGATCCATCACACAAAATGAGAGGATCGAGAGTACCTTGATGAAGATTCTTGATTGATGTGACCTTGTTGGGGCAAAATTCAAAATCTCCTTCTTGATTACTCCTTCCTTGGAGAGAAAAGAGAGAAGCGAATGAAGAAGAATGATGGAAAGAGAGAAGGATGAGAAGAATGAGAAGAGGAAATGGAGAACTAAAAGGTGTGCGTTGTGGAGAGGAAGTAGAAGAGAGATGGAGAGGGGAAAGCTCTGGATTGGTGTGTGGATGAGATAAAATGAAAGAGAGAGGGGAGGGCGGTAAATTCATGGAGGATGAGAGAGAAAGAGTGGGGAAATAATAAAACTTCAAAAAATTTTAAATTTCAAATTATGAGAGAGTTTCACAAGATCCACATATAAATAGGGTAAGAGAAAGAATTGTTGAACCTTTGACGGGGTGTCTCTTCAATGGGTCCCACCTTTTGAAGAGAAATTTTGACCGTCTTGAAAGGATACCTTAAAAAGTCACTTGTCAAGATGTAAGGGTGCCATTTCGAGGGTTTAATTGGTAAAAATTTTAGGGATAATTTGGGAATAGTAATTTGCCATAAAATTATAGGTTCGAGTTGACTTGGGCAAAGAAAGATCTATGATACAAATAATTTAATATTTGGTAATCTAAAATTGGTTCCTATAATCTAGGGAGATGATTTGACTTGGTCAAAGGGGTTCCTAAATTTTAGGAAAATGATTTGACTTGGGAAAATGCTCAAAATTAAAGGTTTTAGGTCAAGAGTAGGGTTTGGCAAAGTCAAGGGAAGTGTTTTAAGGATTCTAATGATTATGGGGTGGCACCCCTATCTTCATAGGCTTGCTCATCTTCATGTCTTCAAAGTCTTTTGATATATATATGTCTTCCAATGATAGATTCTTGAATTTCTTCGTCAAGATCAACATGTTGTTTACTTGATATAGATGACTCCGAATCTTTGCATTTCTCCTAAATTTGTATTGCTTTGGTGCCTCCTTCGATGCTTCCCTTGTTATTGAGGTGTCCCCACCACTAACCCACTATGACCGCTCCTTATTCACGATTTCTGCCTTGATTTTTGCCATGTGGGACTATGTTTTAATATATTTATACAAGTGACATGGCACATTCTAGAGCGAACAATCGAACAGTTTAAATCATGACCCTCTATTTTAACTTAAATGGAGGGGTTACGTGGCGTATGCTTGTTCGGCGAAAAATTGTTTTATAAAAAATGCTCGATCTTAGTCGTTCATCTAGGGGGTTATAACGGCTGAGATTAAGTGCACCCAATGGACTTTAGGAGACGCATGACAACATCTCAAGCGTCTAGAGAAGATTGAACAATGCACATTACGTGATGCATCTTCTTCATGCATGCCATGGCTTTATCTTGGCGTTTCATTTATAATCAAATGGACGCAACTTAACGATGATGATTTGTATCCGAGTGTTTTATCCGAGCCATTGATCAAATATTAAGAGGCAAATCGAACAGTCATGCCCAAATTTAGCCTATTTATACCCCCTTATTCTTGGACGAAAAGAGTACTATGAGATGTTTCGAGAAAATAAATTACTTAGACATCTCAATCCCTGAACCTCTTACTTTCTTCATCTTCTACATCATTTATATATCCAAGGAGTGTTTGAAAGTGAGATTTCGTTGAGAGAATCGGTGGAATTTGTCTCTTGAACACCGGTTTTTTATTTTTTGAAACTTAAAATGAAAAGCCTTGATCCGGGAATGAATTGGATTATTACAAGTCCAATTTTAGATTAGATGACATGTTTTCTCTCTAATATTGCTTCTTATAACATTAGATTTCAATTTCAAATAGTACATTAGTCGAATTCTATAAAATTTATCTATTTTCTCTCTTCGTGATTGATTTTTTTACCTAGATTTCACTCCTTGATTTCTCCACGAATTATAATCACAATTAAGTGATTTTTTATTCTGTTGATTCATCTTGGAGTCTTCTTTTCAAATATTTTAAAATTCTTAATATATCACCTCAATTTTTTATCCAATTTGATTAAATTTGAAGGACACCTAAAAAATTTCCCTATTTCTCCATGGATTCAACCCTTATTCATAAATATACTAACTAATTCTTGACTGAAACTTAAAATTGGTGAGTTTGGTTTTTTTTTACAAGCATTCATGTGTTTTCAATGACCACACGAAACATATCATTTGGTATGGTCAACATTCAAACTCTAATGGGTCACTTAAGTTAGCATGGATGCGTATGAGAAATCATCAGGAACTTAAATATTTTTATTGATTATTCAATATTTTCATTACCTTGGCTAAGGATTTCATTCCATCTCATTATTTGAGTCAATCTCCTCAAATAATGACGGTAGATATCCCATCTTGATGACACAATTATCTTAGAGGACTTCAAGCCTTATCGAATAAATGATGTTTTAGAGATCCTGTGGATAGGTATTTGTAAATCATAATCAAAACATAGTCATAAATCCACAATATGTCTTTGGTGTCTCAAGTCAAAGGACCACATATAAAACCATGACATGAATCACTTGATTTATAGTTAGGTATAATATCATTAAGGGATTCATACAAATCTATTCAATGAACTCTTTCTCCAAAGAGCACCCACTATCTATCTTTAATGTCTCGACACCAATGGCTACAGGATCAGCTATGCTCATCACATGAGTCAGATTAGATAATAATCATTTTCCCAAATAATTCAATTAGATAATACTCATCACTGTATTATGATCTCACCATAATTTACATGATGTTAAAAAGGAAGAAATTTGTGATCCAATGGAGAAAATTTGGATTAAAAAGGAGTTGTATATTTTAAGTTATGAATTTTTTAAATTTATGGCCTTTTTTTGATTTTTATTTTTATTTTTAAATGAATTTTTAAGTGTTTTTCTTTATTAAAATAGCGAAAAAGGGAATTTACTTACCTGCAAGATGACGTGGCGAGCGGGGCCCAGCTGGCGTGCTGACGTGGCACGCGAGACCACCGCGCGGGTGCGACGCGGCGCTGAGGCCACGTGGTAGAGCCGCGAGTGGCCCACGCGAGGCGCAGGAAGCGCACAGGGCGTTGACACGTGGCAGGAGGCCACGCGTGTCCACGCGGGTCCACGTGGGCACCTGTGTGGGGCGCCACGTGGCAGGGGGGTTAGCATATGGAGGGCCCACGGGTTAGTGGGCCCTGGTAAGTTTATTGGGGCGGTAAAGCAAATGCTTACCGTCCCTCTACATTATATAGGCGCGAGTTCTATTTATTTCTTCCGTGTGGGACTATGTCCCCACGAAAATTACCTGTGCAGGACGCGTGGTGCTACGAGAGTCGTTAGATTCGATCGCGAAGATGAGAGACTCATCGATCCCGTGGACCTGAGTCCACGCGATCACCAATCAAGACACGTGCTAAAAAATCGCATAAGTGAACGCGATCAACGGACTTACATGAGGACACCTGGAAGCACCAGAAGCGTCCAATCTGCGTCGCGATTTCATCATGCTTCAGTGGGCGTTCATCGGACGGTCGCGATCTTTTGCGATTTCGGGATCGGGGAGCACCGCAAGCATCCGATTTCCATCGGATGGACGACGCTAGATTCATCGCGGGTGCACGATTGGGGAGATCGACATCGGACGGTGGATCGAAATCCTCATCAAGAGGATCGGAAAAGCTCACCTGCGACGCGTGGACTGAAATGGTGCATTCGATCGTCATCCAACGCTCAATCGCGATCGGCCGTGCGATCTCCATCGGATGGCCCTGAGTCTCCTCGATCCCCTCTCACTGCGGCGACACATGGAACTCACCGGAGCGCTGGATCTCCATCGGACGACAGCGGCTAAGCAATACTCATGATCGTGGCTCACGATCGCGGTTCGATCGTGGCCCAGATTGCCCCGCGATCAGGGCTGATTTGGCATAGGATTGAAGCCACGATCAACGCCAAATTGGAGCTCCTTCATCGCGCAATCAACGACACTCCTCTTCCAATTTCATCGGATGGCAAGGATTGAGGTTTAACCACGATCGTGGCTCACGATCGCGGTTCGATCGTGGCCTGATCGCCCCACGATCAAGGCTATCCCACCGCTAAATCAAGGTCGATTCATCGCGGATTTGAAAGCCACAACACCGCTCAATGGAAACCGCTCCCACGACGCTTCCAATCAGCTTCCACGACCGCGTCAATTGCCCATGATCTTTGGGCTAATTTTCCCTTTAAAAAGCCATGTATTCTCCCTTTGAAAAGCAACTTTTGATCGATTCGTGAAGTAAATTAAGCGAATTTCGAGGAAGATCTCTAGTTTATCGTGATCCCCGCGTTTAGACTCGATTGCGAAGCAATTGGAGCGGGATTGATCACGAATTTCTCCTTGATTTCATCGAATTTTCCCCTTGAATTTCGAAAGTCCACGAGGAAGAATCAGAGCAAATTCGCTTCAATCCACAAGAATTGAAGCCCCATTCTTGCGGCAATCCGGTTAGTAGTGAGATTTGATCGATTATCAGGAGGTAATTTGAGTTTTTATTAGATTTAGAAGTTTGATTTTGTAAATTAGTTCTTAGTGTTCTTCATTTTCCCCAATTTTCAGTCCAAAAAATTTCTAATTTTGAAAATAGGATATCTCTCTGATTATAATTCCAAATCACTTGATTCTGGTTTCAGTGGATTCCTATTTTCCTCAGATTTCCGTGAATAGCAAATTCATCAAATTCTGAGTTCATTTGACCCTCTAATTTGACGTTTGACCGAGGACTATTCATCTTTTATCAGAAGTCAAACATTGACTTTCGGGGTCAATTACTTTTAATTTACAAATCCAAATTTGATAATTTTGGTCTTTTTAGATTCCTCTTGTTCTTAGCTTTCCATTGACATATAAATTGCAATATTTGGATTTCATTTGACTGGTCAATTTGAAGATTTCCTCTGAGGTGTTCATTTCGGGGATTTTCTCATATTTGATTTTCAATAATTCATATTAAATCCATTTCTTATCCAAAAATCACGAATTATATATCAAATAAATTCCATTTTCTCTCTAGTTTCCAAATATTTAATTTTCGTAATCTTGTGACTCTTTTTACAGAACACCTACTGTTGGTCAAAGTCAATGCTTTGACTTTGACTTTTGACTTTTCTCTGTCAAACCCGAGAATTAAATTCTTAAAAATTCTTTTTTAGTTTATTTATACCATTTCCACTCATTACTTCTTATTTTTACTTATTTATAACCCCTTTTAAACCTAAGTTTGATCAAGTCAACTCTGCAATTAAAGTCAACCCTGCTCTCTGTGGATCGACCCGATACTTACACATTACTTGATTTTATATCTTATCTTTGTGAGTTCAGTTTTATAAATTTTGTTTGACCGGCATTTTTGTGATTTAACGACGCACGAAAACGCTTCGTTAGTGAGTTGAGGTCAAATCCATATGGACGATTTTAAAAGATTGAAAGGAATGTATATGTTTGGTATTTTTATATTAAGAAAGTTGAAATGATAAAAAAGGGGAGATATATGTAAGAGATGCAATGAACCATTCAATCACCTTTGACCTCCAATCAAAGATAAGAATTCTTGATTGGATAGTGGAATGTTGATTTAAGGGTTGACAATATGAAAATGTTGATGGAAAAGATTAAGAAATAGAGAAGATAAAAAAACCCTAATATAAATGTTTTGCAATCAAACTCTCCCTAGCGATGCTCTTCAATCAATTATTCATTTGAGAGTTTGTACATCTTTCCTGAACTTGGTGACTTGCATCCACTCCGAGAAATGACTAAAAAAGACAAGAAACTCAAAAGAAATGATATTTGGTAGACAACGAATGATAGATGCATGCTCTCTTTTCTTCAAATAGCCAATTCTAGAAGTTGCCAATGAAAATGTTAAAAAAAACTAATTATTTTGCCTCAAAATTTAAATGAGCCAAATGTTGTTCAATAGATGAAGAAAATGAAATAAAGATCATGCCCACAAAATTTCTGCTCCTAACTTAAATCGAGATCACGAGATATCATGATTTCAATTTGGAGAAGTTTTTGCTATTGAAAATCCATAAAAAGTGCTTGATTTGATTGTAGCCATCTAATTTTGATTAGACCTTGATGAGGAACTTGAGATTTGCGCCACGTGTCAACACAAGACTCACTGAGAGGAGAGAGAGAGCAGCTTCAAGAAGAGTAATTAGATCATCTTTACATAGTGTGAAATGTTCTAAATTGGGCCATGAGTCCCCTCTAGCTTTTTAATGAGGAGAAAGAGGAAATGATGAAAGCCATTAGATCTTTTTTATCAAGTGTAGAAGCTTCAAATTTACGCCACGTATTGCTCGTGCATTCTTCATGATAAAGAGAGTAATTCAGAAATCATCATGGCTACCGATCAAATGTACCATTCATCCGACATCCCAAAGGCTACCACACATCGCGTCTTCATTTGTTGAGTCAAGTAATTGATCCAGTGGACCTGGTCCATGGGATCAAGCAATTATGGAGATGCCATGTGTCCAACGCAAAAAATGAAGCTAAACTAGTCCCACATGGAAATTATAGAAAATGTTTTGGGCTTTAAATAACTGACTACTAATATGATTAATCATTGTAATATGTCACTTATATAAGTACTTATACACTGATACTCCCCTTGATGATGCCACATGTTTGATTATGCGCTGCATGATGTCAAACCTTCACGCCATGTATCTCTGTTGCCACATCAGCACATGCAAATAAAACACTTTTTGTTTAATAATTCTTGAAAAATCATAAAAAATCTAAAAAAAATATAAAAACCAATAGAAAAATTCAGGAAAATTCATTTTCAAAAAGGAAAAAATTCCAAGGAAACCTTTTAAAATTAAGATATTCACATCTTTTCATACAAAACTTCTTTTTAAATAAAATTTTTTCCATTTTTGATCCTTATTTTTGTTTTCTTTTTATGATATCACCTGAAATAAAAAAAATAAAAATGATAACAAAGGCAAATTTGTCATTAGAAATCTCTTTTATTCTTTTGTCTTTCATTCATAACCTACGATAATGAACTCATGCACATACAATTAATTTATCTTTGCTTGACCTTGAGAAAGGTCAAATTTTAATCATGCATCAAATTAATCGCCATTAAAGAAAATTGAGGTTATGAAAAATATGATATGATGAACATGAAAATTTTATTAAAACATGATGACATTTGGATAATGATGGGAATTAAGCTTTCAAATCGTCAAAGAATCATGAATTAAATGAGTAAAAATGCAATTCCCATCATTATCCAACTGTCATCATGTTTTAATAAAATTTTCACGTTCATCATATCAAGTTATCACATGTCATGACATGTGATTTTAGAGTTCTACTCTCGATAAACTATTTGACCCATTTAAATACTTTGTTTGTCATCGTAGGAATAAAAGCTTTCTTTAACTTGGAGAAATTAGGCCTTGATCCCATGCCATGGGATTGCTCTAATTCTAGTAATATGATGCAGAACTACGCTTTGACAAATGCTCTACTAGAAAGATGGTGTCAAGGACAATGGGCATGGAATTAAAGATCATGGCAAAGCACCTTCACGAATTGTGGAGAAATGTTGAAGGAAAGGAGCACAAAGCACCTCCACCACAAGACTTTAAGGGGATTTACATGCCCAACTTAAAAAAATGCTCACTTCACATGACCAATCTAGGAAATAAAAGGTGAACTTCTTCATTGCCCTCTCCTCCACTGCAACCCGCTATTTGAAGGCATAAAAAAGGTGTTTTTTTCTTAGCCTTCAAAAGACATAGCCGTAGAGGAAACCATGATTCGTTAAGGAGGGGTATTTCTTATGCCATTGTGATAGAGTTAAAGGGCATGCTTCCTTTAGGTTTCACATTGCAACATGGTCAAAGGTTGACTCCCCCTTCTCCAAGGGTTTTGTTGTGACTTCTCCATCCTTGCAGCCATCATTAGCATTTCCCTAACAAGGACTGAAAGTATTCATGCATGAACCTCTTGAAGCACGCTAGACACATGGTTGTTTCTGCATAGATTATTTCACATGCTCACACATAAAAAATAAAACTCAATCCACTCTAAAGATAATTTAAAACAAAAAATTTTTCAATATGGGTCAAATCTACGTGGATTTGAGTTAATGATGACGAGATTAGATGAGAAAATAGAGATAATATAAGATTTAGATAGAAGGGAATAAAAGAATCCAACTAACCAAATCAAGCATTGATTAGAGTTGAAAGAAGAGATAATGAAGAAAGAACATTGTGATTGTAAAAAGGGAATTGGGCATCTTACCATGGAGAAAAGGTACTTCTACTCGTAATCTGACCCTGACTGAACCTTTGATTCATGGACAAAAACTCTTACCAACCCAAAGGTGATATGAATATAATCCTATGCTTCTAGATCAAATGTTGTGATTTATGATTTCATGTTGTCAGGATTCAGGTAATGAAATCCCCATGCTATCACTCATGCAGAAGACTCCAACCAACATGGAGGTGATGCAAAGATGGTCCTACTTAGCCAGATTAATGGTTGGTGTCCAAAATTCTTATATAATAGCTATCAAAGTTCAAGAAATGAAGTCCTCATATATGTCAAGTTCAATCAATGATAATTTCACACAAACTAACATAGAAACATTGACATAAAGAATAAATCATCATTGATTGGGTGAGAGAAAAAATTTAGGCCAAGAAAAGGCCTCAATAGTTTAAGCTCAAGTGAAAATGATGGAGAAGAACCTTCTTTATAGGGTTTTTTGGATTAAAATGACCATAAATGGGCCATTTCAAGCCTCAATTATTGAATCAACAGTATTAGGACACATGGGCTGAGATTGTGTTGTGAGTTCCTTAAAGAGAAAAGAGAAAAACCCCAAAATGGTCAAGAGCCATTCTCGTATTCCAACCTTGCATTTCTGGCCAATGGGTTGCCCAGATCATGATATGTGGCCCCATAATAAGCATTTTATGAATATTGGCCATTGCAGGCATTTGATGGTCATGAATGACTAGATAATGACATGTTGCATCCCTTGAAGAAGAACCCTCATGAGCATTGCGTGTTCCACCTAGGTGCTCAACACAAGCATTGAATAAGACTCATTAGCACCTCTTGGGGAGCCTGCTACCTAGTTGGCTTGCTAGTGCGTGCCGCATGGTGCATGTGTCATGTCAGCCTCACCATGAGCCCACATGTTTTTTGCCTTTTTCTTTTTAAAATTAATTCCTTAAAAATAGGAAAATTTTGAAAAAAATCCCTAACCTTAGAGAATCAATAATTTTCCCAATATAAACCCTTTTTCTAACAAATTTTCTTCCTTGAATTAGGAACAAAATATTACATATTTTTATCCCACTTAATTTCATAATTATAAAGAGAGTCAAAATATTTTTGATCAATATCACAATATTGCCTTGAAAAACTTAAATTAGGTCAACTTAGACATTGTATCTAGATAACAAATCCTCTCATTCTTCTCTTTTGTCTTCAAAACTCAATCTTCTCATATCTCAATTCCAAATTAGTTGTAAAATAGGCTAATAAACAAGATATTTGAAATTAACATCATGTCAAACTGATTATTTGCACGAAATTAGGCTCAAAAGTGCATTTTGAGAATTGGAGATAAATGGCACGATAACATGTATATACACACACAAATAAGGTGTATGTACCATAATAACATGAAATATGCACTCAAATCACATAGGAAACATATATGTACACACACAAAGCACATGTTATCACCCCTTTGGTCCTCCATCAAGTGCTCACATCGACATGAACCACCAACCCATGACATCACATGCAAAATCTATGTGGAGATCCATCCATGGACATCAATGCGCCTAGGCCACATGTGGGAGGCACGAGATCGTACATCCCCAAGGTGCGATCACATGATTTATGCTCAAGTGCATGCACTCCCGCCACATGAGCTCTGCATCACCAACATGGCACATTAATGCATGTAGATGGGCACAAATGCATGAGATCCTCATTCATCTCTTTTCTGCTACATCTAGCCTCTCTACGCAATTAGTGCAACTTGACGCAATCTATGCAATTAGCTATGTTGAAGGGATGACGATCGACTGATGGCTAGTGGATCATAGAGGGTGTCATGAAAATCTTTTATTAACTCTCTTACTCACCAGATCAAGTTCTTCAAGTGAGGAGAGTTTATGGGAGAACCATCACGCAAGTATCACTACCATCAACCACTTTCGGTTCTTCTACTTACTCGCCAGGGTCCAATTCTCCAAATAGAAATAAAGTGCTAGATAATTAATAATATTGAATCAAATGACTTGGAATGTCACCCTTTTTACACCAAGAAATAGAATTCCTTCGCTTTAAGTTCATAAATAAAATTGAATATAATATAGGATGACTCTCAAACTTGCACTTGATTGATGAGCTGAATGTCTAGTTGCCTTCGTGGGATTTTTGGTGATTTTTATCAAAATGGTTGGAATGATAGTACTATGTACCCCTGGGTGCTATGCTTCATAAATTTATCATGTAAATACAAAAATTTTGGTGATTTATTTAAATACACATTATTTTATCTATCTTCATATGAATTGGTAAATCAACGCTCCCTAAAAAATGGTTATTCAACCAAGATCAAGATGGCTTGAAGGATCCAATTATAAAATATACTGACCTTTAGAATGGAACGAATTTGTGTTTTTCTAAATCTCTTGGATGGAACTAGGCCTTTTGTCCACAAGTGGATGCTCAAGCTCCGCTTAAGGATGAAACTAGTGTAAGGAAAAGAGCTACATTGAAAAATGGGAGAAATCTAACCAATTGTTTCTATCATACATGCTTCAACATTTTTCAAAGGATATATTGGAAATAAATTATAAATCAATACATCGTGGGGATAGAAAAATGAAGAATTTTGGTCTCCACAATGTCCCACGTAACTTTCATCACAAAAACCTTTGATATGCTACTGATCTTGGGCCTAAAATTGAGCCCCTTTCTTGGAGCTATCTTGTGATCAATAAGGACTCAAAGTGCACCACTTTACTAATACTATTGAAGTTCCCTAAACTGGCTCAACAATAAAATTATAAATGTACTATCTTCAAAAATCATCATCAAATAAATTAATTTCCAGTCACCTTTAAATTTTTGTCCTAGAGTTAAATTGGCGATGCTTAAAGTTAATTGCCCAAAATCAAGTAATTCAAAAAAAAAATTTGCATTAGGATGACACCATCGATTCCAAAATGTATGCAATTTTCATAAACAAAAGAGTCTTGCTTTCTCATGTCCCAGAGAACAGTGTAAGTTTATGTATAGATTTTTTTCTACTATATATCATAAGAGTCACTCATAGTCAATTAATCATCTTCGCGATTTATTTCTAGGAAAATATAACCGTTGATAGTATGCATGATGAATACAAATGGACCGAATATGGATCACTTAAAAGAAAAATTATTACCTAATGTCACTAAATTTTCAAATAAAGCCCTTGGAATCGATGAGGGCTAATGCGAAAGTTTTATAAGATAATTCTAGAAATATATGGTAATTTGATATTCCTAGATGAAATTAAAATTGCCGAGGACCAATCAAAAGGAGATCTTGCCTCTCTTCATGGCCAAAACGTGGTAATCACGGAGAACGACTCAATGCTCACCATCATTCATCTAGTGGGTTAATCAAAGCTATCGGCTCCCATTTTCAAAAATACACTAGCCCTCATCGTTTTCTATCACGTGCTCCTCCCGTGTTCTTCTTAAAGCGGGCCCACCGATCACGCGGTCCAAAATGTACCGGAGTCTGACATTCCTTTTGAGACACGCGACTGGGTCCGCCGATGACCCGATCTCGTGAAAGGCTCATCGATCACGCGATCCGCATTACTGTAGCATCCATAAGCCGAAGCCGAGGCGGAATTTGATTTCCTTTGATGTGACTGCTGGCTGGTTAACTCTAGAGCTTCATCGATGTCGGAGGGAGAGAGGAAAGAGAGGCGAGAGCAGCAGCGGCTCTGGTACCAGCGGCGGAGAGCCCAGATGACCGAGGAAGAAATCGCTTACCAGAACGAGCGCCGTAGGATGCGATACAAACTAAAGAAGTTAAATGCGAGCATCGAACGGACGGCTGGATCTACGTCTGATCATCCGTCGTCGGATAGAACGGCTGGATCTACGTCGGACGGACATAGTGGGTTTCGGCGACATCACTGGAGATGGAAAGTGGAAGCGAGGAGAGTGAAGGGCGGGATTGCGGTTGACCGATCATCCGCTGTGAAAGTTCTCTCCTTTGCTGCTGGAGACGCCAAGTGTGACGACTCCGAGACTACGGAGACAGACGAGAGTATGCGGGGATCGCTTTCGCCGAGCTATTTTGCATCTTTTGTAATGATCAGTCTTAAATCGGACGATAATCTCGCAGCTTGCTATAATGAAGGTTCGTCGATTTATATTTAGATGTTTTTATCTCGGGTCATTTTCAGTTTCTTTTAATGAGTTTGAAATTAGTTTTGTCGAAGAGTCAACCGTCGAAGTCAACTCATCGGAGAACCGTGCGTTTGACGCAAGTGAAACAGCAGGCTCGAGCCCAATTTTGAAATTTACAGTTCGCTTCTGAACCCTTTGATCTTTCCCCGTCAACTCCGCGCTTTAATCCGATGGATCTTGATTTTTCAGGTTTGTACAGAGCGGAAAATGAAGGTGATTCTGGTCTTATTAGAAGGACACCGAATTAGGCCTCTGTATAAATTTTCCTGGCAGCAGTATACGAGATTGAAATGGAAAATCTGTGTATGGAAATCATGAAACGGCTGTAATTGGGCCTCTTTTACGTTGTAAGGAGTAAAATCTTATACACGTTGTCACTTTTCGTCTGGAACTATTGGATTCAGGGTTCGGGAATCGATCATTCGGGATTGAGGACTCGATTGATCTTGCAATCAATCAGAGAGGGGAGAGAGATTTAATTCTCCTTCACTCTAGGGTTCGCCCGTTCCGATACCGGTATTGAATACCGGTATCGGTTGCGGTAACGGTATCGGGTACCGTTAATGTCCTAAACGGTACCCGATACCTCCGATACCCGATACCGACATCCAGATGTCGGTATCGGTAACTGGATGTCGCTATCGGTTTCCGATACCGACATCCGATACCGACATCCGCTAACGGCTAGAGGTGGATGTCAGTACCGGTTATCGGTATCGGAACCGATACCGATACCGACATCCTAACTTTTTGCGTAATTGCGTTTAACCCTAACTTTTTGCGTAATTGCGTTTAACCCTAATTTTTTTAACCCTATTCTCATTTGTGTCATATTTCTAATTTCTCCCGATCTTCTCTCACTCAGTCTTCTCTCAGTCTCTACTCTGCCTCTTTTCTGCCGCTTCTTTCAGTCGCTTCACGTTACTGAAACTCCCTGTCCTTTTCCCGGCGAACACCACCAAATCCCGGCGAGGATTTTGCCGTAACCACCAGTAGGAGATGGATATGATCCGTTGTACGGCGGAAGTTCTCGCTTCGGATTCCTTCGAGTCTCGGCCTTCCATCTCGCTGTATCGTCTCTGGAATTTCTTGACATCTGAGAAGATGTTCCCCGCAGAAGGGCCACCGGTCATCCTGACTGGCCCCCGAGATTGCTTCGACATGCAGAACTCAAGCGCGGGAGATCCGATCTCGCAACGATCCTACCATAATTGTAAATATAATTAACATTCGGCAATGACAAATGGACTGGGAGAAGGCTTACGAGATGCAGTCAACTGGGCAAGTCTCGATGGCGTCAAGAATCTTGCTTTGGGGATCCGCCCACTGCCCAACCACGCGGCGCGGCCATAGACGGACTCGATGGCAAAGGTGTTGCGGGCGAAGAGCGCGCACTTTTAAGCAGCCTACGCACCTCACCTCGTCCACGAACACCGCTCGCTGCTCGGTCTGCGGCCCCAGCCATGTCGAGTAAATAGGCTTCCCCGTGAAACCGTGGAAATCGACCTTCTGCGCTCTCTCCTGAAATAACGGTGGAGCTCCCGCTTTAGCGGAGGAGAGAACGTGAAGTTAAGGTCGTGTTGGTTACCTCGTCATAGGCGGAGCGGGATCGGGAGTCGGAGAGTATGGCGTAGGCTTCGTTGAGCACGATGGCCATTTCATGGCCGGCCGGACCGGCGATGTCCGGATGGCACAGCTTCTGGAGCGCGCGGTAGGCGCTCTTTATTTGGGAATGATTGGAGGAGCTATCCAGGCCGAGGAGATCGTAGAGATCGTGGTCCCCTGGGGAAGACGAAGAAGAAGAGAGAGCCGCTCTGCTCTTCAAGTCATCACGAATACACGCCGATTCGATCAACAGACGCGATCGCGACCGTTGATCGCGATAACTTCTTCATCGGACGGCTCACGATCCGTTTACATACCGTTATCCGGTACCGGTATCTCCCGATACCGATACCGACACCGTTATCCGGTACCGGGTCGGTACCGGATCCATCCAGTACCGTACCCGGTCCCCACTTTAATCCGATACCGTCATCCAGAACTGGATGACGGTTTCGGGTACTGGATACCGGTCTTTGGGTACCGGTATCGTCAGAGTCCGGTACCGGATGACGGACCGGACGACGATAGGCGAACCCTACTTCACTCTGCTAAAATGAAGAGATGATTATTTCGGGCCAATTCTTTATTTTATGACTGGGTTTTATAATTATGATGATGTCTTTCCTATAATCGGTGCGGAGAGAGAGGGAGGGAGGAACAGTCAGAGAATTCCCGGGCGGGTTTGACTAGGGAAACCTGGCACCACCTAAGCGGTTGCCTTTACTGGTTTCTTCTCCCTCGTCTTTCCGGGCTGCTTCTTGGGTCCATGAAACGTCCGCGCTTCCCGTTGCTCCGGTTTCGTCGTTTTGAGAAAACAACAGAAAATAAATTTTCCCATCTTCAATCCCAAAGATTGCACGGTCAAAAGAGGACTAAATGGGTCTCCGAGATTCCCGGTCCTCGAAGAAAGGGTTGACGGTCACATTATAGAGAGGCACGTCTCTTCCGAGAGCAATTGGGGTTTTGTCACAGTTTGACAAAACGGGCAAATATGAAGCTTCCTTCGCGAGAAACATTTAGCCGCGAGCTTGCGAGCAAAGGCTCCTCGTGACTCCTGTCTTGGAACTGAGGACAGTAGTCTCCAGCACAGGTTTCTGTCTCCAGAGGGACCAGAAGCAACGACACTTGTAGGAAAGGACAAACGAAGGTTCCAACTTCCAAGGCAGCGTTTGTAGAGTATGACCCTTCTCAAAAGCCGCTGTAATCTAGAAACCCTTCTAAAATTTGTATTTCCTTCTATTTTATTTTTCCGGTTATTGATAAATTTTATGAAAATAGTCAAATCATAAATCAAACAGTAAAGAGCAAAACTAGTAATCATTTCCATCCACAAATCACGACCACCCTATTACAGTAAAAGTTTGAGTTGGAAAAAATGGCGATTCCAAATTCCAGATCGAGGTTGGTGAAAATTAGACTCTGGATCTTAAAGAAAAGATCTGATGGTCTAATTTACACCATCTAAATGGAAAAATATTGCGAAGAATAAAAGATCGATGAATGGCTAAATTAAAGTAAAAATCTGGATAAATAAATAAACGAAAAAAATGTAATATTCCTAAAGTTCTCATATGCATGAATACAGCATTTAAAGGTACACAAAATACAAATAGTATCTCTAAAAATAGATGACTTTTCTGATTTATCTCTCGTCAGAAACTTGGGCGTTAGCTACAACTTCAAGCATTAGGACATGCGAAATTCAAGCTTCTGAGATCATGATATTACAGGAGTAAATTTTGAGCTGACGTCCTCGTTCGTACAGGGTTTTATCGGGGTCTATGAGCACATGTTTTGTATGTTTCACGATTCCCTCGGTAGACGTAGTACGCTAGGCCGAATAAAATTTTACTCCGAATATTTCCATTTACAGCGGTTTAGAATTGAAGCCTGATAACCCAGAATCTTCCAATATGCTATACAATATATTGCACACAGAGAGATCGAGATTAGAGAATTCCTGGCCGACAGTGATGAGGGAAATTCGGCACTACCAAAGGAGGAGTTTTTTTACGGATATTTTCTCCGTCTTCTTCCCGGGCTGCTTCTTGGGTTCATTCGAAGTGTCTGCGAGCGGTTTCTCCTCGTGCTCCGTCTTCCGGGGAGAGACTTTTTTGACTGAGGGAAGACAGCAAAAGCCACTTTGACCCATCTTCAGTCCCAGCTATCGTTGCTATGGTAGACACAGATTGAACGGTTAGAAGAGGATTTCCTGGTTCTGCTTGAAGAGGTACAGGAAGCTGCCATATTTATGGGCACGTCTCCGTAAAGAAGCGCACCTTTCTGTGTCTCAAAGTTAGTAAGCAGACGTCTCGAACAAGATTTAGCGGGAACTTGCCAGGGAAGATTCCTGCAGTACACTGATTATGACGACGTCAAAGTAAGCGTTGCATTGCGTGCCTCCCAAGCATCCCGTCAGTATCACTTTGGAGACACGTGTCCATCTAATTTGGTCAAACGTAAATACATCTGGATTTTTTTAAAGACAAGTGCCAATATTCTCTCTCTTAGGAGAGGACTCTCCATGAATGGGTCGAGGGTTAATGTTTGAATCTAGCCTAATGTTTCACTTTTTTTGGCGTTCTAGCCCAATGTTTGAATTTTTTGAGATCTAGCCCAACATTTGCCAAACTTTCTGCGTTCTAGCCCGCGCGCTGATCTGGCGACGTGGGAGTCCACATGTCAGCCACGTCGATCCGATGGCAGTAGCTGACGTGGATGAAGGTCACGTCGGTGACACGCGCATCCCATCGCCTTTTTATGTCCTTCCTCCAGCATCGCCATCCTCTCCTCTTCGAATGCGTCGTCTCTCGTCGCGTACATAGGAAGCAGGTCCTCCACTCTGCACTCCGTCAATGGGTCTACAACATCCTACACAAATTAGTCCTCCTTCCACCTGTAGAGAAAACCCTAATTCTTGTCCCTTTTACTTACCCATTTCGGTTGACTGGCGTCCCGTTCTGCAGCGTCGAGGAAAGGGGAGCTTCTCTTTGCCGAGAGACGGCCTTGTGAGGTGGGGCCCCTTGTCGGGACTGCCGAGATCGTTGTACGTATCCCAGTCGTAGATTCGGTCTGTGAGTTTCCTTTCCCCATAATCATCGCCTCTAAGCGCCTCAAGCTCCCTCTTCCGCAATTCTCTTTGTCCGGCTAGAGTATCCAATGGAAGATAGGGCTGCCCGATTGATGAGTCCCGTTAGCGATCAATTAAGTTGTAGGAGAAATGAGTGATCGCTTACTGTGTTGCTGAAAAAGACTATTTTTTCTGGGTTATTCGAGCTTGGTTGAACCCAAGAGTGGCAGCCAAAGTGGACGCCACCCGAGAGGAAGCCCTCCACAACTAGTTTCTCGAGGAAAAACTCTCTGTGGCAGCTATTCATTACTAAGATAGCCCCTGGAGTTCCGAAGTTGGAGTCAACACTGATCTCCACCGTCAAGACGACTCTCTCATCACCGGCCTTCCTTTTCTCCGACCACCCGCAGATAATCGCTTTGCGTGACATCTTGGGGCGCTTCATTCCTGGAATTCCAAAAACAGTTCTAACCCGTGAATTCTAAGCCATTTAAGGCTAAGTTAAAATCCAGAGGAGTGAGGTAACAGCTAACTGGGATTGGTATCTCGGCTAACGAGCTCCAACGATACGTTCGGGCCAAGCTTATCCTTGATATTCTCCAGAGATTTCAACACCAAGCTGCTTGGGCTCGACGCTCTCCAATTCTCCCCCTTCATCCTTTTTACTATCATGGAAATGCGAACCTTCAACTGCATCGGCAAATTCCTCTTCAGAACAGCAGTTACCTCTGTTTCAATTAAATTAACTTCTCGCTAATAGCCGCTGCTATTGTTCCGAGCCCTTCCGCTGCAACGCCAGACCCGCCGATCTACGCTCCGCGCCGCTCCGGTTCCTCTCGCCGCCGCATGCCTCCTCTGGTATCTCCCCTCCCCTTCTGTTTTTCTCCTCCTCCATTTTCGCCCTTTGCTGACGTGTCACCAACATGGCCTTCGTCCACGTCAGCTACTGTCGTTGGATCGACGTGGCTGACATGTGGACTCCCTGGTGGCGTACGACCCCTGTCGCCACCAAGACACGATACCACGGCGCCGGAGGAGCCCTTTTGCGCGCGCGGATCTATCCGCTTATCTTTATTTCTTTATTTCTTTATTATGAAATTTTTGACCCGCACGTGTTTAAACGGGTCCTCCCTTATTTTCCTCTTCCTTTTAGGCTTTCGGGTGGGTTCTTCCCTTTCCGGGATCCCATTCGTGAAGCCCTTTCTTTTGTGAACCTTTGTTTTCTATGAGTATTTTGGGTTTTGGGTTGTGGGCCTCAAGTGGGCCCTTTCCCCTCCCGGCCCATTATGGGCTCTATAAGAGGGGAAGGGACCCCCCCACAAACCCTAGCCGTCATTTGAAGAAAGAAAGGGTCATCCTTCATCTCAAGTGGCTGCTCAAGGAAGGACAAGGAGGGGAACCAACCGCCGCCACCGCCGCCGCCACCGCCGCCGCACTACCACGTGCCACCGCCGTGCCCGCCGCCGAGGCCGCCGCCTTCCCCTGCCTTGCCCACTGCTTACCTACGTGCAGATTTCCAGCCGCCGCCGCACAGCCGCGTCGCCGCCGCCGTCGCCGCCGCCGTCGCCACCGCCGCCGCCAGATCGCCGCACCTCCACCTCCCTTCCTCCTCCACGGACCTTCTTCTTCCTCATCCTCCATCTACGTTCCTGGCCATCTCTCCCTTTCCCCCTCAGCCAAAGCCATCCTTCCCCCCGGCCCCTGTCCTCCGTCTCCCCTCCCTGCTATTTCCCCGGATTCCCCCACCATTCCCGATCGCCTTCCTCCTCCCTACCTTATCGCCCTTCCTCCCGAACGCACCCCGTTTCCCGAACCCCAAAATTCCTCTCTCAATCTCCGTCTCCACCTGAATCGCAATCTTCCACCCCGATTTGCCCATCCCCTACATCCCGCCTCTCACAGAATTTCCGTCCCTCCCCCAGATCCCATGTCGTACCTTCCCCTCCGTCCGTAATCCTCATTTCCCAAATCTCCACCCCAACGCACGCACACCGTCTCTTTCTCCCTCACTTCCGACCCCATTTCAACCCTCGTCTTCCCGCGTGCGTCCCTGCCAAACTCCACCGGATTTTCGGAAAGACAACCATTCGAATTCCACCGCTAAGCCCCAGTCCGACGATACAATTTACCATCCTCCTCCACTTCCGACTCTTCCGATTCCACTCCACGAGCGACCCCAATCACCCGCCGAAATTAGCCTATCTCTCTAACGGTACCCCGCCGTCAACTTTTCCCCAGGATCAATCCGCCCCGCCCGTTCCTTCTCAACCATTCCTGACGCGGCCCCTGGAAATTCGTCCCCTGGTCTTTACCAGCGGAACTTGGCCACGCGGGATGTGATTTCCCGCACGGGAATTTCCCCGCCGGAACTCCCGGCCTCGTCGATCTCAGCGGGTACTGCCGTGCCCGGTATTTCCCCCTCTTCCTCATCGATTTGCAGTCTGTCGCCGGCTCGTCCTCGTAGCCCTTCCCGGTTAGGCTGTTCATCATCGACTTCCCTGCCGCCCCCCCCCCCAGAAATTCGGTGCCCTCCACCGGCATTTCCTCCCCGATCTACCCCACAAATCCGACGAAGGCTTTGATGAACTAAAACTTGGTTGATTATATCGTTGTTGTGTGTTCTAATTCATTCAATACATTTATAATTCCTCACTTAGAACAGTAGTAAGCAAGGGTCGATCCTCAGGGAATCTAGGTAATGAGGGTTGAGACGAAAGTAGAAGAAGGGGTGAATTCCTATAGTGGAGGATATTAGAAGTTAGAAGGAGAATTAAATAGAGGTAATGGATGTAATTGGTGAGATTATATTTCTGTAGTACTAATTAGAGGAAAAGAGATTAGAATTGGAAGAGAAGAGATTGATGGAATGTGAGAAAAGAGAAATGAAGGAGAGATAAGAGAGGTGAAATCGTGTAGAGATAGATGATATGGTTTGGTAAGATTTGTGAAGCAAATGCAATAACCTACAATTAGAATAGAAGAAAAGATCCTACATTATCCATGGAAAAGGCTTACAAGAGAATCCCTCCTCAGAATCTTCCCACAAACCCCGTGTTGGTGCCAATCCTAGGCCGGGTGGTGCTTGATTCGCTACGACGACGATCTCCTCTTGTTCTCCTTCTCCAAAACAAACTCAAGCATCCGATGATGCCTAGCTTGGGCCTAAGCTTCTCCCCCTTTCCTGCTGGTGACCTGGTGTCAAGAGAGAGCCAAAAGACAAGAGAATTCGGAGTGGAGGAGAAGCAGTTTTAGGATTGAGATTGATTTTCGGGAACTTCAGGAATCAGATGGAGATCTCAACCGTATAGATGGAAGAGCACGTCTTCAAAATTTCAGCCCAATCGGACGGTCGGATTAGAAGATATCAACATTTCATCCCCGATCATTTTTGGCCGTTGATTCGGTGATCTCTTGCGTCAGCAGCCCTAATCAGTGAGCCTCTGTGATTGCGCCACGTCGTCATCACGCCGGCCGTCAGATTTTCGCCACGTCACCTGAAAGGTAAGTAATTTTAAAATAAATCACAAAAAGGGTAAGTGACGGAATCTGCGGCGATTCACTTTCGCCGCAGATTCCTCACTTAGCGCGAATAAGAGAGCGCCACGTCGCTCTCTTATTCTCGCTTTGCAGTAAAAAATAACGGCGCGCCTCGCCTGCGCAGGTAAGCGAAAGTTAATATTATTTTAATAAAACGAAAGCCAGACGAGATGAATTTGACCAAATAAAAGGAAAAACGACAAAACAAGCTAACAAAATGACAAAATGCACGCCACGTCACCTGCAGGTTAGAAAGCTAAAACGGCGGGGCGGCGATTCGACAAAACGACAAAAGAAAAACGCAGAAAACGACGGAATACGATAGCATAAAACGACAAAAAGAAATAACAAAACGACGAAACGGAGAAATAAAACGACGAAAAACGCGAAACAGGAAAAGGACAAAACGGAATCGCCACGTCACCTGCAGGTTAGTCAAAGTCAATTTAATATTTTAATATGAAATTTCAGGCGAGCAATCGTGATTCTCTTTTACAAGCGAATGATAGAGCGCCACATCGCTCTCTCGTTTTCTCCTTCCAGTCAACGATGACGGCTGCTGTCCACGTCACCTGCATGGGCATATATATAATAATAAAAAGAAAAATGTTAGGCTACAGAAAATCGGAGCCGCCAGATGGTGACACGTGTCACGATCTGGTGAGCTCTATCTGCTTCACCTTTTAATGACTTATATTTGCATTTATGCCCAGCGATAGTTAAATATCGCATTTCAACCCCCGACGAGAGTTATTTATGTATAAATCCCAAAAAACTAAAGGAATAACTCATAAATCTATCCAGAAATGTCACATAATTACCTTAATACCCCTGACGCTGATAAATAAACAAGAAATGGTTAGATTAATTAAGCATATGCCCTCAAGATGCCCCAAACTTCATTTTACTCATTTCTAAAATTCTAAAAGATATATTTTGCTTTCAAATTTCATTTCCTTGTCAATTTATAGTCTGAGAGAGATATTTAAATATCATAAAATCCAGGAAATAACATAAAAGCATAATGAAGCAAAATTTAAGCAATTTAATCATAATAACACATAAATATATTCTTTTTAAACCAAATGTTCATGAAAATTCAGAGTTAAATGTCATAGATTTATGTGTTATCAGGCTTCTCAACTCCCTCTCGATTTCTCATCCTCGACCCTCCCAGATCATCTGGCCCCACCTTCTGCTGTTCCTGCGCCCGATTTTTGAAACAAGCACTAGAATTCGTTTCTTGTTGTTTGTCGGCGGCGTTCCTTCCTGCGGGGCGAGACCCTCCTCACGGGATCTCCATCGGCTGGAATTTGCGCTTCGTTGCCCCATCCGCGCCGGCCGATCCCGGCAACCCCACCTCCTAGTGGCTCCCTGCTGGCCGCCGATTCTCCACCTTCACCTACCTGAGATACGGCGCCTACTCTTGAAACCGCGACGTGACGCCTACGTGACTCCTAACATCAACACTTCCTCAAGGCTTCCCGATGCTGATGAGGATCTTGATCGATTCTCAAGAGCTGGGCTAGTCCAACCTGTGTAGCTGATCGCGCCCACCGCCAGCCGGACCTTTCCCCGCTCTCGTTCGCCACCTGCCTGCCAGCGGGACCTGCCTGTTTCATCCACCACTTGATCCTCGTCTTCATCAGATCTCGGCGTTCCCCTGAACGCAACGACGCTGACGAGACCCACTACTGCTATTCGTTCGTGCCGCGTTCAAATAACCTCCCTCATCACGACCGACCAGGCTTGCGCCCCGCAGGTTAGCTTCAACCCCTCATTTTAAAGTTTAATTACTTTTCGAAGTATTTCCTTTTACTCGTCTCCACAACCATCGGACAACGTAGGTAGGGTAGAGTGAATATAGGTTTGAGAATTCCGACGCATACGTCAGGTCCAGACCGAGCGTGGGCTGCAGCCTCCTGGCTACTCCACGACGAGCGACTTCCACGCCTCTGGTCGTGGATCGAGAGGACCTCACCCTACCCATCATCACGAGTTTCCCCGGGTCACCCGGAATCGACTCCGCTGATCGGCACGCCTGACTGCACTTAAGTTTAGGTTAGAGGTCGTATTTAGAGTCTAGGATTCACTTATCCGTAGGTTAGGGTTGCCCGACTATCTTTAGTCACCCTCAGACTCATTGATCAGGCATGGGGTTTTCACCACCGCGTCCCTGCATCACTCCCATGACGCCAGATCAGCGCGCGGGCTAGAACGCAAAAAGTTTAGCAAACATTGGGCTAGATCTCAGAAAATTCAAACATTGGGCTAGAACAAAGAAAAAAGTGAAACATTGGGCTAGATCGTACCATTTTCTCTTGTTCCTTCGTCTGTATTTCCCTGGTCCTAATCAGCTTTTACGCATAGATGCTCATGTCACTGTTACAGAATAAGTCCATGTCTTGGGGCATGATTGAGATATGTAAGCATTTGCAAGGCTGATCCATATACATGTGCAAGCTGATGAGAAGGAAAATTTTGATTGATTGTCAAGGAAAGATGAACACTAATGAATGAAGGCCTCAATATAACTTGACGATAGATTGTCTAACAATTTTTTAGGTTATCTAATATTTGCAATTGATATCAGATGTTAGATATTGGTGGGCATCATCCGTCATTTAGCATCCGCATCCATCTTGATATTGGCATCAACATTATCTGAATTTTGATATCAAGTATCAAAAATGAATGTTTGATATCCACATTTGATATCTTCAATTTAGTAAGCTAGGTTGATACAGTGCCATTGATATGTCTATTTTCATCCTTGTTAATTGAATTTGATACAATATCCCTACTGATATGATGTTCATTATCATTTCTTTTTTCATCTTTCACATTCATCATGTCATTTCACTTATATGACTAATTTACATATATTAGTATTCATTTAATATAAACAGGACTATTTTTAATCATACATCATTTCTTTTTTTATTATTTATACTGTGAGACTTATTGATGGAGAATTATATCAAAACATAAACATAAGGGTTCCAATTGACCTAGATATAACTTAAGGAAGAGATCTCATCCTCAACATCAACAAAATACTATACTCCTCCTTACTCATGAGTTTGAGAAACTCACCATTCATTAAATGAATTAAGGAAGCCTCTCTAAAACATTGAAAGAGAGTGTAGATCCTAGGGGAATTATCTTCCCTCATCCTCCTATTATACACTGATCCAAAGATTGACTTGGTCAAAAGAAATTAAACCCTAATCCTTAAATACTTAGAATTCTTTGAATAGACCAAGTCAACCACCTCTTACCTTGATGTAGGTTCCTAATTGTCTAAACCATATCCACTATATCATAGGTACCTTATATAATTATAAGTAATGATCTCAAGAAAGAAAATCAGTAGGAATCTCTTTGTATTTTCCTTCTCTCTTTGAAAACCACCCTTAGTTAGAATTTTAAGAGAGATCTATATATTAATTACATATGGACGACATTATCTTTTGTTCTACCTCCAGGCAAAGCTTTTGCATGAGTAAAACCATGGATCTACACGGTGATAATCAGCATGAAGGATCTCCCATTAAAGAAGCCAGTCATCAAAGGCCTTCCTCCTAAATTATCCAAGATCTCCAAGATTATCTCAAGGTCAACAAATCTACATCTCTTATCCATCAGCCATTATGAGAGTAAAAGAAGGTGTCTAAAGCCAACTAAGAAAGCTTGAAGGACGTATCCAATAGAGAGGCCTACCTTCCCTCTAGACAAGGCCCTCACGGTTAAGAAAAGCAAAGACTTGATAAGTCAAATTATGAAGAACCTCAAAGAAGATCAAGCAGTGAGTACTTCCTTCCCCGAGATCAACATCTCTACAGTCAAAGAACGACATGAATGTAACAGGAGTTACTCTCGCTGGATTGAAACATTGTGAGGAAGAAATTAATCCTCTCGTATCTTTATATCGGGAAAGCGCACGCGGCATGCCGAAGACTCTTACCACTCCCAGCACACGATCGCGGGACTAAGAAGACTTGATATCCCCGTTGTTGATCGATCAGCTCTTGACGTTTCCAACGAACCAACTGCCATTCCAACTTGTCACGACCATCACGAGAACAGATTATGCAGCGTTTTCTCTCCCTACTGACATGGAATGCTGAAGAGATAGGAAATCCTCCACGAGGGGATTCTATAATCACTTCATTTACCACAGGAGGCGTCGAGCTCGCGGCGACGGAAGTAGAGGAGGTTTCCGGAAATTCGTCGCCAACAAAAAAGGAGGAGATAGCTAGTTCACGAGCAAATCCAGTGAATACAAGACAAAATCAAAGCTCTGCTTGTGTACAGAGACGGCTCACAGAAATCTCTGCATCACTGTCATGCGAGCAAAAGCGATTCTTCAACAAGAGGATAGATTTTCATACTCAGTCCTCAGCAGGAAGCTCTGCAGAAGTAACGGTCGCATGTTCCACATTCAAACTCACCTGCAAAGTCTCTAGTCAACGCCCAATGAGAATGGATGCTTCTCATCGTCTGTCTCGGCCTTTTTCGTCACCCCGTCCAAGGGAATTTTTTGACCTTGAGATAAATATCGTCTACACACTGTTTACATGGCCATCAGCTCTTCAAGCGATCGCGGAAATATCGCGATAGTCATCCTACGTACTGACGTTTCTCTACGTCACCACAATCGCCCAACAATTCCGACGACGGGATATCATCAAGCATAATTAGTTCCGAAGGACACTCGCAGGGTCAACTTAAATACGGGAATCACCGCCAAGGGTCAGCCATCATCTTCTCATCCCCTCGCCGAGTGAGCGCTAAAAGACGCCAAACCGAGTCAACCGATCAACCGACATGGAAATAACCGATGCGACGCAACGTCCGACATAACTCCCTTTCTCTCTACTTCTATAAACGCAAACTTGTAAGAGAGAGAAGTCAGTTGTTATTGAATGAATTCTTTTCCTTTTGGAAAGTTAGTGTGTTCTTGTGTTTCCCGTGCATCTCCCGCATCCTCGTCTTCGAATTTCTATCTTCCTATCTGTTCTCCCTCCCGTTCTCTCCTCTTTCATCCACTTCAAAGAAAGAATCAACAGAGGAAATCGTGATCCGTTTGGTGATTTCGAGAGCATCCACTTCGCATCCAAGCAAGGTATTCATCCTCGTCTTCCCTCCTGTGAAATAGTTTGTATCTCACATCTTGAGTCCAATATTACTCACCATCCCACCTATTTTCGGTTTCTCTTCTCCTATCCGAAATATTCACGTAACCGATAATCCCCGTTCATACTTCTGTCCTTCCTTACTATTTGTATCCTTATCCATATCATTCCTCATATAATTTGTATTATCCTCTCCGCCAATCTTCTCTCTTTGCATTCATGTTCATTATCCCCATATCATATTCACCTATCTGATCCACTCTCCATATATACTCATTAATATAGTAATACCCGTTCATTTTATTACTTCCACATCACCTCCACACTTTAGAATTATATCCGGTCTATTCCTCTCATTTATATAAAATGTATCTTCCTTTTAAATCATTTTTCTTTCTCCTCACAACTATACTCCTTTCATTATTTCTCTTTCATTTACTCACTACTATATAATTCTCGTCTTTCATATTATCCGTGACTATTTCCTCTCCACATTCTAAAATTATCATAAAACCACCCTTATTTATTAAATAACACACATCATCTACTTCTCCATTTCTTTTCTTCTCCTATTATCATCTTCATCAACCCTATTACTCTCATAATCCTAATTTATCCTAAAAGATATCTTATCTGATTTATACATTATTCCCTCAGTGATATCATTTCATAGATCCTCCATTAAATTGTAGGATTATTTCATAATTAAATTCAATAGATATTAATTTCTATTTCACTCATTATTTCATAATATATACATATCCACATTCTCATCTTCTTACATATCATCATTTGGAAATATCCTACATCACTTATCTTATTTGAACTTTTTCAATGTCAAGTGGTTGAATTCTTACACCTTTTACGAGTTTATATGAATGTAACGACATCAATACATAGGTAGAAGAGTATGGAAGCATATCATATTAAGAGAAATGAACTCTCCACTATTTTGGGCGCTACATCAACTTATGAATGGTCATAATCTACTTTCTAATTAAGCAAATAATCTAGTTTCTAAGAAAGTTGGACTAAACTTGGCATAATTTTCCTCTAAGACTTAATCTGATTTAATTCTCCAAATATTGTAAAAATTAAATTACATAAAAAATATTGAATCTTAAATTCTTGATCTAATGAAGAAAATGTGGTGAAAATTTATTTTTATTTTGAGAGATATTATTTTTTAAGGTTTAGGGATTTTATTGAAAATTTAAGGAATCTTTTAGATCATTCTTTAAGATAAAAAGAAGGGTTAAAAGGTGTAAGTTTTGTTGCAAAGCAAACCTACCACATGGCACCTCAAGGGAAAGCCATCTAAATATAGTGACACACATGATTGCACACATGGCACTCACCTGTTGCAAGCTTTGCCACAGAGGGCGCTTGTCAGGCGTGCATGTCAAGCTTGTGTGGGACCATGCAGGCAACACACACACACACACACACACACACACACACACAGAGAGAGAGAGAGAGAGAGAGAGAGAGGTCATAGTGGTAATTTTAGTGTAAGGTGATAGGCTCAAAGTCGTTGTGTTTTTAAGCCCACCAAACTTAATATTTATAGACTAGGAAACTATGAGGCAATTGGGATATTTGGGATGTATAGGTTTCCTTGGTCGATCCACAAGGACTTTAGGGCAAGAGAATGTCAATGTAGGTGGAAAGGAAGGAGAATGACCTAGATTATTTGGATATATTAATTGGAAGAGTAATTGGAGTACATGCAAATCAAGGGATATTGACTAGGATGAAAGTTTGGAGGAATGATGTGTGAGGAGATGTAATAAAAATGAGAGTAGGGGGAAAGGGAAATTAGAGGAAAGATAGGGAAAGAGGAGTGTAAAGAGAGAGGGAAAGAGTATGAGTTAAAGAGAGGGGAAGAGAGGAAAACCCTTTGGGGAGAGAGAGAGAGATCAAATGAAAATAGAAGGAGAATGATAAAAAGACAATTAACCTCCAGAGAATAGAAGGGGAATAAAAATAAAATAAAATAAAAACAAATGAGAGAGTGATACTGGACACACGCACACGAAACGCTGGAGAACAGAAATAGTAACTTAAAAGATTGTACTTGAAAAAGACAAACGGGAAGTTAAAAGGAATGAACGGGAGAAATGGAGAAGGGGAAAAGGAGAGGATCGGAGAGAGCAGGAGGAGACCGGAAGCAGATTTTGAGGAAGAGCGGGATTTTGGAGAGGGAGAATATGACGAGAGAGAGAACGAGAGTGATAGAATTGAGGAAGTCGGAAAAGAGGGAGAGGAGACGAGATTGATGGCGACTCAGAAGGAGGTTAGGAGAGAGAAGGGGGAGATTAGGAGAGAGAAGCGAGATTGCGAGGAATAGGAAGAAACGAGGAGGAGAGGTGAAAGGCGGAGTTCTGAAATGACGGGACAAATCTGGAAGAGAGAGAGAGAGAGAGGGAACCAGTGTGAGAAGAAGGAAAGAGGAGATCGACGAGAGGAGGAATGAACGAGAAAGAGGAAGTCAAAAGGTAGATAGATTATGAGGAAGATGAGGAAACTCAACGGAAATTGCGGAAAAGATCGAACGTGAGATTGAAATGAGAAAAAAAAAGAGAATTTGGGGAAGAGACGGAATTGAAGACAGGAGGGCGATGAGAGAGAAGACGTGAGGGCGTGATGAGAGAGAAGAGAGAAGAATGATTATGAGAAAGAAGTTTAGCGGGAGATGGACGGAAATGAGAGGACGGACAGGAGAATGAGGAAAATTTTGGAAATAAAGAAATGAAGATTAAGTTTAACGGAGAACAGGAAAGAGATTAACGAAGAAATGGGAGAGAGAGGGAGAAATTTCGGGAAAGATAAAGAGAGAAAGGGAGAGGGAAAGAAGAAAATGAGGAAGAGCAAGAAAGTAAGAGAGCGAAAGAGAAGAATTAACGGGAAGATGGAGAAGATGATGTGCGGGAAAGAGACTTCGCGGAAGAACAAAAGAAGGAGAAAGCGGGAGAGCTTGGAAGAGAGAGAGTGAGTACGAGAGAGGAGCGATGCGAGAAAAAAATTAGAGAAAGAGAGGGCGTTGGATTAAGAGAGACAGGAAGAATGAAAGAGGTGATTCAGAAGAATGGAAAAAAAAAAAAAAATCGGGGAAGAGAGTTTACGAAAATGGAAATGGAAGGAGGAGGGAGGACGGGAAGAAGGAAATGCAAGAGTGAGGGAGAGATATTTAGAAGAGAACCAATTAGAGAGAGACTTTGTACGAGATAGTCGGAACGAGACGGAATTAGAAAGAGAGAGAAAGGTGAGGGAAGAAGAGATTGAGAGAGATTGAAAGAGAGAGAAATAAAACGCACGAGATAGGAGAGAAAGATCGAGGGAGTGAAATAGATGGGGATTCGAGAGAGCGGGAGAGGAAGAATCGCGAGAGAAGTTTAGAGAGAGAAAGTGTTGTTTCAAAAGAGAGGAGAGATACAACGAAGGACGAAACGAAGTTAAAGAAAGAGAGAATCAAAATTTCGAGACAAAGAAGCGAGAGGGAGACGAAATCGGGGAAAGAGGTGATTCTGGAAGAATGAAAAAGAAAGGAAAGATCGGAGGAAAAGACTTTACGAGAGAGGAAGAACAGATTGAGCGGGGGAGGAAGAGGAGATTACCTACAAAAGATTAACAAAACAACAATAACAAAATACATAGATTTTGTCCAAACAAATGTTTCTAACTCTGAATCTTAAACTACATTCCGATGGGGAGGATGCTGAAGAAGTTCGAAACCTAGGAAATATAGAGAAAACAGCAGCCAAAAAAACGAGGAAGAAGCAGAAGATGGAGAAAAAAGAGAGAGGAGGCTCGAGAGAGGGCTTTTTCCTCTTTTATTCTCCCGAGTCTCCCTTTCGAGTGGGCTCCCATTTCCTTTGACTAGGGCTCACATTTTCTTGCTTTGGACAGCCCATTATGCCTTTTAAACCTTCTATTTTGGAGGATCTAGCTATTCTTCCTCTTGTATAGTTCTTGAAAATCAGAAAAGCAAAAGGCATGTAGAATAAACTCTTTTTGTGGTACTAGTAGTCTACAATATCAAGTGATGAAGTAATAGAGGAGATAGTGTATTCAGAGTTTAATGAAGTTAATTAAGAGCAATAAATGGGTGGTTATAACTACATTTCATGTTCTTATTATAAGGCGCTAGTCAAGAGGGTAGGCTGGTCCCTCATTTTATAGCCAAATATGTCTTTGGTTTCCCAATATGGGACTAAAACCTCCATATGTAGCGACATCTTAGATGCCCTATTTGGCGATTGCTAATTAGAGCCATTTGATCCAATGGATAGAGTCCATGAGATTACAATAAAACTGGGCACCTTTGCTGCTTACTTTATCACGGCCAATTGGAGTGCGACATGTGGTGATTTGAAGAGTGCCTAATTGTGATGTAAAAATACTAAATCTTGACATTCTCTTTTTTGTAGAGACCCCAATGCACCATGGCATCTTCCTAGAGCCTCCAATAGTGATCTACGTGATCAGATGGGCCACGTTCTAGCTGCCCTTATAAAGGAAAGACTACCCTATCATGACTAATGAGAGTGCAAGTTGTGGTCCTCTTTGGAGCGCATGACCGCAGTCAAATAGTTGAAAATTCTCCTTTTTAAAATCATGATATCTAATCATCTAGAGAGATTTTTGAGCTAAAACTTTATGGGTAGATTTTTCTTTTAAACTATTATTCCTCACATTTTGATTAGTATGTTAAGAACACAAATTTGTGATTTGAAGGATGACATATTTTATCCTCAATGCCCTCAAACCTTGAGATCCTCCATAGAAAAATCAAAATTTTCCCTCTAGTCTTTTGTCTTTTGTGTCTCTCTTAACATTAGGCTACTAGAAAGAAAATGTGAGGAGATCAAGGCCAAGTTTTGCACTTTTTGATATTGAGGCTTCTAGTGGAGGTGAGATTGAGTGGACAATCATCCACTCAATAAAAAAAAGCATTACCTAGCCAAAGAATGACATTAAAATAGTATTAGTGCAAGGATTTGGATAAGTTCTCTTTTATATTCAATTCATGGATAATGTAAAACTTATTTCTCTTTTTCTATTGTAGCTTTGTCATCATGTTATCCCAAAAATCCAATAACCCATTATTCACACAACGGCCCTTGCTACTACCATTCCACCTTTCTTATCTCTATTTCATCTTCCTGAGATTTATCTCCTAATCACATTTATGATTTCAACCTTATCATTCGTCAACACAAATATATATATATATATATATATATTAAAAAAACCGCTCTCATATCCTATTTCATCCTCTCATCTTCCATACATCTCCATAATCTCTCTAGATTGTCTTCCATTAGAAGCATCTAATCTCCTTATCAAAGCTCCATGAAGACTTAATGATAACATGCAATTTATACGTATAATTATGTGATTATTAATGAAATTTAAGGCATAAAACATTTTATTCTTATGCATGTTATCATACGTTGAGTACATATTTATTATTTCATGCATTTTGAAGTTATAATATCAAAATGCATTATTTTAGGGATAATTATGCATAATTAAAGAATATATCTTAGAGTAGATTATTCCCATCTATATTTGAGATTATAATTGGGTTTTAATGTTAAATAATAAGATAAAATATTTTTTATACACTCATTTATTTTTTAAGAGAAATGAGTATATTTTTTAAATGAAAAATGTGTTCTCTTGTTACTTATTAAATTTTAATTTTTTAAATGATAAATTATTTAATTTATGATCCAAAAATAGTTTTGGATTAATTTAGAGTTTTATTTTAAAAGTTATGAATTTTCTAATTTTTAGGGATTTTTTTGGAATTTTTTGAGAATTTTTCTAGATTTTTCTAAATTTATTTTTGAGTTTATATTATTTAAAATAAAATTTCAATTATTTTTGCGCGCTGATGTGGCAAATGACGCGGCGAAGTGTCGCCACGTGACGGCATGTGCACTCGCCATATGGGGCACGTGTGTCACTAGGTGTCTGTGCATGTGTTCGCGTGTTCGCGCGAGCATGTTTAGTGGGTTAAGCATCCTTTTTAAGATATACGCTAACCCACTAAAACACTCATCTCGTTTATACAATCGCTAGTTCAAATTTTTTGCCATATGGGACTATTTGTGGTTGTTTTTTATGCACAAGTGATGTGGCACATTTTGGAGCGTGCGATCACGTGAATCAATTATGATCGTCGATTTTCACTTAAAGATGGGGGTATGTGGCGTGTAATAGTTTGTCAACGAATTTTTTTAAAAATGACTTGATATCAATTGTTCATCTAAGGAGTTACAACGGCTGAGATTAACATCGACTGATGGACTCCCGTGAACACGTGTACACATCTAGAGTGTCCAATGAAGATCAAACAATAGGCATTACGCCGCATTTCTTCTTCACGCGTGATGTGACAAAATCTAAGAGCTCCATCTTAAATGTAATGATTAGCATCCAAACATTTTATTAGAGCTGTTGATTAAAGATGAAATTACAAATCCAATAGACACACCCAATTTTGCCTATATATACGCATGTTTTTTGACAGAAAATATACTCGGGTGTTTCAAGTAATCGAACTACTTAGGCATCTCAATTCTTGAATCTCTTGCATTTATCCTCTTCTAGATTGATTTTCACGTCCAAAGATTGTTTGAAAGTGAGATTTTGTTAAGGGAGTAGGAAGAAATTGCCTCTTGAATGCCAAAATTTATCTTCAAAATCGCAAAATATAAAGCCCTTGATACATAGATCAATTGGATCATTTCGACCACAACTTTGGGTTAGATTATGTGTTTTCATCCTAATCTCTCATCATGTATCATTACATTTCAATTTTAAATCCTAGATTAATCAAATTTTAGATGATTTGTCAGTTTTCTCTGTCTTCAGGATCAATTTTTCTCTCTAATATTTGCTCCTTGATTTCTTTGCGAATACCAATCCAAATCAAGTGATTTTTGATTTCGTGGATTCCTCTTGGAGTTTCTCTTTCTCAATTAATAAAATCCATAATTTCTCATGTCAATTCCTTATCTGATTTGATTGAATATGAATAAATATTTTAAAAATACCTTAATTCTCCGTGGATTCGACCCTTGTTCACCATTATACTCTTTTATTCTTGATTGTAATCTTAAATTGGTGAGTTTAGAATATATTTTGACAAGTCTTCATGGGTTTTGAACGACTGCACAAGAACGTCTCGTCACTTAAACCTTACTTAAAATCCTATACTAGTTTCTAGTAGACAAGATATCCAAACCTCCCATGCCAATGCCATGAGGAGACAACCCCCTTGAAGTCTCTCCCCATATTTTTAGTCTTCTAATGGCACTTATTAATTGGTTGGGTTAGTTTGATAAAATTCTATACACAAACTTAGGAATTAATGTGCTCACGCTCTTGATTAGTGACCTCACTTTACTCTTGTAACTTGATACACCATAGATCATCCCATCTTTCATGGGCCAACTCCTAGATCTTTTCACGCTAATCCATACTCCACTTCTAGCTAGCCTACCTCTCTAAGGTCAACGAGCATCATCACCGATCCATGCAAGCTCCAAATAGCCTCCTCATCCTCGATCCCTCGTGATGATGTAATGTAAAGAGCGAGTGCACCTCATGTTGGTTCTTCGATCAACTCCCTAGACTCAACCATCTAGCATAGATTCATCAAAGAATCTCCCCCTTACCCTCACAAGTAAATATAACTCTCCAAGAATCAACCTAGTGTTTGCTAGTGGTCTCTAGCTATCCCTAACTCTTAAAATGATATCACACAAGATATAGTGATAAGAAATCCATAGATGGGATACTAATAGCTATAAATAATTTAAAGTTAAATTAAGGGAGTTATGAGAAAAAAAAAATTTAAATAAAAAACTCCTTGATGAGCTCACTTTGAATTTTTACTGATTTCTTTGACTTTCAACCTATTCTCCCTTAAATGTTTTGATTGCCCAAAAATATGTTCCTATATGCTTAAATGACCCTATGGATGTATGTAAGTGATTGTCTTAGAAATATGTGAAGGATTAATGATATCTTATTGTACCAAAAGAATATACCTCACCAAATAACACTTATAAGTTTTCCTTATTAATAATTAATATGAACATATAGACTAATCGATTAAGGATCAATTTAACCCAATTGACAAGTTGAGTTTCCAGTCCAATGGATGTCACGCTACACCATGTGCTCTAGAAGATATGCAGTGACGCTCATGAATGACTTAAGCCATGGTTAAACGTCAAACCTAACCAATCACTTAAGTGAGTACTAATGTGAGTGGGAAACCATTCAGAACACATCTGATATTCTCACTTCATTGGCAAAGGATTTATCACGTCCCATTTCTTGAGTTAATCTCCTCTGATATCATGGGTGAACAATCTCATCTTGACCACTGGATAACCTTCAAAGACCTCATATTGTATCCAATATATAACTTTTAAGAGAGAACTTGTGGCTTGGGATTCTTAAGTTATAGTTCAAATATGATCATTCTTTCACAAGATGTCTTTGGTGTCTCACGTCTAAGGACCACATACACAAACTGAACATGAATCAACCTGATTAAGTATTTGATATAATACTATTCAAGGATTTATACAAATAAATTTAGTGAACTCATTCTCCAAAGAGACCCACTATCCATTATTGACATCTTCACACCAATGGCCATAGGATCAACCATACTCATTATAGGAGCTAGAGCTGATAGTGCTATTCTGTCTACATAATTCGATGTCCTCAAAGATTTCTCAATAAGGAATATTTAGAGCATATAGTTAAAGACTAATGATCATGTAATATGATCTCATCACAATTCACTCATTCATTATATATAGTCATGGACATCATTATAAACATCACACAATAATGGCAATGAAATTTTTTTAATTTCAATGAATATAAACGAGATATTGATTGGCTTGAAGGCCATATAATATCTATCAATACCATGGGGTTTGCTTTATCTACTCGTACATTTGCATCCTACAATGCTTGATTGCCTTTGTATTTAGAGGGTCAAGCTTAACTTGCGTGGCATATTGCCACAAAATGCTTAAATGGAGAATGTCGACGATGCTCCATGGATATCATCTCAGACACATGAAATATGAAGTCCTTTGTCTCCTCTGAAATGCACAACATGGTGGTACTATTCCCTTGTCTACATTACCAAAGGTGTCATTAATGCAAGTCTAAAAGCTATTGATGCCCTTCAACTCTTCATGTCTCTCTGGATAGACAATCCTAAAATTGCTTCAAAAGACATTTGAACTTATGTTCACTTATCTCTTTATAAAACTCTAAGGACTAAGATTTTTCTCACAATACACAAGGCATGGATGATGCCCATCACCAATGGGCAAGAAGTATTAGATGATGGTGGACCCCCTAGTCCACAAGGTGGCTTCAAGACTAATGAAGTATCATTGTTCATCGACTCCTCATTATAAACATTAACATCTAGTGACCCATTAGTTTGGCTCAATTGGACACTACTTCTCATTTCAGGTTGTGCCATGCTTCTTGAATTAATCAAAACTAAAACTAAAATTTGATATGAAATTAGGCTTAAGTCAAGTCGAACTTCAAAAAATTATTACATTTTAGAATAAATATAAAAATTTCAAGAATTAAACAAATATTAAATTCATAACTTCTAATCAAAGAAAATTCCATGCCCTAACGTGCACGGGAGCATGAATGAGTTGGTCGATGAGCCGACACTCGACACATATTGCTTGATGTCAGGTCAATGAGTTTGTCACTACTTAGAGTTGAGACAATCACATTGATTCAGCCTTGCATCTTGGGCATCAAAGATGCCACTTGGAAGCATGCTGACCAGACAGGCTTCACCCTACATCTTGGGTAATAGAGATACAACAAGGGTTTAGGGAATTCGAATCATTACCTTCCTCCATCCAACACTCCGACACTTTTCACCCCTTGACTAGGGATACTTGATGAGGGGATACCTGCCACCACATTCCACCACAAAACTTCAATTGTCATATCTTTCTTGTTTGAGCTAAATGTACCTAAAACTTATTGCATTGGATTCAGAATTGTTAAAATTATCTATTTGAAGCAAAAGGGCATCAAAATGATGGAGTAAAACATTTGATCTTGCAAGGTCTCATATGATCATCATTTTTCTGAGACCCATCTTTGAAAGGGTGTTATCTTTGAACATTGATATCTTTTTATTCTCAGCTCAAGAAATCTTCTTATTGGGTGTCTTTAGAAGTAAATTTTCATTGTCTATAACTTTGATTTGAAGCTAAAAATAAAAAAGAAATAAATAAAATGTTAATTTCATAAATTAAATAAATTAAAATTTAAGGTTAAATTTTAAAATAAAAAAATTAAACAAAATATGGAAAGGATAACTATTAATTCAAAATAAATTAAAAATATTTATGCTAATTTAAAATTCATAGCTATGAAATTAAAAAAAATTACCAAAGCAAACAAAATATTAAATCATAAATGTCAAATTAAAAAGATTAAAATAATTTTAATTAAAAATTGTTAAATGTTCGATATAGGTGAGTTTGATAATTTAAAAAAAATGATTGATTTGTATCTTTAACTTACTACACCATATTAATTTGATATTATTGATGATATTTTAGTCAAAACAATGTGAGGAAGGTACATATTCATGATTGCAATCATTGACGACTTGAGAAGCCAACCCACATTAACATTAGAACCTAGAAACTTTTATGAATAAGCTTGATATTACTAATCTTCCATCATCAATGTCTCTTTTATATTCAACTAACCAAGTAACTATTTTTGCTTTTATTATATATTTTGCATTCTCTATTATCAAGAAATTTTTTGGGCAATTTAAATTCTTGCCCTTGGTAGCCTTGCCCAAGGGAAATGGAATACATGAGGGGCCTATTTATTAAAAAAAATTACCTTGGCTAGGGACTACTCCAAACAAACGTGCTCGCATAGTGTTGACCAATGCCTAGGAAGGAAAGATGGAGTGGTTTTTTACCTCATAATTTGTGATGACCATCCTCGCTAGTGATAGTAGTTGGATAAGAAGCCTCATTTTCAAAGTATCAATGCTCGACCTTTAGTATGGGGTGGTGACAATACTCAAGGCATTTAAAGGCATCATAAACTTTGTTTTATATTTCATTTTGTATTTACTTTTTTGTTTTAAAAAAATTATAAGTCTACCGATAAAGGTTTTTTTTAATGTTAGTTGATAACATGCATATTTAACTTAAATTCTTATCTTTATTTAACTAATGTTCATGCTTATTTTATGTAATTATGATGCATGTTATCATAGTTTTACGAATTTTCTCCTTTGGTATGTCATTTTACTAAAGTCTATATTTATGCATTATTTAGGGTTAATTATGTGTTTTATTGATGTTTGATCTTTTACAAGGTTAAATAATTGGAAAATTAACTATTTTCCTTGAGTTATTTTGATTTTAGTTGATGATTAAAAGAATTAATTTCAAGAAGAGAGTGATGGGATCATATAAAGTAGAATTTTTAAAGGGATTTTATTTAAGATTATTTTGAATTCACCCTATTTTCTTATTTGAATTTATATTTTTAGGAATATATTTTTAATTTATATTTATAGTTTTAAGGGATGATGGAATTATATTAAAGATGAAGAAATTTGTAATCCAATGGAGAGAATTTGAGTCAAAAAGGATTTATATAAAGAAAGATATGAATTTATGAATTTTATGGAATTTCTTGGATTTTATTTGATTTTTCAAGTATTTTATCCAATTTATTTCATTAAAAATAAGACAAAAAGTGGTTATTTAATCGCGCGGAACCTCGGAGCTGACGTGGCACATACCGAACACATGGCGGAGCCACGCAAGGCCACGTGGACGCCTACGTGGCGCGATGTGACTGGGCAAGCAGATGATGGGCCCACGGATTAGTGGGCCTAGGTTAGATAGGAGGGGGCGTACTTGGCCCAATGGGCGATGCATCCCTTAAAACCAACTCACCTTATATACCCGTCGATTTCCTCTATTTTTCTCTGTGTGGGACTATGTTACCTTCATTTCTTTCCTTGCAAGACATGTGGCGACATAAGGTGCGTCGGATGCGATTGCGACGATCAACACGCGTCGATCTCGTGGACGCTAATCCATCAGATCATGATCGACGCACGTGACGATTTAGCAGCCGTCGAATTCATTAATGAAATCGGATGGTTGCGATTAATCGGGTACTCGGCTGATCACAGGGCAACACGTGTACGCATATGGATGCTTTGATGAAGATCGGACAGGCAAAAAATCAAGGATCGTGGGATCGTGCCCACTTAAATTGCGCGATCGTGGCCGTTCTATTCTTCTTCACCAAATCGGATGGTCCGCGATTTTCGCATGATTTCTCCTATAAAAACCGATATTCTTCCTTTGTAAACTGAACTTTCAATTGAATCGTGAAGAGATTAAGCAATTTTGGAGAAAATTCATCAGTTCTTTGTGATCCCCATGTGCTCTAGACTCAATTGCGATCATATTGTGCCAGAATTGATCACGAATCATTGCAAGAATCAATCGAAATCTCTCCTTTAACGTCGAACACACGCCGAAGAAGAAATCAAACAAATACACTTCAGTCAACGCGATTTGAAGCCTAATCCTCACATCAATCAGGTTAGTAGTGTTATTTTATCATTTCCCTTGCAATAATTGTAGTTTAGATTAGATTTAGATAGGTAATTTCATTTTAGAAATCGAATTATTCTTCGTTTCGCCCAAATTTGGATGCACATTTTTGCTGATTTTGAAACAAGGATTTCCCCCTGATCTTAAGTCTAAATTGTTTGATTTTTCTTTCATTCGATTCCTTTTTTCATCAGCTTTCCATGGATATGTAATTGATAAAATTTCATCATCATTTGACCCTTCAATTTGATGTTTGACTATCAACTGTTCATTTTCAATCTGAATTTGGGCGTTGACTTGCGGGGGCAATTACTCTTAAAATACATGGTGAAATCCGACAATTTTGGTCTTTTTGGAATCCTATGATTGTTTGATTTCTATCAACATGTGAATTGATTAATTTGGATATCATTTGTTTAGTCAATTTGATGATTTAAACCGAAGTGTTCATTTCGGGATTTTTTCTTATCTTTGATTTTCAATAAACCATAATAAATCCAATTCTTCTTGAAAAATCATGAATTATATATCAAAATTTTTCATTTTCTATCTAGTTTCTGAATATATAATTCTAGTAATATTTTACCCTCTTTTTATTCTCTCATTTTATAGAAAGTCAACAGCTAGTCAAAGTCAATGCTTTGACCTTGACTTTTAACTTTTCTTCGTCTAAATTCTTAAAATATCTTCTCTAATATATTTATATCATTTCCATTAATTACATATCACTTTAATTTCTTAAAATCTCTATTCAAACCTAAGTTTGATCAAGTCAACCCTTCGATCAAAGTCAACCGTGTTCTTTGTGGATCGACCTGATCTTTACACTATAATTGATTTTATATCTTTATATTATTGTGAGTTCGGAATTATAAAGTTTTTTTGACCAACGTTTGTGTGTTTTAACGACCGCATAAAATATACCGTCATTAGGTACTTAGGGTTTTTCTCTCCCACTATGATAGTTGATCTATCTCTTTGTCGCAATGATTCTTTCTCTAGCTCTCGATGACCACCAACACTCTGAAGCTCTCTCACCAATAATCAGAGCTCTTTTATTCTTCTCACATGATCTTTAGTGGTGAATGAAGCTCCTCTACTCAAAACTTTTTTCAGGGATCAAGTCTGTCTAATGGACAATTGGACTCCATCCCTAATTGAGATCGATCTCTCTTCAACTCGCTCAATTGATCATGATCAGCTCTCCAAAAATAAATGCTCTCATCTGATATGAATGAAGGTGCAATCATCATTCTTCTTGAACAAAATTAGATTTTATTTTTTGGGTTTCTGCTTAGGTAATTTGCAAGATTTTCTTTTTAAGGCAATTTGTAAAAAAATTTGTTTGACAGAGTAAGGTGATTCTAGATTGTGCTTGATTTTTTATTTTCAGATTTATTTTTTTATGCTTTTTGATTTTTGGTATTCATATTTCTTATTTCTGATTTCTAATTTTCAAATTTCTGCTTTTCATATTTCTAAATTTTAATTTTCATATTTTTATGTTTTTGATATTTATTTTCAAATTTATGATTTCAGATTTTTAGATTTCTTTTCTTTTGTTTTTGATTTTTGGTTTTCATATTTTTTATTTCTAATTTTTTCAGATTTGAAGTTTTACATTTTTGGTTTTTGGTTTTTCATATTTATGATTTCTTGTTTTCAGACTTCCTTTTTCAGTTTTCAATCTGTTTTTTTTTCAATCTTTCATATTTTGATTTTGAGATTTCTTTAGACTTTAAATAGGTTGGTCATATCAAATTTTTTTATTCTTTTTTATTTCAGTTAAAGTCAGACTTAGGTGTTCTAATTTTATTTACATCTGATTAGATTGTCTTTGGATCATTTTTTCATAAGATTAAAGTTGATTAAAATCTAGTTCTTGATTTGGCTAGAATTGATTTCAGGTCTAATCAAAATTTATATTAGATCTGTTTAGAATCAATCAAGAGATCTTATTAAATCAGTTTAGATCTTTGCTTATAAATTGTTTTAAGATTGTAGTGTTCTTAGAAACTAATGTATTGTGTTTAAAATAAGATTGGTGGTAATTTATTTAAGGTGATGACTAGAGTGAATTAAGGTAAAATTTGAGGTAACTTATTTTAGGGTGCTTGTCGAGTTGTCCAGTATGATGATATTGTGTTTTTTAGAGTTGATTGCCATGAGATTTCATGTTAAGTTAATGTTGAGCATCAAGTAACTTCTAAGGTCTTAAAATGTATCGATGAGATCTTGCTATCACATATAAGGTTGATTCACATTAGTGGACATAGACATAATTTTATAGGTTTTTTTGTGAAAAGTTCATATGCCCAAATTCTACAAATAAAGGGAAAATGATCACAACTAGGGGGTATCCATGAGAGCCACATTAGAAACTCTCCCTTCTCTTCTCTCTTGTGTGGTGATGAGCAGTAAAGAGGAGATTCAATCATCCAACAATCGTGTGGTTATTTTTTAAGATTAGACACTTGAACACATTAAAAAACTCTTTCAAATGATTCTTATAAGTATACTTTTCATATATACTAGATGATAAGATCATCTCTTCTTGGTGCTTTTTCGCATTGAATGTTTAATTTGATAGTTTTAGTTGTAGTAGATGTTTTCATCAACATTTTGGAAGGCTTATCGACTTTAGATCCCAACTTGAGTTGAGCTCCTTAGAATCACCATTTATTGGATTGATGTCAAGTGGAAAAATTGTGGCGAGTTCTTTGGTAGTTAGAAAGCACAATGGGAAAAACGTGGCTGAGATCATTCAGCAACTACTTGGAGACTTCACCCTCTCCATTGAGCTATATTTCATGGCCTTCTAAAATTTCCTTCTACAACCTCAATTTTTAAAAACTCATTCTTTTCTTGCAGTTTTATGACATCATTGCTAACGAACACCTCTAACAATGGAAGGATGTTATTAGTAATCATGAAAATGATAAAGCACATAAACCCATAGTTTATTATGAAAAAATGTGACTTTTGATCTAAGTTTTACAAGTAGATTTTAAGTTGACCCACGTGAGAAACATAATGAAGCCATGAAATGTATCCTTAAGTACTTGAGAAGGACTAATGATATAATTTTGGTCCATGGAGGAGAAGAGCTAAAGCTCCAAGGTTTCATTTACTCAAATTTTTAGTGAGACCCAAATGATAGTAAATCTATGTCTCAATTCATGTTCACTTTAAACTATGGAACAATGTATTGGAAGAGGTCTAAGAAAAGCATCATTGTAGACTCAATGATAGAGGCTGAGTACATGGGTTTGAATGACATTGCTGATGAACTAAAACTTGCATTAATTTATATTGTTGTTGTGTTTTAATTCATGCAATACATTTATAATACCTCACTTAGGACAGTAGTAAGCAAGGGTCGATCCTCATGGAATCTAGGTAATGTGGCTTGTGAATAAGGTAGAAGAAGAGAGGGATTCCTATAGTAGGGAATATTAGAAGTTAGAATAGAAATTTATAGAGATAGTGAATGTAATTGGATAGATTAGATTTATGTAGTTTTAATTAGAGGAGAAGGAGAATGTTTTAAGAGTTTTTTAGAGAGTCTAATGGGGAATTTCCCTATAGGAGCATTCTATCGAACACCTTTTGGGTGAGTAAAGATTATGGAAACAAGAAGAAGAAAAGATGAGAGGATGGATAAGAAGTAAGATGGAATTAAAGATACTACTACTTTAGGAAGGAGTGATGATTGGATGGAATAGAGATTTAATGATGATGGAAAGAAGAGATAAGAGGAAGAGAGCAAAGGTATAACAATATAGAGAAGGATGGGAGATTTAGGTAGACCTTATGAAGGCAGATGAATTATCCTATTATTTAAGCAAACTAAAATGAACTAAATTAACCATGGAAAGGTCTACAAGCAAATCTCTCATCAGAACATTCACACAAACCCCATTTTTCGGTGCCAATCCTTGGCCGGGTGGTGCTTGATCCGCTACGATGTCGAGCTCCACTTGCTTCCCTTCTCCAGAGCAAACTCGGGCATTCCATGACATCTAGCTTGGGCCTAAGCTTCTCCCCTCTTCCTGCTGGTGACCTGGTGTCAAGAGAGAGCCAAAAGACAAGAGAATTTGGAGTGGGAGGAGGGGAACTTTTAGGAATTAGGGCTTCCAACCAAACCGACGGACGAGATTGATTTTTGGGATCTTTTAGGAGTCCGATGGAAAATTCAACTGAGTGGATGGAAAGAGCACGGTGAGATTAGCTTGCCATCAAAATTTCAGCCCAATCGAACGGCTAGATTAGAAGATATCAACGTTTCTATCCTGAGGGTTTCTAGCCGTTCATCTAATGATCTCATGCGTCAGATGCTCTCAATCAATAAGCTCCTGAGATCGTGCCACGTCGCCATAGAGCCGACCGCCAGATTTTTGCCACGTCACCTGCACAGGTAAGTGACAAAACGACAAAACAAAATAGGTAAGTGAGAGGAATCTGCGGCGATTAATTTTCGCCACAGATTCCTTCTTTTAGCGCTAATAAGAGAGCGCCACGCCGCTCTGTTATTCTGCGGTAGATACAAAACGACGAAACGGAATAACAACACAACGAAACTATGAAAGCAAAACAACAAAACAAAATAACTAAAAAAATATACTTACGATCTGCGGCGATTACGTTCGCCGCATATTCTCCACTTTGCGCTAATAAGAGAGTGCCACGTCGCTCTCTTATTCCTCTTGAAAGTCAACTAAGACGGCGCGAGAAAGGAACCTCCACGTCACTTGTAAGTGAAAAAAATGACAAAATAGAAAATAACATTAACGATAAAGGAAAACGACAAAAGGGAAGATAGAGCAAAGCACAAAATAGGAAATGAGGCTAACGATATGAGGCGATTAATTTCGCCGTAGATTCTCTTCTTTTAGTGAATAAGAGAGCGCCACGTTGCTCTCTTATTCCACACACAATCAAACATTACGGCGCCAGCAAGAGGGCTCCACGTCATCTGAATGGGTAAGTAAGTAAACAAACAAAACAAACAAAATAAAAAAAAGGAATTAAAAATGAAGCTATCAGATCGCGACACGTGTCGTGATCTGGTGGCTTTTGTTTGACTTACCTTTGCAGATCCAAAAATCTTATATATGCCCCTGATGCTGATAAATATGCAATAAATGATTAGATTAATTAGAAATATATCCTCAAGGTACTCTAAAACTCATTTAAATCATTTATAAAATCCTAAAAAATGTATTTTGCTTTAAAAATTCATTTCCTTGTCAGTTTATAATCTAAAGGAAATATTCAAATATTAAAAAAAGCCAAGAAATATCACAAAATCATAATGAAGGAAAAATTAAGCAATTTAACATGATAACACATAAATATGTTCCTTTTAAGCTAAGTGTTCATGAAAAATACAGAGTTTGAAGTCATAGATTTATGTGTTATCAATTGCCAAGGAAGCAGTCTTGTTGAAAAAATATATAGTAGATTGTGTGTATTCTTGATGATCTTAGATTATATTTCCTTGTTTCGAGACAAAAGTGGTGAAATTGCAAAATCAAAAGAGCCAAGGTCTCATGATAAGGTGGAGACATTCTAAGGTGCTATTACTTGATTGGGGAGATTTTCATGATAAATGTAGTTGTGAAAAGAGTTCTATCAACCAACAATATTGTTGATCCATTGATAAAGTTCTTAACTCGATAGGTTTTTTAGCATTACTACATAACTATGGGGTTTATGCACAAGGGTGATTAGCTTTAGCCCAAGTAAGATATTCATGGATATTATGTGGCTTTCAAGCCAATCACTCTTCTATAAATTGTTTGTATCGTTGAAATAAACTTTATTCATTATTATTATTGAAAATAAAATCTATGACCATATCTAATAACTAAGTGAATTATGATGAGATCATAATACAATGATCACTAGTCTTTAATTATATGATCTAAAAATTCATAATTAAAGGATATTTGAGAAGGATAACGAATTATGTTGAAAGAATAACACTATTTGATCTAGCTTATATGATGAGTACAACTGATCTTGTGACCATCAATATAGAGATGCTAAGGACAAATAGTGGGTGCTTTTTAGAGAAAGAGTTTAATAAAATGATCCACAAGAATCCTTAAATGGTATTATGTTGAACTGTCAATTTAGTTAATTCATGGCATGTTTGTATTTGTGGTTATTTGAAGTGAGAAACCAAAAACATTTCATAGATAGATGATCTTATTTTGATTATGACTTGCAAATCCCTAGCCATGGGATCTCCAAAATTTCATTGATTATATATATTATGAGTCCCCTAAGGTGAATATGTGATTATCATGAACGTCCACCCTTAGTATTATAAGAGATTAACTCAAGGAATGAGATATGATGAAATTATTAGCCAAGATAGTCAAATTATTAGATGACATGTTTGATAACATAGAAAGGATTATACATACATGGTAATCCATGATAAAAATATTCCATAAGGGAGTTATTATAAACTCCATATCTTTGAGAACATGAGGTGTACCTTGGCACCCAATGGGTCTAGCATCTCTACTTGTTGATTGGATTAAATTAATCTTTGATTAAAGAACCTATATGTTGATAGATATACTTAGTAAGGTTGACTAATAAATGGTCTTTGGTCTATAAAATTATTAACTAGCAAGATGTGTGGACCTAGAGGGTTACACATATAAATTCAATTATATTGGTTTTTGTAAAAAATTCAAATAACTATTGTGTATAAATAAAGGGAGAACCACCACAACTCAAGGTACCCATTTAAACCTTGTGGAAACTCTTTCTTTTGTTCTATTTCTCTCTTGGTAATGAGTGTTGAAGAGGAGATCCAAGCGTACGACAATAGTGTGGATGTCTCTAGAGAATGAACACTTGAACAACTTTGAGACCTCCTTCAATTAACCTTATAATTATAAATTTTATTATATTCTAATGATATGATCATTGGTTCTTGGTGTCATAGTGTTTTGAATGTTCGATTCAATGTTTTTATGTTTTGAGCAAAATTTTGAGAGCCTATTGAGCATAAAATCCTATCAAGTTAATCATAAGACTTTATCTCAAGACCTTCATTAAGGATATTCACTAGGTTCTTCAAAGAAGGGGTGTACGGAGCATAGATAAGACCCTATAAGAACTTGTCTCCAATAAAATGGCTATCCACCTCAACATGCTTGGAGGGCTCATGAGAGATTGGATTTTTGGTGATAAACATGATTAGTTTTCTAATCACAATACATCTTAGAGAATTTCAATATGAAAAACTCAGCTCTTGGAGTAGAGATCATAATCATATCATCTTAGAAGCTATGTGAGCCATTTATTGATATTGTGCCTTAGAAATAGATTTAGAAATAACATTATGCTTCTTGAACCTCCAGGTAAATAAATCACCTCCAAAATAAGTACAATATCTAGATGCACAATTTATATTTCTAAAATATCAAGAAAAATCAACAAATGATACAACTTGATATGCAAGTGACCATGTCTCTTACAATGAGTAATTTCACAAGAAATTTCTTCATATAGGCAAGAGCTTGAACTACGTGAGTCTTTTGAAAATCTTTAGGCTCATTGCATAAGTTTTCTAAGCATCCCAAAAAAATTAAAAAAAGAATATTAGGGCAAGTCATGATCAGATAAATCAACTTTTTCCATCATTCTTTGTTACCAATTTTCATCATTAAGTAAGGGGATTCAATATCTTCAAAAATTTTCCCTTATGTTGATTGATGATGCCTTTAGTTTAAAGTCCAAAAGCAAAGTTCCCTCAAAGAAGTACAATACATATTTTCATTAGACTAGCATCATCAAATTTGGTAGGTAAGAAAACTCAATATGAAAAAATAACTCAGCTTCACCCATATCCTTAATAATAAAGTGACTCTAAAAGTATCATGCTACCTCAGAAATTTCATCACAATTGCTCATATAATAAAATTCATCAACATAGTGTTAGAAAAATACATGTTCTAGTGGTGCTCTTGATGAAAATAGATGGATTCATAATGCAGCAATCAAAACCAAAAGAGACCACAATGTGGTTTTAGTTCTCAAACCAAATTCATTAACTTTTATTGAGAAAATATGCAGCAAATGGGAAATAGACAATGCAACAACCACAGTAGAAGTAGACATAAGGGCTTGAGCCCACTCATATTTCCCAAATTCCTTAAAAAAATGTTGGATGTATGATTTTCTAGTAAAGATATGTAATGGAGGAAATTTAGTCCTAGCCATGGCTTGATACTATCATCAATCATCATTTCTTTGGATCTACCAGTCCCCTTCGATCTTTGATGGCCATCTAGAACTTTAGAGTTGGATATTTCTAGTGCTAACATAGCGAGAGACAAAAAAATTCACATAAAAACTTGACTCACAATTTGTAGCGAGTACATGATATAGTATCTTGGAGATAATAGTGGGTGCAGTCCAAAAGAAAAGCACTAAAAGCTCCTAGAGATACATTTCAGGAGTCTGCACATTGGTCATAGGTAGTTAATGGAGAAAAAACTCTTAACTAATCACAAAGTTCAATGAAATGAATTTGAAGGAATAAATTATCTTGCACATGGACTTGTACAAATTGACAATAAAAGGGATGAGCCACAGCTCACATGCTGGTCTAACACATGCAAGGGGCTTGTTTATAGATAAAATGCTTTGAAGAATCCTGGTCAAGATGACAGAATAAATGTACTCATGTAGCAAAATTAGGTTCAAAGGTGTTGGGGTTGTACTTATATGATGGGGTTGATTGTGAGGGATGAGAATATTACCTAAGATAGAGGTCCATGAGCCTTGATCAAGTCTATGGAATATATGAGCTGATTGAACGAGCTAAAATGTGATAGTGAAAAAATGTGTTGATGGAAGAAAGTCACATTGGATGATAAGGTGACATGCATTGGCAAAGACACAATAGTCAAGAGGAAGAGGTGCATAAATTGACTTCAAGAGGGATGTTGACCCACTATTATTGGCCATCAAGTGCATAGGTGGTCTTGGAGGCAAAGTGGTAGAAAGTGGGTTAGACATGGCAGAAAGTGCACGTGGCAACAATGGGCCCAACAAAGGCAATTGAGTTATTGAGAGAGGCAATGATAAAAACAAATGATGCCTTGCCACCGTGTGTGGATCAACAAAGCATTTGGCAAAGCTATCCATAGGGTAGGTAAAATGACTAAGAGAGGCGACATGACTGGTGGAAATAGAGTCAACAAATGATCTCATTAGAGGGGGTGGCAATGCAATCAACAAAATCTATGACCAGTGATTATAGAGATAGCATAAAAATTCACCCTAATGGTGCCAATGGAAGCAACAAATATCAATTTTTAGGAGACACGGAGGCATAGTTGGTTGAAGCGGCTTGACTGGAAGGGGGGGGGGGAGGTATGAAAACCCACTCCGTATCAGCACGTCATATGACTGAGGGGCTTTGACTTCAGTCAATACACAAGGAGATGCAATTGTAGGGTAGGCGTGAGAAAAAATGCACAAGGCAAATGAGAATAAAAAAAACTCAATCAAGTTTTGAATATAATGTTCAACAAAAGGAGTTTACACAGGAGTAAAACAAGGTATTCATATGGAGTAGAAAGAGAGAGGACATGGGAGATGGTGTAAATAATGGACGAGGAATTCAGCCTTGGGCCTGATAGGCCCCGTGTCATCATGGGCCCATGAGTATTTTCCAACAGCAACAAGTGCACCAACAAGAAAATTTTCTCATTAGGAAAGGGCATCTTGACCTACAAAAGGCATTGACTAAATGCACAAAATAATTGTGCACTAATTGTATTGAAGAGTTGGTTGTGGCATGTCTAGCTCAATGCCATAGGGCCAAGGGAAGAGGGTAACTACCATGGAATTGATGTTTAGATCATTGTACATGAGGAATAGGCAGATGACAACTATGACAACCACAAGGAGAATTTCTATAGCTTTGGAACCTCTTCATCATCATTTGTGGAGAAAGTATTGATCATTTATTTTGTTTTAAAATATATGCTTTATTTTGGTAATGGTTTTTTTGAATTATGTATTTTTGTTATTGAATTTGATTTCAGAAGTATCTAGAAAACTTTGGTTTAACTTCGAGTAAGAAAAATATTTAGACAAAGACAGTAAACAAATTTTTCCCATCATCTGCATAGTTTTCATCATCAGCATCATTTATTATTTCAATTTAAATAGTTATATTGATCATTATGTTAACTTATTATTTTTTTTGGGCGATTTAAATGAGGGGCATTATCTTGCCCTTGGTCGCCCCACTCAAGGGGAGTGAAATAAATGAGATGAATACTTAATAAAATTTTATAACCTTGGTGGGGACTGCTCTAAACATGGGTTAAAAGTATTAACCCATGTTGGGGATGGAGAGGTGGAATGGTGGGTGCCTTGGGATATGCAATAACCATCTTTGCTATGAATGATAGTTATGATAGATGATGCCTCGTTGATCAAGCAACATCAGTGCATCTAGAATATTGGGTGGCATGAATATAATCATCTTTGTCCAAGATAGTGAAATTTTTTCTAAGATAATATTATCATCTTTGCACTAATGGGCAACCCCTTGTGATGTTCCACAATCGTAGTGCGATAGGGATATGTGTGTGGTATATGTGCAGAGAAGGCATGTTGAGTTGTTCAAGATGATGAGATCCTCAAGCCTTTGCATGAATAGCTTGCAAGTATAAGAAGATAGACCTTTGACCTGATCATACTGCATGAGCACTGGCGGGCAACCCTCCATGTCAAGTTGTTACTCTACAATATCTAAGAAAACTCTTTCATTAATTTCTTTCAATTACCTATATTTTGACCTATTTATTTCATTACATACCACTATAATTTACAGCTTATTCCAGTTATAAATATCAAATTTTCTTTTTCATTTGAATAAATTCTAAATTTTGGTAAATCCTTTAATCGACAACTCGATCTCAATCGATTTAGAACTAGTCGACGACCCTGGATCGCCGTTGCACGGGATTTTAATATTACACGATCATGCGTCGCGAAAATCGAACGGTTGTGTTCTCCCAGTGGATATCTTTCTACGTGGCACAACCTTCATCACAGGATCTAGTGAACGTTGCAGACTGAAGAGAAATGCACCCCGTCTTCATCAGAACGTAGAAGCGAAGGGAACTTGGCGCACTTTCTTTCTCCTCCCGCCTCTGGAAGCTTGTATCCAAACTCCTTTCCTGTGAATTTTTGCTGACCGCGTCAGAGATTGCGCAAAATGTCAACGGCTCTTTTGGGTAGCTGCTTATTTTCCTGTAGAATAGGTTCTCCCCGGCCACCTCGTGTACAAGCCGGGAAATGCGCAGCCATTGGACCCGACGAACAAGTGTTTCAGTCCTCGGGAGATTCCTTCAGTAGAAGGGCCGCCCTATTTTCCAGCTTATCTTTAATTTCTTCGGCTAATTTAGCGTTTCCAGGCGAAGGATTGGCGATCAATCGGGGCCTTCTCGCAGGAAGAATACCCGGATTATCTGATCCGGATGAGAGCGGTTCGTCTCATCTTTTTTCCCTTAAATAGTTAAACCCATCCAATTTCTCGATTTCGCACTTTAATGAATTTTACATTTCATGTTGTGTAATGTATTCATACGTTGATCAGACAGGTTGGAGGACGTACCGCAGGCCAGATGAGAAGTCTGGGGGGCATGGAGTCGGCTGGAGCCCGATTATTCCCTACTCATTCCAAGTCCCTGACGGATGGGAAGAGGTATTTATAATATTCAGTAGATTAAATCATTGGGTAAAATCTGATTCACTTACGTCTGTTTTTTTGCCAGGTTCCTGTGTCGATTGCTGACCTAGGCGGCACTGAAATCGATCTAAGATTTGCTAACTCCAAAGAAGGTCGCTTGTTCATCATCGTGGCTCCTGTTCTTCGATTTTCAGGTGAGATGTCATCATCTCCGGAATGTTCCAAAGTTGGGTTTAAGTGGTATTATGCCCGGTTAACAGATATCGAAGGAGATGTGACGGTGGAGGAGATTGGACCGCCGGAAAGAGTGATCAATGCGTTTGGTCCGGAGGTCATTGGAGAAAACGTAGAGGGAAAAGTTTTAAGTATGGAAGTGAAAGAGCTGATGGGAAGAACTTATTACCAGTTTGAGCTGGAACCTCCTCACGTGTTGATCACGGCTACGGCGGCCGGTAATCGTCTTTACCTTTTCAACGTCACCGGCAGTGGTAAGAACATGAATTCTCTGTTTATATCTGGGTTCCTCTGTTGTTGTTGACTATTTGTTTTTTTACAGGTCTTCAGTGGAAGAAGCACTATGAATCCTTGAAAAGGATTTCGGATTCCTTCAGAATTGTGTAAAAAGTTTTTCGGTGTTGAATGATAAAAACCTTTATTGACCAATGAGTAAACTGCATCCAGGAATCTTTGCGATTCCATGATTGAGCATCTGCATCCTTATGTTATCTGCTTCCTCCCATCGGCTGGAGGCGGCGTAGATGTTAGATACAATCACGAATCTGTCATCCTCTCTTGATCTCAGGCCTGCATCTTGCACCACCTGCTCTGCCAGGTCTGCTTCACCATGGATGCGGCAGGCAGCGAGCAGAGCTCCCCAGATGGCATCGTTGGCTCCCATTGGCATCGTCTTCATCATCTTGTAGGCTTCCTTAACTTTCCCAGCCCTGCCAAGAAGATCGATCACGCAGCCATAGTGCTCAATCCCTGGATCCAATCCATACATCGTCTTCATCCTTGTGAAAAAACTTAGCCCTTCCAGGAGAAATCCACCATGGCTGCATGCTGAGAGGACGGCGAGAAACGTCACGGGACAGGGAATTTCCTCGGATTCCTCCATCCTGGAGAAGAAATCCAGTGCATCCTGGCTCCGGCCATGGCTGGCGAACCCTGAGATCATCGCATTCCAGCATTCTCTGTTCTTCCGGTTCATTCCACTGAAGATCCTCTCGGCTTGAGCCAGATCTCCACACTTGGCATACATGTCAACGAGACCGTTGAGGACGAATTGATTCATCCGGATTCCTGATCTTTCAATCAGGTGGTGGATCTTCTTACCACAGTTGAGAGACCCTGCCTGGGCGCAAGCTGAGAGAGCGCTTGCTGCTGTGACCTGGTCGGGCTCAAATCCCTCCGCCTGCATCCTCTGGAAGCATCTCAGAGCCTCGTCAAAGAATCCGTTTTGCGTGTATCCAGCAATTAAAGCATTCCAGTTCACCAGATTTCTATCCGGAATTCTCTCAAACATCTCTCTGGCGTCTTCCACTCTGCCTTCCCTAAAGTACCCCGAGATCATCGATGACAAGACGAAGAAGTTCCTGCTAGGCATTTCGTCCAACATTTGCCTTGCTTTGTCCATCTGACCGTTGACCGAGTACCCGTTGATCAAAGCCGTCCACGTCACCACTGTCTTCATCTCTGGTGGGGTCCGGTCAAAGAAGTCAGCAGCCGCGGTCAAATCCCCCGTCTTAGCAAAACCTTCTATCATCACGGTCCACGTCACCGGAGTTGTATTAGGCATTCTATCGAACAGATTTCTTGCAGAATCCAAATCTCCTTTTTCACAGTACCCTCTAATCATCGCGTTGAAGGTGACGACATTTCTGCGAGGCATCTCATCGAAAAATCTTCTTGCATTCTCGTTATCGCCGCATTTTCCGTACATGGAAATGCAAGTCGTTCCCACGCGAATGTCGGAGGCTAAACCCGCTTTGACGGATACTCCATGAAACGTCTTTCCAAGAGGGAGCATCGACAGATTTCCGCAAGTCTTCAGCGCGAGTGGAAGCACCAACCGCAGAGACTTCCGCGGGAGATTCTTTGTCAGCATGGCGAGCGCGTCCTCCGTAAAATCTTCTAAGAGATACCCTCGAAGAATCTCACACCAGCATATGGGATCTTCTCCGCCTTTCGTCAGATAAACTGCATGATCTCGCCTTAACAGCGCTCGTCTTTGAATCTTCCTCATAGTGAAACAGAATGGAGCAGCAGCTATTAACGGTCCTGAAGAATTGCAGAAAGAAAGAAGACTTGAAGCAAGCACATCTCCAGATCCTGATTCGAGGGCTAGACCTTTTCCTGCCGAAGCTTGTCGAGATCACTGCGGTTAAACTCTCTCTGGAATATGCAGATCAGGTGCTTCATTGCTCTCGAACCCAGAATTTAATGGCGTACAACAACATGATTAAATGCTTTGCCAGAAGCAAGAGTTGCTCCGGGGCCTTATCTGTTTACAACCGGATGAGAGATTTGAACCTAACTCCCAATAGCTTCACATTCACCTCCCTTCTAGGAGCCTTCGAGTCTCTAGACCTCGGGAAAACAGGCAACGCCGTCCACGCTCAGATAATCAGATACGGGTGCAATTCTAGCCTCTTCGTCCATAACACTCTCCTGGTCTTCTACTCCAGATGCACCCGTGATATAACTCCCGCGCGTCAACTGTTCGATGAAATGCCGGAAAGGGACATGGTCTCCTGGAATTCGATGATCCAAGCTCACGTGATGCGAGGAGAAGTGAGATTAGCAGTGGAGATGTTTGAATCGATGCCGGAGAGGAGCGTGATCTCGTGGAACTCTGTGATTGCTGGACTCTGCAAGATCGGTGACTTGTTTTCAGCGCAGCAGCTATTCAACAGGATGAATGTAAAGAACGTCGTCACCGGCAATGCGATGATCACGGGATACGCTATGGTCAACGACATGGCTGCTGCCGAAGCTATATTCTCCGGAATGACGGTCAAGGACGTGGTCTCCTGGACGGCCATGGTGTCCGGATACACCAAGGTAGGGAACATGGGGGCTGCCCGATCTCTTTTCAACCTCATGCCGGCCAAGAACACCATCTCCTGGAACGCGATGATATCCGGTTACAACGAGAATCGGCGGTTCGACCTCGCTTTGGCGACCTGCCGGGAAATGCTGATGGATGGAAATTCCCAACCAGATGACGTCACTCTGATCGCATTAGCCTCTGCGTGCGGGCATTTGGGGTCTCTGGATCACGCAAACTGGATCTTCTCTTACGCGGAGAAGCACGACTTCGAGATTTCCTTAGAACTGGGGAACGCTCTCGTAGACATGTTCGCCAAGTGCGGAGACTTAAAAAGCTCGGAGGCGGTGTTTAAGCGGATGAGCTTGAGATGTGTGATTTCTTGGACGGCGATGATCTGGGCATTCGGCGCTCATGGCCGCTGCAGAGATGCCCTGAATCTTTTCGATGAGATGCGACGAAGCGGAGTTCAACCGGATGACGTCACTTTTGTCGCCGTACTGTCCGCCTGTGCTCACGGTGGGCTAGTTGAAGAGGGCAAGAGAATGTTCCAAGGAATGGAATCCGAATTCGGCGTTAACCCGAGGATCGAGCATTACGGCTGCATAGTTGACCTTCTGGCTCGAGCTGGAAGGGGGGAGGAAGCAATTGACTTCATTGACCGGATGCCCGTTGATCCAAATGCAGTCTTGTGGGCCGCTTTGTTAAGCTCTAGTCGGTTTACCGCGGAGCTGGCGCAGTCGGTGGGCAAGAAGATGGTGGAGCTGGAGCCGTTGACTTCTGGTTACCAGATCCTCCTCTCCAATGCCAGTGCTGTGGCGGGAAGATGGGGAGACGTGTCGAGCATTAGAGGTGCCATGTGGAAGGGTGGCATGGCAAAAATCCCTGGGTGTAGCTCAATCCAGGTTGACTTTCAGTTTCATGAGTTCACGGCCAAGGACTTGAGGCATGAGAGGAGAGGTGAGATCTACGAGGCTCTAAATGGGCTTGTAGAAATCTTAAAACATGCATGCCATGACCATCCATTGCAGATAACAGATTTTGATCATGATGTGAACATATGTATGGTATAAAATTACTAAAAATAAATGCTATGCATTGATTAGTACCTGGAAAGTTGATGATGAATACTACATCTAGGGTTATATTTTAGAGGATGTGGTCAACCCACAAGAGTTGTGGTCTTTCTGTGTCTTCTTCAATCTCCATGGAAACTTCTTCAGAAATTTCTTGTACTCTTTTGTCCCAAATGTCGTCGACAAGCTTCCAGGCTTCATCACTGATGATCTGGGTCTGCGCATTGTAAAGTCAAAGCCCCATGGAAGAGCATTAATTAGTTTCAGGCTGGCATTGAGAAGCTTGAATTTGACAGTTGGGTAAATGCCAACCTCCATAGGGCGAGGAGCAATGAAGGTGAAGAATCCCGCGTTCCCTGGAGCAAAAGTCAGCCTTCCAGAAAGGGAAATTCCATGGATACCCCATCTTCCAGCATAAACTAGGGCGCCGTATTCATCAACTGGGTGAACTGGTGTCTGCATCACAGAACAAACAATGAGATGGAGATACTATGATCACAGTGACAATGATTGAGGAAGGAAACACTTCTGATCACAGCGAGGACATGATGATGATGACAAGAACAATGAAGATAACAACTTAAATTATACATATTGATGTCACTGCAAATGTGGACGATGATGATGATGAAGGTTAATATTGATGATGATGATGAAGGATAATATTCATGAAAATGATAACAATGCGTATTGACGAAGGTAATGATGATGATGCTGATGATTATGATATAGGAGATCTTGTCAAGTTGGATAATTTTACCTGAGGAATCCGTGGAGCCTTGTTATAGACTTCCCAGATTTTTTCTGCACTGATCTCTCCTTTCTCAAGCAAAATTTCTAAAAACAGAATGAAATATCAAATGCCACGAAAATAATTCCAAAGAATTGGAACAAAACAAAACAAAACAAAAGCAAGATGGTCTACCAGCAATAGTCTCCACAGCAGAGCGATACTCTCTCAACACCGACCCACATTTTTCTACCCCAAATCGCATGTATTCGTCTCTGAGTGCTTCCAATTTTGGTGCCAGCTGAAAAATCTCCCCAATTACCAATATGACATATTTAAGGATAATGAAGACATACATTTGGTACTAAATCACTCTGGGTCCTATAAAACACTTTTCCAAATGCTGTCATCCCTGTCTGGAGGATCAACTTTTCAGCTAGCCTCGAAGCTTCTGATGTGGCCTTTGCTGATATCCAGCACAGGTTATCCATTCCAAACATCTCCTCTTCGATCACTCTTGCTGTCAAATCACATAACTATATCATTAATTACATCAACTTAAAAGAAAACAATTTATAAAACTTACGAGCGCAAGCTTGCACTATGGAGGAAACATAATCCGATTTCTTCAAGAAGGATCTTTTGGACGTTTCTGCATAACGCATGTTTGCCTTGCTTCGGATGGTTTTTATATCCGTCTACAAGAAGAAGAAAAAAAATTCCGGTGACAAACACTATCTTGGGGAATTCCGGTGACAAACACTAAATTGGGCCCACTCAGTACTATATAAACAGGATCGTCCTCTCAGGGTTCACAAGATGTATTACTTTCATTCTCTCTCTTACTCTGTTCAGTACAATAAAGATATAATGCCAAAGATATCTTTTTCATACATACCCCAAAAAATGAACGGCGCGGACTGGGATAGTAACATTCAAGAACTGCCACGGCCGCTTCTCTATAAGCCAACCTCAGATTCAGTTCTAGGGGAATCTCGGTGCTGTCCTCTTGCCCTGTTTCAAAAGTACCTTTTTGCTGTTTACAGAAAAGAACAAAATTTTTTAGTTTGAATTATTCATTTAATTTAATGAAGTGATGCAAATAATCTGTACCCTCTTCAAAGCTTCCAATAATTCTTCCCGTCCAATGTAGTCTTGATCCTTCCGAGCAGTCAGGATTCCTGCCTCATTCCTGCCATTTCAATAGTTTAAAATAGAGTACTCATGGCATAGATTTCAAAGAAAATAAAGTTTCGGTCACTTACAGAATGTTCTGAAGCTCGGCACCAGTGAAGTCAACGGTCAACTCGGCAATCTCCTGAAGAAGTGTTTCTTTTTCCACTTCAGACCGGAAAAACTTATTCCTTGCATGGACCTATCAAATCATGGCATCTGTAAGCAGTCTAATCAATGAAAATAATAGTTTCACAAATCAAAAGGCAGACCTGTAATATTGCCAGTCTACCATCCTTTGATGGCAAGCCAACCCTAATAATCTTGTCAAAGCGGCCCTTCCTCAAAAGGGCAGGATCCAGTATATCCAGTCTATTGGTTGCACCTATTACTAGTACCTGAAAAACTGATTTTAGCAGTGTAATTATCATTAACCCATTAACCATGGTTACATTAGCCAACTCACTCGTTTATACCTGGGAGGTAAACTCCTTGAATCCGTCCATTTCAGTCAATATCTGAAGCAGCCCTTGCTCCCTCTCAGCACCACCCTGAGAAATAAAATTGAGAGTTTGTGGTCCATGGTGCGAATGATCCGGTTAAAGGCAAAGGAAAGTAAAAACACTATCATAATAAACTTACCCCGCCGACATCTGGGCCACCGCGCTTGCTACCGATTGCATCAATCTCATCAATGAAAATTATTGATGGTGCATAAGATCGAGCACTTGAGAAAAGATCCTTTACTCTTGAAGCCGCAACACCTACAAACATCTGAAGATTCATCCGTAAGTCCGCCAAAACTATGAATTCTTAACATACGACTTAAGAGGAAAAGAAGATTAACCTCCACAAAATCAGTTCCATTTGCGGCAAAAAAAGGAAGCCCCGCCTCTCCCGCTATTGCTTTAGCAAGTAGGGTTTTTCCCGTTCCAGGAGGTCCATGAAGGAGAACTCCTTTTGGGCAGTAGATGCCTTTATTCTGAAATTCCTCATCATTTTTTAAGATCCTCACAATCTCTTGCAATTCTCTTTTTATGTACTCTTGGCCAGCAAAATCATCGAATGTAATGCCCGTAGTTTCTTCTGCCGATATGAATTTAGCCCTGTTAATAAATCACGACCAATATAAAAAAATTGTAAATTAAGAAAGGATAAAGTTCAAAGATCATCCATTCTCAGAACCTTTAAACCAAAAAGTCATTTGGTGACTCACCGGGACTTCCCCAGGGAACCAAGGGCGGCACGCCGTTTCAGAGGAATCCGAGTTTTCTTCTCAGGGACACCGAGATCACAGGGAATCAACTTAGCATAAATAGGCCTTGCCCAGTTATCAATCCAGAGGTATAGCGCAATGGAAAGCGCAAACCTCATGGACCAGATAACGGCAGTAGCAACAGATGAGTATACTTCAGAAGGGACTGAATTAACATTAATAACATCAACGTGTATAAGTTGTTGGTGAAGCTTCTGCCACACATCATTCCAGCAATCAATCGGCATTTGATCAACAATATGGCGACGGAAGATGATATCCCTGTCGGAATTTATAGAACCTTCCTTCTTTTCATCTTTATAATATGGCAATATAACTGCGAGTTTAAAATTAGTCATGTTAAGCAAACTAGAATCTTATTTCAATAAGATTAACTTTGATATAACAGTGGAGTACTTACCAGAAACAGTTTGACCAAAGTTTGAATACTCCATGAACTGAATATTATTTGAGTTAAGAAGCCGCCAAAATTCACTATAATTGATCTTATGCGAATTTTGTGGGTCCCACTCAGTTCCTTTCAACTTCCCTTGAAGTTTCAACAGGGATCTGCTCCACGAGGAAGCCAAAACAAGCTGCCTCTCCAATTGCACGTCGGCCTTTCTTTCAAAGTCTTCCAACTTTTTGATGCGCTCTCTCTCGGCATCTTTTAGCTTCTGCAAAAACGATTACATTCTTCACAACTGATCCAACTATCAAGGACCAAGTAAATAATCAGATAAGCAAAGTGGGGAAAGCCAACTAACGATTTGACCAACAAGTAAATTATTGGACACAAAGTGGATTCAAGTTACAGAAATCGATTTCCCGATACGTTTTTGAGTGAATATCACAATTAGAAGCCGCTTGAGCAGGATGAAGTCAGCGTAAGCTCGGTTTTTGGTCACAAGAAATGGAAAGCATAAGACTCCCGTCTATGAAAGGTTTGATTCCCCAGGAGATGTAATTAGGATGACAGCATTTCAGCCAAAAACAGCGCAACATTCCATGCAAATAGACAAACTTTTCATAATAAAAAAGACGAAGCGTCCAGCTTCGAAAGCTTTGGGAGCCATCGACGGGATCCCTGAAGAAAATCCTCACCTCAAACAATTGCGTAGCTTCGGGATCCTCCTCTTCCAGGCGACCTCGCTCGCTGGAGACCAGAGCGGAGTCCGGAGCAGAGCAGAAAATTCTGAACCTGGTCACGCTCTTACCGGTTATCCTGGTACCACGCGACCGCCTCTTCTTATGAATTAGGTCTCCTCGGGATAGTTGAAGAGGAATGAACGTCTTTGAGACGCCTCCCGCCAGAGCTGGCCCCGGGCCAGCAAAGAACATTCTTTGAAGATGTGGAAAATAAAGGAGATTGGAAATAAAAAGAAGGAGAAGGAGAGACCGAAAGCGGGAAAATCCAGCGTTGTTGGTACCGCTCCTCCCCGAGATTCGGTAGCCGGGGGAGAAAAATGAACGAGCAACTCTTGCTCTATCCTCTCTCGGGGTTTAAGCAAACCGAGGAAATTAAATATTTCCGACGGCCGAATACCAGGACTGTTGAACTTACATTTGGTTATTTACTTTTACTTAGTTATTTTCAAATATTAATATCCGCAATTTTTATATTTCAATTAAACCCTTGGATTTTTTTTTCCTCGAAACGACTCGGGAAAACATTTTTATCATTCGGAGCTAAAAAAATTACTAAAAATACCAGAAGTGGAATTTTTTAAATGCGATAAAGGTCATCTACTAATAAAAATCAATTAAAGTTTAAAGAAAATTCCTATTCAGTGATGCCTCGGTCTTCTGCATATGCACTCGGGTAACGGATTCTCATAGAAAGACTCTTCGGTCCTAAAGCGACCCTTGCCTTTGACTCCTGCAAGCGGGCCATATCTTCTCCTCGGACCCCCCTTGTCTACAAAAAAATAAAAAAATAACACATTCTTTAATTAAAATATACATTTTCGTTATCGGAAATTTTTGCAACACCAGATACCTGTACCGGTGCATCCGGCGCACTTGCTTGGTCAACGCAGCTCCTTCGGTCAACTCTCCTCTGTCCAACTTGTCGAAAACTTCGACCAGGCCTTTCCTGAAAAGTCATTATGATTATTATTTTTAATGAGCTGACAGAAGGATAATTAGAAATTTCAAATAAGCACCTGTCGGGAGAAATCGTGCGACGATGCCCAAGAAATCTGCGGTGACCTTCGACGGATCTCGCCATATTACCGGTATACGAAGCAACGAAGACATCGCTTTCAACGGCTAGGATGTAATCCAAAGCCGCCGCCCGCGTGGCATGATTAGACAAAATCTGTATTTCTTCAGGAGTCGCCAAAGTCTCCTATTTCCAATAATTAAAAAGCCCCATTAAATTCAATCTTGAAGGCACTAAAAAGCATGTGTCGTCGGGAGAGCTGCAAACCTTGAAAATCAGATTAGGAAAGCGAAGTCTCAAGGTCGAAAGGCGAGCATCCCCGCCGTATATCTCCCCGGCGGCGATGTAGATCCACGTGGACGGTGGATATCCCAGAGAACGGAGGAAAATTCCCGCTTCTTTTGGAGTTAGAGGGCAGAAACCTCCTAGCCGCTGTTCCGTAGAATTTATCGTCTTCGTTTTCCAGTGGCTCGTGCTCTCTCTGTCCATGCGACATTAATGAGTCCAACTGAAACTTTCTTAACGCCAGGGTTCGCGCTCACCGCATTTTCCGCAGCTCCTCGGCTTCTGATTCCGTCAGATCGTGAGTACAACCGGTGAACGACAGCATATCTTTTTCGAAGCGCAAGTGGAGGGCGATGTATTTTCCGCGGGATTTGAGCCGTTCTACCAATTTCTATCAGAAATTAAAGCGATTGGACAACATCAAGGGTAAGAAAAATGGAATATTAGACCAACCATTCCCAATGTTTCTATTGGAGGAGAGAATCGAAGAGCGTTGTACAGGCAGCGGCAACGTAGCCTCTGGATATCAAGAGGGAGATCGTTATTCGCTAACCTCGAGTCGGATTTGGCGGCGTGGATAACCTGTTTCAAGAAGATTAATATTTTCTACCTCTGAACAGAAACCGGCATTGATGGGTACCGCAAAATAAACGAGAAACAGAGAATTGGTGACGCGGAAAATGATTTTATTTAAGAACTAGATCAATAAATCTCGCCATATTCATAATGAAGGTATCTTGCAACCCCATTATTCATTCAATAACAGTGATACCGCTGTTCGTGAGATTAATCTAACATCATTCAAATTGGAAAAAACAGGTACAATATCACCAAACCATCTACGCATTTGACAAGTAAATAACTCGATGCAGGTGGATGTACAACGAGAATATACCATTGTTACAACGGTACCATGATAGACACACATAATGTCCTTCATTGAGACGTAAAAGTGGAAGAACAAGCAAATGTGAAGTTATATGCATCTTATGAATAATCGCAGCTGGACTAGAAGTGAATGCTTTACATTCACAGCTAGATTAGAAGCTTTGCCAACTGTTAGTAGGAGAGACCTCTTCTGAATTTCTTATGGATGCCCCGAACCATGGCCTTGAATTTGATTTAAGCACATGAACCGATTGTCAATTGAAAATGGACGGTTAATTGGTCATCGTGTATTCTAGGATTATTTTGGATACTATATAAGGTATGACCACATAGTTTTGGACAGTGGGGCTCTTCCCCCTTCCATCCTACCTGCGTCAGCTCCCTTTTGCTTTCCACATAGAACCCGGGCACCTAAACAAGAAACCCTAGAGTCTGGGAAAACAAGCTGAACCCTAGTGCCAAGATGGTTCACAATATTTTTCATGAATCAACTCTTGGAATAAAACTCTTCCTCTATGAATCAACACAAAGTCAACTCTTCCTCAAAATTCTTTGCTTCTGTGGATTTGCCAAATAAGACCTTCAGCATAAGGGAAGCGTTCCCTAAAGGTAATCTTGGGATTGTACTTGACAGCTTATTGGGGATGACATAACAGCAAAGTGACGTGGAAGAAAGAGCTACTAACCAGTAGTGATACGCTTCTCTGCTGGTCCAGCATTTTATTGAGCTGTGAGCTTACACATGGCAGGAAAATCAGGAATGGGCTTATTCTAGACAACCATAGGTGAACTCACAGTGTCTGGCAACAGACTACCTCCTGCTATGGCAGCAGTTTCTAGCATTACATGCTCTCATTGTGCGCTATAACGTGGCAGTTACTCCCCTTTCAAACTCAAAGAATGAAGATAAGCTAACTGAGCCAATCAAATCATCTTCGTTTTTCTGAGTGAATAATCAAGGCCTCAAAATTGCAAATGGCTGAACAAGATCTAAAAGAATCCATTTATGTTGATGATGGGGTGCATCATCAAGATAGGCTGGCAGAAGAAGATACATATCATATTCAGATTCATTCATTTGATTGTGAGCAGAGGATATTAAGCCAATTCGACCCAGATTATCACATTGTTGAAGAAGAAGACTGAGAAGAGAGCCCAAATGTATGTTGCTTTTTAAACTGGAATATATGTTTCTTCTGACCCATTCCCAGATTATCTTCAAAGCTTTTCCCCGCTCCATCCTTGATATGAGGCACTTACACGCATAGCAGCCTACCCATTCTTGACAAACTTGTCATGGTGCAAGCCAGACCTGATTGTTGAGGCCACGAGCCTGCCTGTCCCACATTTTCTCTATGACAGATTGATAAGGTACAACTTATCAGTTGAAAAGGATCAATGTCAGAACTTGTATTCAATTGAATGTTCTTCAGACGCAGAATTTTTTTTAATTACGTTCAGAAGATGAGTCATAAGAGAGTAAGTCTGGAGAGAAGGGGAAGAACAAGACTCTCTAATGCAGGGCACGGTGGAGAAGAAGGCGTGACCCGACACAGCAGTGGCAGATTCCTTGCTCACACTTTTGAAAAGATGAAGCAACTCTCAACTCAAAATATGCCTAAAGATTCTATTACATGGGTGGCCTATGTATAAGCCTTAAAGGAAAGAGACAGTACAATGTTAAAATTAAAAGAAAACAAAAGAAAATTAGAAAATAGACCAGGAAACAAATCCTAATATTGGACAAAGCTTGGCTCCAATGGTGAGGCTAGGGTGCTTGCCCATCAATCCTCCCTACTAAGAGAACTCGACTAAGGCATGTGAGGGGGAGAGCATGAGGCAAGCGATGGTGGTGACGATTTGCCATCACTCTCTCAAAAGTTGAATCGACAGACCAGACCAGTCTTGCTGCCTTGGAGGAGCTCCTGGAAGCAACACCCAAATCTTGAACCGACTATCTTGGTGTCGAAGAACCTCAATGGCTTTTCTTATTTATAGCTTTGAAATTACAGTATCATGCCAGGGAGGTTGTTAGAACCTGCTTCACACTTCTTTTGTCATGCCGTTGGTAAGTGTGCAACAGCTTATCAGAGATCCGCTGTAGGCCATCACCTGGTCAACCAGAAGCATCCAGGAGATCGATTCTGCACATCACTTACTACAACCCAACAATTGTCATCCAACCCACAGACCACGGTTTTCCATGAAAAGCACTTGATTCACCATGTGATCATGTTTAAATGCAGGTTATATAATTGTTCAGCTGGTTATGCTAGTTCCCATTAATTGGATTCCTGAACGCCTAATCCATTTCACTTAATGGCACTTTCATAAGTTTGAAAATATAGACAACAAACCTAAATGCAGAAATAAATTACAGGAATGCTTGTACAGGAATCCATTGGAAAGCAAGCCCTGGAAGTCTTTGCAAAAACGTTGGATATTTCGTCTGAAAAAATAGAGAAATGAGGCACCAGTCATGTCCCCTTCAACCAATTCTTTGACCAGAATCTGCCTAGTTTGATGTGTTTTGTCCAACCATGTTGCACAGAATTTTGGGCAACGTTGATCATGGCCTGGTAGACAGAATGCACTCTTTTGCCAATGGTAGGGATATCTTCAGGTCATCAAGTGTATTCTATGATCCATAACAATTCACAAATCCATCAGCCATTGATTTCTCTACAGCTTCTTCAACCTTGAAAATTATATCAGACTTGATATGAACGAGTAACATAAACCTTCCAATTACCTTCATGATGACTGTTTAAGTCTCTAGAGAGCCTTAGATTACAAAATAGTTTCTGATGTGAAAGATTATAACCAGGCAGCAAATGTGATGAGATCCTGGCAGAGGGATTGTAGGATTCATACTGAAAGTTGAGAAGTAACCAGATTTTTCTACTGAATCTAGAGGGGGAAGATAGATCAGGTGAGGGAGATGAACTGGCAGATAGGAGAGATACTCTTTAATCCAAGATAGATTGAGAAAGAGAAAGAAGATTACTACGCGAAACTTTATTCAAAGGGCTGTCCAAGGAGGCCCACTACGCTTGAGAATGTGGTAATCTATCAAAAAATGCATAGACTTCTAATATAATATCACTGAGGAGAAAAGCATTCTTCACATCAAACTGATTTATCTACCATTGCAAACTAGCCCGATGAGATTAGGCTACTTATATATTTTGTTTGCGACAGGTGCAAATGTTTCAAATTATTGACGATAAGACTGTATCTCTTGAGCGATACATCAGTTTTATACCTAAAAGTATACACTCATTAGTCGAAATGGTAGATGGACCAACTGCTGTGTACGATTTCTTTGCATTGCCTTCATTTTCTAGTCCATTCCTATCCTCCTTTCTTTCGTACAGAGGGTCTCCTCATCTGTTCATGGAATAATTTGCTTCATCAAAATGGATAACAATGATATGTCTTGCTTCATCAAATTGAAATGCGCCTCGCCATTGGTCTTCTGTAGGTCACCATGATACACTAATTCCCCTCAGAATTCTCTGGAGCAAGCACCAATAGCTCTATAGAGTGACGGAATAAGGCAGCTCCATGAAGTCATCTCAATCACAAAGATCACTTCTTTGTCTCCCCAATTTCCTAGCAGGATAACAAGACTGAAAATTTGGCTCTGATACCAGGTTAAATAACTCTATGCAGGTAAATGGCCAGATAGAGATATGCAAGGTGACATTGGATTCGTGTGTTCATTGCGTAGTCTAGACTTGTCTAATGTCTATGTCTCATGTCACAGCTGTAAAAACAGTAACATGATAGATACATGATGTCCTTCAGCGAGGACCTAACAGTAGAAGAACAAGTGAAACAACGCACACCTTATAGCAGTCACCTCATCCAAGGAAAGATTAAGGCTTGCATAAACAGCTTAAAAGAAGACTGCATCATCGCATGAAACCCATGAGAAGGAGAGATGATTAGTCTTCAGAACTCGACCGAAATGATTTTATCCATACCTGATTGTCCTCCAATGTATGAGACATGTCCTGATAATAACCCATGCTAGCCCAAGAAGAGAAGTGTTTTCGGATCCTTGGAGAAAATTCTGCTTCCTTTGGAAGCTCCCGTATCACTCGAACATCTCGGTCTAATGATTTGATGAAATGAAGCTCGTCAAATATGTCACCAAAAGAACTGTATAAATGAATCACTGTCAGAGAAAGATTCATGCCATTCCTTATAATGTAAACATTCGTAATGATGAGAGAAAATGACAAATAACCTCGAATCTCTCCAAAATGACTTTCTGTCCAATTCAGGGACTACCAGTGTTGCATTCAATATGTGAGCCACAGCAACCATGTCACAAATCTGCAGGTGGAAGATTGTCAGTGCATACAAAAAGTTTCCCACAAAAATTTTAAATTTTACTTTATTATGTACACTTATTGGAATGTAAATATTTAAAGCGAAAGAACAAACACAAGGACTTACACCTGTACGCATTTGGTTGAGCCCTCCATTGCTTCTGACCGTTAAATACCGATTCCAGAGTTGAGGATCTGTGTAGGACAAAATAAAGGTCAGAGTGAAGCAAAGTTCTTACTTCATATTCACTAGAACGTGACAATTCCACAAAAGAACATGGAAAACTCGCAGAAAAGGAAGATTTGGCAGACCTTTGTATTTGCTAGTTCGCTGGACACATGTTTGGTAATCAAAACCAAATGAAGAATCCCACAATTCATCATCAGTTACCTGAATCAAATAAATGGTAAGAAATTACGTTAATGACTATGATAAACAGTTATCATTGTGCTTCAAAACTCATCACATGATGTAGTCAAGAATTGAAACATTGACGATCCAGATTAGCGCCTACCTTCAGAAAATCTTCTTCCAATCAGGTGGTCTAAATCAGTAATCTGAATGGTTGATACATGCATGTAAAAATGGTAATAAAAGCGCTAAACATCCGAAGTAGAAAACAAAGGGCTATGGTTTTATAAGGTGATATATATCAAACAAGCAAGAGTAGCTAAGCTAATCCAAATAAACCAGAATGATAAAGCGCAGTTAGAACCTCGAATCTAGTATACAGCGCCTCCAAACTAAAAAACACAGAATATCTAAGGGGACCCATTGCCTCCCAACAATAGTTAGCGCCTGGGAAAAGGGAATCAGTTGAAGCGCGAATATGGGAGCGTTACCTCTGACCAGTTTTCGGCATTATCACTCTTGTCCACAAAGGCAATTTGCCTCTGGGAAAGGAAGAGTATGACGGCTGCGAAGGCAAAAAGGAGCACAAGGTACACGGAGAGGTAGAGTGAAGCTCGCCGGGGTTGACCCTTATGTCTAGGATGGAAGATAGAATAATATGGAGTCGGTATACGTGAGTGTGCTGTTTCTCGTCTGTGATCTCCGTAGGCAGCGCCGCCGCTCAGCAGCCGCCGAATCCCTCTCATTGGATTTGTGCCGGCAACAGACGGATCTCATAATTTGTGCCGCGGCGACACAGTTTATGGGTGAATTTTGCGCCATTTTACCCGTTATTGAGTAAAATATTGAGGCCAGAATTCTAACGCTTTGTCGTCGCTAAATTCTGAATGAGAGCGAAAGGATATCACCAAATTCGGAAGAAACTAGGAAGAATGTGTAAGAAATATGAGCCCAAAATTTGATGCATAAACTGGTTTCTTTGCATTTCAAGTTCTTTTGAATTCCAACCCAAAAAGTAAAATTGATACAAAAATCAGAAATTTCACAATTCAACAACACTTCAATAAGTATATTTATGTTTTGATTCAGCTATTGTTAGTACAATAGGATGTTAACTGGGTAGTTTTTTAGAAATAACACTCAAGTTCATAAATTAATTGAAATGTAATGAAAACGGTTCATTTTTGTATTTTAATTAGTTTCAAGTTAATTAAATCTTAGATTGGGACTCATTTCATTTAGATTTAGATCCTATCTCAATCACATGGAATTTATAATTTCAACCTCTTTTTTTGTTTTTTCTAGATTTAAATTTTTCTTAAAAATAAAATTGGCTATTGTTTGAGTTTGGACAGCTTTTAACTTCTTTTTTTTTGGGATTGAGTGTGTTAGGACTGAATCTCTATTAATTCTAGAACTGAATTTCTAGTTATTAACACTCCTTAGAGCTCTGGTCCCTATTTGAATTTTGGATCTGATTAATACTTACTTTGCAAGTCATTAGATCACTGAGAAGTTTGTTTTTGGGGTGAGATTATTGTGGTTATCTTTAGGTTAAGTTTAATCATAATTGTATTATTGTTTTCAGCATATCGTTAATCAAATTTGTGTTGATTTTAAGAACTAACATTTTAGGTTTGAGTTCAAGCTACATTAATGGCAGCCCTTAAGGAAATCCTTTATTGGTCCATGCATCATAAAAGGGTATTAGGATCACATCACAATCATATTTAGAGGATTGTTCTAGGTGTAGCTAAAGTTACTCTTTATAGTAAGATACTCAAGGGCAAGGATGCCAAAAGTTAAAGCTATCTTTAGGAAATCAAAGTCAACTTTAGAAAATTAACCTCAACGTTAGAAAGTCAAAGTCAACTCTCATGCAGCTTATGTTTAATTAATTCATTTCTTATTGTTTCCTTAATTTAAATTCAAATAATTTGTAATTACATTTTTCTTGCCTATTTAGTTTGAATTCCTTCTCTATTTTTATTTTTCATTTTAAGTTTATTTTAGGAGTTGGGGATAGCTCGGATTACCCTCACACATTAGGTTGACTTTGGGAGAGTCCTACTTACTTGCGAGGGTAAATGGGAGATTCTTTGTTGAATTAGTGTTAAACGAGACAAGTCCAAGGAGCTGATTGAAAAGACAAATTGAGGTGTACGTGTTCTTTATCTTCTAAGATCATGTGAGATTGGGGACAGCAACCTACTTGGAGCATGCATGAATTGTACACAGTTTGAGGACTTTGCAGAGGCAGGCTAGCCCGAGGGAGAATAGGGAGTGGCCCGCAGTGCTTTGCGAGTCGGCCTACAAGTGGCGTACGAAAGGACTATAATGAAGGTAGGTCACCAATTGAGAGGGTGAGTGGGTCAAATTGGAAGCTTGTGCTTGAACTTTGATTTCACAAAGTAACAAGTTAGCCATTACTACTCGGGGACTAACAAGGTGAGGAGAGACTTTAGGGAGATTGTCTCCTCATAGGACTGGCATGAGGGGTTGTGATATTGTGCCCAGTATAAACAATTTGGCATATGAGCAATGTGAAAATTTGAGGAAATAACCAATAAATTAATAAAAAAATAGAAAAACATATATATGCAAAAGAAGCTAATTCACCCCCTAAAAACATGCAAATTGTTTATACTGGGCAAATTGATGTATTTAAATCATGCATTTTATGCATATGATTATATAAATATGATCATAAATGCATGTTATCATGGTTTGATAATATATTATAGAATTTTATGACATTTCTTCATCAAGAAAATAATTTCAATTATCAAAGAAAAATTATATTTATTTTCCATTTAAAATGCATTTATTGACATGAAAATATTTATGATTACATGTTATCATGAATTTAATGACTAAATTTATTTCATTAGAAAGTTAAGACTTTTCTAGATTTTTTGAAAATTTATAGGAATTTTTAGAAGTTAAAAATGATGTTTTTATGAATTTTGAAACTCAGAAAATATACTTCTTTGTTCTAAAATGATTTTTAAAATATTTTGAAGCCTATTATGTGAACTAGCCACAACACAATCACAACTCCAATGTTTTAACGAGTGGACTGAGGCCCACTAGCAATGGAGTGGTCTCCTATTGACCGAAAGCTTTCCTCTCTCCTAAAAAAAGTATACATATCATAAATTCAATGGAAGAGAGAGAGAGAGAGAGAGAGAGAGAGAGAGAGAGAAATCTCTCTCCCTTTGTGAATGTTGATGCCGCATTCAATAAATCAAAATTGTGAAACCGTAAACATTTCACAAGAGAGGGAATTTTCCTTCTCTCTCCCCTCTCGGCCTCTTCACGTGCATCAAACTACAGGGCCACAATTTGTGGTGATGTAGTCACGAGAGAGGAAGTAAAATCCCTCTCCTTTTCTCTCCCCCCTCTCTATTATCTCTCTCGTTGTAGGCACTGATGTGGTAACTTGTCACATTAGAAATTAGAGTACTACAATTTATGGCATCATAATTAATTCATGAGAGAGAGGGGATTACTCTCTCCCCCCTCTCTTTTTGTCTTTCTTTTCTCCCTATTTCTCTCTCTTTCCCTTCTATCTTTTCTCCCTCTACACATGACAATACAACACTGCAAATATGATGCGTAGCCAATTTTATTTATCTTCGCCATTCCTTCCTTTAGAGGATGGAGGAGAGAGGTGAGAGAGAGTGTGTGAATATAATTTTTTATGTTTTCTTTTTTATCATTTTAAGGAATATTTTACCTTTATTTCATCGTTTGAGATTAAAAACGTGTAATTGATGCATTCATTTTTATCATCATAAATAGATTTTAATGTATAATTCTTTCTAATATGGTACACCTTACCATGTTTTTGTGATATTTTTGTATTCATCATGTTATTCCTCTCATGTACTCATTTTGCATCTAATTAGTGTTGATTATGCATAAAGATGAATATGCCTTGTCATGCATAGTTCCTTTGGTTTGTATATCTTGATACTAACCCCATTTGACTTCTTTGAAGTCAAATGGTGGAATTTTTCTAATATGGTACACCTTATCATGTTTTTGTGATATTTTTGTATTCATCATGTTATTCATCTCATGTACACCATTTGACTTCTTTGAAGTCAAGTGGTAGAATTCTCACATCTTTAAGAGTTTTGTGGATGCAAAGACATAGGAAAGCATATGAAAATACATAGAGACAAATTGGAATGGAAGAGAGGAGAAAATGGCTTCTTCATCGTTTTAAGGGCCAAGTCAACTCTAAATCCCAAAATTCAAGGTGGTCAAAGGTGTGAAGAAAGGTCAAAGGTGGTCAATTTCATCTTTTAAATAATTTTGGAGATCATCTTATCCTTTTGGAGGCAACCAGTTCACTACGTCAAAGATTACCTCCTAGAGGAGATAGCCACATCCTTGGACATCCTTGTGGTGGTGGATCTCCCCCAAAAATCATAAGAGTGAAAGATCTTCACCCTTGGTCACCTAGAATCGTAAAAGACCCTCTATATATAAGGCTCTCTTTTCTCTCTCCTCTCTTATTTTTTGCTATCTTTTAGCATTTGCTACTAGAAGGAAGAGGAGAGGAGGTCAAGGCCCAAGGAGAGCATTGATTCATGATCAATCTTGTAGTGGAGAAGAAATCAAGCTTGTATTACAATTGGTGCGGATTGAGCATCACCAGGCCTAGGAGGGGCATCACGATGGGCATCACGACGGTTTGTGCGACAATCCAGATTGAGTTCTTGTTTGTGTTCATCTTTTTAAATAGTAAAGTTGTATTTTCTTTTAACTTTTATTTTTTTTATTTTCTTTTAATGTAGTGCCTTTGACATCATCCATGCTCACAACTCTCTCTCCCTAGCGTTGTGCCTTGATCCGTTGCTAACGTCGACCACTATTCTCACCTTGCCATCATCTCATCCCCATTTAATTTCTTTTTACATTACTTTTCCATTTGAATTATTATTTCTCTCTAAATTTTAAAAAATTTAAAAATATCACTCATATTCATCTTTACATGCCCCATTTATGCTTGCACTTTTTTGCACATACTCATTTCTTTCACACTCTCTCACCTTTCATTTGAACGTCTAATCTTATTACCTCAGCTCCTTGTAGATTTGACACTTGCTTAAACTATACTAAGGAAGTATAAATTTTATTGTATGAAATCGATACACAACAACTATGGAAAACACATGTAATCAGGTTCATCAGAGACATAGGAGTTCATGGACATCACTAGGCACAAATTAATGCAGAATTAATGACATTGACAAGGAGAGAGAAGCCGATCAATAATCCAAATTTCTCCACATCTCATGATCCTCGTGGAATTCGGAATTGAAATTGTGTGCATGACCCTTATTTCATGCTTTAAATCCTCAAAATAGCTTATTATAAATCTGAGATGAAAAAAATTAGGTTTTTTAATGTTTCATTGGTGGCTTCTGGGATTGGCTAATTGAAAGAAAGAGAGCACTGATTGATCATTCGTCATGTGCCAAACATAATTTTTAATGGGTCTCTTCCCTTTTCTATTTATTCCCTATGTTGGAGGCAAGTTTCTAAGTTTAGACAAGATATACGGGCTCTCAAAGGAGTGTTTGATAATAAAAATGGCTAAAAATGAGTTTGATTGCAAACCTTTAGATTAGGCTTTATTCTTTTCGATCTTTTCCATTTTCTCCATCCTTTCCTTCCAAATTTTCACATTTTTAACCCTAAACCATCTTTTTGTCATCCGATCAAGAGTTTTTTTAATCTTCGAGAGTAGATGAGTTTGAGCAATTCATCCCATCTTTCGTGTACATTTCCCTTTTTCATAAATCATTTCTACTTTCTTAATCTAAAAATATCACAAAAATCATCTTTCAATTTAATCTTTTAACCATCCTCATTATGGACTTGACCTTGACTTGCCATATTCTAAATTTTAAGATCAAATTTAAAGAGTTGAGTATAATTTTTTATTTCTATTTTTATGACCATGCTTTTATGGATATCAACCCCTTCTTAGTTAATTCACGGTCCAATTAGCGAATTTCAATATCACTATGTTATATATTAAAAAAATTCCTAAGTTTTTAAATTTGGGACAAAAAATTGTGTTTTACTTTGCATGTGACACTTGTGGAGTGTTACATCTTTAAATTTAATCTCGATCGTTGATATTTACTTAAAATGCTAGGGTATATGGGGAAAATCTTCATTTGTCGACAATTCATCTTGAGTTTTGAGGAATCATGGCCGTCTATTTGGAGAGTTATAATGGCCTCCATTCCTTGTGTGACGGGCTCCCATCTACGTGGGGCAGAATGTGAGGCATCAAATTGCAAACCAACAACTCTTGTTATGCGATGATTCATATACAAAAGTAAACATGTGATGAATTCAGAATTTGCGTTGATGTATGTCGTTGTTGTGTTTTGAATCCATGTAATACATTTATAATACCTCACTTAGGATAGTAGTAAGCAAGGGTCGATCATCAGGGAACCTAGGTAATGAGGTTTAGTGACTAAGGTAGAAGAAGGAAGGGATACTATAGTAGGGATATTAGAGATTAGAAGAGAGATTTTATAGAATTAGTGGTTTGAATTAGATAGATTAGGCTTCTGTAATTACAGTTAGGTAAGAATAAGTGTGTTTATAGGAATTTTTAGAGAGTCATAGAGGAGTCTATCCCATAGAAGCATTCCATCAAACAGTAATGACTTATGGAAAAAAGAAGAGATGAGATGGTGGAAATGAAGTAAGCAGTATATAGAGATATTTATATTTTAGGAAGGGGTGATGAATAGATGGTAGAGAGATGGGATGATGATGAAATTAAGGGATGAGGGGAATGGAATAGGAGGATATAAGATTAGACACGGATTGGTGATTTTGGTAGGACTTATGAAGACAAAATGACTTGACCTATGATTTTAGCAAAGTAAAAGGAACTATATTATCCTTGGAAAGGCTTACAAGTAGATTCCTCATTCGAATCCTCACACAAACCCCGTTTTGGTGCCAATCCTAGGCTGGTTGGTGCTTGATCTGCTACGATGTTGAGCTCTGCTTGATCTCCTTCTCCAGAACAAACTCGGGCATCCCACGACACCCAGTTTGGACCTAACCTTCTCCCATCTTCCTACTGGTGACCTGGTGCGAAGAGAGAGCCAAAAGACAAGAAAAAATCAAAATGGAAAGATGAGGACTTTAAGAGTTTAGGGTTTCCAACCAAATCGACGGTCGAGATTGATTTTTGGGGTTTCCAAACCTCCGATAGAAAATTCAACTGTACGGATAAAAAGAGCACGGTGAAATTAGTCTACCATCAAAATTTTAGCTCAATTGGACTACTACATTAGAAGATTGTATTTTGAAAGTTATAAATTTTTTAATTTTTAGGGATTTTTTTATAGAATTTTTCTGAATTTATTTAAAGTTATTTTTAATTTTCAAAAATAAAAGAAATGATTTTTAGTATCGCGAGTTGATGTGGTAGAGCATCACCACATGGCAGCGTATGTGGGTATGTGCGTTCGCACATGTGCACATGTGTGCACGTGTGAGTAATTAATGGGTTAAGCATCCATTATGGATTTTCGCTAACTAATTAAATTCGTGTATCTTATATACTCATAAAAATCCTGAATTTTTTTCATGTGTGACTATCACGCGATTAAATAGCGATAGACGATTTTCACTTACTCGAGGGGGTACGTGGCTGCATCTGATTTGGCGAAGATTCATTTAACATGATTTAATCTCAGCCGCTCATTTGGGGAGTTATAATGGCTGAGATTAAATGCACCCCCAATGGACACATGGACTCACCTCGATCGCTCGATGAAGATCAAATGGTGGACATTAAGCAATGCTTTTTCTTCGCGCATGACGTGGAAAAATCTAGGTGCTTCATTGTCGATTGCGCAGACGCAACTTAATGATGCCAATTCGTGAACCAGCCTTCAATATGAGCCGTTGATCAAAGATGAAGGGACACATCCGATTTTTGCACCCAATTTCTCTATAAATTGAGATGTTGTTTGATGAAAAAACTTGTTCTTCGATGTTTCAAGAAAATTGAACTATTTTTAGACAACTCAGTCATGGAATCTCCTATTTTTTACTTTGTCTAGACTCATTTCCACATTAGATGAATATTTGAAATCAAGATTTGGTGGAGAGAATCAAAAGAAATCATCTCTTGAATGCGAAAATTTGTTTTTGAAATTGCGGAATGAAAAGCCTTGAATCCGGCAATTATTTGGATCATTTCGAGGGCGACTTTAGGTTAGATTATATGTCCTCCTCCTAATCTTTCTTCTTTTAGCATTAGATTTTAATTTCGAAAGGTAGATTAATCTAACTGTAGATAATTTTAGATTTTCTCTCTCTTCGTGAATGAAATTTCTTTCTCAATTTCAATCCTTGATTTCTCCGCGAATTGTGATCCAAATTTTATGATTTTTGATTCAGTGGATTTTTCTTAGAGTTATCTTTCTTAATGTACTAAAATACCTAATTTTTCACTCAATTCAATGTCTGATTTGATTAAATTTTAAACATATCTCCAAATTTTCGTAGATTCAACCCTTATTCACCACTATACTATTTAATTAGTGACTTAATCTTTAAATTGGTGAGTTTGGAACTTGTTTTGACTTCAGTATATGTGTATTCAATGACCACACAAAATTTTCTGATTAGTTTACAATAAAATCACACTTTCATGTATCTCGTTTATGTTCAATGAAATGAAATTTATTTATTATCATTCTTGTGTGATATTTCTAATGAAGTTAATGAGAAAATGTGATGACTAAGTGAATTATGATAAGATCATAATACAATGATCACTAGTCTTTAGACATATGTTCTAGATATTCCTATTTTTGAGATATTTGATAAAGATATCAATATATCCAAAACTAATAGCACTATTTGATTTGGTGATGAGTATGGTCGATCTTGTAGCTATTTGATCATTGACACCAATGATAGATAGTGGGTGCTCTTTAGAAAAATAGTTCACTGAATGGATTCGTATGAATCCTTGAATGATAGTACACCTAGCTGCCAATTAGATTGACTCATGTCATGGTTGTGTACATGGTCGTTTGACTTCAGATACTAATGCCATTTCGTGGATAGATGACTTTGTTTTGATTATGGCTCATGAATCCCTGAGTAGGAGATCTGACGATACTAAATCGTATGGTCGTTGAATGCACACGACTTAGTGTTAAAACAAAGTCCTAATCTTACCTATTTATGATTAATCAAAGTAATTAATTAGTACAATGGTAATTAAGGGTCGAATCCACGGAGAATTAAGGAAATTTGAGAGATATCTTTAAAATTCAGTCAAATCGGACGACGAATTGAGATTAGAAATTGGGCATTTTAGTATAATAAAGATAACTCAATTTTGAATCCACGGAATAAAAAATCAGGTGATTTGGATGAGAATTCGAAGAGTAATCGAAGTTTGAAGTGAGAAGAAATTTTCATATCGCGAAATGATTAAAAACAGAAATTAAAACTAAATTAAACTTAATCTACAATACTTAAAGTAAAATTAACACTAAATGATGAAAGATTAAGATAAAAACAAACAATCTAACCCAAATTAGTCTTCGAAATGATCCAATTAATCACCGGATGCAAGGCTTTTCATTCCGAGTTTCCGAAGACGAAGTTTGAAGTTCAAGACTTGATTTATTCCATTTCTTTCGATCGAAATTGAAATTAACACATTCAAATGGAGCGGAAATGAGTTACGATCACAATGGAAAAAGTGACACGCGAAAAGATTAAGTATACAAAGAGAATTTGGAGAGAAATCGCGGGCCTGTTCTTCGTTGCGAAGAACGATTTTTATAAAGACGATTTTGATCTTCAGCCGTTGGATCTGATGCAGTTGATCGCGATCAACGGTCGCGATTAGACGTCCATTGGTGAATCGGCGCCTCCATCTGATGGCCGTCTGATCGCTGATGGAGGGTCGAGATGCATCCTCATCTCGTGAATAAGGAAAGGCGCGACTTCTTCTCGTTCGTAGGATTTTGATCAGACGATCGTCGTTAAATCGAAGATCCATCGATCGCGAACGATCTCAGCCGTTATAACTCGATATTAACGGCTGAGATCATTTCACTTAAAGTCCATTTCAAGCACGTGCGTTGATCGTGATTAGGTGGACCTCGTGTCCACTGCATCGACGCGCACCGATCATCACGCTGACGATTCGACGCTCCACGATGTGCCACGCGGCCTGAAATCAATTTAAAAGAAGTGAAATAGTCCCACACCGAAGAAATCATGGAGAATCACGAGTATATAAGGTATGCGATTTTCATAAAATTAATAATCTGTCTTCCGATAATCGGAAGACCTATATACTTAATAAATAAATATATATAGTAAATATAATACGCGTCCACGTCACATCTTTGCCATGCAGGCTAGCGCGCGCGTCCATGTGGAAGAGCCACGTGGCCTTGCGTGCCACGTCGCATCCACGTGGGCCCGTGCGTTAGGTTCGCACTTTTTTTGCATTTTTTAAATTGATTTAAACATTTAAAAATCGAAATAAATTCATTTAACTTCAGGAAATATTCTAGAAAATTCCTAAAAATAGGAAAAATCATAACTTTCAAAATATAACTCCAAATTAAGTCAAATTTATTTTTTTGGATTCAGAATTGAATAATCTATCATTACAAAAGGTCAAATTATTAAAATAAGAAGAGAATAAATTTTAATTAATTTTATACGTTTATGTATTATATAAAATAAATTTATATAAACACATAAATGTTAATAAATGTCTTTTCTCTCATATTGTCACTCTTAAAACATGATTATGATCATAAATAAAATTAGGATTAAAGATTGTAGTGTGTAATTATTTATAATAATCTATAATTTTAGTGTATTTTTAAGATCATACATGAATTTACACAAAATGATAGAAATATACTTAAAATATGATAACATGCATATAATTGTAATGATTAATGCCTTAATTTGTATTAATAATTATATAATTACATGCATAAATAACATGTTATCAAGATCTCCAAAATGTCATATAGTGGATGCGACATTAAGTCCTTCAAGGCAATTATGTGATCAAGATGGGATTGTCTGCTCTTGGTATATGATGATATTGACTTAAGAAATGAGATGCATTGAAATCCTTGGCCAAGGTGGTAGTATTCTTAGAGATTGAGTTATCAATGATCTCCTAACTTGATAATTGATTAGGGTTTTATTATTGATCATACCCTAAGTCATTCACGAGTCTCGTGCAAATGAAGGATTATATGTATACGATAACTTATGATAGGAATGTTCTATGCTGGAATTCTTATATAATCCATACCTCTTAGGGCACGTGATATAGCTTAGCATCCAATGTGATGACAACTCGACCTATTGATTGAGTTAAATCAATCATTGATTAGTTAACATATATGTTGATGTAGATAATTAATAAATTTGACCAATAAGGCGTTATTGGGTTCGTAGAGTTCTTAACGAGCGAGATATATGGTTTTTGGTTGATATAGACATAATTATGGATGTCGGTAAATATAGACTTAATAAGGAGTTCTTAACTAGAGGGTCACACTCATAAGGTCTATGGATGTTGGTGAATATAGAAATAATTATGAGGATAAATTTCACATACCCAATATCTATAAATAGGGAGAGAATGACCATAGCTGAAAGTGCCCATGCAAGCCTTGTAGGAATTCTCTCCTTTCTTCTCTTTATCTCTTGGTGAAGGGCATTGAAGAGGAGATCTAACCATTTAATGATCGTGTAGATATCACTAGAGGCTGGACTCTTGCACAACTTCAAGAACTCTTTCCAAGGAAACATGTAAGTGTGTTTTCTCGTGCATATTAGATGATAGGATGATCAATTCTTGGTGCCTTGGTATTTTGATATCTAATTCAATGTATTCAGTTGTGTTCAATGTTTGATCAAAATCTTGGAAGGCTTATCAACCGTAGATCCCAACAACCTGATGGATATTATGTGGCCTATAAGCCAATCACACTTCCATGTATCTCATTTATGTTCATTAAAATGAAATTTATTCATTGACATTCATGTGTGATGTTTGTAATAAAGTCCATGAGCATATGCAATGACGAAGTGAATTATGATGGGATCATTATACAATGATCACTAGTCTTTAAATATACGTTCTAAACATTCATATTTGTGGGATATTCGAGAAGGACATCAAATTATCTAGAAATAATAACACTATCTAATCCAACTCATATAATGAGTATGGTTGATCCTGTAGCCATCGATGTGGAGACACTAAAGATAGATAGTGGGTGCTCTTAGGAGAAATCGTTCGCTGAATTGATCCGTATGAATCCCTAAATGGTAATTAGGCCTAACTATCAATCAAGTTGATTCATGTCATGGTTATGTATGTGGTCCTTTGACTTGAGACACTAAAGACATCTTGTATATGGATGATTGTGTTTTGATTATGACTTAAAAATCCCTAGCCACAAGATCTCTAAAATAGCATATCTTGGATATGACATGAAGTCCTAGAGGATGACTATGTGGTCAAGATGGGATCATGTACCCTCAGTATTTGAGGAGATTGACTCAAGGAATGAGATACGATGAAATCTTTGGCCAAGATAGTGGAAATATTGGAGGAGTTCCCAATAATTTCCTACACGCATCAGTACTAACTTGAGTAATTGACTAGGGTTTGATAGTTAACCATATTCTAAATCATTCAAGAGTCTCATGCGGATGAAAGATCATACATACATGGTAGTAGATGATTGAAAGGGTTCATAAGTGAGTTCTTACTCACTCCATATCTCCTAGAGTACGTGGTTAACAAAGTGAGACTGCGAGGTCGTCGAAAACACACGGTCTCGTGTCAAAATAAAGTCAAAACTTACCAATTTAATGAAATTAATTTGAATTGAGGGGTATAATGGTAAATATGGGTCGAATCCACAGGGAATTAGGGAAATTTCTGATGATCTCTTCGAATTTGATCAAATCAGACAATGAATCAATGATAGAAATCGGGGGAAATGTTATTTTATGAAAGAGGACTTGAAGACAAAGCCATGGAATCAAAAATCAATGAATTTGACTTTGATTTCGTGGAGAAATTGAAGATTGAAGATGGATGAATTTTCCGAAAATATAAATCAAGATTTCACCAAAATTAAGATTAAAATTACTTAAATTAACGATTCTAAAATGAAATTAAACACTAAACAAAGATAGATAGGATAAAACACGATCACTAATCCAAAATTGTGATCGAATTCATCCAATTAATCACCAGAATCAAGGCTATTCATAAAAAATCCGAAAATCACGATCGTGGAGTTCAAGCTTCAATTTCTTCCTCATCGATCATCGAAATCTTGATCTTAAGCATTCTGGGGACGCGGAAATGAGTCTAGAAGCGATTGGGATCAAGAGATTCAAGAGATTTGGTGTCTAAACAGTTCAATTTCATTGAATTACTCTCGAATGCTTTACAAATATAAAGAACATCTCATTTTATAGGTGATTTGGGCGTAATCGTCTGATGAAACACATCAACGGCTCTGATGAAACGCACAAATGTGAATCATTGCCATTAAGTCATGGCCGTTAGATCGCGATCAGACGCCTCAGATGAAGCCACGTCGCATACGTTATAAAATGCCTCAGAAACGCATGTTGTTGGATCGCGATGGGACGCATCAGATGCGTTTTCAGTCGATTTAATCAGAGCCGTTATAACTCCTCAGATCGACGGCTCTGATTAAATCATTTATAAAATGATTCGCCGATAAATTACGTTGTGCCACGTAATGTCTCTCCTTAAGTGAAGGTCAAGGGCCACGATCTTTCGCACGATCGGACGCCCATTACGTTGCCTCGTCACCTCCTGCGTTGACTGTTCGATCACGACGCGATCGGACGCTCCAGATCACGCCACGTCACTTGCGCACTTTAAATAAATTGAAAAATTGATTTTAAATTAGATAAATCGATTTTTAATTATAAAAAATCCTGAGAAATTAATTTAAAATTCTAAAAAATTTTGAAAAAATCCCTAAAAATTAGAAAATTCTTAACTTTCGAAATATAACTCCAAATTAATCCAAATGTCTTTCATTTGATTAGAAATTTAATTATCTATCATTCTAAAGAGTCAAATTTAATAAATGACTAGAGATTTAATTTCTATTTCAAAAATACATTCATTTCTTTAAGATTTTAACTTTAGAAAAAGAAATTAATGTTTATAAAAAATTATTGTTCTTATTATATAACTTTAAAAACCACTTATAATCTCAAGTAAAGATGTGTTATAAAATTATTTATCTTTAATTCATCATAATTATTCCTAAATTTAAGTATTTTTAGATTATAATGACTTTTTCATAGAATGATAGATAAATACTCATAATATGATAACATGTATAGGAATGAAATCTTTTATGCCTTCATATGCATTAATAATCATATATTATAATGTTTAATTAGCATGTTATCAGTGGTGCAGCTTGACGTTCAATTGGCTTGCAACTCAACCTATCGATTGGGTTAAATCGATCCTTGATTAATTAATCTATATGTTGATGTGGATAATTAATTAAATTTGACTAATAAGTTGTTATTTGGTCAATAGAGTTATTAACTAGTGAGATATATAGACCTAGAGGGTCACACACATAAGTTCTATGGATGTTGGTGGATATACACATAATTATGAGGGCTCATTTACAAAATCCACATACCAAATGTCTATAAATAGGGAGAGAACAACCACAACTCAAGGTGTCCATGCAAGCCTTGTGGGAATTCTCTCGCTGTTGCTGAAGAGCTTTGAAGAGGAGATCCATGATGGATATTATGTGGCCTATAAGCCAATCACACTTTCATATATCCTTTTATGTTCATTGAAATGAAATTTCTTCATTGTCATTCTTGTGTGATGTTTGCAATGAAGTCCATGAGCATTTGCAATGACTAAGTGAATTACCATGAGATCATAATTTAGTGACCACTAGTCTTCAAACATATGTTCTAAACATTCTTATTTGTGGGATATTCGAGAAGGACGTCAAATTATCCAGAAAGAATAGCACTATCTAATCCAAAATCATATGATGAGTATGGCTGATCCTATAGCCATCGGTGTGGAGACACTAAGGATAGATAGTGGGTGCTCTTTGGAGAAAGAGTTCACTGAATTGATATGTATAAATCCCTGAATGGTATTATACCTAACTGTCAAGTAGGTTGATTCATGTCATGGTTGTGTATGTTGTCCTTTGACTTGAGACACCAAAGACATCTTATGGACATATGATTGTGTTTTGATTATGACTTACGAATCCCTAGTCACGGGATATCTAAAACGTCATATATTGGATATGACATGAAGTCCATGAAGATGATTGTGTGATCAAGATGAGATCATCGACCCTCGATATTTGAGGAGATTGACTCAAGGAATGAGATGCGATGAAATCGTTGGCCAAGGTAGTAGAAATATCGATGAAAGAGTTCTCGATGATTTCTACACGCATCAGTACTAACTTGAGTGACCGATTAGGGTTTGACAGTTGACCATACCCTAAGTCATTCATGAGTTTAATGTGGATGAAGGATTATACATACATGGTAATCGATGACGGGAAGGTTCCATAAGTGAGTTCTTACATACTCTATATCTCCTAATGTACGTGGTGTAGCTTGGCACCCAACTGGCTTGCAACTCAACCTATCGACTGGGTTAAATCGATTCCTGATTAATTAATCTATATGTGGATATGGATAATTGATTAAGGTTGACCAATAAGGTGTTATTTGGTCTATAGAGTTATTAACTAGTAAGATATATGGACCTAGAGGGTCACACACATAAGGTTTATAGATGTTGGTGGATATAGACATAATTATGAGGGTTTTTATGAAAAAACCTCATTCCAAATGTCTATAAATAGGGGGAGAACGACCACAACTGAAGGTGCCCATACAAGCCTTGTGGGAATTCTCTCCATTCTTCTCTTTCTCTCTTGGTGAAGAGCTTTTAAGAGGAGATCCAACCATCCAGAGACCGTGGGGATACCCCTAGAGGCTAGACACTTGAATAGCTTCAAGAACTCCTTCAAGGAAACTCTGTAAGTATGTTTTCTCATTCATACTAGATGATAGGATCATATGTTCTTAGTGGCTTGGTATTTTGAATGTCCAATTCAATGTTTTCCGCTGCATTTGATGTTTTGATCAAAATTTCAGAAAGTTATCGACCTCAGATCCCATCAATCTAACCATCCAGAGGTTGTGTGGATACCGCTAGAGGCTGACGAGACTTTTTCATATGGTCGTTGAATACACACGATTTAGTGTCAAAAAAAGTCCTAAACTTACCAATTTGTGATTAATTAAATTAATTAAAGGGTATAATGGTGAATAAGGGTCGAATCTACGGAGAATTAAGGAATTTTGAGAGATATCTTTAAAATTCGATCAAATCGGACGATGAATTGAGATTAGAAATTGGGAATTTTATTATATTAAGAAAAATAACTCAATTGTGAATCCACAGAATAAAAAATCGAGTGATTTGGATAAGAATTCGCAGAGTAATCGAAGTTTGAAAATGGGAGAAAATTCGTATCGCGAAAATGATTTAAAACCAAAATTAGAACAAAATTAAACGTAATCTACGATTCAAAATGTAAAATTAACACTAAATGATGAAAGATTAAGATGAAAACACACAATCTAACCCAAAGTAGCCTTCGAAATGATCCAATTAATCGCCGGATGCATGGCTTTTCAGTCCGCATTTTCGAAGATGAAATTGAAGTTCAAGATGTGATTTCTCCTCGATCTCTCGATCAAATTCTGATTTCAAGCATTCCTTGGGTGCAGAAACCAGTAAAGAGCATGAAGAAATCAAATGGCACTCGAATTTAGTGTCTGGACAATTTGAATTTCTCAAAAATTCAAGGGCGAAGCTTCTGTTCGTGAAGAACAAACTATTTAAAGGGCAATTTGGGCATGACCGTTGATCTAACGGACTCATCGCGATCAATGGTCGCGATGAGACGCTTGTTGATCGAATCATCGCGATTAAGTCTGGAGCGTTCGATCAACGATGAAGGGCTGAGGTGAGTCCACGTGTCTTAAGTGAAGAGTTGCGTCACTTGATCATCTGTTGGATCTCAATCCAACGATTGCGATATGTCGAGGAGTCCAGAGATCAAAATTGATCTCAGCAGTTATAACTCGTGAGATCAACGACTGCGATGAATTCACTTAATTGGATTTTTGAAGCACGTGCCCGATCTTTGATCAGTGGATCTTGTGTCTACCGCATTGATAACATGCATTTATAACTTGAATTCTTATCCTAATTAACGCATATTCATGCTTATTTTATGTGAATATGATGCATGTTATCATATTTTTTAGGAATTTTCTCCATTGGAATGTCATTTCACTAAAGTTGATATTTATGCATAAATTAGGGATAATTTCAGGCTTAATAGATGATTAATCTTTTGTTAAGTTTAAATGAATAGACGTTAATCTCTTGTATTGAATGATTTTGATTTTAGTGCATGTCTTGAAGGATAATTTCAAAATGAATATATATGATTTAGAATATTTAGTGAGAAATAATTTAAGTAAATTATAATTCATCTTGATTTCTTCTTTCAAAATATATTTTAAATGATATGATATTAAAAAGAAAAGAATTTGTGATCCAATGGAAAAATTTTGGATTAAAAAGGTGTTCTACATTTAAAGTTATGAATTTATAAAGTTTATGCCCTTTTTTTGAATTTTAATTGATTTTTCTATGAATTTTTCCTTATTTAAAATCGCGAAAAAAGGGGTGAGCTTACCGCAGGTGATGACGTGGCGAGCGGGCCCAGGCGGCGAGCTGACGTGGCACGCGGAACCAGCGGGTGGAAGCTCCGTGGCACTAAGGTCACGTGGCAGAGCCACGGCCGGCCCGCGTGAGGCGCAGGTGGCGCTGACGCGTGGCAGGAGGCCACGCGGACGGGTCCATGCGGACGCCCGTGAGGGGCGCCACGTGGCGTGTGAGGGTTCGCAAGTGGAGGGCCCACGGGTATACTGGGCCCTGGTAACAGTGGGGGGAGGGTAACGCTATGGTAATGGAGGGGAGCTTCCCTATTTAACCACAACAAACGCGGCTATTTTCTCCGTGTGGGACTATGTTCCCACACAATCTTACCTTTTGCAGGTGACGTGGCGCTACGAGAGACGTCAGATTTGATCGGGAGGAGAAGAGACTCGTCGATCGTGTGGACCCGAGTTCACGCGATCGTCAATCAAGCACGTGCGCAAATGTGGATTTAAGTGAGACGCTAGATTGTGACACGTGGCAGGACGAGGGAGCAGAGATCTTAATTTGACGGTCGCGATTGTTTGCGATCATGGCGACGCACGCGGAGCCATTGCAATCGGTGGATCTTCATCAGACGGACGTGATCTCTCGCGATGGGAGCACCGCGTGGATCGCGATCCTACTCTTCATCGGACGGCTAAGATGTTTCGAGAATCGTGGAAGCAGGGAGCGCGACGTGGACATTCCCAGGGCGTCGGATCTTCATCGGAGGGGCACGATGCTCCCCAATTTTCCTCTCACCTGAGCGCGACGTGGAATGTTGTGGATCGCTCGATCTTCCGCCCCACTTCATCGAATGGCTGTCATCTTTCACGAAGAACCACGATCGACGTGCTATCATGGCCCGATCGTCGCGCGATCGTGGCCATGATCAAGCACGATCCTGGCCTTATTTGCAGCGAAATCAAAGCCACGATCACCGCCGTGATCGTGGCCATCATCCCCACTATCAGACCGCATCAAATGGCCTCAAAATCAGGCGGAAATCCCTCTTTAAAAAGCGATGTATTCTCCCTTTGAAACTGAACTTTTGATCGACTCGTGAAGAAATTAAGCGAGTTTCGAGGAAGGTCTTAAGTTCTCGTGATCCTCTGCTTCCAAGAGTGTAGAGACGCAGCCATTGAAGCATCATAATCACGATTTCATCTCTTGATTTCATCGAATTTTCCCTTTGAATTCCGAACGTCCACGAGGAAGAATCCGAGCAAATTCGCTTCAATCCACGAGAATTGAGGCCCCATTCTTGCGGCAATTGGGTTAATAGTTACATTCGATCGATTATCAAGAGGTAATTTGTATCTTTATTAGGTTTAGATCTTTAATTTCGCAAAGTAGTTCATAGTGTTCTTTATTTTTCCTAATTTTTAGTCTGAAAAGTTGCTGATTTTGAAAATAGGATATCTCTTTGATTATAACTCCAAATCACTTGATTTTAGTTTCATTGGATTCCTCTTTTCATCAGCTTTCCGTGGATAGCAAATTCATCGAATTCCAAGTTCATTTGATCCTTCAATTTGAAGTTTGACCGAGGACTGTTCATCCTTCATCAGAAGTCAAATGTTGACTTTCGGGGTCAATTACTTTCAATTTACAAATCAGAATTCGATCATTTTGGTCTCTTTAGATTCCTCTGGTTCTTATCTTTCCATTGACATAGAAATTGCAAGATTTGGATTTCATTTGTCTGGTCAATTTGGAGATTTCCTCTGAGATGTTCATTTCGGGGATTTTCTGATACTTGATTTTCAATAATTCATAGTAAATCCAATTATTATCCAAAAATCACGAATTATATACCAATAAATTCCATTTTCTCTCTAGTTTCCAAATATATAATTTTCGTAATCTTCGAACCTTTTTTGATTCTCTGATTTTACAGTACACCTATTGTTGGTCAAAGTCAATGCTTTGACTTTGACTTTTGATTTTTCTCTGTCAAATCCGAGATTTCAATTCTTAAAACTTCTTATTAGGTGTATTATTATCATCTCTATTCATCATATCTTATTTTCTCTTATTTAAAACTCCTTTTAAACCTAAGTTTGACCAAGTCAACTCTGCGATTAAAGTCAACCTTGCTCTCTGTGGATCGACCCGATACTTACACAATACTTGATTATTATATCTTATCTTTGTGAGTTCGGTTTTATAAATTTTTTTTGACCATCGTCTTTGTGATTTAACGACGCATGAAAACAACACGTCACGCATCTACGCGCGCCTTTCATCGCAATTTTGATCCGATGCTCCACGTCACGCCATGTGTCCTGCAGCTTAAAATTAAAATTAAAGATAATCCCACACAGAAAGAATTAATAGAGCATGTCGGGTATATAAGGTGACAGGATTTAGAGGGTTAGCAAGTTCCTCTATGGAACGCTTATAAGTATTATAACCTATGTATTAAATATATAATATATATGTCCACCCAGTGCCATGAAGGCACTCGCGCGGGTCCGCGTGGCTCTGCCACGTGGCCCTAAGTGTCATGTCACATCCATGTGGGCTCACGTGAAAAGTGCACCCTTTTGTCCATTTTTTTAATGTTTTAATTCAATTAAAAATCGAAAATAAAGTTAATAAAAATAAAAAAATTCCAGAAAATTCTCTAAAATTGTAAAAATCATAACTTTCAAAATACAACTCCAAATTAATTCAAATTTATTTTTTTTGATCAGAAATTAAATAATCTATCATTATTAAAAGTCAAATTATTAAAATAATAAGAGAATGAATTTTAATTAATTTAATACATTCATGTATTTCTTAAATTAACTTTATAAAAATACATGAATGTTAATAAGCATCATTCTTCTTATCATTTAATCATGAAAACATCATTATGATCTTAAATATAAATAGGGTTAAAAATTATAATGTTTAATTATGTATAATAATCCCTAAATTGATGTGTTTTTAGATCATAACATGAAATTGTACAAAATGATAGAAATATGCTTAAAATATGATAACATGCATACATTTGGAATAATTAATGCTTTTATTTGCATTAATAATCATGTGAATTTATGTATAAATAGCATGTTATCAGAGGCTATACACTTGAATAGCTTCAAGAACTCCTTGAAAAGAAACCTTGTAAGTATGTTTTCTCATACATACGAGATAATAGGATCATATATTCTTGGTGCCTCAATGTTTTGAACATCCGATTCAATGTATTCTATTGCATTTAATGTTTTGATCAAAATTTCAAAAAATTTATCAAACTCAAAACCTAACACAACCTAGTGCTAGGAGCTGAGACCATATTTTACTTGAATGAAGCCATGGGTTTAAGTAACCTTCTTAGGCTAGTGATGCAGTGTAATCACGAGGTCATTGAAAGCATACATCCACACATAAAAATGTACCCCAAACTCTGACAATTAAGGAATTAATTAAGAATTAATTATCTTAATGGTAAGTAAGGGTCAAATCTATGGAGAATTAGGGAAATTTTTTGAGATACCTTCAAATTTGATCAAATTGAATAATGAATTGAGATGAGAAATTAAGGAAATTGACATTCTTTGAAAGAAAACTTAAGGAAAATCCATGTAATAAAAAATCACTTGATTTTGACTTGTATTCACAAAGAAGTCAAAGAGCAAAATAGAAGAGAAAAATAGATTGTGAACTAAAATTAAGATCTTGTGATAAAGGATAAAGGATTAGGAGGAAAACACATAATCTAACCCAAAATCATGATTGAAATGATCCAATTGATCATCAGATCAAGGATTTTCATTTCACGTTCCAATAAATAGAAATTTGGTGTTCAAGTAGTGAATTTTTCCTCCTCCTTGATGAAATCTTGATTTCAAGTACTCCCTAGATGCGAAATTGAGTCTGGAAGACAATCAAAACAAGAGATTCAAGGATTATGTTGTCTAATAGGTTTGATCGATAAAAAATCTAGGAATGTAGATACCATTTGAAGAGAGGAAGTATAAATAAAGGGGAATTTGGGCATGGCCGTCAGATCATCTCCTCGTATGCGATTGATATTTATGATTGAATGGAAGAAATGGAATCATCGCCATTAAGTCCGATCTGTTGGATCTACGATTGAGCGCTTAGATTTTTCTCCAACATCACTTGAAGTTTAAACATTGTGTAATGTCAACCATTTGATCTTCTTCGAATGCCTAAGATGCTGCCACGTGTCTTGTAGGAGTCCATCAAGTGTGACAAATCTAGACTGTTATAACTCCTTGATTCAATGGTCTAGATTTTTCATGACTTATAAAAAGAATCGACCTTCAATCATGTTGCGCCATGTACCCCCTTCACTTAAGCTAAATTGATGGGCTACGATTAAATCCATTGCAATGCTCCGATCCAATGCCTCTCCACTCTTGACATCACTTACACAAAAATTGATAGAAATATAGTCCCACATGGAAATAATAACATAAAAGTGCATAGATGAATAGGTTGATAGTTGATTTAAATAAATAAGCCCACTAAGGGCGTTAGGCACGAATTTCACTTCCCTTGATAGGCTCCACATGTGTGCCACACGTGCGCCACACGCATGCACACTGTCAATTGGTGACACCCAAGCGTGCAAGCCACGTCTACTGCCACATCAGCCTGCACTTATAAATACACTTTTAAATGATTTTAATTAAAATAAATAAATCAAATTATTCAAAATAAATTCAAAAAAATTCATTAAAGTTTCAAACAATCCCTAAAAATTAGAAAATTAATAAATTTTAAAATAGAACTCCTTTTTAATCCATTTTTTGTTTGATCACAAATTAAATAATCTACCATTCTATACATTTTAATTTAAGAAATAACAAGAAAATAAATTTTTATCTCAAAAATATACTCATCTTTTTAAAAAAATGAAATTAGAAAAATAGATGTGTAAATAAAACTATTTTCTCTTACTATTTTTATTTAAAACTCAAAATTAAAGTTTCAAATATAAATGATGATAGTTTATTTTGAAAATTTATCTTTAATTTATGCATGATTATCCCTTAAAATAATACTTTTTGAGCTTTTTGATGTAAATTGTATAGAATGATGAATATGCACTCAAAGTATGATAACATGCATACGAATGAAGTGTGATATGCCTTAAATTTTATTAATAATCATGTAATTGTAAATAGAAGTGTCATGTATTCAATAAGTGTCCTCGATGATTTCCTCCACACGTCAATATGAAATTAACTGACTTGAGTTTGATATTTGACATATCCTAAGTCATTCATGAGTCTCGCACAAATGAAGGATTATAAGTATATTATAACCAATAATGGGAAGGTTCTATACAAAAGTTCTTATACACTTCATATCTCTTAGGGCACATGGTGCAAATTGCAACCCAACGAGTTGGCAACTCGATCTGTTGATCAGATTAAATCTATCACTAATTATTTAATCTCTAGGTTAACGTCGATATTCAATCTGTTTGACCAATAAGGTGCTGATGGGTTTGTGGAGTTATCAACTAGTGAGATATATAGACCTAGAGGGTCACACACATAAGATCTAAAAATGTGTGGATATAGACATATTTATGAGGGTTTTGTAAACATTTTAGGGGATTTGAGTTATGTCTATATCCACCAACGCTCATAGAACTTTTATGTGTGACCCTCTTGGTCCATATATCTCGCTAAGTAATAAATTGATACTCAACCTTATTAATCATCTAGATCATCATAAAGATTAATTAATAAATAATTGATTTAAGCCACCCAATTAGTCGATTTGTCAGCCCATTGGGTGCCAAGCTACAACACATGCCTTATAAGACATTGACTGTATAAGATTTCTTGTATAGAGCCTTCCCATTATCAGTTGCAGTGTATGTACATTCCTTCATCCTTGCGAGACTCATGAATGAATTAAGGTATGGTTAACTATAAAACCCTAATCAATCTATCACGTTAGTATTGATATAGAGAGGAAATCATTGACAACTCCTTAGATATTTCCACTATTTTGGCCAAGGATTTCATCGCATCTCTTTTCTTGAGTTAGTCTCCTCAAATACCAAGAGTGAAAGATACCATCTTGACCACACAATTTCCTTGGAGGACTTCATGTCATATCCAATATATGATGTTTAGGAGATTTTGTGGCTAGGGATTTTTCAGATATAATAAAAAATAATCATTTATCCATAAGATGTCGTTGGTATTTTTTGTCAAAAAGATAACACATACACATGACATGAATCAACCAGACTGACAATTCGGTATGATACCGTTTAGGTATTCATATGGATAAATTTAGTGAAATCTTTCTCCAAAGAGCACCCAATATCTATCCTTGGTGTTTCCACACCAAGGGCCACAAGATCAATGATATATGTAAAAGCACACATTCACATATCAAAAATTATACTCAACTCTTAAAATTTGGTTTCAAAATTTTGAAAAGTGGCAAGTTGAGGTCAAATCCATAAGGAGGATGGTTAAAATATTGAAATCAAGTAATATTTTAGGTATTTTTAAATTAAGAAAGTAGACATGATTGATAAAAAGGAGGATATGTATGCGAAAAATGTAAAGAATTGATCAAATACTGTTAAACTCTGTTTCAAGATCGAAAATGCTTGTTTCGATAATGGAACCGTTATTTAGGGTTTAAAAATAAAATTTTGGATGAAAAGATTGATAAAATAGAAAATATTGATAGAAAATGATTCTAATTTTAACACTCATGATGAAAACAAAGTCTATCAATCCACTCCAATCAAACACACCTTCGAGAGGCTGTACATTTTTTCTTGGTTTAGTGTGTTGCATCCAACACGAGTAATGAATAAGAAACAAAAGAAACTCACTTGAAATGATGTTCTATAAGTTAAGAATAAGCAATCAATCCTTTTTCCTCTTGGCTAGCCAATGCTGAAAGGACATAATGAAAACTATGATTTTTCTACCTTGGAACTTGAATCAGCCCAAGTGGATTTTTAAAGCTTGAAATTACCATCATGGCCTTAAAATTTCAACCCTTAACTCCATCAAGATCATGAGATATCCTGATTTCAATTTGAAGCATTTTTAGTTGTGAAAATTTCTCTTAAAATCACATGATCAAATCACTAGCCATCCAATTGAACTTGATCAAGATCAAAAACCTTAAAAATTGGCTCACATATCACACTTTGATTTGGTCGGGAGGAGAGAGAAAGGGCGGAAGGAGCGCAACCTGTCAATTTTTCTTCATCAAGTGGTTGAGCTCTAGGATTGCGCCATGTGTCACTCCATGGTTCGTTGCAAGGAGAGAGAAAGAAAAAATATATTGAGGTGCATCTTGATCGATCATCACGTGGACCGTGCATGCATCTCTCCTGGAAGGTCCATGTGGCATGTTGCAGTTATGGGGATCTCGTGGACCCATTCCACAAGATTGAACACCCCTAATGTTGGCACGTGTATGTGTGAAAGCAAGAGAAAATTTAGTCCCACATGGGCCAAATTAATGAAAAATAGGGCTCTAAAGAGAAAGACTCATTAAGTAGTTAAGCCATGATACATACTAATTATATATGTAATTAGAGGCTAATACTCCCCTTGATGGTGTCACGCATGCATTGACTGAGTGCCATGCATCCAAGTTACCACGTCATTCTGCCATGTCAGCATGTCTATATAAAGTCCTCTTTTATTTTTTAGTTCTCGAAAATTTCTAAAAATTCTAAAAAATAGAGAAACAATTAGAAAAATTTGAGAAAATTTGAGAAAATTCAGAAAAAATGAGGAAATTATAGAAACCCCATAAAAATTAAAATAATTATAAATTTTCATAGAAAACTCTTTTTTGGATGAAATTTTTGCCATTTGATCCTCTTTTCATCTTCTTTTTCATCATATCGCTAAGATAAAAATTACAAATAAACTATAAAACTTAATTTCTTATTAAAAATCTCTTATTTCCTTCATGGATTTGCATGTGTCATTCTTTGTTCTTAACCTATGAGCATGAAACTAAAAAAATGTGATTACTTCAACTTTTTTGTTCTTGAATAGGGTCAAACATAAATAATGCATACAGTTACTCACAATTTAATGCAAATCTGCCTTATGGACGATATGCTATGATAAATTGAAAATTTTCATCAAAATCTGATACCATGCATAATAATAACGTGAATTATGATTTAAAATCATCGAATAATAATGAATTAATATGTAAACTTTCATGTCATCAATTAGTTATCTCATCATATGAGTCAAATTAGATAGTATAGTAATTTTTTATAATCAATGTCCTTCTCGAATATCCCACTGGTAAGAATGATCAATGTATTCTAATCTCATCATAATTTATTTAGTCGTTTCATATGCTCATTATCTTTATTATAAACATCACACTAGAATGACAAAGATAAAACTTCATTTCAATGAATATAAACAAGATACATTGAAGTGTGACTTGGATTGTTGATGATATAACATGTATAAAAGGATGAATTACCCAACTTTTTCAAGCCTCCTTTAATATTTGGGTTAAAGAACATGGGTCGTACATGACACATGGTATTTCTTGGTGAACTTCGATCCACTATTTTTCAACATAATATCATTAAAAAAAATTCCAAGCTGGCCACCCTTGTTCTATTGTTGCTAACATTATCAGTTGTGATAGAAAAGAACTTGTCAATTTTTTTCAAAAAAATCTTGCTAAAAAATCAAGATTTAAGATTTATAATACAAAAAGGTAGAAAAAATTACTTACTGTTTGAGTGAGATCATACTCTTCTAGCACAGAATGTACCACCTCTGCTAAAAAAATTGCACCTCGATGTGATGCACCCACCTCCTCAATGCTAACCACTTGTTCATGAAGCTCCATAGTATTGCCAAATTATTTGTTGTTTCTTAAGTATCTATTGTAAGGGATACTCTTTCAATTGGTCAAAGCATCTTTTGTAGCTTATCCCTTTCATCCACAAATATTTTCTCGATTCCTTATCTTCCACACTTATTGCTAGGAATACTTGCTCCAACATGTATCAAGTAGTTGAAAAGTCTATTAAATTGAGGATGGTTGGGTAGTGTAAAAAAGGTGCATTGTCTTCATAATTAAATCTATGCACTCTTTATTTATTTTCTCTAGATTCCTACTTGAAAATTAAGAAGTTTTCAAAAAGTAGTTGTTAAAGAGTTCAGAGCACTAAATGGCCTTAGTTGCTTGTAAAACTCACCATGAAACTTATCCAAGTACATAAATTTACCTCTTTTCATGGGGTGGCTGCCTTGAAATTTTTTAAAAGATAATCATCATCCATGATCTTCATGAAATATACCAAGGCTTGCAATGAATTTTTTCCATTTGAAGAGCTCACATGAGTAGCATTTGTAAAAACAAATGTTGTTGTCTCATTTAATTGAATTTGAAAGAAAACAAGGTAGGGATTTGCAAGCCAGTGTCATATATTTATGGAGATCAATTTAAAATAAAATATTGCTCATCTGTAGTGGATTCCATCAATGTCAACTAATATTGCTATTAAATATGATGTCTTTGATAAAAGACATGTAAAGTGTAGGTTAAAGTTAGGGTTTCTATTTTGATTGTTTTGCATATGATTAAGAACCTTAGAATCACCGAGAGACAATTGAAAAAATTAGATCAATGAGAGTCCAAATTGAAATGCATAATGAAAGAGGTTTGAATAGTTAAAAGGATATTCATGGCTATGAAAGGACCATACTTTTTATAAATTTGGATGTATTATATGAAATAACCTTCATAATCCATTGTTTGTACAAATCGAAGCATGTGATAAATTATTTACTGTAATAAATTATTCTTGTATTAATAAATGAATTTGCACATGTCAAAGATTCATGATTCCATTATTTCTCTTAACCAAGCCGTCAATAGAGAATAATAGGGCAAGAATCAACACCAATAATAAGTGAAATTTAGACATGATAAAAATATTTAGAGGATAAACAATTATTTGAATAACTTTTTTACTAGGTTAAGGATTCTGATGAACTCAATTACATGTGTTTTTTGTCATTGTTATGTATCGATTTCATGTAATAAAATTTATAGTTCCGTACTTAGTATAGTGTAAGCAAGGGTTGAATCCACAGGGAGCTGAGGTAATGAGATTAGACATTCAAATGAAAGGTGAGAGAGCATTGAAGAAGTGAGAACTTGAAAAGAAGTGCAAGCATAAATGGGGCGTGTAGAGGTGAATATGCATGATAATTTTTAGGTTTTTTTTTTAATTAAGAGAAAAATATGAATTCAAATGGAAAAGTAATTTAAAAAGAAATGTAATGGGGATGAGATGATGGCAAGGTGAGAAGAGTGGTTGGCTGTAGTGACAGATCGACGAATCAATGTTCACCGATAGGGAGAGAGAGTGGCGAGCGTGGATGATGTCAAAGCCACTAAATTAAAAGAAAATATGAAAAAAAACTAAAAATAAAATGCAACTTTACTGTTTATGGAGATGAACACAAGCATGAACTCAATTCGGATCGTCACACAAACCTCGTCGTGATGCGTGTCCTAGGCCGGGTGTTTCTCAATCTGCTCCGATCGCAATGCTAGCTTGATTTCTTCTCCACTAGAAGATTGAGCATCAAGAAATTCTCTCCTTGGGCCTTGACCTCCTCTCCTCTTCCTTCTGGTAGCCTAATGCCAAGAGAGAGCCAAAAAAAGAGAGGGGAGAGAAAACAAAGCCTTATATAGAGAGGGTCTTTTAGGGTTCTAGGTGACCAAGGGTGGAGATCTTTCACTCTTATGATCAAGGGTGGAGATGCACCACCTCAAGGACGTCCAAGGGAGCGGTTACCTTCTTTTGGAGGTAACACTACCCCTAAATGAGGTGGCCCAACCCCTTTATAAAGAAAGAGTCTCACCTCCTCAAAAGGAGGCAATAACCCCTCTTTCTAAAGATATGGGCCCCACCTCCTAAAAGAGGTGACTCCCAACTCCTCCTTAAGTAAGGAGGACCTCCATTGAATTTTAAATATAAAATAATTTAATTTAAAAATATTTTAATATAGGTTAGTCAACTTTCCCTAAAATAGAGAAAGTTGACCAACTTTGACTTACCTTGACTTACTTAGCGAAGTGGTTGCCTCCAAAAGGATAGGATGATCTTCATAATTATTTAAAAGATGAAATTGATCACCTTTGAAATTTCTTCACACTTTTGACCACCTTGACCCTTAATTACACCCAATGACTTTTGGGATTTAGAGTTAACTTGGCCCTTAAAATGATGAAAAAGCCATTTTCTCCTCTCTTCCATTTCAGTTTGTCTCCATGTATTCTCACATGCTTTCCTATGTCCTTGCATCCAAAAACTCTTAAAAATGTGATAATTCTACCACTTTACTTCAAAGAAGTCGAATGGGGTTAGTCTCAAGATATACAAACCACATGAACGATGTATGACAAGACATACTCATCTTTATGCATAATCAACACTATCTAAATGCAAAATGAGTACATGAGTGGAATACCATGATGAATGTAAAAAATACCACAAAAACATGATAACGTGTATAATATTAGAAAGAATTGTACATTGAAATCTATTTATGATGATGAAAATGAATGCATCAATTACACGTTATCAGATTCCTTGAGGGCCTTGACAACCACAAGATGAATAGAAACCTACAACAATAGGCAAAGGCAGCTTTTGAAGAATCTATCATGCAAAATGGAGATAATCAGTGGATAGTGAGAGAGTTTGTCATGGAATAATGAGATAGAGAGTAAAATTGTATTTTATTTTAAAAAATGAAAATTGAAATAAAAAGTTTGAGCCATCCCATCATAGTGCTGACAAATCGGATTTCTCAAATAAACAATCTTTGGATTTAATATTCAAACTTCAAGATCCTTGATGGTTTTGGGTAAAATAGGCAAACATGACTAAGTGAATAGTCTTGAAAATATTGGACATTGTGCAGATCAATAAATATATTCCCAATATGCCGAAAGAGATCATTTCGGTTGAGATTCTTGGATTAAGAAAATCAGGTATGAAACACAAATGTCTCTAGGTTAATGAATATTTGCAGATATTGACAAGTAAATGAGGGACTCCAAGGAAGAGAACTAAAATGGGATGTCCATGTTGAATATTTTGTTGAAATTTCTCTACACTTTCATTAAAAAGGTGAAAACTTCTAAGAGAATAAATCGATTGAACTTCAAGGTGGAATGGAGAGTATCTTATGAATTGGTTGCATTTGGTGCCAAATTATTCAAGATTTTTCCACTAATGGAATTCTTATAGTATCACTAAAGAAATTTCATGAAAAATATTGTGGAAACTATTAAGATCATGTTGAGGACAACCCATCAAAATTTCTAAAAACCTTAAGACTCAAAGTGGATTAGGGATTGCTAAAAACACGCTCACCGTGGATCTTTGGATTTAATCAATCAATCATCTAAATGACATTAGATCTTAGAGAAATCATTAATTTAAGACAGTAGAAGAAAGAAAAAAGATCTAAAGTTCAGATTTAGAGAGCTTACCTAGTTGGAGAGTTGGAGTTGGACCATGATGAGAGAGAGGGGAGTTGGGAACTAGGGAGGTCTAATATGTGTAAATCACGATCTTTGAAAAATAATTATAAAAAATTATAGTCAATTCTTTGAAATTAATATAAATTTAGAATATTGATGAATCAAAGTTGAATATATAGGGAGGAAGATTAAACGATTGAAATTAGGTATATATATTTTTCTATCTTTAGATGAAGAAGATAGAAAAGATCAGTGACAAAGTGAGACAAATTTGAATGATGTGATAATGCGATCAAGCACTTTGGATTTCCAATCAAAGATCAAAAAGCATCAATTGGATGGTGAAATGGTGATGAAAAGAAAGATGTGTGAATAGAAAAGATCGAAATATGATCCTCATGATGGATATTATGTGGCCTATAAGCTAATCACACTTTCATGTATCCTTTTATGTTCATTGAAATGAAATTTCTTCATTGTCATTCTTGTGTGATGTTTGCAATGAAGTCCATGAGCATTTGCAATGACTAAGTGAATTACCATGAGATCATAATTTAGTGACCACTAGTCTTCAAACATATGTTCTAAACATTCTTATTTGTGGGATATTCGAGAAGGACGTCAAATTATCTAGAAAGAATAGCACTATCTAATCCAAATCATATGATGAGTATGGCTGATCCTATAGCCATCGGTGTGGAGACAATAAGGATAGATAGTGGGTGCTCTTTGGAGAAAGAGTTCACTGAATTGATATGTATAAATCCCTGAATGGTATTATACCTAATTGTCAAGTAGGTTGATTCATGTCATGGTTGTGTATGTTGTCCTTTGACTTGAGACACCAAAGACATCTTTTGAATGGATGATCATGTTTTAATTATGACTTACGAATCCCTAGCCACTGGATATCTAAAACGTCATATATTGGATATGACATGAAGTCTACAAAGATGATTGTGTGATCAAGATGGGATCATTCGCCCTCGGTATTTGAGGAGATTGATGGAAAGAATAAGATGTGATGAAAACCTTGAACAAGGTAGTGGAAATATCGAAGAAAGAGCTCTCGATGATTTCTACACACGTCAATACTAACTTGAGTGACCGATTAGCATTACAACCAACGAGCTGGCAACTCAACCTGTAGATTGGATTAAATTGATCATTGATTAATCTATATGTTGATGTGGATAATTAATTAATGTTGACCAATAAGGTGTTATTTGGTCTATAGAGTTATTAACTAGTGAGATATATGGACCTAGAGGGTCACACACATAAGGTCTATGGATGTTGGTGGATATACACATAATTATGAAGGTTTATTTACAAAATCTACATACCAAATGTCTATAAATAGGGAGAGAACAGCCACAGCTCAAGGTGCCCATGCAAGCCTTGTAGAAATTCTCTCTTTTCTTCTCTTTCTCTATTAGTGAAGAACTTTGAAGAGGAGATCCAACCATTCGGAGACCGTGTGGATACCGCTAGAGGCTAGACACTTGAATAGCTTCAAGAACTCTTTTAAGGAAACCTTGTAAGTATGTTTCTCATTCATACTAGATGATAGGATCATTTATTCTTGGTGGCTTAGTGTTTTGAATATCCAATTCAATGTTTTCTACTGCATTCGATGTTTAAATCAAAATTTTGATAGTTTATCGACATTAGAACCCAACACCTCGATCGAAAGAAATCATCCTAACCTAAAGATTTGCAATAACAAATTCACTGTAGTGATGTTCATCAATTGATCACTCTTTTGAGAGTTCATACATCTCACTTGGACTAGGTGGATTATATCCAATCCAAGGAATAATAGATAATAAAAGAAACTCACTAAAAATGATGTTCTATACATGATAGATGATTAATTGACACTCTCTATTGTCTAGCTAGCCAATGCTAGCAACAACCTAACAAACACAAAAAAACCTCATTTTTTGCTTGGATATTTTAATTAGTTATAGTGAGGAAATAGAGCATAAAGTGATGATATTACCCATAAATTTTCACCTCCAAACTCGATCACAACCATGAGATATCATGATTTCAATTTTGAGCATTGCTAGCTATTGATTTTCTCTTAATAATTTCCTAATTGATTGTTGGCTGTTTGACAAAAAGATTTCGTGCGGTCATTGAATACACACGATGTCGTGTCAAAAAAAGCTCCAAACTCACAAATTAAAGGATTAAATCACTAATTCAGGAGTATAGTGGTGAATAAGGGTCGAATCCACGGAGAAATAATGGAAAGTTTTTAGATATCTTTAAAATTCGATCAAATCAGATGATGAATTGAGGTGAGAAATTAGGGATTTTAGTATATTAAGAAACCCAACTCCAATACTAATCCACAGAATAAAAAATCACTGAATTTGGATTATAATTCGTGGAGAAATCAAGATTTGAAATTAAGACAGAAATTCAATCGTAAAATTTGATAAAACCCGAAATCAAAACTAAAATTAACTTAATCTTCTATTCGAAAGGTAAATCTAATACTAAATGATGAAAGATTAGGATGAAAACACGCAATCTAACCCATTCGCGCTCGAAATGATCCAATTAATCGCCAGATTCAAGGCTTTTCATTCCGCGATTTTGAAGACAAAGTTTGGTGTTCAAGATGTGATTTCTTCTGATTCTCTCGATCAATTTTTGATTTTAAACACTCCTTGGAGGCGAAAATGAGTCTAGAAGATAGAGAAATCAAAAGATTCTCAGATTGCGGTGTCTAGACAGTTCAATTTGCTCGAAAACCCAAAAATGATTTTCTGCGCGAGGAACATTTCAATTTATAGGCGAAATTGGGCATAACCGTCGTATGCATTTATTCGATCTGATCAACGGCTGAGATTAAATGCCATTTGATGAATCGACATCATTAAGTCGCATCCGTCCAATTTGAGATGAAGCGTCCAGATTTCTCCACGTCCTGCATGAAGAGAAGGCGTCGCTTGATTTCGTTCATTCGATCTTCATCGGATGATTGTGATGAATCCGCATGTTAAGTCGTGGCCGTTGGATCGCGATCGGATGCTTGAGATGAAGCCACGTCGCCGTGCGTTATAAAATGCATCAAAATGCCTGTTGTTGGATTGCGATCAGACGCATCAGATGCGTGTTCTGCGATTTAATATCGACCGTTATAACTCTTCACCATCAATGGCTGAGATTAAATGCGATTCGGTGAACCCGATTTAGCCACGTGTCCCCATCGATTAAGTGAAGATCAACGGTCGATATTTCACGTGTGATCGGACGCTCCTCACGATGCCACGTCGCCTCCTCATCGCGATCTAATTGGATGGCTCTGATCACGCCACGTCACCTGGGCGCTTTAGAAAATTTGAAAAAATCAATTTTAATTAGAAAATTCAATTTTTAATTCCGGAAAATCCTTAGAAATTCATTCAAAATTCAGAAAATTTTTGGAAAAATCTCTAGAAATTAGAAAATTCATAACTTTCAAATTATAACTCCAAATTAATCCAAATTTCTTTCATTTGATCAGAAATTTAATTATATATCATTCTAAAAATTCAAATTTAATAAATAACAAGAGATTTAATTTCTATTTCAAAAATACATTCATTTCTTTAAGATTTTAACTTTAGAAAATTAAATGAATGTTTATAAAAATGATTTCTCTCATTATTTAAAGTTAAAAACCACTTATAATCTCAAGTAAAGATGGGTTATAAAATTATTTATCTTTAATTCATCAGAATTAACCCTAAATTAAAGTATTTTGAGATTATAATGACTTTTTCATAGAATGATAGATAAATACTCATAAATATGATAACATGCACATGAATGAAATCTTTGATGCCTTAATATGCATTAATAATCATGTATTATCATGTCTAATTAGCATGCTATAACTGCCACATCATAGTGTCATATAAACTACATTTAATTAAAACCTTTTTTTATTTAAAACATGAAAAATGCCTAAAAATAAAAAAAAAGTTCAGAAAAAAATCTAATTTAGGGAAAATTAGATATAAGTTTAGAGCTTCAATTGATCATATATTTTTTAGAAAACTTCATTTGGATGAAATTTTTGGCATTTTGATCTCATTTACATTTTCTTTGCCAACATATCACATGAAATTATAATTTAAACAATATAAGCACAAAAAATTTGCATTTGAAATGGCATCATTTTCTTCTTGTCTTCATCATTATCGTCATTTGTTCACAACCTGAAAATTACAAAACTCAAGAAAATATGATTAATTCACACTTGTTTGACCTTGAAAAAGATCAAACATCAATAATACAAAAATCAACTACAATTTATTACAATTTTAGCTTATGAGTGATATGATGTGACGAATGCAAAAATTCCATCACTACATGATAACATGCATAATAATGCAAATTATGACTAAACACATACAAGAATAATGAATTTATAGGTGCAAAATGCATGTTATCAAGGTCAACAAGATGAGAGGGGCAGATGGCAGCAGCTCAACTATTTTCACACTCTCGGATATCTTCCTCGCATACTCCTCTCGGAAAGGAATCAATCCTCACACACCAATTAGTTTTTAGCTTTTTGCATTGTGAGTTTGTGACATATACTCATTAACTCATATGTATAGTGTTAATATGTGGGGACTAAATTTTTGTCCCACATGGCTCAAATTGTTGTTTCGAACCTATTAACCACTAAAAAAGGAGATTGGGGTTTGATCATCATCATCCAATGCAAAGGTGTAATGTGTATGCTTTCGTCCAATGGGCCTCTATATCAAACTTTAAAGTTGAGATGAAAATAAAAGTAATAATTGCTCTGGGCATTTAATTGGGACTTGCAAGATTTCGGCCCAATAACTTCATAGCCCAATAAGTCACTCCAAGACCTAGTGTGCATTCCAGATTGGACCAAAATTGAACTGAGACGATTAGAGGCCCATTTTGCAGCTCTAATGGTTTCAATCTGATCTCATTGATTGAACTTCAATTGGCTTTTGTCAATCCATAGGTGTTTCATAGATGACCCTATGTTGCTAGATTGATTGCCTTAGATAATGATTCTTTGACTATGACAATCGACATTTAAGAAATAAAATCCCCGCACTTTTTAGGAGGAATCCATGAGAAAGGGGCACAAATCTATGCCAAAATATGGAAGGGATGCAAAAAAATTCATCAATTGGGTGAAAGGAATAAGTTTGTCCACGAATATGACCTTACATGTCCAAGTTCAAGACAAAGAAACAACTCTATTTATAGGGCTTTTGGGTTTGAAACTGCCTTCAATTGGCCCTTTCAAGCCTCAATCGTTGGATCAATAGTTTAAGGGGCAAGCGCAATAAGATTGCACTTCTCGTCCCATAAAAATCAAGAGATAAGTCACAAGTGTTTTTTGCTATTGGATCATCGATTTTTGACGAGATAGATGGAGAGGGTTGTGCTGCTTATCGTGCAATCTAGCATTTGTGGAAGATCAACCATCACATGCATTGTGTACCATCAAATTGATGATCTGATGGGCCAAACTCATAAGATTGTGGCACATTTTAGTGCCTTTGAAGAGGAAATGATGACATAAACAACAACCATTAGATTTTTATCTAAAGGCTTAAATTGCACCACTTGCAGCACGATCTTAGAACCGTGGCCAAAGTCTTACACTCTATGAATGGGGCATCACCATGAACCCCATCCCAATCAAGTGAAATCAAGCATCTATAGTTGAATCAAGCAATATGATGTTGCATACATTTCCATGTCAAGTGAAGGAAAAAGAAAAACATAGTTTCCACGGGGAAATAATTTTGGATTTTATGGGCCTATATAATATGTAATGATTTTAATGGTTCAATTAGGTCTTCAAGCACCATTAAGCATGAATCACTCTCTTAACATTTTGGAGCCAAATAAGTCCTTGAGTTTACTCAAAAGGCATCACATAGCAATTGAGTAGGAACCTTGAGGGGCCACCATGGTGACATGATGCATGCACTGAATAAACATCTTGTGAGTGCTACATAGTTGCCACGCCAAGCTGGCTTCATGATTGTGCACCACGTGGTGCTCGTGCCATGTCAACTGCATCATGGGGTCCACATTTTTGTTCTTTTCCTTTAAAATAAAGTCCTTAAAGTGACAAGATTCTAAAAAACCCCAACACCATAGAAACTCAATATTTTTCAAAATATAATTTACGTTTTCCTTCAAATTTCCTTCACTGGATAAAGAATTAAATCTTCTATATTTCTATTCATTTAATTCCAAAAATATAAAGAGTATCAATTTTTTTTTTCCAAATATATCACTAGATTGCCTTAAAAATTAAACTAAGTCAACTTAGAAATTGTATGTAGATAGGAAAGCGCTTCATTCTTCTCTTTATTTCTTCAAAATAAATGGTTCTTAAAATTGCAACTCAGCCATCCTAGAACTTATAAGGAAAGCCCATCAATTTCTAAACTGGTTTTCAAATGAAATGCAAGACAAATTCAGACTATACTCGTAAAATAGATAAGCATGAACAACACTCTGATTACACGTTCACTAATAAAACAGGTTCAGATCCAAGAGCATGAGAAGGAAGCAACAGTCATATAGTTCATATAACCATCGCCACGGTAGAACGAGGAAAGCAAAATCACAGCGAGACGACGCAGCCTTCGGAGAAGAGGGGGGAAGCTGGAGGACCCAATGCTGGCTGGAAGGACGAAGTCGCCGACATTTCCACCTCGGAAGCTTCTTCCACGAGGCCAATCGATTCAAAAATACTCTCTTGCACTTCCTTGAACCTCGCTTCAGAGAGAGAGACCTCCGCCAGGAGCCTCCACGCGTAATCCTCGGACGCGGCCTCGTAGTCTTTCCTCCTCTTCAGCACCATGTGCCCACTTATCTCCCACACGGCAGGGTTCACCTGCGTTTCTAGAACTTCCTGGCTGACCTCGCCCAGCGCTTGCTTCTCAGCGTAGCACTGAAAGAATGATTGATTCCTTCATCAGACGCAGCACTCAGATGATTAGGGTTTTATTCATCAAGTCTTTAGGATTTTTACCTGAGGAAAGAGGAAGACGCGTTTGCCCGAATCGGAGATGAGCACGTTGAAGGGAGTGTTGTGTTCCTGGAGGAAGATGCAGGCCTTGGAAACGAGGTCGGAGATTGCAGTGAGATCTTTCCCGCATTCGAAAACGAGGCCTCTAACTGGGTAGTCCATCAGGCTCGAGACTTGCACTCCGTTCGCCCGCGTGATCTTCTTCGTCGAGGCTCTCTCCACCGGGAACGGCAGCGCCAAGTAATAGGCCTGACAAAAGCAAACAGAGTAATTTTTAGCACGATTCTCGGTGATGGGAGAAAAGAATGTAGAAGAATTTTCAGTACCTGGAAGTGGAGGTGATTAATGGTGGCGAATGCGCCGAGGCTGTTGTAGCCCAGCCTGAAGTAGGGGCTTCCTGCTTCGGACGCCATCTTCACGGCCAGGAAGAAGCTCTCGCTGTCGATCCTCTGAGGCAAGCAGTCGAGCACGCGAGGGATTAATAACACGTGTCCGTACTCGATAGGGCTGACCTGAATAATGATAAATAGAGTTGGTAAGAATAGAGAAGTCATAAGAGAGAGACAGAGAGAGCGAGAGTTCTTTAATTCGGGGCTCACGTTGATGGCGACGACGTTGGCTTTAGTGGGTGTGCTGACGGGAGCCTTATCAAAGTAGCCAGTCTTTCCCTCGGAACTCTCCTCGAACCTGAAGATAACTTCTTCCTGGCCGATCTTGGTGAAGTTGAACTTCTTGGGGTCGAAAGATTGAAGAACTTGATCGACGCGGAATTCCGTCGGCCGCTTCTTCAGGTGGCGGCCTTCGTTCAACTGCGCGATGAAACCATGCTCCCCGCTGATTACCTTCGACTCGCAAGCTGTGACGTCATAGCGGAACAGTCCCTTGCTCACTCGGTCCTCCCACTGGCGTTATAAATAAAGCAAGAAAATGGTTCAGTTTTTAAGACGAAAATAATTCGGTGTGCAGCAGAAAGAGGAGGATTTAATGTACCTGGCCGAGAACCAGGGTGTTGAGAAAGTCGATCGACGTATCATCGTCGGGAACAGAGAGAGACTTCCCCTTGTTATTCTGGTTTTGGTTGGCTTCATTCTTGAAGGAGTAGAGAGGGAGCGTCGACACTGCGATTAGATCGGCCGCGAAAATTATATACTGGAACATATGCGATGACGAACTAATACGCCCTAGCGGCGCAAGAAACTGAGGAACCATCAAAGCGCGCATGCAAAGAGATCGGAGGGAAAAAACCTGAGATCGGATCAATAAAAAGTTAAATTACCAGGAAGGCAGCAGTTGCCGAGGCAGTTACGGCCGCAACCGAGGGATTCGGCTGCTTCCTGAAAGTTGGAGACAACGGTGGGAACCCTCTTGATGGTCAGCATGTTTTTTCCCTTGGAAGATGGCAAGAACTGCGAGATCTGGACGGAGGATCCGGAGAAAGGGTAGGAGAAACGATTGTACACCTAGAAGCTAAAAAGGGAGAGGGAGATCTGGGCTCGACGCAACCACCGCCGGCAAGGAACAAGAGATCGGACGGGCTACCGCCTTCGGAAGGGAGAGCTCCCCTGCCGCCGTGCGCCGAGGAGATCCTCTTCTTCTCGAAGAAGAGCTGCGTTAAGGCGTCTCCCTTTCTCCTCTCCACTTCAACAGATCTTCGAGTACGACGAAGAACGTTGTGGCGGCGGATCCCCCACCACTGTGCCCCTACCAAAGCCGTGGTTACTCCACCTTTTCTCTCCCTCTTTTTCCCTCACCGCTCCTTCTGAATCTCCCGCCTGGCGCAGACTACACAGATCAGGAAGAAAAGCCGCTTTGGCTGTTTATATATCCGCAGGCGGCGTAGCCGGTAGAGCGGCCACGTGGGATCTTTGACCGGCGCCGTCACAGGCGGTTGATGTCTTGAGGCGTGGTCGAACCACCTCCACGCCGGAAATTGCGGCTAATGGGTACGACAGGCGGACGGATGATATTTGGCCACGTCACCTCTTTGGGTCCCGAAGACGTCGAACGATCTTTGCATGGATTTTTCTGTGGCTGGAGGCTACTGCGTCTTTGTTTATCTATTTATTTTTCTCGCTCTGGTGGATAGCGGTCGGTTAGCGCCGTCATTTACTCGGACTCCATCCCCCGCCACACGTACAGTTAAAATATTAATTAATTAATGTAAGGGATAAGCAGAGATTTGTGGTTCGTTTGCTCTCCGGCAGGGCCCGGAGGTCGGCGCAGAATATTCTGGGAACCGTTAAAAAATGATGCTTAAGATTTGAGTGAGAGCTCCGAGGTAATCCAAGTTTAATTATGCACGCGACATCGACGATTAGAGATGATGGCAACTGTCAGGACGTTTGGACATCATAGAGATGCTGGGTAGGTAGCTATAATTCCATGAGGAGGCTGTATTCTCATGCATTTTATCCTTTTCAAAAGAACCAAGACTACATTTTTCTACCATGATTTCCTTAATGGAATTGAATGTGTATCAAAAGAATTGAACATTTAGTTTAAAACTCACATTATCTGTTTGAGATGCTTGAAATTAATTAGAAGAGGACTTCTCTTCCAAGTTCCCAAAGAGAAAAATGAAATTGCAAATTGTATTCATATCTTCACTTCTCTATACTTAAAGGTATTTTTCTTCATTAAAGGTGACATGACTGGCATCAGCTTTGTGCCCATCTAGTTCCTCATGTCAATAATATCCATGCTGCATCCATCTTCTCAATAAGATCAAATGTTTCTAGTATTCTACTCCATTATTGGAATCGTAGCCTTGATAATATCTTGGATGAGAGGAATATGGTTTTTGTCATACAACATGTCTGAGTTTCTGTCATTATATAAAGTCTTCTTATTAGACATCACTTTGATTTCCTCACACAATTATATCCCTAGATTCCAACAAATGAACCAAATGTAAACATAAATTGACAAAATAATGTGTATGGTTTCTATTTACTGATAAAATCTATAAAAATGCATCTTTTTAGCACACCAATAACTAATCATATCTTATTGATGTAGGCTAACGCATGAGAGATACGCATAGGGGGCAGCGGCGACTATGGGTAGCAGTGGTTGTGTAAGATTCTAAGAGGAAAATGGAACACAACATAGTGGAGAACAAGGTAGGACCTGATGTTACAATTACTATCCAAGGTAGTCATGACGAATCCCCACGCCACACTATCAACAAATGAGAAAACTCTATCTAAAAATATATGATGTAAGATATTTC
>CM044101.1:5919819-6065558 GCA_024174645.1 Lemna minuta | reverse complement strand
ACATCCAAATGTCGGTATCGTCGCATGGGATGACGGTATCTGGCTTTCGATATCGTCAAGCCGATACGACGATCCGCTAACGGCTACCGTTAGGTGTCGATCAGGAGTATCGGTATCGGTTCCGATACCCGAGTATCCGGTTTAACCTAAATAAAATAACCTAAATATTAACCTAATAACCTTAAGGAGAGAAAGTGTGGGTGAGAAGGTGATGAGGGCAATTTCCTGATCTCCTTGCAGCAATTTCCTGATCAAATTATCCCATTTGAGCTGGCGGCAGACGCGTTGCGCTAATCGCCGTCCTTCCGAGAAAGATCGAGCTCCGTGTGTTGAGCATAAAGCGCCGCCCATTAATCCGCGTTCTCCGTCGCCTCCGGCAGCTCTTCTGCCGCTTTTATTTGAGCAAAGCGCCAACCTGAGCGGGCAGCCGAGCAGACGTCACAGGGTCCACGACTTTGACAATCTTTGGCCGCGCTGTGCGGTCGTCTTCCGCGCGCGGTGAGCTCCCGTTGGGTCGCGCCGCTCGACGGTCGTCGATCTCACCACCGCTCGGAATGTTCACTTTGCACACGAGGGACGGGAGGTAGCCACACAACCCATCTCGATCAGAATATGACACTATAACGTGTCGCGCTACGAGACAATGACGACCTTTATTTTATTTCATTTTCATTTCGTGGCCCTCCTTGCTCGCATTCGCGCGCAGCGCCGAGAGAGGAGACGATCCATATACTCCGGAGCTTCACCACGACGGAAGGCTAGCCTTCCCATGGGATCATGGCTAGGAAGTAACTTGTCGGGAGTGTTGATCGTCGTCTTCTTCTTCGTGCTCCTTCGAGGGTCAAACTTTCAACTTTGAATGTTACAGCGCAAGATTATTTTGTGCAGGGTTTGGCCGAATGTGAGGCTGGCGGGAGATACTTCTCTATGGTCTGAAGAAATAAGAATATTCACCTCTCTGCTTTCCTTTTGGACACAAAATGGAATCTCCGAGTGCTCGTCAAATGGGCGTCACCGTCGCAGTCCCCTCCTGCCGCCTACGGGGACAGTGGCGGCGATCGCGTGGCAGCGCCGCGATCTCGCTCGTTCGATGCGGCTGCTCCCTTCCGTACCCACCCCGTCGTTACCTGCAAGCTGGGACGAGAATCTGCTGCACCCGAGTCGTGGGAGAGAGTTGAGGGGGAGGCTGAGGCGGAGGCGGAGGAGGTGGCGGAGGCCACTTCTTCTACTTCCGGAGGTGGGGGCGGATGCGGGAGGCGGGAGGGGAGGCCAAGGCCTCGATTTCTTTTTTTCTCGCGTATTTGGATGGCCCCAGTAACCAGTGCAGTATCTCCCGGATGCGTCCCGAGCACGTCATCCCGTGCCGGATCGAGTCGCGGATCCATCCCGATACCATACCCGGTCCCCACTTTAATCCGTTACCGTCATCCAGGCTCGGATGACGGTTGGGTATCTTGAATACCGGTCATTGGGTACCGGTATTGTCAGATACCGGTACCGGATGACGGTCCGGACGACGATAGGCGAACCCTAGTATGGATGGATGAAAAATCTCTTTTGAACATTCTAAAAGATTATAATCTGTGACTTGTATAAATCTTGTTGAAGGCATTACCAAAGTGTATTTTTAAGCTACTCTCTGTCTCTCCTTTATGTCTCTTTTTATCATATGATCAAAAAGCCAACCCTCCCCCCCCCCCTCCCTCCCATGAGGAAAAACAATACATTGAGATTTGTGCAGTTGGACTAAGCGCTGTTTGCCCGCAATGTCCAAGACAAATTCGGTGACGATTATGTTATATTGAGGCCCGACAATGTAGGCCCATTAGGATCGTAGTCCCACATCAGACTAACATCTTGCTCTATTGTCTTACTCCCTATATCTTGCTCTTTTGTGTATATGTCTTTTAGGTTTTACCCTTTCGCATGGTATCTACACCAATAAGTTTCTACAAGAGTTTCTAGGGTTTTTCAAGCCCTTGTTGTCACTCTTCCTTGCCTATGCGCTCTTGCATGCCCCCCACAGCTCTGGCCTTGAATAGTGGTACCATTGCTTGGATGGCCACCACTGCCGCATCCTACAATGATGACTATTGCCACTTCATTTTTGGTAAGGCATTAATTTTTTAGGTTGACAATCATTTTTCAAGCTGCTAACCTTTCCCCACCCCCTGTCATCCACAACAGCATGTTGCATTAATGTCTTTTTTGGGGTATAGTAAATCTCCATCCTCATTTGAACATGTCATGTCATAGTGGGAGAGAGATTCCCCCAAGAAGTCTCCACATGGGCATCACATCAGGACATTGAGCCATCATGCACTTTGACAAGCTGCATTGCTTTTCCTAGTTGACATTACAACATGACATGCTTGTTCATTTGTCCTTGCCCAATCGCACTGCTTAAATCCTTATATGGGCATGACTGTTGATAATAATCAATTCATACTTGCATTGACATATTTAATGGTGGATTGAAATGGACATTTCATACATATATAATGCATGTTATCATGTTTTTAAAAGCATTTTTAATTATTCTATGCTAAATATTTTGAAGTCCCAAAATGAATTATTTAAGGCAAATTTTGCATAAATTCATAAGTTTAAATTTTCAAAAACAAAACATCATGGATTTTAGCCTTTTATCGATAATTTTTTTCCATATTTATAAGAATCTAATCATGAACAATAAAAATTATGATAAGAAAGTTCAATTTAAATAAACTTTGAAATGATCTAGTTTGACTTTTTTGAGTAAAAAATATAAATTTTGATGCATAAAAATTTAATTATCTTCTCTTTTCTATTGAATAAGTGACAAGAAAATAGGATATAATTGGATTTATGGTCCAATGAAGAGAATTTGAGCGAAATTGGGGTATATTTTGAAAGATATTATTTTTTGAGTATTTAGAAATTTGTTAAGCTTTTGTATTGTTTTTTAATTTTTCAAAAGCCTTGAAATCATATTTTTAAATGTTTATTAGTGTGCAATCAAGTGATGCCCTAACATGGTAGTATTGCAATGCAGCAATGCATCATCCAATGATGTGCGCACTTGACACTTACATGGCCCGCACTAAGAATTGACTTTATAAAATTTAAACCTATATCTTTCCATCTAATGTATTTCGTGACACTTAAATGTGTATTAGGGTGATGTAACTATAGCCATTCATCCTCACTTGAAATGTGTGTGTGTGTGTGTGGGGGAGGGAAATATTTTTTAGTAGAAATTTAAGAATTTAAGAGACGTTAGTGATTTGGCATCATCTAGAGAATCTATCAAACATCCAACAGTCATGGCTTAATTGTAATGGTTCATTGGATTCAATGTGACATGGCAAACTCTGGATAGTTGCAATCAACTATTGCTTTGGTCCGATGGTTATGTGACCTATTTCCACTATTGCAATCAACTTTATCTTCTCCCAAATAGAAATATTCTTGGAAAAATCTTGATTGATCAAGCCTTTGGAGAAATTTTTAGCGAATCTCCTAATCAGTTAGTGCTCCTAACTCACTTTCATATTCAATTATTACAAGTTAACAACATTTTGGGAAGAAATTCAAGAGAATTTCCAGCTTCAATTTCAATTTCTACTTAGGAACCTCAAAATGAAAATATTTTCTAACTTATCATTAATCAGCATTATATTTCAATTTTAAACTATACATTAGTGAAATTTCATCAATTTTCATCACTTTCCCTTTTTTTAGGTGATTTTCTCTCTCTATCTTCTCTCTTGGATTCAATCTGATTTGCATTAATATTTTATTAATAGGATATATATATATATATATATATATATATATATATATATATATATATATATATATATATATATATATATATATATGTCTAGTACCTAAATACATTATTTTCCCTAAAGTCTCACCCCATTACATTGCTCAATTTTACCCAATTCTAGTCCATCTCAAAGTCAACTCCAATGCTCCATGAATTTTGCCCTTCATTCACTAATCTTACACAAAAAAATTATTATCAATTGAATGATTTTGGACTTTTTTGAGCTGTGTTTTCAATGAATACACCACAACATCATATCTTCTTTCTCATAGAATGTTCTAGCACCATCTAACAAAACGGATTCAAGCGATCATTGAAAACACATGAATGTGTGTCAAAATAAACACCAAATTCACTAATTTTAAGATTTTATTCATGAATTGACTAATATAATGATGAATAAGGCTTGAATCCGTAGAGATTTATGAGATTTTTTAAGGTGCTCTTAAAATTTGAACAAATTGGATCAAGATTTGAGTTAAAAAAATTAAGGATTTTAGTATTTTTTTTAAAGAAGACTCCAAGACGAAACCACAAAATAAAAAATCGCTCGATTTAGATTAGTATTTGTGGAGAAATCAAGGAGCAAAATTAAAATAGAAAAATTGATCATGAAGAGAGAGAAAATATTAAAAATTCATAAAATTTACCTAATATATTATTCAAAATTGAAATCTAATGCCACAAGAAGAAAGATTAGAAAGAAAAAAAGTAATCTTACCCAAAATCGTGCTCAAAATGATAAAATTCATCGTCGTTTCAAGGCTTTTGATTTCGTATTTTGAAAAACAAAAATCTTGAGTTCAAGTGACAAATTCTCCCTCTTCTCTTAATGAAATATTGATTTCAAACACTCGTAGAATGCGGAATTAGTCTATAAGAAGAAAAAAAAGAAACACTCAAGAAAGGTTTACATCGTCGAAGAAGGAGAGTATAAATAGGCAAAATTGGACGTGACCGTTTGATCTGACGATTGATCTTTGATTAATGGCCCAGATGAAGGCTCGGAGTCCGAATTTTCATCTTTAAGTCATGGTTGTCGCATCTTCATCGGAGAGACTAGATTTCACCACGTTATCGTAAGTATACAAATCATCGTGTAACCGTCGTCGTTTGATCTCCATCGAGCATGATTAATCTCAGCCATTATAACTCGTTAGATGAATGGTTGGGATCATGCACTTGAAATAAAATGATTTGGCAACGAATCGTTGTGCACCACCTACCCCCAACTTAAGTGAAGATCAACGGTACTGATTAAGTCCACAAATTGAATGCCTCACGTCACGCCACATCACCTGCAAGAAAAAAAGTTTCACATGACAAAAATGATGATGCATATCGTTTATAAATAGGTGAGCGCATTTATGGGTTAGCTTATATGCTTAAAAAGGATGTTTGACCACTTATTATATGCACACACATAAGTACACACGCATGCACCACGTGACGCGTGTGTACATTTCTAGGCAAGCACGCAAGCCATGTCATCCACCACATTAGCACTCAATAAAAATCAAAATTTTGATATATTTCAATAAAATAAATTTAAAATAAATTCATATAAATTGTATAAAAATCCTAAAAATTAGAAAATACATAACTTAAAAAAATAAAACTATTTTATAATCCAAATGTTTTTTGTTTGATCAGAAATTAAACAATCTATTGTTCTAAAAATTAAAATTTAATAAATAATAAGAAAATAATTTTTATCTAAAAAATGTACTCAATTATTTTAAAAAATAAATGAGTGTATACAAAAATATGTTTCTCTTATTATTTGCACTTAATCTAATATCAAATATATCTCTTTAATTATTTATGGTTATGCCTAAAAATAGTGCATTTTGAGATTATAACTTTAAATTTCATAAAATGATATATGCGTACTCAAAGTATGATAAAATACATAAGAATGAAATATTTTATACCTTAATCTACATTAATAATCATATAATTACTAGTATAAATTTTATGCTATCACCATCCACACTAGGTTAGTACTAGTGTTCCCTTAAATATTCCACTGTCTCGCACTCCATTCACCTTACCAAATCTTATTGTCTTGGAAACATCTATATCGCATGGTTGCAATAGAGCACGAGATTAAAAAACTTGCGTAAAATTTGGCAACTATGAGAAGCAAAATCAAGCTAGAGGAAAGGCAACACTTACTCTATCTACATATTCATAGAGAACCAAGCATCCATCTACAAATGTTGGACGGAATTAGAAAAACTTAAAGAGGCTCAAGTTGTAATTTCTACGGCTCCCATTTGTGGCCTATAAGCTAATCACACTTCCATGTATCTCGTTTATGTTCATTGAAATAAAAAAAATTCATTGTCATTCTTGTGTGATGTTACAATGAAGTTCATAAGTATATGCAATGACTAAGTGAATTTTGATTAGATCATAGTACAATGATTACTAGTCTTTAGACATATATTATAAAAAATTTTATTTTTAGGATATTTGAGAAGTACATTGAATTATACAGAAAGAATAACACTATATGAGTACCGTCGATCCTGTAACTTACTGGTGTAGATACTGAGGATAGATAGTGGGTGCTCTTTAGAGAAAGAGTTCATTGAATTTATCTGTCTTAATCCTTGAATAATATTATACCTAACTTGTAATGAGGTTAATTTTATTTCATGATTATATATGTGGTCTTTTGGCTTAAGACACCAAAGATATCTTGTGGATAAATGATTGTGTTTTGATTATGACTTATGAATCCCTAGTAGTGGGATCTCCAAAATGTCATATATTAGATAAGGCATGAAGTCTTCAAAGATGATTGTGTGTTCAAGATGAAATCATTCGCCCTCGATATTTGAGGAGATTGACTCAAGGAATGAGATGCGATGACAACCTTAGCCAAGGTAGTCGAAATATCAAAGGCGTTCCCGATGATTTCTTCCATGCACCAGTACTCACTTGAGTGATCAATAACGATTTGATAGTTAATCATAGCCTAAGTCATTCATGAGTCTTCTATGGATGAAGGATTATACATGCATGGTAAAAATGATGGCAAGGTTTCAGGCATAAGTTATTATGTATTTCATATCTCCTATAGTACGTCATGTAGCTTGACACCTAATAGGTTAATACCTCGACCTATTGACGAGACGAAACCGCGAGGTCGTCGATTGCAAGCGGTATCGCGTCAAAAATAATTCCAAACTTACCAATTTTAGGAAATTCACTCGAATTGAGGGGTATAATGGTAAATATGGGTCGAATCCACAGGGAATTAAGCAATTTCTTGATGTATTCTTCAAATTTGATCAAATCGGACGAGAAATTGATGGTAGAAATTGGGGAAAATGGTATTTTATGAAAGTAGACTTCAAAACGAATTCACGGAATCAAAAATCATCGAAAATGATCTTGATTTCGTGGAGAAATCGCAAATTGAAGTGGAGAGAAATTTTCGGACGTTAAAATCGCGATTTTGAGCTAAATTCTATGAAATTGAAAGTTAAATCCTAATCTCAACAGAAATTAAGCATAATAGGAAGGTAAATTACGAAAAACTGCTTCCACTAACTCCAATTAGCGACCAAAATGAGGTAATTAAATCGATTAATCACCACAAAAACGAAGAACGCGAAGAGGATGTTCAAGCTACGATTTCTCTCGATTTACTCAACCAATTCTTGATTTCCAAAGCTCCGGTGGTGCGGAAATGAGGTGGGAACGCGAGGAGATCAAGAGATTCAAGTGGGGAGGTGTCTAAACAGATCAAAAAGCTTGATTTCCAACTCGAATGCTTAGAATCGTGAAGAACATCTCTATTTATACAAAATTTGGGCGTAACCGTCCGATCAAATTGATCGACGGTTACGATGAAACGTCCACGATGGACCGTTTCGGAAAATATCGTGGCCGTCGGATCTGGATCAATGGCTCTGATCTTCCGCGTGGATTAGCGTTATAAAAACGCTTCAATTTCGCTCCTTGGATCGCGATCGGACGGTCGTGATTCTCCCCCGCGCGTTTAATCTAAGCCGTTATAACTCCTTTAATCGCGCACGTGCTTGATTGATCGATCGGTGGTCCGACGTTCCACGCGATCGACGCGCGTCGATCAATCGCCCGCCAAATCCGACGCTCCTCCTCGCGCCACGTCACCTGCATCAAGAAAAACGCGTGGAACTTAGTCCCACACGGAAGAAAAGATAGGGACTTACCTCTATATAAGGCGCGCCGAATCTAGCCTTTCGAAATACCGTCCCCTTAGACACGGGGGACCCCTTTAACTATATTGAATATAATAATAATGCTAAATAAATATACGCGCCACGTAGGCGCTGCGCGGGTCCGCGTGGCGCTGCCACGTGGCCTTGCGTGCCACGTCGCATCCACGCGGGCCCCGTGCCCTTTTTTTATTGTTTTTATTATTTTTTTATTTATTAAAACGGTTAAAAATCGAAAATAAAATAAGAAAAAAATAATTTAAAAATCCGGAAAAATAATCCTAAAAATAGAAAAATTCATAACTTTTAATATATAACTCCGATTTAATCCAAATTTCTTTCATTTGATCCAAAATTTAATTATCTATTATCTTAAAAGGTCAAATTAATTAAATAATAAGAGTTAAAATTATTATTTCAAAAATACATTCATTTATTAAGATTTTAATCTTTAGAAAATAAAATGAATGTTTATAAAAGTTGTTTCTCTTATTATTTTATCTTTAAAAACAGTTATAATCTCAAGAAAAATATGGGTTATCAAATTATGAAACTCTAATTTATAAAAAAATTAACCCTAAATTAAAGTATTTTTGAGATTATAATGACTTTTTAAGAGAATAATAGAAAAAAATACATATAAATATGATAACATGCATGTAAATGAAATCATTTATGCTTTATTATGCATGAAAAATCATGTTTTATGATGTAAATATAGCATGTTATCACCTATCTATTGGGTTCAATCGATCCTTGATTAATTAATATATATGTTGATGTAGATAATTAATAAAGGTTGACCAATAAGATTTTATTAGGTATATAGAGTTATTAACTAGTGTGATATATTGACTGAGAGGATCGTACACATGAGGTCTATGGATAATGGAGGATATAACCATAATTATCGTGATTTTTATGAAATATCTATATATATCAAATGTCTATAAATAGGGAAATAATGACCACAATTTAAGGTGCCCATTGATAACATGCATTTATAACTTAAATTCTTATCCTAATTAACTCATATTCATGCTTACTTTATGTAATTATGATGCATGTTATCTTAATTTTATGAATTTTCTCTATTGGAATGCTATTTTACTAAAGTTCATATTTATGCATAAATTAGGGAGAATTATATGCTTGATTGATGATGAATCTTCTTGAAAGATTAAATTGATATGATTAAGTTCTTACCCTGATATATTTTGACTTTAGTACATGATTTTTAAGGTTAATTATAAGAAGGAATGTATTGGATGATTAAAAGATAGAGATCTTAATGAATGCTTGGAGATTATTATCCTATGTTCTTCCTTTTAATTATAATTTTTATGGCCTAATATTAAAAAGAAAAGAAATTGAGATCCAATGGAGAAAATTTGGATTAAAAAGGAGTTGTATATTTAAATTTATGAATTTCTAAAGTTTATGCTCTTTTTCAGATTTTTAATTTGATTTTTTTAATTATTTTCTATTTAAAATCACAAAAAAGGGGGGTTTTATTCCACAGACCCCGATGCTGACGTGGCGCGGAGCTGACGTGGCACGCGAGACCACCGCGCGGATGCGACGCGGCACTGAGGCCACGTGGCAGGGCCGCAGGTGGCCCACGCGAGGCACAGGTGGCGCACAAGGCGCGGACATGTGGCAGGAGGCCACGCGGACGCCCATGTGAGGCGCCACGTGGCAGGAAGGGGGTCGGCATTTGGAGGGCCCACGGGTTAGTGGGCCCTTGTAAGATGATTGGGGCGGTAACGCGAAAGCGTTAAACCGCCCCACAATTTAAGCTTGAGTTTTTTCGTTTTTCCTTCCGTGTGGGACTATGTCCCACAAGTTTCTTACCTTTTGCAGGCGATGTGGACGCACGGCAGGCGTTGGATGCGGTCAGGACAGCGGAGATCGCGTGGACCTGAGTCCACGCGATCATCAAATAAACACGTGCAGGAAATGACACGTAAGTGAACGCGATCAAGGGGCTTACCTGATGACACGTGGAGGCGTCGGAAGCGTTCGATTTCCATCACGATTTGATCGTGGTGGATCGTGGTCTTGATCGGATCTTCATCAGATCTTCATCGGACGGATGCGATCTTTCACGATCGGAGGCACTGCGTGGACGGTCGAGATCTTTCGCGATCGGAGGCATTGTGTGGACACATCGCGATTGCTCGATCTCCATCGGACGGGCACGATAATCCCCGATCTTCCTCTCACCTTGGCGATGCGTGAAATTCTCTGGAGCCTTAGATCTCCATCGGACGGCAATGACTAAGCAGGACACAAGATCGTGGCTCACGATCGCGGTTCGATCGTGGCCCGATCGCCCCGTGATCGGGGCTGATTTGTCGTGGAATTGAAGCCATGATCAACGCCAATTGATGGGCCACGATCGCTGCACGATCGTGGCCATCAATCCGCTCCCATGACCGCATCAAACGACCGAATTTTTCGAGAATTGAAGCCATGATCAACGCCAATTGATGGGCCACGATCGCTGCACGATCGTGGCCATCAATCCGCTCCCACGACCGCATCAAATGACCAAAATTTCCGCTCCCTTTAAAACCGATGTTTTTCTCTTGTTTTGAACTCAACTTTTGATCGATTCGTGAAGGTAATCAAGCGAATTTCGAGGAAGGTATTAAGTTCTTCGTGATCCCCCCGCGTTTAGACTCAATTTCGAAGCAATTGGAGCGGGATTGATCGCGAATTCCTCCTTGATTTCATCGAATTTTTCCCTTGAATTCTGAACGTCCACGAGGAAGAATCCGAGCAAATTCGGTTCAATCCAGAAGAATTGAAGCCCCATTCTTGCGGAAATCGGGTTAGTAGTGAGATTTGATCGATTATCAAGAGGTAATTTGAGTTTTTATTAGATTTAGAAGTTTAATTTTGCAAATTAGTTCTTAGTGTTCTTCATTTTCCCTAATTTTCAGTACGAAAAATCTCTGATTTTGAAAATAAGATATCTCTATTATTATAATTCCAAATAATTTGATTTTGGTTTCATTGGATTCCTCTTTTCATCAGTTTTCCGTGGATATCAAATTCGTCGAATTCCGAGTTCATTTGACCCTTCAATTTGACGTTTGACCAAACACTGTTCATCTTTTATCAGAAGTCAAATGTTGACTTTCGGGGTCAATTACTTTCAATTTACAAATCAGAATTCAATAATTTTAGTTTCTTTAGATTCCTCTGCTTCTTAGCTTTCCATTGATATATAAATTTCAAGATTTGGATTTCATTTGACTGGTCAATTTGAAGATATCCTCTGAGGTGTTCATTTCAGGGATTTTGTGATATTTGATTTTCAATAATTTATAGTAAATCCATTTCTTATCCAAAAATCACGAATTTTATATCAATAAATTCCATTTTTTCTCTAGTTTCTAAATATATAATTTTCGTAATCTTTTGACTCTTTTTGATTCTCTGATTTTAGAGAACACCTACTATTGGTCAAAGTCAATGCTTTGACTTTGACTTTTGACTTTTCTCTGTCAAACCCGAGAATTCAATTCTTAAAACTTCTTATTTAGTCTATTTATATCATTTCTATTCATTAAATCTTATTTTTACTTCTTGAAAACCCCTTTTAGACTTAAGTTTGACCAAGTCAGCTCTGCAATTAACGTCAACCTTGCTCTCTGTGGATCGACCCGATACTGACACATTACTTGATTTTATATCTTATCTTTGTGAGTTTGGTTTTATGAATTTTTTTTACTTACGTTTTGTGTGTTTAACGACTGCACGAAAACGCTTCGTCACCCATGCATGCCTCGTGAGAATTCTCTTCTTTCTTCTCTTTCTTTCTTGGTGAATAGCTGTGAAAAAGAGATTGAACCATCTCGAGATCGTGTGGATATTTCTAGATTCTATATACTTGAATAGCTTTAGGAACTCCTTCAAGGAACCCTGTAAGTGTGTTTTCTCATACATAATAGATGATGGGATTCTATGTTCTTAGTTCTTTAATATTTTGAATATTTGATTTAATGTATTCCAGTACATTCGATGTTTTGATCTAAATTTTGGAAGGCTTATGACAAGATGAATTCATGCAATCATTAAAAACACACATACATGCGTTAAAATAATTTCTAAACTCATTAATTTGAGGATTTAATCATAAATTGATTAGCATAATGGTAAGGGTCGAATCCATGGAGAATTAGAATATTTTTTTAGATGTATTCAAAATTTGATCCAATCAGATAATGAATTGAGGTGCAAAATTTAGGAAATTAGTACTTTAGGAAAAGAAGACTCTGAGACGAATCTATGGAATAAAAAATTACTCAATTTGGATTAGTATTCGTGGAGAAATCAAGAAGTAAAATCAAGAGATAAAATTAGATCACGAAGAGACATACATTGACTACCTCGTCAAATTAAGCTAATCTATGTATCAAAATTAAAATCTAATGCTATAAGATAAAAATTAGGGAAGAAAACATAACATTTAACCCAAAATTACACTAAAAAATGATCCAATTAATCATCAAATTAAGGCTTATCATTACACATTTTGAAAAATAAAAATTTAGAATTCAAGAAGCGAATTCTTCCTTCTCTCTCGATGAAATCTTGATCTCAAATACTCCTCGGACGTAGAAATGAATCTAGAAGAAGAGGAAAGCAAGAGATTCAAGGATTGAAATGTCCAAAAGGTTTTATTGATCAAAATATTCAAGAATATATTTTACGTTGAAGAGAGAGAGTAGAAATAGGTAAAGTTTTGTTGTGGCGGTTCGATCTGTGGATTGATTTTCCATCAATGGCCTAGATGAAATACTTGGAGTCAGATTGTCATCTTTAAGTCGTGGCAGTTAGATCTTCATTGGAGAGCCCAGATTTCACCACATTATCATGTGTACACAAATCTTCGTGTAATTTTTGCCGTTTGATCTTCATCGAGCGCTCGATATATTGAAATGAGAATGAGCAGGCAATCAGTTGGACCCTAGCAGTCCTAAAGGGATTGGATCCCTCACTATGCACACATTGCATATTTTTGGAGGAGGAGTTCAGACCAATCAAGGAGGCCCAGAGAAGACTAAAACCTAAGGTATGGGAAGCAGTGAAAGAAGAAATCATTAAGTGGCTAAACACAGAAATCATCTACCCTATATATGATAGCCATTGGGTTAGTCCAGTGTATGTTTTGTTGAGAACTGCGTTTGATAAGAATTCTAAAATTTTAATCAAAACATTAAATACAATAGAATAACATTGAATCGGATATTCAAAACATTGAGGCACTAAGAATAGATGATCCTAGCATCTAGTATGTTGATAACATGCATTTTATACATGAATTTACATGATTATTAATGCAAATAAAGGCATTAATTATTACATTTGTATGCATGTTATCATATTTTAAATACATTTCTATCATTGTATGTAATTTCATGTTATGATCTAAAAATTTATCAATTTATGGATAAGTATGCATAATTAAATAATATAATTCTAATCCTATTTATATATAAGATCATAATGATGTTTTCATGATTAAATGATAAGAGAAAAGATCTTTACAATCATGTATTTTTCTAAAATTATTTTAGAAGATACATGAATGTATTTATTTAATTAAAATTCATTCTCTTGTTATTTTAATATTTTGACTTTTTATAATGATAGATAATTCAATTTTTGATCCAAAAAAAATTGAATTAATTTGGAGTTGTATTTTGAAAGTTATGATTTTTCTAATTTTTAGGAATTTTCTGGAATTTATTTAACTGTATTTTTTATTTTAAAATAATTAAAAAGAATAAAAAAGGGTTTATAATTACCGCACGCTGATGTGGCAGAGCAAAGCCACCTGGCAATGCACGGATATGTCTGTGTGACATGTGGACATGCGTGTGTGCGTGTGTGCGTGACGTGCGTGCGTGACACACATATGTGTGTGTGACACGTGCACGGAATTTATAAATGGGTTAGGAGCATCCGTAATCGGATTTATGTAGTAGATCTTATAAACCTGATTAAACCCTTTAAAAATATTCCTTGTGGGATTATGTGTACATGTGTTTGATTTCAGGTGACGTGGCGATGCTTGAGACATTCGATCGCGTGATTTAATCACGTGCGTCGGATGTCACTTATTCAAGGGGTACATGGAGACATCTAATTAAACACCAATTCGATTAAAGACGTTTAATCTCGTTTGTCCATCTCCGGAGTTATAACGGTCGAGATTTAAAGCGCCCGATGGATCCTCGATCTATCGCAATCGTCTGATGAAGATCCGACGGATGATTTGAAACGACGACATCTCTTCAACGTGCGACGTGGCAGAATCTCAACGTTTCATCAACGAACGGACGGACGTGACTTAATCGCGTCAATTCGTCAATAGGTGCGTCATCTCGGCCGTTGATTGCGATGAACCGTTGCATCTGACGGTTACACCCAAATCATCTTATAAATTGAAATGTTCTTTGCGACAGAAATTTACCCTTGGATATTTGAGCAAATCGAACTGTCTAGACACCACAATCTAAGAGTCTTTTGATTTCTTTAGCTTCTTGACACGTTTTCGCATCCGAGGAGTGTTTGAAATCAGAAATTGATCGAGGGAGTATGAAGAAATCACATCTTGAATGCCAATTTTTGTCTTTGAAATCGTGGAATGAATATCCATGAATCTGGCGATTAATTGGATCATTTCGAGGGCGACTTTAGGTTAGATTACGTGTTTTCATCTTAATCTTTTGTCATTTAGCATTAGATTTGCATTTTGAATCGTAGATTAAGTTTAATTTCGGTTTAATTACGGTTCTAAATCAATTTCGCGATCGAATTTTCATCTCAACTTCAAACTTCGATTACTCTACGAATTCTAATCCAAATCACTCAATTTTTGATTCCGTAGATTTTCAATTGAGTTATCTTTCTTAATATTATAAATTTCATAATTTCTAAACTCAATTCATTGTCTGATTTGATCAAATTTCAAAGATATCTCTCAAATTTCCCTAATATTCCGTGGATTCGACCGTTATTTACCATTGTACCCTTCAATTTGTGAATTAATCTTAAAATTGGTAAGTTTGGACTTTATTTTGACACGACATTGTGTGTATTGAACGACTGCACACATTTGTTTCATCAATTGGCACCGTTGCCGGGGAATTAAGGCGTAATTTTGAGAAAAATCATCGATTTTGACTCGATCAACTCTGATTTTTCTATTTTTTTCTGATATTAATTCAAATTGATCCTACATTGAGCTATTCAAAGCAGAAATACATCATTTAAATACTCAATTTTGACGAGATTAAGTGATTTGTCCCTTCTCTACGGACTATGGACGATCACCGCGTCATAATCGAATTGAGAGTGCGTAACTCTCACGAGTAGCAACAATCAAGTACGATTAATTTATCATTGTTGAATAATTTTATAATTATCTGTTATATATTAATATACTAGTACATATTTATGAGACGAGAGTCTGATTGGAGAGCGAGGAATAACCCTTTACACGTAGATCTTTTTGAACGCTCCTCGCAATCACTTTCCTCTTCTGCGTCGTCATCCACCTTAGATATGGCCTGGAACGATGAGGGAAATGTTAGGAGACATCTTAGTGACTACGCTAGGCCTGTCCTCTAAAGACTTGTTACTCGTATTCATGCACCTATTGGTCAAAATGCGAATTTTAGGATAGATTCGCATGTGATGAGTATGTTACCTATCTTTCATAGTAAACCTTCCGAAGATCCTTATAGACACGTAGATGAGCTTAGTCAAGTGTGTGAGATCAATCAGATTCATAATGTGTCGGTAGATGTGATGAAGATGAAACTCTTTCCCGCTACCCTTAGAGATTGAGCTAAAGATTGGTTTTTAAAGTTAGGGAAAGAATTCACCACTTGGAACTAAATGGAGGAGGAATTTCTTAGGAAATAATAATCCGCAGGAAAAACCACTTCTGTTAGGAAGGCTATTCATGAGTTTACCCAAGGACCGAGTGAAACATTTCATTGAGCCCAAGAGAGACTTAGAGACCTCACTAGAGAGTGTCCTCACCATGGAGCGTCTAACCATGATCTTACACAGATATTTTATGATGGGTTAGGCCCTGCAAGATAGATATCTTTTAGATACAGCTAGCAGCAGCACCTTCATGAGCAAGTTTGAAGACGAAGCAATGGAATTGATCGAGACGGTGATGGAAAACAACCATTACAATGCGGTAAAACTATTCAGAAGAGCTGAAACGCCGAAAGGAGGATTAATTGACGCAAAATCGGAAGAGGTGCACATATAATGTATGAGAAAATATACTTGCAGGGTTCCCTTGAAGGAGTTCTTGAAGCTATTCAAATGTCTAGCGTCTAGCATTATTCACACAATCGTCGGATGGTACGATCTCCTCTTTAAAGCTCTTCACCTAAGGAGAAGGATAAGAAAGGAGAAAATTCTCACAATACTTGTATGGGCACCTTGAGTTGTGATTGTTCTTATCCTATTTATAGATATTTGGTATGTGGAGTTTTCATAAAAACCCTCGTAATTAAGTCTGTATCCACCAACATCTATAGACCTTATGTGTGCGACCTTCTAGGTCAATATATCTCACTCGTTAATAACTCTGTAGACCAAATAATACCTTATTGGTCAACCTTAATTAATTATCTACATCAACATATATATTAATTAATCAAGGATCGATTTAACCCAATTGATAGGTTGAGTTGCCAGCCCGTTAGATGCCAAGCTATACCATGTACACTAAGAGATATAGAGTATGTAAGAACTAACTTCTGGAACCTTCCGTCGTCAATTACTATTTATATAGCATCCTTTATCCGCGTGAGACTGAATAAATCTCTTAGGATATGGTGAACTATCAAACTCTGATCAATCACTCAAATTAGTAATAATGCAAGTAGAAAAGCATTGGGAACTCTTTATCTGATATTTCCACTAACTTGGCCAAGGATTTTATTGCATCTCACACCTTGAGTCAATCTCCTCAAATATCGAGGGTGGATGATTCTATCTTGATCGTAGAATCATCTTCATTGACTTGATGTGATGTTTTAGATATCAGGTGGCTAGGGATTCATAAGTCATAATCAAAACACTATCATTTATCCACAAGATATCTTTGGTGTCTTAAGTCAAAGGACCACATACATAATCATGACATGAATAAACCTAATTGAAAAATAGGTATAATTATCATTTCGGGATTCATACGGATCAACTCAGTGAACTCTTTCTCCAAAGAGCACCCACTATCTATCATTAGTGTCTCCACACCGATGGCCATAAGATCAACCATACTCATCATATGAGTCAGGTCATATAGTGTTATTCTTTATGGCTAGTTCGATGTCCCTCTTGAATATCCCATGAATAAGAATATTTAAAACATATGTGTAAAGACTAGTGATCACTGCATTATGATCTCATCATAATTCAATTAATCATTGCATATGATTATGAACTTCATTACAAATATCACACAAGAATGCCAATGAAGAGATTTCATTTCAATAAACATAACCGAGATACATGGAAGTATGATTGGCTGTTAGGTTATATAATTGATAGGATCTGAAGTCGATAGCTTTCCAAAATTTTGATCAAAACATCAAATGCAATGGAATTCATTAAATCGGATATTCAAAATATTGAGGCACCAAGAACAGATGATCCTATCATCTAATATGTATGAGAAAACATACTTATAGGTTTCCTTGAAGGAGTTCTTGAAGCTATTCAAGTTTCTAGCCTCTAGCGGTATCCACACAATCTCCGGATGGTTGGATCTCCTCTTCAAAGCTCTTCACCAAGAGAGAAAGAGAAGAAAAGAGAGAATTCCCACAAGGCTTGCATGGGCACCTTCAGTTGTGGTCATTCTCCCCTTATTTATAGACATTTGGAATGAGGTTTTTTCATAAAAACCCTCATAATTATGTCTATGTCCACCAACATCCATAAACCTTATGTGAGTGACCCTGATGTAGGATAATTTAGAAAAGGATGGATGAGATGAGAATGATGATTATGAGTGAGATGAAAGGATAATAGTAAAATGAATTGTAATGAAATTAGAGTATTCCGCTGATTTCTAATTAAATCCTACAATCTAGTGGAGGATCTATGATTTGATATCAAGTAGAAATAAATGAATATATGAGAGGGATGATGACTGTAGAATATTTGATAATAACTAGAGAATAGGGAGTAGATGAAATCGGGGTAGATGAGATAGTGGTGGTGATAGAGAATAGTAGATAGAGAATAGTAGATAGAGAATTAGAAATGGACAGATATATCGAAAGTAATTTAGATAGAGTAGATAGTAGAGATAATATAAAATATAGATGATAGATAGAAGATGGAGAAAAGAGGCACGACAGAGAAGAGATAGAGCGTGAATGGAATGATGGACTTACGATTTTGTGATAGAACTATCATTCACGAATATGAGGAGAGGATGATACCTTTAGGCATGAAGATGATGCACTTGAAATCTTCAAACGGCATAAAATTTCCTCGGTTTTGCTCTGATAGGAGGTGGATGAAAGCGAAAGAATGGGAGGAAGAATAGAGAGGGAGATAGAATCGGAAGATGAAGGTTGTGGAAAGGGGGAGTGGAAGAGATACGGAGGACACGAACACAGGGGAAAAAGTAACCTAGTATCCAAACTTTCATTCAAAAAAACAACTGTCCCTTGTTCTCTTCGTATCACTTTTCTTTATAGAATTGGGAAAGAGAAAAATAGAGCGAACAGATGCGCCGAAATGGATATAGGTGGTTATGGCGGTTCAACGTGACGTGTTCGTCGTGGTTAACTTCAGGTTTCGAGTGTGATGAATTCATTTTTGTGAGTATAATCGTGACGGTTGCTGACCATGGGGTGGTGTCTCGATGGAACTTCTCCGTGCGTTGACTCGTTCTTCTACAGGCATCGATGACTTGAATTCGATAGACGTACGAGACGTTCCGTCTTCAGGCACGTGGTAGTTGTGGTGACGTGGAGATATGCCGCGGCGGCGGAATAATATTTCTTCGCGGGTTTTCTGCTTTCTGATTGAAGTCAACGGGGTATCCGGATGATACGTGGAATCGCGTCGGCAGAAATCCATCAGCTATTTGTCATTAGAGTGAGGCGTTTTTACTGGTGATAAGGAGTGTCAGCCTTCGACTTTGCCTAGCATCTTTATGCGTTTCTTTAAATCCCGTGCATGCTGTTGGACGGAAATTTTGCTCTCTGATCGGTTGATGGAAAGATGTTCTTTCGCGGAGTTTCTTTCGTATCTTCAAGGTGCTCACCTTATTCCACGACAGTGTGATGAGGTTGGTGTAGAATATCCCGAATTGTGATGACGGACATTGGTAATTCTTATATCGTATAGATAATAAGGTCGGTCAGTAGAAATTGGTCCGACGGGTTAGTCCATAGTGAGGACCAGTGGAGAAGCTACTCCCGTAGGTAAGAGGTGTCGGTGTTGGAGATTTTCTTTAAGCTTCTTCTTAGCTGCTGGGAGATACTTCTATTGCTCGTGGTTGTTATCGGGTGGCTTCGATATTCATGTGATTTGTTGGCTTTGAGAGGATCTTGGAGGTCTTCATGTCTCGTAGAGGTCATGAGGATCTTTTGAGGCAGATGTCCTCATAATCATCTTGGATAGATCATAATATTGAAGCTCTATAATCATGAAGCTTCTCTGCTCTCATACTGGCACAGGATAAAAATATGTAGACTTATTGGTCTTGACCTGTTCTTGGAAGTCTTGGATAATTTAAAGGATGATTCTTGAACTGAGCTTGATACTTGAGATAAGCTTTGAGGGCTGGGATGTGTGCTTCCATAAGTTATCACATATAGATCTCTTCTAAAACTTTCTACTTAGAGGTGGTTTTCAAAGAGAGAGGGGTGGGATAACAAAGGGATTCCTATTGATTTCTTGAGATCATTACTTTGCAAATATACAAGGTACCTATGATATGGTGGATGTGGTTTGGACAATTAGGAACCTATATCAAAGGTAAAATGGTGGTTGACTTGGTCCATTCAAGGGATTCTAAGTATCTAGGGATAAGGCTAATTTCTTTTGACCAAGTCAATCATTAGATCAGTGTAAAATAGGAGGGAGGGAAGATAATTCCCTTAGGGTCTACACTCTCTTTATTTATTTAGAGAGGTCTTCTTTATCCATTTAATAAATGGATAATTTCTCAAATTGGTGAATAAGGAAGAGGAAGAAGAGGAGGAGGAGGAGGAGGAGGATAGGTTCACTTAGAACCCTTGTGTTCATGTTTCTAAAATAATTCTCCATCAGACCCTCTAGGTCCATATATCTCACTAGTTAATAACTCTATGGACCAAATAACACCTTATTGGTCAACCTTAATTAATTATCTACATCTGCATATAGATTAATTAATCAAGGATCAATTAACCCAATCGATAGGTTGAGTTGCTAGCCCGTTGGGTGCCAAGCTACATCACGTACACTAAGAGATATGGAGTATGTATGTAAGAACTTACTTATAGAACCTTCCCGTCATCGATTACCATATATGTATAATCCTTCATCCACATTAGACTCATGAATGACTTACGGTATGGTCAACTGTCAAACCCTAATCGGTCACTTGATAACATGCATTTATAACTTAATTTCTTATCCTAATTAACTCATATTCATGCTTATTTTATGTGAATACGATGCATGTTATCATGCTTTTTAGGAATTTTCTCCATTGGTATGTCATTTCACTAAAGTCGATATTTATGCATAAATTAGGGATAATTTCATGCTTGATAGATGATTAGTCTTTTGTAAAGTTTAAATTAATAGAAGTTAATCTCTTTTCTTGAATGATTTTAACTTTAGTGCATGTTTTGAAGGATAATTTCAAGATGAATTTATGATTAAGAAGATTTATTAAGAAATGAGTTAAGTAATTTTTAATTCATCTTAATTTCTTCTTTGAAAATATATTTTAAATGACACGATGTTAAAAAGGAAGGAATTTGTGATCCAATGGAGAAAATTTTGATTAAAAAGGAGTTGTATATTTTAAGTTGTGAATTTCTAAAGTTTACACCCTTTTTCAGATTTTTATTTGATTTTTAAATTAATTTTTATCAAGTTTCTTATTAAAAAAATCGAAAAAGGGGTTTACTTACCTGCAGGTGCTGACATGGCGAGCGGGGCCAGCGCGCAAGCTGACGTGGCGTGCGGGACCACCGCGTGGATGCGACGTGGCACTGAGGCCACGTGGCAGAGCCGCGGGTGGCCCGCGGAAGGCGTAGGTGGCGCACAGGGCGCGAACACGTGACAGGAGGCCACACATGTCCACGCAGACGCCCGTGTGGGGCGCCACGTGGCAGGGGGTCGGCATATGGAGGGCCCATAAGTTAGTGGGCCATGGTTAGGAGTTTGGGGCGGTAACACAAATACGTTACCGCACCCCACCTTTTAAGCTAACGATTCCCTTGTATTTATTCCGTATGGGACTATGTTCCCCACGGAATCTCTCTTTGCAAGTGACGTGGAGGCATCACGAGCGTTGATACCGATCGCGTTTCGTTGATTGCGTGGACCCGAGTCCACGCGATCACTAATCAAAGCACGTGCGCAAAATACAGGTTAACTGACGATTCATAAGCTGACACGTGGAGGCACCAGGAGCGTTCGATCGTGACCACGATTGCGATCTTCATCTGGAGGCATCGGACGGCTTACCTGACGCCATGTGGAAGCTCGGGAGTGCTGGATCTTCATCAAAATGCAAGCGTGAAGTGGCCGTGCGATCTTCATCGAATGGCTGCAGCAATATCAAGCAGAAGGTCCACCATCGAGGCCCAATCGCCACGCGATCGTGGCCCGATCGCCCCACGATCGTCGCCGATCGCCACGGCGGAATCAACATCGGTTTGATCCGAATCAAAATGCATGATTAGCGGAATTGATCCTCATCAGACGGCGGAATAAGCGTCAGGTGGAAGCTCCACGATCGAGGCCCGATCGCCACGCGATCGTGGCCCGATCGCCGAGCGATCATGGCCACGATCAAGCGCTACTATGGTTCGATCGCAGCGGAAATCAAGACCACAATCAGGAGAGGTTGATGGCCACAATCATCATGTGATCGTGGCCACCAATAGGCAGCCAATCGCGGATTAAACGGCCCGCAAAAATTGGGCGAAATTTCCCTTTAAAGACGATGTATTTCTCTTTTCTTCTTCAACTTTTGATCGATTCGTGAGGGTAATTAAGCAAATTTTGAGGAAGGTCTTAACTTCTTCTTGATCCCCCCACGTTTAGACTCGATTACGAAGCAATTGGAGCGGGATTGATTGCGAATTTCTCTTTGATTTCATTGACTTTTCCTCTTGAATTTCGAACGTCCGCGAGGAAGAATCCGAGCAAATTCGCTTCAATCCACAAGAATTGAAGCCTCATTCTTGCGGCAATCGGGTTAGTAGTGAGATTTGATCGATTATCAAGAAGTAATTTGAGTTTTTATTAGATTTAGAAGTTTAATTTTGCAAATTAGTTCTTAGTGTTCTTCATTTTCCCCAATTTGAGTCTAAAAATTGCTTGATTTTGAAAATAGGATATCTCTCTGATTCTAATTCCAAATCACTTTATTTTGGTTTCATTGGATTCCTCTTTTCATCAGCTTTCCGTGGCTAACAAATTCATCGAATTTCAAGTTCATTTGACCCTTCAATTTGACATTTGACCAAGCACTGTTCATCTTTCATTAGAAGTCAAATGTTGACTTTTGGGGTCAATTACTTTCAATTTACAAATCAGAATTCGATCATTTTGGTCTCTTTAGATTCCTCTAGTTCTTATATTTTCATTGACATATAAATTGCAAGATTTGGATTTCATTTAACCGGTCAATTTGAAGATGTCCTCTGAGGTGTTCATTTTGGGGATTTTATGATATTTGATTTCCAATAATTTATAGTAAATCCATTTCTTATCCAAAAATCACGAATTTTATATCAATAAATTTCATTTTCTCTTTAGTTTCTAAATATATAATTTTCGTAATCTTCTAACACTTTTTGATTCTTTGATTTTACAGAACACCTACTGTTGGTCAAAGTCATCGCTTTGACTTTGACTTTTAACTTTTCTTTGTCAAACCCGAGAATTCAATTCTTAAAACTTCTTATTTAGTCTATTTATATCATTTCTATTCATCACATCTTATTTTTTTCTTTAAAACCCCTTTTAAACTTAAGTTTGACCAAGTCAACTTTGCAATTAAAGTCAACCCTGGCTCTCGTGGATCGACTCGATACTTACACATTACTTGATTTTGTATCTTATCTTTGTGAGTTCGGTTTAATAAATTTTGTTTGACTTTTGTTTTGTATGTTTAACGACCGCTTGAAAACGCTTCGTCATCACTCAAGTTAGTATTGATGCGTGTAGAAATTATCGGGAACTCCTCTAATATTTCCACTACCTTGGCCAAGGATTTCATCTCATCTTATTCCTTGAGTCAATCTCCTTAAATACTGAGGGTGGATGATCCCATCTTGATCGCACAATCATCTTCGTGGACTTCATGTCGTATCGAATATATGACATTTCAGATATCCCGTGGTTAGGGATTCGTAAGTCATAATCAAAACACGATCATCCATCCACAAGATGTCTTTGGTGTCTCAAGTCAAAGGACCATATACACAACCATGACATGAATCAACCTAATTGACAGTTAGGTATAATACCATTCAAGGATTCATACGGATCAATTCAGTGAACTCTTTCTCCAAAGAGCACCCACTATATATCCTTAGTGTCTCCACATCGATGGCTATAGATCAGTCATACTCATCATATGAGATGGATTAGATAGTGTTATTCTTTCCAAATAATTTGATGTCCTTCTCAAATATCCCACGAATAGGATTTTTTAGAACATATGTTTAAAGACTAGTGATCTCATCATAATTCACTTAGTCATTGCACATGCTCATGGACTTCATTAAAAACATCACACAAGAATGACAATAAATAAAGTTCATTTCAACGAACATAAACAAGATACATGAAAGTGTGATTGGCTTATAGGCCACATAATATCCATCAATAATATCTATCACCTTCTAGCACCTTTGAGTGCACATTACTATTGCCTACGAAAGCCCTTTCTAGTGCCTCTAGTGCCCTTGCTATTGCCTTTGTGCGCCCATTTTAGTGCCTTCAAATGTCTGTACAAACACTTATGGGCTCCATACTCCCTCAAGCAAACTAATCGCGATACACTCTAAACTTGAGGGATAATGTTTGAAGGTGTTATTAGGCTCCAACCCATAAAGGTCCACTCTCAATCTCTCATCTTCTCTATATAAACTCATGTATCCCTCCTTTTTTGAGAATAAAATTTTGGGGTTTTTTGTTCTCACCGTCAACATCATCATTTTATCACAAAAATTCATTATATCCATAGCTCGTCATCTTTTGACAAAATCACTTCCACCTTTCTCATTTCTTTGTTCCATCATTTTTTCCTCATTCTCATTCTTCTTTAAATATAGATATATAAAGATCTAAATATAGATTTCTAATAAAATCCATATCATACTCATCATATCAATGCCCACAATTCTCCGTAATCCCATCTCATAATTTCTCTTGAATAAGTGACGCATCGAGACCGTATGGTCGTTGAAAACACATGGTCAAGAGTCAAAATTATATCTAAACTCACAAATTTTAAGATTAAATCACGAATTGAGGGGTATATTGGTAAATAAGGGTCGAATCCACAAGGAATTAAGGTAAGTTTTGAAGATCTCTTCGAATTTGATCAAATCAGACGATAAAATGGTGATAGAAATTAGGTAATTTGATATTTTTAGAAAGAGGACTCGAAGACGAATCCACGGAACCAAAAATCACTGAATTTGGATGTGATTTCGCGGAGAAATCATCGAATGAATAGAGGTGAAATTTTTGAAAATAAAAATCATGAAAAACCAAAATTAAAAATAAAATTGACTCAAATTATGATTCTAAAATGAAATCTAAAGCTATACGAAGATAGATTAAGATGAACAATCACTAACCCACAATTGAGCTCGAATTGATCTAATTACTCACCGGAATCAAGGCTATTTATCAAAATTTGGGAAAAAACGTGACTGTGGAGTTCAAGTGTTGATTTCTTCCTCGTCGATCGTCGAAATCTCACTCTCAAGCACTCTGCGGATGTGGAAATGAGTCTAGAAGCGATTGGGAGCAAGAGATTCAAGAGTTTTGGTGTCTAAACAGTTCGATTAAGTTGAATTGCCCTCGAATGCTTTACATCGTTGAAGAACATCTCAATTTATAGACTAATTTAGGCGTAATCGTCCGATCAGCCTTTAATTCATGATCAACGGCTCTGATGAAATGCATCAGATGCGAATGGTTACGATTAAGTCGTGGCTGTTGGATCTTCGATCGACCGCCGAGATGAAGCCACGTCGCGAGCGTTATAAATAACGCATGTAACATCCGCCGTTGGATCTTGATCGGACGCTCAGATGCATTTTTTGTCAATTTTAATCTCAGCCATTATAACTCCTCTTAATCAACGACTAAGATTAAAATGAGTCATCGACGAATTAGATCACGCCACGTACCCCGTGCCTTTAAGTGAAGATCGACGATCGCAATTTAATCGCTCGATCAGACGTCCCACGTTGTACCACGTCACATCCCGCTCTTGATCGTCGATCGCGATTGATTGGACGCTCCAGAATGTGCCATGTCACCTGCGTGCTTATAAACTTAGGAAAAATTGATTTTGAATTTGAAAAATCTATTTTGAATTCCGAAAAGTTCAGAAAAATCCCTAAAAATTAGAAAAATTCATAACTTTCAAAATATAACTCCAAATTAATCCAAATTTCTTTAATTTGATCATAAATTAAATTATCTATCATTCTAAAAAGTCAAATTTAATAAATAATAAGAGATTTGGTTTTTATTTCAAAAATATACTCATTTCTTTAAATTTTAAAACTTAAAAAATTATTCGAGTGTATATAAAATGATTTCTCTCATTATTTAACATTAAAAATTAATTATAATCTCAAGAAAATATGAGTTATGAAATTTTTTATTTTTAATTCATCATAATTAACCCTAAATTAATGTATTTTGAGACTATAAAAAGTTTTTCATAGAATGATTGATGAACACTCATGAATATGATAACATGCATAGGAATGTAATCTTTTAGGCCTTACTATGCATAAATAATTATGTATTATCATGTCTAATTAGCATGTTATCAATAAGTATTTGTTCTCTCTAGAGATATCATCTCATTACCTATGATCCTTGAGGATTCAAGCCTTAATCACCATAATAAGTGAGGAAATACAACTATTTTGCATTAAATTACTTCCAAAGAATGACTAAAACTAACCCAAAATTGAGTTCATCAACCTCTTGCTCTTGTATATAAGCTCAAGCTTTTTGGAGTGATAAGATCAAGTAAATAAAGTTTTATATTATATTATAATAAGGATCCCTAGAAAAAAATTACTTTCATAAAATATATCAATTTTTTTATTTGCAAATATATAATTATAACTAGATTTGTCTATATTATATATAGGCACCATATTCCATCTGAAGATGGTACAAAAAAAGTGTTTACTATATCTACAAAATGACTAGTGTTTAGAAAAAATCTAAACATTTCCAATCCCCTCTACTTCAAAGTGTCATTGCATTGTACATGCACTTATCCTCATGCATTGGCTTTTGATAGTTGACTATTTTCACACTAACATGAATAGTTGCACTTGAATCTTCCCACCCAGTGTCAATGGGTAAAGGGAAAGATTATCTTCCATACATATAAGAGTTTTATAATTACCTTTTTATTCCCTTCAAGAATGACATCTAGCATAGTCTTTCTTTAAATGACTAGGTTTGTGGAAATGGAATCAAGTTAATGCTAAATCTTACTTTTTTCACATTATCTTGCTTCTAGTTGACTAATTCCTTGTTTGTATTTATCAAGCTTCTTTTACTTCTTTCAAATTGGCAAGTCAAATATGCACTTTCGTATTGAATTTTGCTTACTTGGAGTTCTTCTTGAGAGGATATTTAAGTGAGAACTTCGAGGTGATATATATTATGTGGCTTTTCAGAAAAATCACACTTCTATGTCTTGTTTATATTATTGTAATGAAATTTATTCATCGTTATTCTTATGTGATGTTTGTGCTAAAGTCCACGAGCATATGCATTGACTTACTGAATTTTGATGAAATGATAGTATAATAATCGTTAGTTTGTAAGCATGTGTTCTAAGTAATCATATTTAAGGGATATTCAAGAAGGAAATCAAAATATTGGGAAAAAAAGTATCTCGTTTGATTTGAATAATATGAATGAGTATAATTGATCTTGTGGCCATGGATGTGAAGACACCAAGGATAACTAATGGGTGCTCTTTGAATCCCTAAATGATATTATACCTGATTATCAATCAAGTTGTTTTATGTCACGATTATGTAAATGTCCCTTTGAAATGAGATACCAAAGACAGATGGTAGATGTATGATTGAGTTTTTTATTATGATTTAGAAATCCCTAGGCATGAGATCTTGAAAGGATCATATATAGAGTATAACATGAAGTCCTCAAAAGGTGATTGTTTGGTTATAATAGGATCTTCTGCCCTGAGTAATAGAAGAGATTGACTCAAGGAAGGAGATAAAGTTAAATCTTAGGTCAAGGCAATAGAAATACTGGAGAAGGTATTCTCAGTAATTTCCTCTACGTATCAATACTAACTTGAGTGATTGATTAGGATTTGACATTTAACTATATTTTAATTCAGTCATGAGTTTTGCGCAAATGAAAGATTATGCATACATGATTATTGATGACAACAAGGTTTCACGCTGGAGTTCTTATAGGTTCTATATCCTGTAAAGCACGAGGTGCAACTTGGTACCCAAAGGGGTTGGCAACTTGAGTTCTTAATAGATCCTTGATTAATTAATCTATATTTTGATTATATAATTAATAAGGTTGATTAATATGGGTTATTAAGTTTATAAAGTTAGTAACTAGAAATATATATGGATCTAAAGGGTCACACACCTATGTTTGATGGATGTTAGTGGATATAAACATAATTTTAAGGGTTTTTGAGAAATTTTGCATGCCCAATATCTAGTAATAAGGGGAGAACGAGAACAAGTAAGAGCGCCCTTGCAAAATTTGTGAGAAAATCTCTTATTTCTTTTCTCTCTTAGTGAGATCTAATCTTCCAGTGATAGTGTGGATACCACTAAAGGTTGGAGAAAATAACAGCTTCAAAAACTGATTTAATAAACTAGTAAGTACAAATTTTAACCTATAATCGATTATAGGATTATTGATTCTTGAGGCCTCAATATTTTGAATGTTTAATTTAATGTCTTTATCTGTGTTTGATGTTTTGATAAAATTTTTAAGAACTTATCAATTATCAAATCGCTTCTCAATGCTCCCTTTATGCTCATGTATATCATACAACGGCTTAGAGTGGTCAAATTTTCGTGGAAGTGATTCCATTAGCATGTTCTTTTGGTTGCAGTTGTACTGATTTGATAAATATGTTCTCTTACTTGTCCCTTGCCTTTATATTGCATGGACGATATCTTTCTAAATAACTCTCTAGTTTCTTCACTATTGTTTGTGAAAACCTTTTTCTCTATGTATCTTATCTAGAAATTTCTTTGGCTTTCAAGCCTTTATTCTCGAGTTCTCCTTAATAAGCTTTAGGGACCGTTTGTTGTTTAGTCATCGAACATACTCAATCAGAGACCTTCGATTCTTGAAATTTCTTAACATTTGTTTATAGTCTATCATAGCACGATCAAAATATGCATAGGCCAAAGCCATCATTGCATCTTTTTTTCTAGTTCTTGAAATTGTAGGTGTTGATACATGAATTCTATTTCCTCGGAGAAAAATATATTCATTTACAAGGGATGCAAAAGGGGGCAAAGATTAACTCAAAATTGAAAAAAAAGTAGAATTTGAAAATCAAAATACAATTTTCAAGACGCTAGTGCATATTAAGTTGTCGTCATTTGACCATAATATTAATTGCTAGTGACATTGACAATAAGTTCCTAACAAAAGTCAAACTCTCTTCTGACCACTTTACACTTCACAGTGAACAATTATTGAATAATTATCTTATAACACTTTTTGAGAGTGTGTATAATCCCATCCTACTGCTACCCACTTTTTTGGGATGTTTCTAAAACCCTAATTAATAGATATTTACTCGATTTGCATCAGAGAAATTTACTTACTGTATTCTCATGCAACTTTATTTAAAAGATTATTTTAGGAGTATCAATTATTCCAAAATTAGATACTAGTTATTCCTTCAAAATTCCATTTCCACGTGATTTTTTAAAGTAAAATTCCTTTACGGCTATTTATGGCTGGCCCTTTCGGCATATTGGGTCCTCCGGTGCTGTTTCCTCTAGGGTCTAATTTGGTCTGATTGGCCCGATTTATTACTTCGGGCTCCCTCCTCTTTTTTTTTGGGGTAAACATCTTTTAGTGGCACGACCTTTCATTTTAGGTCCAGATTGTGGCACCACCTTTTTCTATGTCCAGATTGTGGCACCTTGTCAGCATTCCCGCTAAGGTGGACGGTTTTGTTATTCCGTCCCCCACGTGGCTGCCACGTTTTGTCCACGTCTTTATTCTCTCTCTCTTCATTCTCTCTCTCTTTATTCTCTTTCTCTCTATTCTCTCTCTCTTTACTCTCTCTCTCTCTCTCTCCCTCTCTTTCTCTCTTCTCTTTCTTCTCTCCCCCTCAGCGACGGTCTCTCTCGCGACGGAGAGCACGGTCTCTCTCTCTCTCCCATTATTATCTCTCTTCTCTTTCTTCTCTCCCCCTCAGCGACAGTCTCTCTCACGACGGAGAGCACGGTCTCTCTCTCTCCCTCTCTTTCTCTCTTCTCTTTCTTCTCCAGGTTACGATTTTCGGGCAGCTCGGTCAGGCACTTCATTTCATTTCTAACACGAGACTTGGATCTGAATAAACCCTTCTTCGATCTATGTTGCTCTGATTCGTTGGATCCGAAGAGGACGAATCTGGTCTCCGTGAGCCTCGAACGGTCAGGATTGTAGCTACAAGTGCTAGTGATCTTCATCTGGCCGATAAAAATTTGGTCATGAGAGTTGTAGGAATAGAAGAGGTAGGTGGAATCTAAAGTTCTTGCAATTTTCAAGGTGGCCGTGTAAATCTCTCTACCCGTCTCGAAGTGAACGACGAAGATGAAGCAAGGAACTCCCTTTTTCCACGTCAAATGCAGGATTCCTTTAACTTCCATCGCAGGAAATTAAGCAAAATCTCTGCATGAAAAGAAGCGCATGAGAGAGAGAGAGAGAGAGAGAGAGAGAGAGAGAGAGAGAGAGAGAGAGAGAGAGAGAGAGAGAGAGAGAGAGAGAGAGAGAGAGAGAGAGAGAGGAAGGAGGACCACGTGAGATGAAGAGAGAGAGAATGAAGAAGGACGTGGACAAAACGTGACAGCCAGGTGGGGGACGGAATCACAAAACCGTCCACCTCAGCGGGAATGCTGACGTGGTGCCACAATATGGATATAGAAAAAGGTGGTGCCACAAAATGATGTTTACCCTTTTTGTAATTGGATGTAGCTTCGAAGTACGGCATAAACGCCCGTGTGGGGACCACTTGGTATTCTCTTGCAGTCGTCGTCAATTGACTCGATTATTCTTCGATTCTTTTCAAAGCGAGCAAGCATCTGATTGGCTATCCCGGTTTACATCCGTCCAATTGGGGTTTCGCGCTCTGTATATAGAAGACTACTTTCCAATCTACTCGGTTGCTAGCTCGCCGACGTTGACTTCAGTTTCAAAGGTAACGCTGTAATCGCACCGGAAAATCCCGACTGCCCAAGCTTAACCCGCAAATATCATTCAAAACCGTAAGAGGAATCAGTTCCAGCAGCGAGGAGAGCAATCTGATCGAGGATACATGGGCCAGAACGGCTCTAGATCGACTAGCCCCGAACACGTTACGGACGGCGATGAATCGAAGCCATCAGTGCCTGGAAAGTTGAGGAGAAGATCTATGTTCCACCGCAGATCTCACAAAAAGGGTTCGGATTCTTCTCTCCACAGCGTCCACTCCAATGATTTCGCTGGCATCGTCTGCATCGAAAGCATCAGTGTAACGTTTCTTGTCCGATCAAGATCAAGTGCGATCGTTTTGAAAATTGATGTTGATCGTTTGGAAAATGGATTTTCTATGAATGTTGATTGCAGGCTGAGATGAGGTCCAAGGACAAGTGGTTTGCTTGTCTTTCCCTTGGAGAGCGGACATATCGTACGGAGACGTCTGAACAGTTGAGCTTTGTTGAATTCCTTGTTTAAGATTATTTATCAAGGTGGCTTTGTTTTGATTGTTCGTTTTTTATAGTTTTCTGGCTAAATAAGTTTACTTTTGTCGGTAAGCTGTTTGATTATTCTGGTCATTAAACAGCGTTCTCCTGTGTTTTCTACTGGAATACGGCTTTTGATGCTGTCCAGATGATATTCGATAGTAGTTACATGATTTCATTCGCCTCATCGTTTGATTTAAATTTTATACTTGATACCCTTTTTCATATTTGAAGCTATCCTTGCTAACTCGTTTTTACTGGTATCAATGGTACAGCACTGAGGCTCCTCTATGGAAATCTGTAAGTACTATATAGCCATTAAACAATACCGTGAATTCCTTTAAAATTATTTATCAAGATGTACATTATTTCTGAATTCAATTTCATCCATCTTTCTTTTAAGTAACTACTCCCATTCTTTGTTGAACCAGAAGGTACAGTCGATCCACTTCAAGTCTGAATATTTGAGAGAGGGAGAGAGGGAGAAATAGAAGCACAGCAGTAGGTTTACCAGCTAAAGAAAAGATAATCCATTTGTTATCAAGAGTTGGTTGCATAATATTTTAATATTTACTAAAGTGGGGTAATTTTGTAAATGGCCCTTTTTTCATCACTGTTCCTCAAGTGAAGGAATGGATACTCCTTTTCCCAAGCTTGGACAATAGTCTGGTGAAGGTCTTGCTTGGTAGTCCTTTTGTCAATAGATCCGCACATTAATACACTGTACTTCCTTACGGGGTGGATATTATCTTGTTATCTAGATAATCCTTTATATATAATTGATCAATGTCCTCATGCATAGTTTTGTCATGACAAACTGGATCATGTGCTATAATGATTGCCAACTTGTTGTCACATAACGCTTAGATGGGTTCCTCATATAGAATTTTCAGATCAGTCAATGTCCTTCGTATCCATAGAACTTCATCGATGCCTGTAGACTGTGCTCTATCTTCAGCTTTAGTGCTTGACTTGGATACTACACTTAGTTTTTTACTTCTCCATGTAACCAAATTGCTACCTTAGAATGTACGGTGTCCAGTAATTTACCTGCAATTAACCAAAGACCCGAAAAATTCAGGAGTCAGTGTAGATTATCAAATTCAACTTACCTGTCCTTCTAAAGGTGAGTCCAAGTCATATTGTTACCTTGAGATACCTAAGTATCCTGTGGACTGCCTGAAAATGAGACTTCTGAGGACTGTGCATAAACTGATTCAATACATAGACTGCATACGATCTGTAAGGACGTGTATGAGAAATATATAATAATTTTCCAATTAGTTTTTGATAGGATGTAGTGTCTCCTCTAGATTCATTTTCATCCCTCAATAATTTACAATATCTTCAATAGGGGTAGCATTCTTATGGCATTGTAGATGGTTAGTTTCACTTAGTAGGTCCAAGATATACTTCTGTTGAGTTAATATTAGTTTTGCGCAAGATTGAGCTATTTCAATCACTGGAAAGTATTTTTGATGTCCTAAATTCTTTTCTTCAAGTTGTGAGACTAATCAATCTTCTAATTTCTTAGCTCCTCTTTATTATTTCCTGTAATAATTATGTCATCGACATAAACTACCAATATAGTAACTTCCCTTGAAGGAAAATGCAGAAAGAATAATGTATGGTCTACATTGTTTATATCCTAGATTTCTCATGGTTTTGGTAAATTTCCTGAACCAAGCTTTGGGAGAATGTTTTAACCCATACAATGCCTTGTTGAGTTTACATCAACAAATTTGTTTGGTTTAGAGTATCTTGGTGGTATATACATATAGATTTCTTCCTCTAACTCTCCATTAAGGAAGACATCTTTAAAATCATATTTCTGTATGTATATATACTGTAAAGACTGAAGAGAATTCTTACTTTGGAAACAGATATGGCAAATGGGACCTTGGAGACAAATGAGAAAATGAGGAGATTTTATTGAACCCTATTAAGAAAGAAAATTGGGGGAAGACTGACAGACATATCGGGTTGGGGAGACCTTGCTTTATAGGCAAAGGCCTGCCCAAGATAGCCGTTGGGGGCAACGGTCATATAACCGTTGCCCCAACGGCTAACTCAGGGGAAACGGTTAGAAGAAAGGGATTGGGTCCATTTATAAGACATGACCCAATTGTACATGTGGAGTAGAGTAGATGAGGAGAAAGACTAGAAATATTAGTTTAACATATACCATTCAAGATTTACACCTAGAGATATTAAAGTTCTGACAGTATTTAGTTTGGCCACTGGTGCAAATGTTTCTGTTTAATCTGAGTGTTTGAGTGTACCACCCCCTTGCTTCTAGTCTAGCTTTGTACCTTTCTAAACTCTCATTGGAGTTATATTTCATTGTAAAAATCCATCTAGACCATACTCTTTTTTATCCCTAGGGAGATCTACTATTTCCCAATTTTTGCTTTTAATTAGAGCATCCATTTCCTCATTAATTGATTTCTTCCAATGAGGATACTTGAGAGCTTCTACTGCTGTCTTTGGGATAATTGCCCAATCAAGACTGGTCAAAAAACTTTATAAACTAGTGATAACCTATTATAATTTAAAGATAATGCAATGTCATTTGGGTGAGGCTTCACACAGTTATGCCTATTTTTCCTCAAGGCAATTGGTAAATTATCTGAATTTTGGTCTACATCTGCAGGTTCAAGTTCTTCTACAGTGCTCAGTGTAATATCCTCATGATTAGTTTCAGTTGAATGATTATCTCTGAAGAGTTCATATACTAAAAATCCTATCTCCTCTGATAATAGTAGTATTATACTCAACAGGTTGGTGTCAAACTTCAGGCTTTTATCATTTTTCCCTGATGCAATTCGGTCTCCAAAACTTTGACAAAGAAGTTCTTTTCATCAAATGTTACATCCTTTGATATTCTCAGTTTTCCAGTTCAGGGGTGGTAACGTTTATGCCATGTTTTAGTGTCTGAGTAGCCTACAAACACACATCCAAACACCCTTGGATTAATCCGCTTCTTAATCTGATTTTTAGGGAAAAAGGATTTCTAAAATTTCTTGATGGATTTCTATTGGTCAAGTTGACAGAAGTTAAAATTGCAAATCCCCAAAAATTCTTTGGAATATTGGATTATATTATTAATGTCCGAATTTATCCATAATATCTCCTATTTTCCTTTCAGTCAACCCATTTTGCTGAGGAGTATAGACACATGATATTTCAAGTCTAATCCCCTCATTTCCAAATAATTCTTTTAGTTCATTATTAGAAGTCCTTTTGCATCATCTGTTCTAAAACTTTCTAAACTAGTCCCAAATTGTTGTCTCACTAGGTGACACAGATTTTTCAAAACGTTAGTTCCCTCAGACTTTTGTTCTGGAAGAACAGCCAAGTTAACCTACTAGAATCATTTTTATGCAAAAAAAAAAAACCCACTACCATCATCATCACATATCAAGAACCATCTAAAGTCAAATACTTTAACATGGATTGAAGGTCCCCAAATATCACAGTAAATAAGTTGAAATGGTTCTTGGCATTTGTTGTTGACAGCTTGATATGTTCTTTTATGTTTGGCAAGTTGACAAGCTTCACTATTAAGTTTTTAGTGTTAAATTTTTCAAAAACCCGATTGTACATTTCTTTTGGTGGAAGAAAAGAAGAATGCCCTAATCTTCTATAAGTCGGTATAGCATTTTCTTTCTAAGACGTGCTCCTCATCATTGCCACCTTAGAGTCACTATCCTTCCAAGGGCTTATAGTTGTACAAGGTAGGTAGTAGAGTCCATGCTGGACTCTAACGAGTCCAGTCCTCCATCCGTAGTGTTGGACTGAGCTCCATTTCTATCTCTGGCCCACTAAGGGCTCACTTAGTATTCCTCTATAAGAAAACTATGTACTCTCTCTAATTGTATTACGATCTTCTTAGTCTTTCTCTCCTCTTCCTCTCTACATGGTATCAGAGCCCTAGGTTCCTCCAAATCCTAGGACTCCTACGGCATCGCGGTTGGGCTGTGCGTAACCTTCATCTTCGCGCCGCCTACTACCGTATCTGCAACGCCGTCTCTCCATCTACATCTTCGCGCGAATCGTCTACTGTCCTCGAGTTGCGAAATCTTCCAGTCGCGATTCTGAGTTGCGATTCTTCCAGTCGTTGTGAAATCTTCCAGTCGCGAGTTGCGATTCTTCCAGTCGCGAGTTGCGAAATCTTCCAGTCGCGATTCTTCCAGTCGCGATTCTTCCACTTCGCCCTTCCTTTCATCACGGATTCTTCCAGTCGCGATTCTTCCTGAGTCGCAATTCTTCCACTTCCACTTCGCCCTCCTAGCGGCTCAAATCTGACTCGCCTCTGAGTATCCGGTGCAACCTTACCTGGCTTCTTTCGCAGATTCAATCTGCTTCCCAGATTTCGCAGTTTCGCAAATTCAATCTCTTCGTCCTAGCCGCCCGAGTCGTCTGCATCGCCTGAAGTTTTTGTTCCTCTTCCTCTTCAACCTCCTGCATTGCCATGGCTCAGGTCAGTGATGTCGAAGGCGGTGTTGAGGCCACGGCACCGAGCATAGCACTTGGAACTCCTCCGCCACAAGCATCTTCTGCCGTTCCTAGTGGATGGCCGTCATCGTACGGCTCCTTTGCGCGGCCGAAGATGCCTCAAGATGGGATATTCACCGGCTTCAATCTCCTCCAGTGGCGACGATATGTCACTATTACCTTAAAGGGCAGGCTTATGCGCCTCTTGGAGGATGATGGACCTCCTCGATCGGATCCGACCTACTACAATTGGTTGGATGTGGAAGGGGTGGTTCATCGGTGGATTCTTGACATCATCTCTCCCTCGGTTAAGGGGGAGTTTCTAGCCCTCGAATCTGCGAAAGCCGTTTGGGAAGCCGTCCTCGACAGTCACTCCAAAAAGCACAACATTGCCACCTTATATGAGCTAGTGCATCGGGCCGCTAACCTACGCCAAGGTGACCATTCGGTGCTGGATTACAGCAACGAACTGACGGCCCTCTGGGCTGAAATTGACCACTATATGCCTCCGGACGAGAAGTTAGTCGACCGAAAGTACACTCTTCAACTCAGGGTGTTCAAGTTTCTAATGGACCTAAATCTCGAGTACGAGCAACTTTGGGGGCAACTAGTTCATCGGGAGACTTTGTTGTTCAAGGATGTTCTTCGGAGTGTCCGGATGGAGGAAGCTCGTCTACATCAAGCTCATGCTCCTACGACTGCATCGGCAATGGCACTCCGGCAAACACCTTCCACTCGTGGACCTACCTCGACCACTGCTCCACAACAGAGCATTGCATCTCGAGCCGACGAGACTCCTCGGGGTGATTCCTCTCTTGTGTGTAACTACTGCAAGAAGAGGGGGCACACTAAGGAGACGTGCTTTAAACTCCAGAGGAAGCGGGCTCAGCAAGCCAATGTTGCCACCATCTCCTCATCGACTTCTGTGGATGGAGTGCCCACACCGGGGCAAGTGCCTATGCCATACGGCCTACTCCCACCGCCTTCTGCTGCATCGTCTACCTTCACGTCGGATGAGGTGGAACGTGTGCGCCGCCTACTTGATCCTCCAGTTGTGGGCTCGTGTTCTCTTGCCCATGCAAGTACGTCCACCGCTCTTGCTAACCCCCCTTCCACGTGACGTCCAATCCACGTGTTTTTACCTCCTATGATCCTTCTATCGGTTCCTCCAAAGTTCGGACCGCATCCGGCAACCTCCTTACAGTTGCCGGCGTTGGTCGGGTTACTCTTACTCCATCCCTCCATCTCTCCCGGGTTCTCCATGTTCCTCGGCTTGCTGTCCATCTCCTCTCTCTAAATAAACTTGTTCGCGACTTAGATCATGATCTTACTTTCAATCCTCACTCCTGTTTTTATCGTGATAAGGTGTCGGGGAGGATGACTACACTTGCTGAAGAGCACCAAGGGCTATACCTCGTTCGACCCCCCCCATCCACCTTTGTCGCCGCTGCTGTCTACTCCTCGCCATCTCATGATCGCTTGTGGCTTCTCCATCGTCGCCTTGGACATCCATCTTTCTCTACTCTTCGAACTTTATTTCTACATCTGTTTCATAGTCAGCCTGTTGACCGATTTGTATGTGACGCTTGCCGACAGTCAAAACATCATCGTGTGGTTTATCCTCCCTCTCCTTCTCGTACAACTTCTCCTTTCTCTCTCATTCATACTGACATTTGGGGGCCTGCCCCTGTCCACAACACGTTAGGGGCCCGTTGGATGGTTATTTTTGTCGACGATCACACCCGATTCACGTGGGCTTACCTTTTAAAACATAAATCCGAACTTTCCACTATTATTCCCCAATTCTACTCCCTCATCCAAACCAAATTCTCTACCTCTATTCGTTGCTTTCGCTCCGATAATGCCAAAGACTACGTCAACACCACCCTCACCACCTTCTTTCAAACCAATGGAATCATCCACGAAACCTCTTGCCTGTATACCCCACAACAAAATGGCCTAGCCGAACAGAAATTCCGATATATGCTTGAAACCTCCCGCAGTTTGCTCTTTCACATGCATGTGCCCAAATTTTTTTTGGGTGAAGCCGTCTTGACTGCTATCCATCTCCTAAACTGTCTCCCCTCTCGTGTCCTCCAACAGTCCACGCCCATTGACTGTCTCCAACAGTTCTTTCCCCATGTTTCCCTACGTACCAATCTCATCCTACATGTGTTTGGATGTGTGTGTTTTGCTCTAAATTGTCGAATTCCACGCGACAAACTTGACCCCCGGGCTCTCCGGTGTATCTTCATTGGCTACTCTTCTACCCAAAAAGGGTATCGTTGTTATTATCCTCCTTCGCGCCGTTTCTTCATTACCAAGGACGCCACCTTTGATGAATCCATGCCCTATTATCCCTCTCCGACCACCTCCTCCTCCCATCCTTCTCCGTCTGTGCCTACCTCCGATTCTCTTGACTTCCTCATCCTTCCACCTCCTCCTCTCTCACCTCAGTCTTCTCCACCTTCCTCCTCCGACTCCCCACCTCCTCCGGCTCCGATCTCCGAGCTTCCTCCACCTCCTCCAGCTCCACTCTCCGCGCCTCCTTCCCCTTCTCCGGCCTCGCTCTTCGAGCCTCCTCAACCTCCTACATCCTCTGAACCTCTGGCCTCTACATCTCCTTCATCTCTTCCCCGGTGCCTGCCTGAAGACCGGTTCAAAACTCCCTTCTGCCGAGGCGATTGGCATGCAAGTCAATGACGAAAGCAAGCTGTTGCTTCTCTTCCCTCTCATCCAATGGCACTTCCATCCTCATCACCTCCCTCTCCTCCAGAGCTATGTCCATCTTCTCCTCCTTCCATCCCTCCAGCGCCTCAATCCTCCTCTCCTCCCTCCACCTCCCCATACCCTCTTGCCAATTATGTCTCTTCGCACCGCCTCTCTCGGTCCTTCCAGGCCTTCCTCACCTCCCTTACCTCCATTACTCTTCCCAAGACGGTGGACGATGCCTTAGCCTCTTCTTCTTGGCGTCGTGCCATGGAGGAGGAGCTTCAGGCCCTTGCCCAGAATCATACTTGAGATCTTGTTCCGCTACCGGCCCGGAAGCATGTGCTTGGCAGTCAGTGGGTCTACACTATCAAGGAGAATTCGGACGGCTCCCTTGAATGGCATAAGACATGGGTGGTCGCCAAAGGCTTCACGCAAAAGTATGGTCTTGACTATCAGGAGACGTTTGCTCTGGTTGCGAAGATGAACACTATTCGTCTTCTTCTCGCACTTGCTGCTCATCGCGGGTGGACATTGCAGCAGTATGACGTCAAGAACGCTTTCCTGCATGGTGATCTTACTGAGGAGATTTATATGGCACTCCCTCCAGGTTATTCCTCTTTAGTCCCGTCGACTCCGGCATCAGTTGTCTGTCGCCTCTGGCCTCAAGCAGTCTCCTCGAGCATGGTTTGCTCGCTTTACTTCTACCATGCGGACGCAGGGCTATCGGCAGTGCAACGGGGATCATACCCTGTTCTATCGTCATTCCATGTCAGGGGGAGTGGTGATCTTCTTGGTTTACGTGGATGACATCATCATCACAGGGGACGACACGTCTACTATTGGTGATTTGGCGCTATACCTTGGATCTGAGTTTGCGATCAAGCATCTTGGCCTCTTAAGGTATTTTCTGGGCATTGAGGTAGCATATTCATCCAATGGCCTCTTTATTTGCCAAAGGAAATATACTATCGACTTGCTCCAGGAACTTGGAAAAGAGGACTCCCGCCCTCTTCCTACACCTATTGAAGCTAATCACAAGCTTGGAGCCGACGAAAATGAAGCCCTTGTGGATCCATGATCTTATCAGAGACTCGTGGGCAAGCTCATCTATCTCACTCACACTCGGCCTGACATGGCATACACTGTTGGTGTTCTCAGCCAATTTATGCACACTCCACGTGTGAGCAATCTACATGCTGCACACCGAGTTCTCCGCTTCCTTAAAGGGACTATTGGCCGCGGACTTCTGTTCCGTTGTCATAGTGGTCTCGATTTGGAGGTATATACAGATGCAGATTATGCCGGTTCCATCGTTGATCGTTGCTCCACCTCCGGCTATTGCACATTCCTGGGGGGCAATCTCATCACGTGGCGCAGGAAGAAGCAGAAGGTAGTTTCCAGATCTAGTGCTGAAGCAAAATTCCGAGCTCTTGCCCAAGGATTGTGTGAAGCTCTATGGATCGACAGGATCCTCCGAGAGCTCCGCTGTCTAGTATCCTCTCTAGTATGGCTGTTCTGCGACAACAAATCGGCAATCAGTATTGCTCATGATCCTGTACAGCATGATCGCACCAAGCATATTGAGATTGACCGACACTTCATCAAAGAGAAGCTGGAGTCGGGACGTTTTTGCATGCCGTATGTACCATCAGCAGATCAGCGGGCAGACATCTTCACCAAAGGGCTTCATGCCCCGAGGTTTGAAGAGCTCTGTGACAAGCTGGGTGTGGAGAATATCCATGCACCAGCTTTAGGGGGAGTGTTGGACTGAGCTCCATTTCTATCTCTGGCCCACTAAGGGCTCACTTAGAATTCCTCTATAAGAAAACTAAGTACTCTCTCTAATTGTATTACGATCTTCTTAGTCTTTCTCTTCTCTTCCTCTCTACACGTAGACCTTATTGCATAAAAAGCATCAATTCCATTGAATATGATTTGAATTCATCGAATTTTGCAAGTCTCTATACTGAGACGAGACTCACAAATAATTTTGATACATGCAGTACATGTGTTAAAAGACCAACTGGCTCTACTTTCACACTACCAATACCGGATACAATAAGTAAGGTTCTATCAGCAGTTTGAAACTTGCTACTAGAACACGGTTCATATGACACAAAAAATATATGATATAGGTGTCATATGATCAATTGCCCCTGAATCCAATATGCAGGAGTCATAATGTGATTTAGATGATGATAATAAAGATAGAGCTGATAAAAGATTGGATCTACCTGAACTAGCTAAGTAAACCAATGGCTGAGGCTGATGAAGATGACAGATTCTTCATTTTCTGCTGTAAGTTCTTCATCTGTTGCATCTCTTCCTTCAATTTTTGCACTTCTTGAGGAATAATTTGAATTGAATGACTGAAGGAATAAGACGTGGTCATCACAGGCATTGCATTGTATTTTGATGACTTTGGATTAGTCATCCATTTGTGTCCCTCTGTGGCTCCCTCTTGAGACATATGTGGTTGATTAACCATATGTACTTGATTTTATAGGGGTTTTCCATTCAGTTTCCAGCAGATTTCCTTAGTGTGGCCATTTCTTTTTATGATAATTACACAACATTTATTCTTTGTTCACTTCAAAAAAAAACATTTATTCTTTGTTCTTCCCTCGTGCTTTCTTTGAATTTTTTGTTGATGCTTGGGTCCCGGAATTTTCCGAATTTGTCTGACTCCCTTGAGATGTATTTCCACATGATTGAATAGTCGCATAGGTTGAGCTTTCTCCTGCTGCTTTTGACTCTTGATGGCAACTTTCTTCTTGTAGTAGTTGAGCCACATTATTGTCAAAGGATAGTTTATTTTCTCAATTGTATTGTTGACTTCGAAGTCCTTCAAACACAGGCTTTGAACCTTTAAGTAGTTTATATACTCTATCCATGAGTATACATTCTCTATGCACCACATTATATACTAGCAGTCTATAATGATCAGGCTCACTGTAGATGAAGCTCAATTTATTTGCATATGTGAGTACAGATTTGTCTCCTTGCTGTAGAGCTCTTGCATTATTTACCGGCTGAGCAATCTTTGATGCATCATTCTTGGTTGAATGATACGTATGAGCTGCTTCCCAAATCTCTTTTACTTTTTCATATTCAATGAATCGTTTTGCTAGCGCTTAGAACATAGAATCGAGTATTCATGTTAAGAATATCACTGCGTCTGGTGATGCATTCTTGGTTTGGTGGTCGATTAGATTTCTTGGCCACAGTATTTGACACAGCCTTAGCATAGGATAGATGAAGAACACAAGTTTGAATCCACAAACCTTGATCTTTAAGAAGGGCTAGGTTCTGAGTTCACAGAACTAACCTCTTTGACCCTTGAATCCACAAGGGGGATGTACTTGAATCTACAAGCACATAGCACTCTCTAACAGGGAGAACACTCAAGAGAAGAAAGCAAAGCTCTAAAAAGAGGATAACGTCAAATTATGAGTTCAAAGAGTACAATGGGGGGCCTTATATAGGCCTCAAAAGGTGAAGGGTCGTCCATGTGATGTGACCCCTGAAATGACTACTCAAAGTCTTGGAAATATACATCATACATGTGTCAGCGATTAAACTTGACACCACAAAAGAAAGCTTCTAGGCTCAAATAGGCCTGAAAAGAGATATTCCAGCATCTCTAAAATCTGACACAAGATATTTGTGTGTCCCTAGGTGATCCACTGCGGATTTTGTTAGTTTCTAGGGATTCTCCCAGGCCCATTAAGCTTTACTGGGCCTCACAACTGAACTGCATTATATTGGGCCTCCACTTGTTGATGTGTGGCCTACATCAGTATTGCTTGGATATGATGCACCCACAGACATCCCTCCTTCGACCACTTCCAGAAAAATTTCCGCATAGGACTGCTTAAACATTGCTCAATGTTCCCTGGGATCTTGAAGACAGATAGATAAAATGTGGGTATTGCTGATAATACCGATCGCAGCAGCACTAGCCTTCAGGGAAAAGAAATTATTGAAATTATTTTGTTCATATCTTCAAACATCTTCGACTTCCATGGAGTAGTGAAGCTGTTAACTATGTTGACTAATCAACTCTGATTATCGGGCCAGTGGGTCTTATCAATGTAAATGTAAAGGTGAAAGGAGGTCCATGTTAATAGGCCTACTAGTAAGAGGTATATTTAGGCCCAGGTTAATGGGCCTAAAGATCTCAGTTACCCGATCTGTTCAAGATCGGTTAACAGCTAGAAAAAGCTAGCCGTTACAACGGCTAGTTTTTCGCGCCGTTACATCTAGTCAAGCTATTTTCTATAAAGAATTAACATGATGAAATAAAGAGTTATCTTTTCTGGCTAAACTATTTGCTCTCTGTGCAATTCTCTATCCTTCTTCTCTCTGTGCTAGCCTGCTACTGCTGATTGGCAGAAGCCATAAACAGGATTATTGAAGAAGTTAATTTTCAATCACTATCTCTGATTGTTGCAAAGTTAACTCAAATGGTTGAGATTTTGGTTCCTAAAAAATTATGTTGCCTTGAGCTAATGAAAAATAATGCCCAATTCCTTTTAGATCGATTTTAGGTCCTATGTAAATTTGTAAACAATCCTGAAAGAAGGTTTGAGATCCTGGATTTTATGTTCTTGGTGAATATCAAATTACATCATTCCTACAAGATGACCTAAGTTAAAAACTGGTAAGAGTCTTATAATTGCTAATATTCGGAGTCGCTAGAGGTTCCCACAGCTCAGTCAATCGTGGGAAGGGTAACAACCAATAAGAATCCAGTTAATAATGTCATCCAGCTGGCCATTCCTGGCTCTCTGTTGACACGATAAATGTGAGAAGCCCTCCAACATAGAAGTACATCGAAGAAACAGAGAAAGAGCTGGGAGAGCATGGGGAAACCTCTCGAATTCTCTTCTCATTTCTTGGAGCTCCCCTTCTCTGTTAGTTATCTTTTACCTTCTTACAAGTTCTTGGAGCCAGTTCTCTTTGAAATTAGTATCTCAAGAATGCATTTTTTTCCATGCGGCATTTCTTAACCCTTGGTGAGACCTATGATCCTACCTGGAACTTTGTAGATACAATGGTATCTTTCATGCTGTTAAAGTGAATCTATTAAGTAAAGTCTATGAAGTGAATCTATTATTTCTAAAGTTGCTATATATTACCTAGATTTTGGGCATAGAAATTTTCATATTGAAGGGTTAAACAGCAATGTTATTTTACACACCAAGCAGGGAGACTCATCATGCTTCCCCATCTCACTATGTTTTGTTTGGTCTATTTATCAGTCATATCTTGGGTCATATTTGTTTGATTCCAGGGTTCTTAAACTGCAGAAAAAGAAGATTGTAATGGAAAAAGATGGACCTAAAGTAGCTCGTGTCTCTGTTTTTGAGGTAATCACTGCATATGGTGTTAGACACTAAATCTGTACCTTAATGATGCCTAATGCTTATTTGTCGTTTAATGCAACTGTTAACTTTACAATGGTCTACAAAAATGCTGATACTTTTCTTCCTCTCCTTTATAACTTCCTCATGTAACTGGTGTGCAGATTTAAATTTACAAGTTCGAAGTAATATGATGTTATGGTTTATTTTGTTAATGAAGTGTTTCTCTCTTTCGTGCAGACTCATAGATTATCCAAGAGTGTCATGATTGGATTCTGTGAGATTGATCTCGTTGAGATTCTCTCCCAGGTAAGGGCACTTGAGGACTCTGATGTTCTTCATTGGACTTATCTTTGGTTGAGGTCAACCTTCAATGCATGATAATCTTTTCTCAGGTTTCACGTTCCTGTATGTAGTGCTTGAAAATTAAAACTCTTCTTTAGCCATCGTTATGCCACATTAAGATGATTTAGTCAAAATCTGTGATAGGGTCCTAAACCTTCACTGAGAATCTGGAGGGAAATTAGTAAAAAGGGAGGGGAGGTGGGGAATGCGAGGATAATGACATGACCCAATGAAAGGTTTTAGTCCAAGGTCATGAGGAAGTTATAAACTTTAATATGACATTTAATAAACTGTTTGTTACATTGGATGATAATAAGTACCCTATGCTTGTAATGTAAAATGGAATGAAATTAGTTCTTACACTGTGGATCTCCCCTCCCCTTCTCTCTGGCGCTCTGTTTCAAGTTCTCTCCCTCTTGATTCCTCTCTCTCTCTCTCCTCCTCCTCTCCCCTCGTCTGAAGACCTCTCTATACGTCTCAGTTCTCTGTCTCTTTTATATCTCTCACTTTCTCTCTGTCTTAGACATCAATTTCTGTTTGGAAGTGTATCATCAAGACATTCCCAATGGTGTTGTATTGCATAAATTGTGCTCATTGAGAAGCTCGGATATCCTTCTCCTTCTCCAGTAGGCCTATTGGGTCATCTTTTAAATTCTTTTACTCCCCTTCTGTAGCTCAAGGGGATATTTATTGGATAGGGCCCATCATCAATACATCTGTCCCAAAGAGTCACCTTGGCCTCCAGTGGGATGTCAGGAGGCTTCTTGGTTGTGTCAGATGAGGATTCAGTCTCTGATATGTTGAACTCGCAAAGTTTCCATGCAGTAAAAGCAAAGGTCCTACCTTTTCCTTTATGGCCCCTGATCCCTCTCTCTCACTCTCTCTCTATCTCTTTCAATCTCCCTTATGTTTCCCAATCCATCTGCCTCTCTCTCTCATCCAGTATCTCTTATCTCTCAATCTCTCTCTTCCCACATTTGATCTGCCATGTCTCTATCTCTCGTCCAATATCTCTAATCTCTCAATCTCTCTGTTTTATTTCTTTCTCTTCCAATTTTTCCTTGGTCACTTCCCATCTCACTGCTCTCTCTTATCTCCTAATCCCTGTTCTAGTTACTCAGGCCTGTAATAGGATCCCCGGCCCAACCAGGATCCGGTCCATAGGGAACCAATCAAGCCTATAAAACACTGTCAGAGGCTAGCAATCAGGCAGCAATGGAGTACATTCTAGACGCTTATATCTCTAGTCCTTAACCTGACACTCAACCTTGCCCTCTCTTCCTCTCAATTATTACTTCTGGTTAGCACTCAAATTCTTCAGATCTGGGTGAGCTAGGCCTCATCAACTCCTCTTCTTCTCTCAATACTGTACCTCTTTTATCTCTCTATTTTCCAAAAAATGGTATTCTATTTAAGTTTATTGAGATACATTTTGGTAAGATTATATGCTTCGATATGTGGGGCCTTATCAGTCTGTTATTCCTTGAAGTTTCATTGTGGAATCAAGTTTTTAGAGCAGTCAACAATGACATACAGTACAGTACCCACATCAGTCATGTCGGATGAGGTCCCATCAGTTTCCCCTTGCTTTACTAATTGGAAGTGATATGAATCATGTGTTCCCTTTGTAGAAGGCACCAAGGTAGATGGCGCAGGGGGGATTTGGTTGTTTACCCTAGCCGTCCTCAGTGGAAAGGAGGATTTCAGTCTCCTCCATGATGTGGAAATTAAAGTACTTTAACTCCTTGTACATCTTCAGTTTGAAGGCTGAGCATAGGTGAAAGGAACCAAGGAAAATCATTATGATTTAACAAACTTGACCAACAATCTGGCTAGCCTGGACAATCTGGCTAGCCTGGATCTTCAGTATGAATGCCTGCTGCTTGGGGGGGCTTGGCGAAGTTTTTTTTGGTGGGTGACAGTTTCTGGGGGTGTTTAGGGGGGGGGGGGGGGAGAGGATGGGGGTCGAGATTTTTGGTTTGCGAGAGTGCTAATTTCTGGTTTCAGGGAGAGGAATTATCCAATTCACTGAACATGGCACTCAGCTCATTTGCACAGGTTAGTATAAATCTTTCTCCTTGCTGTAATGTCCATGCTCGGCTAACAGAGCTATTTTTGTCCTGTCATTCTTCTTGGAGTGGTATTTGTGAGCTGTGTCCCATATTTCTTTCACAGATTCATACTCAATGAACCAGTAAGCCAAATCGATTGTCATTGAGTCCAAAATCCATGTATAGAGGACTTCCTCCTCTACCACCAATCTCTTATATTGTTGGCTTGTCCTAGGTGACGCCTTCTTGGTTAGATGATCCAAAAGATTTCTTGGTCTGAGGATGGCTTAAATGTGGCGCACCCACAAGTAAATATTTTGACCTTTAAATTTGCTTCTTGGATCCATCAGGGGAATCTGAGTGAACCACCTGTCTCCTGTGGATATAGACTGTACTGTAGATGACATTACAACTGTAGGACTTGGTGTTTCAGTGGCAGGTGACATGGTAGATTTCTCTTCTTGTGCCATATGATCACATGTTAGGATTTCTGCTGATAATCATCCCTTCTTGCTACGTCCTCAGATTGGAACTTAACGACACAGTGATCAATGGCCATAACAAAAAACAAAAAACTCACCTCTGATCCTCAGCACCTGAAGAGCTCTGATACCATGTTAGATTTGAAGGAGTGCTGTAGCTTGAACAGAGGTAAGATCATAGGCACAGAAATTTTAGGATGAAAGAAGATAATTCTTTTGAATAGGTAAGGAACATTTATACAGTTTTTAAGTGACCGTTAGACTCTGACGGTCAATATTGATTGGGTATAAATGTAAATAACCAAAAATGTAAATACAAATAGTCTTAATTAATGGGGTAAAGTGCAAATAGTCTTGGTTTTTTCCTAACACGAATTATTTGTGGCAACCAATGAAAGCGTAGCGGTGTCTCTGCTGCTGAGGTGAGTGTTTTTGACAGCACAACTACCGCTGGCAGTCTAGGGTCTTGGGTTGCAAGAATTGTTGTTGCCGTAGTGTTGGCACATGCTGGTCACGGGACAGCTGCACAAAGGGTGAGCACTTTCTGCACATCCACTGTCAGCAGTGGGTGGTGACCCCAGGGGTCTTGGATGCATGATGATGGGCTGATGTCGATGCTGCCGAGATGAGTGTTTTTGGCAGCACAACTACTTCTGGTAGTCCAGCTTTCTGAGTTGCAAGAATTGTTGTTGCCATGGTGTTGGTGGATGCTGGTCGCAGGACAGCTATGTAAGTGGTGAGCAAATTCTGCATTGCGGCAGTCAGCAGTGGGTGGTGACCCTGGTGGTCTTGGATGCGTGATGATGGGGTGATATAAATGCTGTGTGGTGGTGCAACATCAAGGCAGCGGCAAGCATCGGATGGAAATAGTGGTAGAGTGACTGATCACAACTTTGATACCAGTTGATTAGGTCTTAAACTTTTCGGTGGAAATCTAAAAAGGATCAATTGGGATGGTAGTTAGTTTTAGAGCTCTTTGAGAAGCTCTCATCTCTTACTTTTGGCGGGCCTCTGAGATTTTTCTTCACTCTTCTCCTCCATTTTCAAAGCCCTGGGTTTATTCAAGGGCTGCGTGAAACTTGAGTTGCTTTCTGATATGATATAGCTTTTCCAATTTGTTCTCCATGGACCTTATGTAGGTGGATAATGAATGCAGTACATTTTGTTCTGTTTCTTTTGAAATGACATTCATTCAGACATACTTTTTGAGCACGGGTCATTCTAATATATCAGACAGTAACTTTATACAGATGTGTCTTTATGGGTGTGTGTGAGACAGAGAGAGTGGGGGAGAGGAAGAGAGAGAGAGAGAGGCCTGAGATGCATTAACAAAGGAGAAACTAGGGCAAAGAACAGGGCTGAAGGTGCCATGATAATTTTCCACCCTTCATTATACTGCTTTCTTTCCTTTTTCTATTCCCTGTGAACTGATAACAATCCTGACTTGCTATATAGGCAGGGGTGTCATATCAAAATGCAAGCTCTCACCATTCTCGTGTCTAAAAATGTGGCACTAAATTTGATTCTACTTGTTCTGTAATCTAGTTCTTTGTCATTGCTACTTTTTTGTAGATACTTTCTTTGCCCTGACCATATTTTAACTAGTTTATATCCCAATTTTCTTGTCTTCAGCCTGATCCTATCACAAATCTCCAGTTCAGTTTAGTGGATCCAGTGGCTTCCGATAGAGTTGTTGCTATGATAAAACTTTCCTTTTCTGTTGAGGTAATCATTTTGACTGATATTTTCCCTGATTTTTATTCAAGGATTTATATTCTTCTGTTCTAAATATTTTTTCGTTATATTTTGACAGGATCCAAAGGTGACAGAACTATCCTTTGCACGACGGGTCTTATCCATAGTGGTAAACGAATGTTATGACCCTTCATAAAATTTTTTGGCAATATGCTTTTTGTAATTTCTTTATTTGTTTTCTTGCCTTTGAACGAGTAATGTAAGATAACTAAATTTCTGTATTTTCTAAAAAGCAAAGGTTAGCTTCCCGATACATCAGCAACCGGGAAAAAGGGAAAAGAAATATGGTGACAGAAAATTGAAGTTCATGATACATCCCCAATACTTTGATGAAGGCATACGACCAATAACTATCTCATAAGCTTTCAATCGGGCATTCTTGTCCAACATCCCTAAAATCCTGTGTTCGGAGTACAACTAGGTGAACACTAGAATTGACAATATCATCAAGAAACTGATCAGTTTTTATCATATCTGTAAATAACCTACCCTATTACAGGCAGAATTTTATTTGGATTCACTTGGATGAGGAAAAAATATATCATTTTTCCTTCATTGAAATCATATGTTTTTCATGCAGGCACATGTAGTCAAATTTTTCATGACTCATGTCATGAATTGAAGCCATCATGCAGACTACAAGAAGAGAATATCAGCATCTGATTAGCTGATCTGAGATCAAAATATGATTATTTGGAGAAAAATAGAGATATAAATTCATTGTGAAGACAATTCCCAAAATGTAATAGAATATTGTTGATTACTCTTCTTAGGACTCTTCACTAGGCCTATCTTGGGTCAACCCACTTGCCCTTATTCAGTAAGCCCCGCCCCTCCAATGGGTCGATCTCTCACGCTCTCTATGTTCCTCACCTCCAATATCTTCCCATATCCCATATCTTCTCACCTCCTAAAGTGCCTCTTTCTCTTCATCTTCCCATGACTCTTAACCTTCCTTCTTCATCCATAACTACACATGTAATTCAACCCTTTAGATCATGTATTAAGGAGTTCTTCTCTTGTCCTCTCTACTGATACTCCCTTCACAGTTTAAAAGCTAAACAGTTGAAAAATGTCTTACCAGTTTTTTTCAATTTTTTTTATCTTCTATGTTGGTCTTCTCTAAACATTGATAATGCAATCTATACCTTGGGAATATCCAAAAATAAAATTTGCTATCATGTGATCTCTTACCCATTAATTTTTTATTATCATCCTCCCCCAACTGGTTCCTTAAACAGGACTACAATCAAGACGGCATTCTTAATTTCAAAGAGTTTTCAAATTTGATCGCTGCATTTGGCAATAAGACTGCCAGTTCCAAGGTATCTGCGTTATGTGACACCCTTAGTCTTGTGTATCTCTTTGTACGGCAATAATAAAATTGAAGATCTCTTTTTCAAACAAGTGTCTAGAACTTTTTAGAGAAGCAGACAAGAACGGAGATGGATCTGTTAGTGTGGATGAGCTATCAATTCTGTTGGCTGCGCATCAGGAAAAGTAAGGATTATGCAAGCCAATCAATATTGAATTTGAGTTTCTGACCTATTCTCTCTTACTAATCTTCACGGTGGAATTCTTTTGTGTTCCCATCGTTTTTGCATAGGGAACCACTTATTAGTAGCTGTCCTGTCTGTGGAGAAAAACTTGAAAGTTTTGACAAGTTAAATGCTGTCATTCACTTGACTTTATGCTTTGATGAGGGAACCGGGAATCAAATAATGACAGGTGGATTTTTGACAGAAAATCAGGCTTCTAATGGGTAAAGCAGGATTCCTTCACTTTTCATTATCTTTCTGTCGTTTTTCCTTCAATCACATTATCAAAACTGTGTTATAAGGATAGATGATTTGTCTAATGTGAATAGGTGGATGTTTAAGCTAAGTGAATGGGCCCATTTTTCATCTTACGATGTTGGTTTGCACTCTGGATCAAAGGCTTCTCATATACTGGTACAACACGTTCATTTATTGTAGCCTAGTCTCGTATGCTTGGTATGGGGTATTTTTCCTGATGGTCTTGTCGTTTTTAATTTGTCTAGACTTTCTGAAATCCAGAGTCATATTTTTGGTTTTTAAGGTTATTTGTTGAAGGATGTAAATTTTAATTCTGATTCTGTCAGTTTTTCATGACTTGGCTGTATCATGTTTGTCGTAAGATGGTGTCCTTTTTGAGTTACCTTTTTAGTATTGTTACCGTTACAATGGTAACATTTTGTATAGTTGTATTTAAGGGTGCCCCATATTGTCTCAGTAATACACTTTTTGCTGGGATAACATCTTTCCTTCAAGGTGGCAGGGGAATCCTAACCCTACCGCCCTTTATCTTCCTTCAGGAATCATCTCTTCCACTCTCACTCTACACTCTTTCCGCATATGAACTCCTTTTATTATCTATTGGATTTTCTTTAAAAATAGGGATTGTGACATAGTTTAGAAACATGACCAGAATCATCTTTTTGCTCCGTTTGCTCCACATGAAGTCGGATCCTATACTAGATATACATGAGTGAATGGATTAATCAAATTGGGTTCGTCACTTTGGCAGGGGACACTATTATATGTAAAAGTGTGCTGAAAAATAGCATAAAATAGAGGGAAAAAATATGAAATAAGAATTGGCAGGTTGTAAGATGTTTGTGATTGTCTTGTAATAGAATCTCCGATGGGAAGATATTTGTAAAGTTTTAGACATTGGAAGTTTTAAAAAATATGATTCAGGTTCAAGTTACGAGTTTGAATAGATTTTAATAATGAAATCTTGGTTCATGCCCACATGTCACTGTGCAACTACTGAGCATAATAAGCTATATCTCTTTTAATCCTTCAAACTCTTTCAGGTTTTTGACCGAATAACAAAAAGGTTAGTGGAAGAGACCATCGACAGCAAAATTATTTTGTCAATGAGAGCCCTTTACCAGTCAAAAATCGGCCTGACCCTTGTTGACAATGGTAACTATTTTTGTTAAATGGAATGACTTTTTTTTAATCATAATCTTAAATTTTCAATGGCGTTTCTTCAAGCTATTGAATACGATTTGATAAGCATCTTGTTGATTTCAAAATTTAGTTCAGGGTCAGTTATGCTATTTTTGTTTTTACAGGTACTAAGTCTCTACTTCAAAGCATTTCAGAGAAACAAGGGAAAAAGATGAGCTCGCCTGAATCTGCTAAAAAGATCCCAGAATTTGTTGAATTCTTTAAGGTAGAACTGCAATTTTATTTTATTTTTGAAAAGAGGGAGGGGAACACCCAACACGGTGCCCCCTTAAAATTGCAATTTTAAGGTAGAACTGCAATTTTAAATCTCGATTCATCTAAAATCTCGAAAAATTATCTTTTTTAAGTCCCACAACACATTTTTAGGACAATGAAAGGGCTTAACTTTGCTTTTCTTTCAGGATCAGATCAATCTTGATGAGATGGCGTATCCGATCGGGCACTATAAGGTAAACGGCGATCAGATCAATCTTTATGATATAACCCCAAGGGAAGTATCAAGATTTGTAAGACTATGGAAATATTCTTCAATAGAAAAAGGTTCGAATGAGAGTTACATGTCTCGATAAAGAGGAATAATCAATGAATGGAAATGATGAGGAGAGGGACATCGAGAGGAGAAATCTTTTTTATTAGTTCCTCCACAATAGAGAGTAAGAGGGGATAGGCTCTATTCCTAAGGGACTACTCCTTTGGGTACTTCTCATCTCCCTTGGCTGCCCCAAGATCTTCACCCCACCTCGATATGTATCCATCCCCGAGCGTAATGGACCCTCAAAGCTGGCCCACTACCTCAGGGTGAATACATCGGTTTCTTTTCCCTTAACCTTTTTACCAGTAAATTGGTCAGTTCTGGGCGATTCAACGCCAGTTACCTTAATGATGACCCGTAAGCTCTTCTATATGACGAGAAGATCATATGATGATTAAACAGAATATGTTATCATGGAATGAGTCTTAAGTTACACATGTTGATGAGATTTTGATGTCTTTCATGCAGACATTCAACGATTTCTTTACAAGGGAATTGAAAGAAGGCGCAAGACCAATTACTGAAAAAGAGCGAGACGATGTGGCTATATGTGCCGCTGATTGTCGTCTCTCCGCTTTTGAGAACGTTGAGGATAGCAAACGATTTTGGATAAAGGTGATATTTTTATTTCCGGAGACAATTATTCGACCTTTCAAAATCTAAGAAATTCATACAGTGGTAAAATTCATGAAGGAAACATTATTTTAACTAATTTGTTGTTACTATTGACAGGGGCGTAAATTCTCCGTTAAAGGCCTACTCGGGCTGGAGACATGTTCCAGTGCTTTTGAGCAGGGATCTTTGGTGATTTTTAGACTCGCACCCCAAGTACACGACTTTTCTCAAGTTTTTTTAAGATCTTTATTTTTTGCCCTTGTGTATCATTCACCGCTAAACATTCTTCATTGAATAGGACTATCATCGCTTTCATTCTCCGGTTAGTGGGGTGATCGAGAAATTCGTGGATATTCCTGGAGCCCTCTATACGGTAGTCATTTATTTCAGTGGTAAAGTTGTTTAAAAATTCTCTGAATGCTTGTTCCCGCCTCTTATTTTTTTCCCCAGGTAAATCCCATAGCAGTCAACAGCAATTACTGTAACGTATTCACGGAGAATAAACGAGTCATATCCGTCATTTCGACCAAAGATTTCGGAAAGGTATGTTCAGCGTTGACCAACGTATATTTAATACCTCGGCCAAGAAAGTTTGGCGTAAAATTGTCGATTTCCAGGTGGCCTTTGTGGCCATTGGAGCTACAATGGTGGGGAGCATCAGATTTCTAAAGAAAGAGGGCGATTACGTCGGGAAAGGAGACCCGGTATTTATTTGATATTTATTCATATTATCTCTGTTTATTGGGATGATAAGGTGGCATACATGCACGCAGTTGGGATATTTCGCTTTCGGAGGAAGCACAGTTATCTGCGTCTTCGAGAAGGTCAATATAATAAATATATATATTTATATTTCTTTTTACTCAAGTCTTATTACATGAAATTAGAATTAAGAATTTGTTGATATATTAGTAATTGTGGAGTGCAGGATGCTCTGGAGATCGATGAGGACCTTCTCTCTAACAGCAGGAGGTCGCTGGAAACGCTGGTCCGCGTGGGGATGAAGCTCGGCGTTTCAAGGAGAAGTAACTAAACGAGTCTCCCTCTCTCTCAAAGGAGGAGGAGATATATCTGTTTTCATCGCCTTTAAATTGTGCTTATCTCTGTTTCTCCACTATCCCTTTCATGGATTTCGAACTCTTGCCTTGCAGAGATCGACAGGTAAAAGATCTATAGTCATGTTAAATGCTTCCTGCTACCTCTCATTCGCTCGAGCACATCGGAAGCAGTACTGAATTGTTTGGCAATTATCCTCAACTACATCGCAACTTTTAACACATGGAAGTCTCTCTACATCGCAACTTCCCCTCCCTCTTTCCTCGCCTTCTTGGCCGTGGTTAGGGCTCGTAGACATGATAGGGCCAGACTAGAGAGGTGAGTTTTACTCATGGGGACATTATCCCTCCATACCAAGCTTTCTGAGTTGTGTCTTGAAGAGGGGCTTCCTTCGGACCCTGGTGAGGACATCGGCTCTCTGTTCCTCTGCCTGGACATAGAGGGTGCGAATCCGTTTGAAGTTGATATTCTCGTCGATGAGGTATCGATCTACGCTGACATGCCCAAGACAGCACAAATTGAGCATGGGTCTAAGAAGACATCGTAGAAATAAGTTAGAGATTTTTCTTCCGTGGTTTTCTTTTATCATTGACATACACGGATAAAAGCACATCTTGTGTTTATAGAGATAAAGTATCATTAGTAGCATTTTTATGGTATACAAATTTTATTATTGACCAAAAAAAATCTAGAAAACCATGCCCTTGGGGATTGTTTTAATCAATAAATTGTCTTTCTTAATTTGCATACCAAATTAGGTGTATAGTTATGTTCATGTCTTGGTAGTAGATCCGTATAAATCTCTTATTCTAGGTGCCCATGCAAAAAGGCATTTTTTTCATCATATTGGCATAGATTCTAAAGATATAATGAATTTAAAATATTCATTTTTACTACTAGAAGAAATGTATCAAAGTAATGTATTCCAAAGCTTTGGGCATAGCCCTTAGCCACAATTCTAGCCTTATCCATCTATCTATCGATCAATTATAGCAATCTAAGGAATTATAATTGCTAGGATTGAATGTGCTTGATGGACTCCTTGGGCGCATGGGCATATCGAGTGCTTAATGAAGATTGAACGACAGCCATTACGCGACACTTCTTCACAAGCAACAAGATGAAATCTTAGCACTTCATCCTCGATCAAACAGACGGCACCTAATGGTGACGATTTGCATCCTGGCATTTCATCTAACTCGTTGATCAAAGATCAATCGTCAAATCCAATGGCCATACCCAATGTTTGCCAATTTATACTCTCTTTCTTCGACATTGTAATGCATTCTTGGATTTTCAAAGGATAGAACCTTTTGGATAGTGTAATCCTTGAATCTCTTGCTTTCTTTGTCTTATAGACTCATTTGCATGTTTAAGGAGTGTTTGAAAAGAAGATTTCATTGTGGGAGAAGGAAGAATTTGCCTCTTGAATATTTGTTTTTTGAAATGCGGACTGAAAAACCTTGATTCGATGATGTTATAAAATGCTTCTTCTTCATGCCCGACATGGCAAAACCTGAGCGCTCGAATCAAACGGATGAGAATTAATTGTGACGATTTGCATTCAGGCATTTCATCTAAGCTGTTGATAAAAAATGAAGAGACAAATCGAATGGTTAAGCCCAAATTTAGCTTATTTATACCCCCTGTTCTTCGACGAAAAAGCATTCTTAGATGTTTTGAGAAATCAAACTGTTTAGACAGCTCAATCCTTGAATCTCTTGCTTTCTTCTTTTTCTAGACTTATTTCTGCATCCAAGGAGTGTTTGAAAATAAGATTTTGATGAGAGAACTAGGAGAATTTGCCTCTTAAACACCAGATTTTCATTTTTGAGACACGAAATGAAAAGCCTTGATCCAACAATAAATTAGATCATTTCTAGCACAATTTCAGGTTAGCTTACATGTTTTCTTCCTAATCTTTCTTCCCTATAATATAAGATTTCAATTTTGAATAATAGATTAGTTAGATTTTACAAATTTCTCTATTTTCTCTCTCTTCACAATTGAATTTTCTACCTAGATTTTGCTCATTGATTTCTTTGCGAAAACTGATCCAAATAAAGTAATTTTTTATTATATGGATTCTTCTTGGAGTCTTTTTTTTTTAAATTTAGTAAAATATCTAATTTCTCTCTCAATTGCTCATCCAATTTGATCGAATTTGAAGAATACTTAAAAATTCTCTATTTCTCCGTAGATTAGACCCTTATTCACCGTTATACTAATTGATTATTGATTAAAAATTTAAATTGGTGAGTTAGGTAATATTTTGGACTTGTATTCGTGTTTTCAACGATTGTATGAAAATGTCTAGTCAACTATTATAGATTTTTGTGTCCCTTCATCCGCACTTGTTTGTACACGAATGAGTAAGTAATACTTGGTACTCCGTTGTTAGTTCTAGATGGCAGCTTTGATTAGCCGGAGTTGACAACTTTTGTTTTCTAAAAGGGGTAAATATTAGTTGTTTGATGAACAGTGAGAGACAAAAAAGCGTTTTAGTGTTGTGAGCTGATTTTTTGGGACAAAGGTGGCGGTGTCACCCTATTGTCTAAAACACGCGAACTTTTGGTCTATACATCAAAAGGCTCTGATTGGAGTCACCAATTGAAGTGTCAGGATACCACCGTGTGACATACACTAGGTCCTCTTTTTTAGTCCTACATGGATAAAATTGTGAATTGTTTTACTATAAAATGAGGGGTAGCCTTATTCATTTGACTAGTGTGTTATGCACATACCTCTCTTTGACCTCATGACATCTCACCTATGTGGTGTCACATAGGCACCTAGGCTTAGCAAACAAGCCACATGGCACACCTTGCGACATGTTCGCGTCATCCACAAGTGTCATGCAATTGTTACACCTAGGTGGTTTGCCTCTATGGTGCCATATATCACAATTGGCTGTGACATAATCCCCCTTTTTTACTACAAATATTGTGCTAAAAATTCTTAAAGATCTATGAACATTAAGAAAATTCCCTAAATAAATATTCTAATATCTCTAAAAATATAACTCCTTTATCTGTCAATTTTTCTTCATTAAATAAAAAATTTAATAATTTATCTTCTTAGCCATAAATGTGTATAATCATAGAAATGATTAAGGGGTCCTTAGAGAGAATTAAATTTGTTCTTACCTCCTTAAAAATAAGGAGGTTGACCTAAATTTTACTTCCCTAACACTTATGGATCATTCTAGAAAAAAATGGATGATCCATCTAAAACATGCAAACCTGATTGCCCACTTTTCCTTCATTATGATAGGGTTGAATTGGCTTTACAAGTTTGTGGAGAGTTTTTTCTTCCTCTCTCTTGTTAACAATTTACATCCATGCTCTCCTACTCGTGGACCTATGTCATTACATCCACTTAACTCATCGAAGATGTAAGAAGTCAACCACTTGATTTCAAAGAAGTCAAATGAGTTTAATCTCATATATAAGTAATAAAAATGAAATGATGCATGATAATACATAGTCATGTTTATACCCAATCAACACTAAATAGAAAAAAATTGAGCAAATAAGTGAAGCCATATGATAAATTCAAGATTCATATAAAAAATATAATAACATGCTTTATAATAGAAAGATTTATGCTTTGGATTTACTTAACAATGATTAAAAATGAATATATCAAAAGCACATTATCATGCACTACATAAGCGCTACATGTGTGTTTCATAATGTTATCTCATCATGCCACATGTGTGCACTAGTACACAAGCATGCCACATCAACTGTCCCATATGGCCTCCCCTTTTTTAAAAAAATTTTACCCTGAAATAAATCCCAAAAATTAAGAATAATTTGATAAAATTCTAAAAAAATCCTTAAAATTCAAAATCCTGTATCTTTTAATCTGAAACTCATTTTGAGGTGAAATTTTTTCCATTTTGATCCTGCTCATGCCCTCTTTTCTACATTGAATTGTAATTCAAAATTTGAAGAGAAAAATAGTTATAAAATGTATTTCCCCCACTTGGTCTTCTTCTCATCTTCTTTATTTTCATCCTTCAGGCAGGGCCAATAAACATGAGAACTCAAGAAAACTTGGTTTATTCATTAGTTTTTGACCTCGCAAAAAGGTCAAACACAAATGCTTCAAATTAATTCAAAATTAGTGAAAAGTGAGAAGACATGATGAATGTGAAAATTTCATTAAAAAATGACAACATGCATTACAATCATACGGATTATGCCATAAAATGCTAAGGAATCATGTACTTTCATAGAAAAAAAAGCATGTTATCATAGCTACACAACAAATAACTCATCACTCGTAGTTAGCGTCCCTGTTTGACAAACATGCCAGGTGAAAAAGGAAAATGGCTTAGATCTTTGTAAATATTTGCAACAATTCCCACTCATGCTTTGAGATTTTTGTCTCTCCCATTTGTCTCAAAATTGCACCATCTTGTCATCCAAGATAGCTCATTACTCTATCACAACCAGTGAGAGGTTGGAGGTGTTGTTCCACTACATTAGATAGTCAGATCATAGGATGTTTTTGTTTGACATCTTTAAGTAACTATACAACTTGGTATACAACTTTGAAATAATAACACTTATTGATCAACCTTATTAATTAACTATATCAATATATCAATTAATTAATTAATGATTGGTTTAGCCCAATTAATAGGTCAAGTTGTTAGCTTGCACGGTGTAAAGCTATGCCGTGTGCTCTTGAAGATATGGAGTGAAGAATAACTCTCCTATGAAACCTTGTCTTCATCAGATACCATGTATGTATAATCCTTCATCTACACGAGACTTATGAATGGCTAAGGCTATAACCAAATTTTAAAACCTAATTGCTCTCTCAAGTTTGTATTGATGCATGAAAAAAAATCATTAAGAACACTTTCTCCAATATTTTTATTACCTTGGCCAATGATTCAATTTCAACTCATTCATTGAGTCAATCCCATATTATACCAAGGATGAATAATCTCATCTTGATCACATAATCACCTTTGAGGACTTCGTATGATATCTAATCTACAAAATTTTAAGGATCTTATGACTAGAGATTCATAAGTCATAGTCAAAATAGTAACATCTATCCCCAAGATGTCTTTGGTATCTCTTGTCTAAGGACCATATCCACAATTACTACATGAATCAACTTATTGACAATTAGGTATAATATTATTCAATGATTTAGACACATAAATTTAATAAACTCTTTGTCTAAAGAGCACCTACTATTTATCAATGTCTCCACATTGACGACTATAAGATCAACTATATTTATCATATATGTCAGATTAAATCGTGTTATCCTTTCAGATATTTCAATGTCCTTGTTAAATTTTCCTCTAATAGTAATATTTAGGGGATATATTTAAAGACAACTGAGTTTTATATTATGATTTACTTATAATGGTTTTAGTTATTACATATGCTCATGGACTTCAGTACAAATATCAATACAAATTTTGTATTTCAATGAATGTAAATAAGGCATAGAAGTATGGTTTGGCTTATAGGCACATATTCATCACCAATGTCCTAACTTTTGCCACTATCTCACTCATCATGACATTTTGTCTGTGAGTTGGTTTGGCTATCAAAGAATTGACATCAGAGTCCTCTTTGAAGTCCATAGTCGGAAGTTGTCATTTGCTCATTCTGTTCCTCTTTTGTTGGTGGCACTGCTACTTGGATGACAAAGCTCTTAATGATGAATTGGACAACGAGGTATGTGTAGCATCTCATTGAAGATCCTTTTTTCCTTTTCAATTTTTTTTCCATCATGGCAATCATCTTTTTGTTTTTGTAGGCATTTTCAATTTTCATGGAAACAACCTAATTTAACATTTAGTTGATAAACCAATAAAATGATATACATCTACTATAAGAAGTTAATACTTAGGTATGGGCACTTACCTTTGCTTGAAATTTAACTCGCCAATGGTTTCAAGTTGTATGGCCACCATAATTTCCTTGTGATGCTTCCCCACAAGCTCCCCAATGGCCTACTCACTCTCAAAGTGCTCTCGGCTGGTGTCGACCTTTCACCCCTAAATAAGCCACAACCATTATCTGATGTCCATACCAATGTAATAAGCATCACATGATGCTTCGTGGTCCTATGTGGGATCTACTCCTATGTGGTTTGCTTACCGCTATAACTCATTGAGGGCTTTGTGGTCGACGATACTACAAGGAGGGTTGGTGAGACAGATTGAACATACAATCATGTACTTCATCTTATCAAGGGATTAGATCCCTTGAACAACTGCTCATTAGGGGGCTGAATCTTCAACTCTCCTATTGCGCTTTGATCATCATGCATTGTTGGCTGCCATCATCAATTTCATTTAGTGAATCCCACAATCCGGATATTTCTGTCAAGAAATCTCATCAAGAAATTTCCATTGTCAAGAATTTCCATCAGATTTGCACTTGCTTCCACAGCATCCGCATGTAACGGACTAGAGCTCTTCATCATCAACGTAGTTGATTTCTGATTTTTCAAAAATATCAGAAAGCCATTAATTAGAAATCGATTTCATGAAGAAAATTGATTTCTTTAAGAAACCCATAGCTATTTCATATGAATTAAAATCATAAATTGATAGAGAAATCAAGAAAGACTAGAATCAGAAATGGAGTAGGGAAATCCATTTTTGAAAAGGAGAATTCAGACATTGATTTCTAAATAGTAGAATCAATCTTCGAAAAATCATAAAATTGATTTTGCACTTAAATTGATTATGCCTTGCAAAATTCTAAGCCAATTTCCACTCCAAAAGCTGAAGCTCAAATTTCAAACCTCCATTTAACTTAGGCAATGGTTTTCGAATGGCAAGGCAAGTGGAGACTGTACATTTGAGGCAATGACATGATCACCTGAGGTAGGGCAAAGTACATGATGATTAGACGAAGTGAGTAGGTTACTGGCGGGCCTAGCAGGCATAGAGGTGAGGGCTAACTGGCTAAGGCGACAAGATGATGATTACCAGAGGAGACCAAGTCGAGAGAGCTTGGAGAGAGAGAGAGAGAGAGTTAACCTAATATTCCAAAAAAACCTAATATTCCAATGTTAGGTTAACTTTAACTTAACCTAATATGATTAGGTCTTGAAATTTTGGACGTGTAATGTAGAATCTTTATTTATTCTTAATTTCTATATTATAATTGATATTCCATATCCAACAAAAGATCTGATAACCATAAACATTATCTGATATCCATGCAATATCCGATACCATCATCCTCCATGTCTCATGGATATGGATAATGGTGATAGTAATGGTAACGATACCCAATAATGGAAACGAGAAAATAGATCAACAAGAACACAAGGTAGTATTGAAGATTAGCCAACCCCATAAGTTCATTTTTCCAAGAATCAGCAGAGGAACTTCGATTTTCAAAGATCCTGCGCTCTATTCTGTATCCCTTTATTTTCCCATGGGGTTTCTCAATCTTTTTCCTTTAATTACTTCGTATGAACATGTTGTCAAATTTCACTCATCCTTCACAGGTAGGATACCATTCCCCTTCGCATTCACCTGAGGAGAGTAGCCTTCCTTAATCCCACTGTAAATTACGTAGATCATCAGAGTAGATCACAGTATTATAAGTCATAAGGATTAGCTCATGAGCATTCATAACTCACACAACTATTAGCAGACATTAGCATCACAATAACCATATACATCATACAGTAAGGATGATGCTGCTACTGGTGATGCACCAGCATCTGGAAAGATCTCCGCCACCAGACCTCGAAAGCCCTACTCAAATTAGGGCACTCTGAGCCCCTCTCAGAAAATTGAGCTAGCCACTCCATGAAGAGCTTCCGCTGCTCTGGCAAGGCTAGTGTTAGAATTGCCTGTCCTGTTGCGACCTCCACTGATCTCAAATCATGACCATTTCGATGGCGGCGCCGCCGCAACCATCCAAAGTCTGCCAACAATGGCCCAAACCATGCATCCAGCACAGCCCTTCTCACATCACTGGAGCACTGCAACTTGGCGCTGCCAATGGCAGCAAACACGGCAGAAGAGATTCTGCTCACATCATAGCTCACCATCGGAGAGCGTTCTTCATGTAGCTTTCGCAGCTCATCCTGATTTGCCCATAGCTCTGCAAAATCTTCCCCGACCTGCCGGTCAACAAGGATGTCAAAGAGCCAGATGATGTTGTCAACCTCTCTGGAGATCTGGTCAATGGACGCTCCTTGGAGAGTCTCTGCAAGAGAGAGAAAGCAGGATTTGCAGGTTTCATAAAGAGCTTCATTGGTCAGTCCACAGGATTTCTTCTGGTAGACAGTGCTCTGGGAGATGAGGCCATTGACAAGGGTCTGAAGCTCTTTCTTCGCCTTATTTTTCTTCCCGTTGACCACAGCTCTGACAAGCCTTATAGCCAAGTCTTGAGAATCTCTGGGGGTCTGACTGTAAAGTCTGCCGAGGATATCATTGACTAATGGGTCATCGAAAGTGCGTCGAGAGAAGAGGGCTTTCAGCTTTTGTTCTTCCTCCTCGCCCCATGGAACGGCCTCTAGATATCTCATACATGATGCCACGCCTCCTCGGAACATGATGGCAGAAGATACCTGTTGATCTTGGCTTTAATTAAAATGGCTCAAATTTGACGTAGACTAGCAGAAATATTTGAAAAAGAACTATTATTCTTTGATACCAGAATCATAAAAATGAAAGGAAAATGGGTGAAGAATGTAAAATGCGAACAGACAATGAAGTGTTTTCGTTCGGCATTGACCATTCTTGCAGAACATCTTCACTCAAAAATCAACGGGCACTTTGAAGTAATTTTTGTAATCAACTATTACATTCATTATCAAGAAAAATCAATCGCTCATATCAAATTATCAAATTCAATGACCGATATGAGCGAGCTAAATCATCAGTCAGATCAAGAGACAAGAACTAAATTGCAGAACGCTCACCTCCAGAATATCGATAGAGCGAGAAACACCGACCCGGATCAGATAATTCATCGCATCCTTCTCGCTCATCATCATCTCGAGAGCTTCCTTGAACGCTCCCAAATCCTCGATGTCAGCAATCTCTATCCTCGTCGATTTTTCAAAAGATTTTTGCCGATCTTCCGCCACCATAGCCGCGAAGAACTTGCTGCTCCGGCACAGAACGCCCGCATCTAACTCAATCTCCAGATGCTTACCGTTCTTCCCCTTCAATGCGACCGTCAAAACCCTAGAACTCGGTTGCAATCCGGAGGGAGTAGACTCAGGGAAGAGAGGAGTTGGAATCTCGATTTTGGGAGGCGGATCGACGGTGGAGATCGAGTCGATGGGGGATATCCTACCGGGAGAGAGCATCCGACGGGGATCCATGAACCCAAAGCTAATCTTGGAGTTAGACGATGGGGAGCTATGGAGGGAGGTGGAAATGGGTTTTCGGAGCTTCAAAGGCGGCTTAAGAATGTGGGCGTGCTTCTCGTGGCTGTGGAGCACGGCGCCGAGAGCGCAGCACCAGGCACGGTTTGCTCCGCGATTCTTCCCCCTCCGACGCCGGTGAAGTGGTCGGTGGCCGGTTTCCGCCATGAGAGAGAGAATGTCAGAAAGGTTCGCTCATCACCGAGAGAAAGAGAGAGGCTGTGAGGGTTAGATCCGCTGCAGTACAGAGGCGGCCGGGAGGCGGCAGCTGGATTTTCAATTCCTCTGGCCTTCTCTCTCTTCTCGTGATAGAGGGGTGCAGCGATTTACTGTTTTGCTAACATAAAGTATTGTCTTTTCCGCAGCCCATCACGCCTCCCCGGAATTCCAGAGAACTGGAATTGATTTTCTGCCGGCAAGTTAATGAAGGTTCTGCCATTCCCCACGTGGGATGCGAAATGCACTTCTCGCTGATTCAAAAGCTCGGAGTTTTTATGATTTAAAGCTAAAGGTTTCCTTGGAAATGAGACGCGCTGGGACGGAGACAAGATAACGTCTTTCACAGTTTGAGACGAAGCATGAAAAGCAGAGAGATCCGCCACCTCGAAAACGTAAAGGAAGTCAACTACAAGACAGCTACGCCTGAACTGTCGCATCACCGTTACTCGTCTTTGACTGTTCAACGCTGTCGCCGAGAATCTTTCCCTCGCGCGCCGCCTTCCTCCTGCTTGTCTCCTCGGAGTTTCGATAAACTGCGTACAGAACCAGCTGCATCGCGCCAAGTCCGCAGCCAAAACCATTCGGCACCTGCCATCAATACGAGAGATCAAATTATTTTTCAAAGACCTTAGAATCACCAAAATTTTCACACCGCGACAAATGGGTCACGACCCAGAAGACCAAAGATGAACCAGGAAGTGCCGCAGAGGAAGACGAAGAGTGAGAGAAAAAAAGGCATGAACTCCACGCTTTTGGTCCGAATTACGAGCCTCTGAAAGCCCAGAAAAGCCCATTAAAAGGCAATTAAACACCGTAGAACTTCTACGGTAACTAGTGGCTTATTTACTCACCATGATGGAAAGTGGGGAGGCGTACATGCAGATGGAGAAGATAGTGGCAGCGCAGCCGCAGAAGAGCTTTCTCTTCTCCCCGTGAAGCGCCAAAACAGAGACGAGCACCACAACCGCGAAAACAGACAAGATAACCAAGAGTAAACCCAGCATTTTGACCTTAGTTTTCTTCGGAGCGAAAATGAGGAATATTACGACGTATACGCTCTCCAGCACTGCTCCCGTGCCGTTTAGCGAGTAAACCAGGGTATTATTCGGCGACACAAACGGGAGCCCGTACCTGAGAAAAAGCGTTTTTTTGCCATTGATCTCATCGAAGACTAAAAAACGAGCTATTGATATGGTTACCAGGCGGAGAGAAGGCAATTCAGTAGCGTCATGTTGTAAGGAATCCCCGAAAACTGCTCCGTTGTCTTGTTCTTGATGATTCTCCGAAACGTCACCCTGATAATTTTTCTAGGATAAGAGAGGAAAATGCTTGACGTTAATTAGCTCCTGGTTTAGGGTTTACTCGACTCACATGGGGGAGAGGAAGAGGAAGAGGCCGGTAGCATTTCCTGCTCAAAAAACAAAGGAAAAACTAAGCATTCAGCGGGAAAGAAGGACAAGGAGAAGAGAAGAAGGACTAACCGAAGATCCCGAACAAGAGATGCAGCGCTTGAACGACATCCATCTTGTCTCTGTTGAAGAGTGGAGTGAAAGGTGATGATGAATGAAGCTACAAGTCCAGCGCAGAAGTTATATAGATAAAGAGAAGAAGAAGGTTTCCTGGATGGTAGGGCAGCGTCTTGCGCTGGACGGTGAAATTAGGGTTTCATCTCTCTCTCTCTCTGTGGAAACTCGAGAATTCTCCAGGCAACCTCTCTCTGTCAGTGAGCTTTGCTATCTCCCTCTGTCTCTGTTTTACTGTCTTTCTATATCTATCGACCTTGCTCAATCGTCTTCATGAAAGCTACAAGCTTATGGAGACGGTGGAGATGGTGGCCTCGAGTTAGGATGACGCCTGTCAGTATTTCGTGGCAGAGTCATCACAACAAGCCAAGAAGGACCTCTACGAGTTAAGATGAGATCTGGACGCCGAGACCAAAAGTCCACGTTCTTTGCTTTGGGCCCACCAGCCGTCGCTCTCGTCTAACCTTGGTATCACGGAAACTGACTAAGCGATTCCTCATCTCTCTTTCTGTCCCTCTCTCCACCTCCCTTTCTCTCTCTCTCCCTCTCTCCCCGAACGAGTATAGGAGCAAAGAGGAAACGGGGAGACCGTTCTTAATGTCGGCGGAAAGGGAGGGTGAATGCGGGGAACTCACCGCGTTTTGCGGCGTCGAGGATGGGGGAGAATGAGACTGAAAAAGGATTTCGGGTGGCGGCGCGGGGCCCCTTCACCAACTCCACCGCTGCGAATGCCGGCGACCTGACGTCACGGTCAGGTACAGCTGCCATTCGCCCACTCCAGCAGGAACACTAACAACAATTTCGATGTATCGTTCAGATCTAATAATTTTTACTGTTAATGTCAGCGTCAAAATCTTTGCTGATATCCGATGACAGTATACGGATTTTGTGGAAGCCTCGCCAGCCCAAGCTGTCCTTGCATTCCGTCCTTGGCGTATTGCTGCCACATCATCTGTTCTTCGACCAGCAGCTGCTGCTTCTTCTCCATGTCCGACATTCGCACGTAAGCTGGCGGCTCTACCCCAAGGGACGCCGCAAAAGGATCATCTCCCCCTGTCGCCGCCATTGGAGCTGGTAATGCTAGCAGCCGCTGCCCATGAGGATTCGCCACGCTACTAGCGCTCCCCGTAAACCCTAAGCCGTTTGCAGGTTGCGAAGGATGCTGATACAGAGCGTCTAGCAGGAGTTGATCGAACCCTCCTCCGAGAGTTGTGCTTTGACTGGAGAGATTGCTCGTGGATTGCACCAGAGCAGTCTCCCAGTCAACTGACGTCTCCTCCGCCGTGAAAGCTTCCCACTGCGGCGGAGCGGCCGCGCCACCGTCAAACAACGCTAGAGCAAGCTTATTCCCGTGGTCCTCCGGTTTGACCGAGTCTTCTCTCAGATTCAAGAAGTCGGGGGGATCTTCCTCATTTGTTTTCTCTTGCTTAGTTGGTTTTTCTTCTTCCTCTGAGACTCCGGCGGCGCTCTCCGGCGCCGGCAAAGCTTTAATGGAATTCATGTCCTCGATTTCTTCCACCTCCGGCGACTTTAATTCTACTATCACCGCCTCGTGCTCTTGCTTCTGCTTCCTACTCGCCAAGGCTGATTTATCCCGTATGAACTCTTCCATCACCTCTAATTTTTTTGTAGTTATTTTCTCCACTTCTGGATACTCGGATGATCTGGCGATCCCCACCGACTTGCACCACCGGTAGCAGACGTCTAGCTCGGCGAACTGCTTCGAGAGACGGCTGAAGATTTCTCGGATTCTGACGCAGTCCTGGACCTCGAGCTCCATGAACCGGTCGATCAAGATGCCCATAATCTCCATCAAGTCGAAGTAAATCTGGTAGCTCTCCTTCACCATCGGGTACATGGCGACCGCCACAATCCTGTTGCTCTTCGCGGCGCCTGCAGGAACTCTAAGCGATAAAAATAAAATATTTTTTAAAAATGTCATAATCTCTCACCGGTGGGTCGACAAGCGAGGAACCGTTCGAGGAGAAGTTGCAGGCGCTGCGTCCGGCTGAAGATGATCTCCGTCTTCATGTCGCGGACCGGAGTGCACCGGGAGGACGGGGCTACCTGTAAAACTAGTGATGAGATTGAGGAGAGCTTAGATTGGGACTACAGGGGAGGATAAGTGGGCCCTACGGACTCTAGCTCGTCGTCGCGGCAGGCGCTCGTCGTCCGAGCGCGGAACACGCGGCGCCCCTGCATGCGGAACTCAAGATGCTCGTCGAGGTACATAGCGAAGGTCCGAACGAAGGCGGAGAAGTCCCAGCAATCGTGCCCAGTCGTATCTCTGAAGTCGGACAAATTGAGGAGCCGAGTTCCCCTCCTCGTGGAGAAGAAGACCTCCTGCTCGTACGCCGGGTCGCCCTCGTTCAGCAGCCGATGGATAAGGACGAGACATTTCAATGCGACAGCCCAGCTTCTCGTCTTCGTTAAGCGCTTGGCTATGGCGTTTACACAGGAAGTGATGTGCATACGCGAGTAGCACGTCAGACTTTGGATCTCCCGAATGTACTTCTCCTCTGCTGGATGCTCCCCGTGCCGGGTTGCCTTCACGATAGCGATATCGAGATCGGTGTTCATCGTGCTGCTGGCTACCTTAGCTAGGCTGATGCTCGTGTGGTCCTTCACCGATCCCAGAGCCTTTTGTATCCTGCTCGGCGCCATAGCCAAAGATGGCGTCTTTTCTTCTCTGGGCCAAAACCCTAGTCGGCGGGGCTCATTGTCGTTGTCGGATGGGAAAGAAAGAATGAAAAGAAGGCGGTCGTCTTCTTCCTTCTCCTTCTGTCCAGATTTGTACAGGTAATAGAGAGAGAACCAACGGGTCACCCGGCAACTGCGGATAGGAGATGACCTGGAGACCGTTTTCACCATCAAAGGTCAACGATCAAACTAAGCCATTTATGTTAATGGTCAGTTACTTAATCTAGTAAACTCTCATGGTTTAGATGACATATGCCTTGATGAGATAGAGAAGTAGGCCTTTGAAGGATGAAATCAGCTTATAAGATCATCAAGAGATTGCTTACCAGCAACTCAAGATCATACCCATATAGGCTGAAATATGAGAGAGAAAGGGAGAGAGAACAATAAAATAGGAATACTCTCACTCAAATATCGAAAAGAAATTTCTGTACAACTCCACAATATTTTTTCCTACTACAATCCTTTATTTATAGGCTTGCACACACAAGATTAACCAATAGGAATAAAGCTTAGTCAACAAAATAGGAATAAATTTTCTTTTGTCTTTTAATGCTTAATGTGATACTCGCATCAAATTTCAAAAGTCTCTCTTGATACAAATCTGCTGACACTAAGATCTCCTCGAAACTTCATAAAAGATGCGTAGTTCAAAGCTTTTGTATATGACAAAGATCTATTTGTGCAGTCATTAAAAACACACAAATGCGTGTCAAAAAAATTATCAAACTCATTAATTTAAAATATTAATAAATAATTAATTAGTATAATGGTGAATAAAGGTTGAATCCACGGAGAAATAGGGAATTTTGAGGTATTCTTCAAATTTAATCAAATCGAATGATGAATTGATGTGAGAAATTAGGTTTGAAAAGAAGACTCTAAGACGAATCCGTAGAATAAAAAAACTCACTCGATTTGGATTAGTATTCATGGAGAAACTTTATGGAGCAAAATCAATGTGGAAAATTTGATTGCGAAGAAAGAGAATTTGATAAAATTTCTCAAAATTAATCTAATCTAAGCTCTGAAATTAAAATATAATGATACATGACAAAGATTAGGATGAAAATACATAATCTAACTCAAAATCGCCCTCAAAATGATCCAAATGATTTGCCGAATCAAATGCTTTTTCATTCCTCATTTTTTAAAATGATATTTGGCATTCAAGAGGTGAAATCTCCTTATTCTTTCGATGAAATCTCACATTCAATCACTCCTTGGACGGGGACATGAGTCTAGAAGATGAAGATAGCTAGAGATTCAAATATTGAGATGTCTAAACAGTTTGATTGCTTGAAACATCCAAGAATATATTTTATGTTGAAGAGAGATAATTTTAAATGTTTTAAAATTGGGCTTGACTATCGGATCTTCTCCTTGATGAGATCAATGGTCGTGATGAAAACCGAAGAGGCGCATTGTTATGGTTAAGTCGTGATTGTCAGATCTTCATCGAAGCATCAGGATCGCGCCACGTGATCGAATGAAGAGAGAGAGAGTTGTGAGACCTCGTCGGTCCAATTGTGAATCGGCAGTTTTAGCTTCTCAAATAGCTCTTCAAATCTTAACAGTTGTAACTCTTTAGATGAACGGCCATGATTGATTCGTTGAATAAAACGAATTGTTGTCTACTCAGATGCTGCCAAGTACCCCCCCCCTTCCCTCCTTAAAGTGTATATGAGGGGATGAGATTAAATTCGTTTTCTTTATTCCAATTGGACGATTATGAGTGCTACACATCACTTGTGTAAAAAACATTAAAACATAGTCCCCACAAGGCAAAAATCAAGGCAAAAATTGCATATAAAAGGGATATGGTCTTTAGTGATTATCTTATGCCCCTAAACGGGGTACTTAAACCACTAATGATGTGTGCACCGCATGCCATATGTTGCGCACACACGTCACCACATGTCGAAACATAAGTGCTCACCACGTCATCTGCCACATCAGCTCGTATATAAAAACAAATTTTTTATTTTTTAAACAAAAATAAATTTAAAATAAATGTAAAAAAATTTGGAAAATTTTGGATAAATTCGGGAAAAATCCCTAAAAATGAGAACATTCATAACTTTCAAAATAAAACTCCAAATTAATCCAAATTTATTTTTGTTGGATCAAAAATTAAATAATCTATCATTCTAAAAGTCAAATTCAATAAATAACAAGAGAATAAATTTTTATTTAAAAAATACACTCATCTCTTTTAGAAAATGAAATTAGAAAAAATAAATGAGTGTATATAAAAAAATAATTTCTCTTACTATTTAACATTAAAACCCAATTATAATCTAAAATCTTGATGAGAATAATCTAATCTAAAATATATTCCTTAATTATGCATAATTATCCTTAAAATAATACATTTTGAGATTATAATTTAAAATTTCATGAAATGATAGATATGCACTCAAAGTATGATAACATGCATAAAAATGAAATGTTTTACCCCTTAATTTACATTAATAATCATATAATTACATGTATAAATTCCATGTTATCAGTAAGTCTATCAACAACTTGATCTTTTGTTGAGTAAAACTTCACTTTAATAGTACCAAAAACTTACTTGATCTTTAATAAAATGATAATGAAGTTCTATATGCTTTGTTCTTCCATGAACATTGGATTCTTTATCATTGTTATAGTTTATGTGTTGTCTCAAAAGACCACTATCGATGCTTTCATGGTATAAAATTTAATTCTTCTCATCCAAATAGCTTGTTGTGTTGCACATGATGCTGAAATATATTCTCCTTCTGAAGATGATAAAATTTTTGTCTCTTACTGATAACACACAAATTTATGACTTCAAACTATGCATATTACATGAATACTTAGCTTAAAATGAACATATTTGTGTGTTATCATTATTAAAATGGCTTACTTTTGCCTTCATCATGATTTTGTGATAATTCCTGATTTTTTTAATATTTGAATATTTCTTTTAGAATATTATATCACAAGGAAATAAATTTTTAAGGCTGAATATATTTTTTCTGGATTTTATAAATGATTTAAATGGATTTTAGAGACTTTGAGGATGCATTTCTAATTATTCTACTAATTTTCTGGATATTTTATCAGCGTCATGGGCATAAATACTATTATCTAACATTGTTAGACAAATTTTTGGGCATATATTCCTAGTTTTCTAAAGTTTCTAAAGAATTAATATGGCAAGGGAGTAAAATATAATTTTTATTACATTTTAGAGGTTGCTGGGCATAAATGTAATATTCTTATGTGGAAAGGTAAATCAGACCGCGCCCACCAGATTGGGACACGTGTCGCAATCTGGTTGCGTCGTCATATTTGACTTAAGGCGAAATAAGATAGTGACGTGGCGCTCTCTAATTCGCGCTAAAAAGGGAATCTGTGGCGAACTAAATCGCCGCAGATTCCCCTAACTTAGCTTTTTGTTTTTTTATATTTTTATTTAGCTGCACAGGCGACGTGGTGAGGATTTAGCGGTTGGCTCGATGGCGACATGGCACGATCTCGTGGATTAGCCGATAAAAGAGGAATCTAGCTGCTGATGCATCATGCCATCAGATCGACGGCCAAAAACACTCCGAATTGGAATGTTGATATCTTCTAATCTAGTCGTCTAATTGAGCTGAAATTTTGATGGTAGACTACTTTCATCGTGCTCTTTTCATCTGTATGGTTGAATTTTCTTCTAGAGCCCTGGAAACCCCAAAAAGCAATCTTGACCGTCGGTTTGGTTGGAAGCCCTAAACTCTTAAAAGTCCTCCTATTTTCATTTCGATTTTTCTTGTCGTTTTGGCTCTCTCTGGACACCAAGTCACCAACGGGAAGAGGGGAGAAGCTTAGGCCCAAGCTGGGCATTGTGGGATGCTTGAGTTTTCTCTGGAGAAGGATATCAAGCGGAGCTCGATATCGTAGCGGATCAAGCACCACTCGACCTAGGATTAGCACCAAAAATGGGGTTTGTGTGAGGATTCTGATGAGAGATTGACTTGTAAGCTTTTGCCATGGATAATGTAGGTAGACTTGCTTTGCTTAAATCATAGGGTTAAGTCATTTTTACTTCATAAATCCTACCAAAATTACCAATCCTTGTCTAATCTCATAACCTCCCATTCCATTCTTCTCATCCCTTCATTTCATCATCATCCCTTCATTCTAACTGAACATTCTTCATGTATGGAATATCATTATGAGTAAATTTCTTGATTTCAATCTTTTAACCTTGCCCCTTGTGGATTCAACCTCAACTCACCACTTTTCTAAATTTCAAAACCAAATTTGATGAGTTGAATATAATTTTTGATACGTGAACTTGTGCATTCAACAACCGTAACTTTACGTATATTTGATCTACTCCTTCTAAGTGCAGTATGAAGTGTTGTGTGAGGTGGTGGATTTCAAGACCACATGATCAATGATATCTGCTTTACTCCCTCTTTCTCTCTCCTCACAGCGAACCAAGGAGTGACATCTGGTGCAATTGTGGAGCTCTTGCTTTTGATAAAGATGATCTAATAGACGACACTTCACTAGCTCTTTCTCTCTCATCCTAGAAAATCACAAAGCAATACATGGCACAAAATTTGAGTGCTTCTCACTTTGATCAAGATTAAATTAACGACCAACAATCAATTAAGTATTTTTAAGGAATTTTCAATAAGTAGAAATGCTCCAAATTTAAATCATGCTAACTCATGATCTCAAAGGAGCTAGGGGCTCAAATTGTGTGAGTTTAATCATCGCTTCATGCTCTACATGCTTACATTGGTTGATTTAAATTTTGAGGCAAAAAATTAGGTTTTGTAACATTTCATTGTGTACTTGTAGCATTGTCTAGCCGGAGGAAAGGGGACACAGATCAATCATTTTTTATCCAACAACTTATTTTTAGTGAGTTTCTTCTCCTCCCTATTCATTCTTTGTGTTGGATGTAAGCCTCCAAGTCTAGGTGAGATGTAAAGGCTTTCAAAGGAATGTTAACAACATCTCTACATTAAGTTTTTTCATCACAAATATTTATATTAGAATTGAGTCTTTTTGATCTTTTCCATTTTCTGAATCCTTTCCATCTTCATTTCCACATATGAACAATAAATCATCATTCCACCTTCCAATCAAGGGCTCTTGATCTTTAAAAGGAGATCGAAAGTGTTTGATCAATTCATTGCATCTTCCACGTGAATATCTCTTTTTCATCAATCATTTCAAACTTTCCTAATCTAAAAATACCAAAAAAATAATGTTTCATTTCAATCTTTTACCCATCGTCCTTGTGGATTCGACCTCAACTCACTAGTATTCAAAATTTTAAAATTAAATTTCATACAAGATTTTTTAGTAGAGTATAATTTTTGATATGTGAACATGTTTTTGCAATGACCAAGAATTTACTCTTATCAGTCAAGATGAGATCTTTCTGCTCTCAATAATATAGAAGATTGACTGAAGAAATGAAATTTGATGAAAGCTTTGGCCAAGATACTATAAATATTAGAGGAGTTCCCAATGACACATCAATACTAATTCGAGTGACCGATTAAGGCTTGATAGTTGATCATACCATTTGTCATTCATGAGTCTCGCATAGACACATGATTATGTGTACATGGAAACTCAATGATGGGAAGGTTACATATGAAGTTCATATATGATCTAAATCTTGTAGGGCATGTGGTGTAGCTTGGCACCCAATGGCTTGGCAACTCGACTTGTTGATTGGGTTAAATTGATCCTTAATTAATAAATGTATAAGTTGATAAGTTTAATCAATAATTTTGATCAATAATGTATTACTGGGTTTATGGAGCTATTAAATAGTGAGATATATGGACCTATAGGGCCACACATATAAGGTCTACGGACGTTGTGGAAATAGACATAATTATGAGGGTTATTATAAAAAGTTCACATACACGATGTCTATAAATGAAGGGAAAATGACCCCAACTCAAGGCCCCCATGCAAGCCTTGTAGAATATCTCTTCTTTCTTCTATTTCTCTCTCAGTGAAGAGTGTTGAAGAGAGGAGATCTAACCATCTAATGATCGTGCGGATACCAATAGAGTTTGAACACTTGAAAAATTTCAAGAACTCCTTCAAGTAAACCTTGTATGGATTATAATATATACTAGATGATAGGATCATTGGTTCTTGTTGCACCAGTGTATTAAATGTTTGGTTAAAAAATTTGGAAGACTATCGACCTCAAATCCCAATATCTTTTGGGTACATTGCTTAAGGGGAAAATTTTTTAGATTTGTGTTCTTCGTCATGCCATCTGTGAGCTTAAACAAAGTCCTCATGCCTAGTTTCAAGATTCATTTGATGCTGATTTGCAAGACCACATCTGTGGGCTTTATGACATTGGCAATATATGGCAATATATGTGGATGACACTCTTGACAAGTGATATGCATAAAAATATGGTGGTTGAATGCACAAGTTTATGCATCAAAAAAATTATACTCAACTCTTTTAATACATATTTAAATTTAGAATAGTGGCGAGTCTAGGTCAAATCCACAGGAAGGAAGATTAAAATATTGAAATAAAGAATTATTTTTTGGTAATTTTTAGATTAAGAAAGTGGAAATTATCTATGAAAGGAAGAAGATGTATGTGGAAATGAAATTAACCGATCAAACGCTTCCAAAATCCTTTCAAAGATTAAAAATTCATGATGGATGGTAGAAAAGTGGTTTTTAGGGTTTGTAAATATGAAAATATGAATTAAAAAAAGAGAAAATTAAAAATATGGATATGAAAATGATTCTAATAAAAGGATTCATGATGAAAACATACTGTATTCATGCTCTCTAATCAAAACATACCTTCAAGAGCCCATACATTTCGTCTGGACTTCATGTCTTGCATTGAACACGAAGAATGAAAAGAAAAGAGAAGAAAATCACTACAAAAATTTTTCCATACATGATGAATAATCAATTGTTACCTTCTTTCCTTCTGGCTAGCCAATGCTAGAGGAACACAATGAAATATTAAGAACCCAGTTTTTTCGTCTCAGAACTTAAATCAGCTCTAGAAAATCTGTAGAACTTGAAATGATGATCGTGCCCACAAAATTTCAACCCCCAACTTGATCAGGCTCATCGGATATCAAGCTTTTTATTTAGAGCAATCTAGACTGTTGATTTAATTTTCTCTCTCCTCAAATTGCACTTGTTAACTCACTCCAGGCCAGTCAAACTTTGCTGAAACACAAAAAGTTATGTTAAATGCCCCTCAGCTCTCTCCTCTTGCCTCTATCCTCTATCCTCTATATTCTCTTCTCTCTATTTTCTCTTCTCTTTTCTCTCCTCTCTCTTGCAGTGGCGAGGAGCGTAGACGTGAGAAAACGAGAGTTGAGAGATGCATAGATGTGAGAAAAGCGCAAGCAGAAGAAGCAAAAGATCAAACTAGGAAGACATGGTGATGGAAAAAATTACATAAGAGACATAGGGAGGCGCGAGAGGGCGAGGACGATGATGTAAACTATGAGGCAAAAGAAGAGGAAAAGAGGGATCAATTTTTACTCTTGAATTGATCCAATTTCAGGGGTTCATGGTTATGAAAAATTAAGGTGAGGATCCAAAGGTGGGTTCACCATGATGATAGAGTAGGAGATATATTTCACAAAAGTAATCAAACGACTAAGAAAAAGTGATAACTCATTAACTCATAAAAACTCTTAATAGTTAGCAACATAATCACCTCTTCTCCAAGTTACCCTTTGAAAGTTTACAGTTCTAAGTGGTTATTTTTTAGGAGCATCAGGGGGAAGGCCAAATGAGATTTGTCAAATCTTGATGTGATAGTATCACAAATGTTTGAGGATAATAGAAACTAGTAAAAATGATTTATATAAATTTTTAGTTTACAAAATCAATGGTGCATCCATTAAATTTAAGTAATTTTTGTCAAGGAAGAAGTAGGATAAAATTAAAAGTCTCATTAGATCAAAGCCATATCTTTGTCATCATCACAGTAATAACTCATACCAATGAGTTCATTAGTACATTAAAAATTACAATCCAATTCAACTTTATCGTTGTTCTTAGATTCCTTGAGACATAAAACAAATAAATTTAACCATAAAGTGATCCATTATGAATATCTTACTATCTTGTTGATTTTTAATAGAAAGAAATTTTATTTCATGATAAGAGAAATTTTGAGAGAAATGAAATGATTCTTGTAGACTAGATTATCCTAGTTCCCATATGGGTTCAATTGTTGACACAAATACTTTTTCCATTTATCATATCATTATCATAGTGATATGTGGAACAAGAAATAGAATACTTCCATATGAGATTCTTGCATATGGAACAATGGCAAGCACACAAACCCCATTGTTTGAATTACCACAATTGACATTTCTAGACTAGAGTTTGGGACCCAAGCTTCATCTAGTTTATTTTTCTAATTTACTTTTCTATTTTATTTCTTAATTTCATTTCTTTCTTTAATGTTATTTTCTCTTTCCTTCAAGGTCCATATGTTAGTTTAATTTAAGTTTGATAATTTACATTGTTGCTCTCTTAATGTTTATAAAATATTAGATTAAGATAATTTTAGGTTTGGATTGGCAACTTTTAGCCAAAATGATTTAAGTAGGGTATGTCCTTGTTGGTGCAGGAACCAATGGCTAGAGTGATTGACCCACTTCGACTTCAAAATGCAGATGCACTAAGAATAAGCTCTAGATTACTTATTTTATAATATGTTTATTTAAAAATATGAATATAATTATCATTATCTCATTGTTACAGTAAGACATAGATGGTCCTAAAGATAGGTATTAACGACACAAAAAAATTAGATTTCATTCTCATAGAGCTATTAATTATTATCATTATTATTATTCTTATTATTATTTTATTTTCTCTACTTTAATTTGCATTACCATCATTTTAGAACAGCAATATTAATCTTTATTGATAAAACATGTTATTTTTTATTTTTTATCACTGATATTTTCTTTATGTATTTCATTTTCATTTTAGTTCCTTTTAATTAAATGTCATCTAATTTTTTTCTCTTTGTTTGTCAAGTACTTAAAAAAATTAAAACAAATAAAAACCAAAAAACCAAAAAAAAACCCTAAAACCCAATGACTCTCGACTTTATTGAGTTGCCCCCTTCCTTGACACTTGTAGTTTCAAAAAGAGAAAAAAAAGGGCACTCTTCTAGTAGAAGCAACAATTTTCTCACTCTCCCTCATCAATGTTGATTCCTCTCACTCTCACTCGCTCGAAAATAAAAAATGACAATGATCAAGCGATCAATGCTCACATGTTCTCCTCCACAATGACAATCAGCGGAAACCACTACAAATTATAACAGAATCCATCGCAATAGGCTCTGGTTCAATTTTCAGTTTTTTTGTTTGTTTGTTTGTTTGTTCTTTAGATCATTTTCTTGATTTTGATTTTTCTTTATTTTCAAATTCAATTGAGATTTCAATTTTTATATTTTTTGTTTGATTGATTGATTTTTAGAGTATTTCGATTCTTTTTCATTATCACGATTTCATTTCTTGATTTCTATTTTCTTCTATCTAAGCTAATTATTTTTAAAACGATTATATACAGTCATGTATTCTAAGAAAATTCAGCCGAAACTCTGTCGAATTCTTGTCTGATTTCTATTATTTTTGGTCAAACTTTAATATAATTTCCATCTCATTTGTAAGGTTAGATCAAACCAAGTTTATTTATTTATTATTTTTATTATTTTTTTCTATATTGGCACCGAGTGTGTTACGATTAATTTTTTTTCCAATTTTAAAATTATATTTCTAGTTATTAACGTTGATCAAAGGGATAATAGTTGTTTAGATTCCTATTCCAAATAATATTTTTTGTGAGTCATTACACTGTTGACTTTAGAGAGGCAGACCAACTCGAAAGAGAGTAGGGAGCGGCGCATAGAACTCCGGGAGTCGGCTCGGGAGAAACGGGATAAGTGGTGGCAAATCGAAGGACAACGGCAAAGTAAGGTCACTAATTGAGAGCATGAGCGAGTCAAATTGAAAGCTCGTGTTTGGAGTTTGATCTGATTATCCCAACTAGTTACTAATTTGCTAGTAGAGGATTAACAAGGTAAGTCGTGACTCTGGGAGGATTGTCTCCTCATGGGACTAGCACGGGGGGTTTGGATACCCTATGTCAAGTATAAAAAAATCTGGTGTAAAAGTGGCGTGAGGAATTGAGTGGATAATCAACGAATTCATAAAAGAAGTAGAAAAACATAAATATTCAAAAGAAACAAATTCACCCCCCTCATAGTAAATTCACCATCCAATTAGGAAATTTCACTATGCATAGGCATCCCATATACTTGACCTCATTTTTAAATTGATGGAGAATCATTTCAACACAAGGATACAAGGGTTCCAAGTGAACCTAGGTATGATCTAAGGAAAAGAAGCAAGTCCAAAGAACAAATAAACAGTGTGCTCCTCCTCATTCAAAAATTTGAGAAACTATCCATTCATTAAATGAATGAAGAAATCCTCTCTAAAAACATAAAAAAGAGAGTGTAGATTCCAGGGGACTTAGCTTCCAATTGTATTCTGATCTAAAGATTGACTTGGTCATATGAAGTTAAGCCTTATACCCTAGAATACCTAGAATTTCATATTTGGACCAAGTCAACCACCTTTTACCTTGATATGGATTCCTTATCATTTAACTCTACTCACTATATCATAGGTACCATTGTATAAAGAAATGATCTCAAGATAATAGGAACATCTTTGTTGTCATATCCCCTTCTTTCTTTGAACAGCCACCCATAGTTAGAAGCATAGGAGACATCTATATATTAGTAACTTATGGAAGAAAATATCTTCGGGTTCTACTTCAAGTCAAAAGCCCATGCATGAATAAAACCAAAGTCAAGGTTGGTCAAGCATTTATGATGATCATCAGCATGATAGTCAGCATGAAGAAAGCTGCAATCAAGGAAGGAAGTCACAAGGATAGGCCATAACTACCTCTTAATGGAAACAAGACATCCACCGCTTTTGAAATCTATGAAGACTACTTCTGAATTCTATCATCCAGTTAAACAACTACCTTCATAACCGCCACAACCATCATGGATCATGGAGTATTCCACACATCTCCCTACCACAGATGTTAAAGCATTGAAGAGAATTGAATTCATCCACTTTGAAGCATCTCTTCCGTGGATGTAACTGTCCATAACTGCATGTTCTAACTTTGAAGCATCTCTTCACTCTAATCTCTCTATTCTCTTCACCCTATAAAAGGAAAAATTTTAAGACAAACACGGATGTTATTTTTATGAATAAATGTTTTTCCTTAGTTGGAGAATTTTCTGTGTCCATTGTGTGTTTCGTTCCCTCTCCCACATATCTCATCCCGAGTTCTATCTCTCTATCTATTCTCCCTCTCTTGCTGTCCCTTTTATCCACCTCAATGTAAAGAAGCAGATTGAGGAAATTTCATATCGTGGTGAATCCAAGAGCATTGTCTTCACGTCCAAAACAAGGTATTCATCCTCTCAAACTTCTAAAGTGATTAAAATTTTGAATTCTAAGTCGATAAGTCCAACTTAGATTGAATTATTCTATCGGTTCTCATTTCCTTGACTAATATCCAGACTAATTTTATGATAAAGCCCAATCCCAAGTGATATCCTTTCTAGATCCTCTCTCATCTTGTAGGATTGAAATAGAGTTCAAAATATTTTAGTAATCCATCATATAACTCGCTCTCCTTTCTATCATGTTCATCATACTCATAATCATAACCAGTGCATTCATCATCTTTTCGAAATATCGTACATCATATCTTTTTAGATAGAGTTTTCTCATTTGTTGATAGTGTGGCATGGGGATTCGTCATGACTACCTTGGATAGTAATTGTCACATCAGGTCCTACCTTGTTCTCCACTATGTTGTGTTCCATTTTCCTCTTAGAATCTTACACAACCACTGCTACCCATAGTCGCCACTGCCCCCTATGCGTATTTCTCATGCATTAGCCTACATCAATAAGATATGATTAGTTATTGGTGTGCTAAAAAAGATGCATTTTATAGATTTTATCAGTAAATAGAAACCATACACATTCTTTTGTCAATTTATGTTTACATTTGGTTCATTTGTTGGAATCTAGGGATATAATTGTGTGAGGAAATCAAAGTGATGTCTAATAAGAATACTTTATATAACGACAGAAACTCAGACATGTTGTATGACAAAAAACATATTCATCTCATCCAAGATTTTATCAAGGCTTTGATTCCAATAAATGGAGTGGAATACTAGAAACATTTGATCTTATTGAGAAGATGGATGCAGCATGGATAGTATTGACATGAGGAACTAGATGGGCACAAAGTTGATGCCAGTCATGTCACCTTTAATGAACAAAAATACCTTTAAGTATAGAGAAGTGAAGACATGAATACAATTTGCAATTTCATTTTTCTCTTTGGGAACTTGGAAGAGAAGTCCCCTTCTAATTAATTTCAAGCATCTCAAACAGATCATGTGAGTTTTAAACTTAATGTTCAATTCCTTTGATACACATTCAATTCCATTAAGGAAAGCATGGTAGAAAAATGTAGTCTTGGTTCTTTTGAAAAGGATAAAATACATGAGAATACAGTCTCCTCATGGAATTATAGCTACCTACTCAGCAGCTCTATGATGTCCAAACGTCCTGACAGTTGCCATGATCTCTAATCGTCGATATCACATGCATAAATAAACTAGGATTACCTCGGAGCTCTCACTCAAATCTCAAGCATCATTTTTTAACGGTTCCCAGAATATTCTGCGCCGACCTCCGGGCCCACATTGCCGGAGAGGAAACGAACCACAAATCTCTCTGCCTATCCCTTACATTAATTAATTAATATTTTAACTGTACGTGTGGCGGGGGATGGAGTCCAAGTAAATGACGGCGCTAACCGACCACTATCTACCGAGCGAGAAAAATAAATAGATAAACAAAGACGCAGTAGCCTCCAGCCACAGAAAAATCCATGCAAAGATCGTTCGACGTCTTCGGGACCCAAAGAGGTGACGTGGCCAAATATCATCCGTCCGCCTGTCGTACCCATTAGCCGCAATTTCCGGCGTGGAGGTGGTTCGACCACGCCTCAAGACATCAACCGCCTGTGACGGCGCCGGTCAAAGATCCACGTGGCCGCTCTACCGGGTACGCCGCCTGCGGATATATAAACAGCCAAAGCGGCTTTCTCCTGATCTGTGTAGTCTGCGCCAGGCGGGAGATTCAGAAGGAGCGGTGAGGGAAAAAGAGGGAGAGAAAAGGTGGAGTAACCACGGCTTTGGTAGGGGCAAAGTGGTGGGGGATCCGCCGCCACAACGTTCTTCGTCGTACTCGAAGATCTGTTGAAGTGGAGAGGAGAAAGGGAGACGCCTTAACACAGCTCTTCTTCGAGAAGAAGAGGATCTCCTCGGCGCACGGCGGCAGGGGAGCTCTACCTTCCGAAGGCGGTAGCCCGTCCGATCTCTTGTTCCTTGCCGGCGGTGGTTGCGTCGAGCCCAGATCTCCCTCTCCCTTTTAGCTTCTAGGTGTACAATCGTTTCTTTTTTTTCCTACCCTTTCTCCGGATCCTCCGTCCAGATCTCGCAGTTCTTGCCATCTTCCAAGGGAAAAAACATGCTGACCATCAAGAGGGTTCCCACCGTTGTCTCCAACTTTCAGGAAGCAGCCGAATCCCTCGGTTGCGGCCGTAACTGCCTCGGCAACTGCTGCCTTCCTGGTAATTTAACTTTTTCTTGATCCGATCTCAGGTTTTTTCCGTCCGATCTCTTTGCATGCGCGCTTTGATGGTTCCTCAGTTTCTTGCGCCGCTAGGGCGTATTAGTTCGTCATCGCATATGATCCAGTATATAATTTTCGCGGTCGATCTAATCGCAGTGTCGACGCTCCCTCTCTACTCCTTCAAGAATGAAGCCAACCAAAACCAGAATAACAAGGGGAAGTCTCTCTCTGTTCCCGACGATGATACGTCGATCGACTTTCTCAACACCCTGGTTCTCGGCCAGGTACATTAAATCCTCCTCTTTCTGATGCACGCCGAATTATTTTCGTCTTAAAAACTGAACCATTTTCTTGCTTTATTTATAACGCCAGTGGGAGGACCGAGTGAGCAAGGGACTGTTCCGCTATGACGTCACAGCTTGCGAGTCGAAGGTAATCAGCGGGGAGCATGGTTTCATCGCGCAGTTGAACGAAGGCCGCCACCTGAAGAAGCGGCCGACGGAATTCCGCGTCGATCAAGTTCTTCAATCTTTCGACCCCAAGAAGTTCAACTTCACCAAGATCGGCCAGGAAGAAGTTATCTTCAGGTTCGAGGAGAGTTCCGAGGGAAAGACTGGCTACTTTGACAAGGCTCCCGTCAGCACACCCACTAAAGCCAACGTCGTCGCCATCAACGTGAGCCCCGAATTAAAGAACTCTCGCTCTCTGTGTCTCTCTCTAATGACTTCTCTATTCTGACCAACTCTATTTATCATTATTCAGGTCAGCCCTATCGAGTACGGACACGTGTTATTAATCCCCCGCGTGCTCGACTGCTTGCCTCAGAGGATCGACAGCGAGAGCTTCTTCCTGGCCGTGAAGATGGCGTCCGAAGCAGGAAGCCCCTACTTCAGGCTGGGCTACAACAGCCTCGGCGCATTCGCCACCATTAATCACCTCCACTTCCAGGTACTGAAAATTCTTCTACATTGTTTTCTCCCATCACCGAGAATCGTGCTAAAAATTACTCTGTTTGCTTTTATCAGGCCTATTACTTGGCGCTGCCGTTCCCGGTGGAGAGAGCCTCGACGAAGAAGATCACGCGGGCGAACGGAGTGCAAGTCTCGAGCCTGATGGACTACCCAGTTAGAGGCCTCGTTTTCGAATGCGGGAAAGATCTCACTGCAATCTCCGACCTCGTTTCCAAGGCCTGCATTTTCCTCCAGGAACACAACACTCCCTTCAACGTGCTCATCTCCGATTCGGGCAAACGCGTCTTCCTCTTTCCTCAGGTAAAAATCCTAAAGACTTGATGAATAAAACCCTAATCATCTGAGTGCTGCGTCTGATGAACGAATCAATCATTCTTTCAGTGCTACGCTGAGAAGCAAGCGCTGGGCGAGGTCAGCCAGGAAGTTCTAGAAACGCAGGTGAACCCTGCGGTGTGGGAGATAAGTGGGCACATGGTGCTGAAGAGGAGGAAGGACTACGAGGCCGCGTCCGAGGATTACGCGTGGAGGCTCCTGGCGGAGGTCTCTCTCTCTGAAGCGAGGTTCAAGGAAGTGCAAGAGAGTATTTTTGAAGCGATTGGCCTCGTGGAAGAAGCTTCCGAGGTGGAAACGTCGGCGACTTCGTCCTTCCAGCCAGCATTGGGTCCTCCAGCTTCCCCCCTCTTCTCCGAAGGCTGCGTCGTCTCGCTGTGATTTTGCTTTCCTCGTTCTACCCTGGCGATGGTTAGATGAACTACATGACTGTTGCTTGCTTCTCATGCTCTTGGATCTGAACCTGTTTTATTAGTGAACGTGTAATCAGAGTGTTGTTCATGCTTTTCTATTTTGCGAGTATAGTTTGAATTTGTCTTGCATTTCATTTGAAAACTAGTTTAGAAATTGATGGGCTTTCCTTATAAGTTCTAGGATGGCTGAGTTGCAATTTTAAGAACCATTTATTTTTAATAAATAAAGAGAAGAATGCAGAGCTTTCCTATCTACATACAATTTCTAAGTTGACTTAGTTTAATTTTTAAGGCAATCTAGTGATATATTTGGAAAAAAAAATTGATGTTCTTTATATTTTTGGAATTAAATGAATAGAAATATAGAAGATTAAATTCTTTATCCAATGAAGGAAATTCTAAGTAAAACATAAATTATATATTGAAAAATATTGAGTTTCTATGGTGTTGGGGTTTTTTAGAATCTGGTCACTTTAAGGACTTTATTTTAAAGGAAAAGAACAAAATGTGGACCCCATCATGCAGTTGACATGGCACGAGCACCACGTGGTGCACAATCATGAAGCCAGCTTGGCATGGCAACTATGTAGCACTCACAAGATGTTTATTCAGTGCCTGCATCATGTCACCATGGTGGCCACACAAGGTTCCTACTCAATTGCTATGTGATGCCTTTTGAGTAAACTCAAGGACTTATTTGGCTCCAAAATGTTAAGAGAGTGATTAATGTTTAATGGTGCTTGAAGACCTAATTGAACCATTAAAATCATTACATATTATATAGGCCCATAAAATCCAAAATTATTTCCATGTGGAAAGTGTGTTTTTCTTTTTCCTTCACGTGACATGGAAATGTTTGCAACATCATATTGCTTGATTCAACTGTAGACGCTTGATTTCACTTGGTTGGGATGTGGTTCATGGTGATGCCTCATTCATAGAGTGTAAGACTTTAGCCACGGTTCTAAGATCGTGCTGCAAGTGGTGCAATTTAAGCCCTTAGATAAAAATCTAATGGTTGTTGTTTATGTCATCATTTCCTCTTCAAAGGCACTAAAATGTGCCACAATCTTGTGAGTTTGGCCCATCAGATCATCAGTCGAATGGTACACAATGCATGTGATGGTTGATCTTCCACAAATGCTAGATTACACGATAAGCATCACAACCCTCTCCATCCATCTCGTAAAAAATCGATGATCCAATGGCCAAAACACGTGACTTTTTTCTTGATTTTTATGGGACGTGAAGTGCAATCTTATTGCGCTTGCCCCTTAAACTATTGATCCAATGATTAAGGCTTGAAAGGGCCAATTGAAGGCAGTTTCAAACCCAAAAGCCCTATAAATAGAGCTGTTTCTTTGTCTTGAGCTTGGACATGTAAGGTCATATTCGTAGACACACTTATTCCTTTCACCCAATTGATGAATCTTTTTGCATCCCTTCCATATTTTGGCATAGATTTGTGCCACTTTCTCATGGATTCCTCCTAAAAAAAGTGTGGGGATTTTTTTCTTAAATGTCGATTGTCATAGTCAAAGAATCATTATCTAAGGCAATCAATCTAGCAACATAGGGTCATCTATGCGACACCTAGGGATTGACAAAAACCAATTGAATTTCAATCAATGAAATCAGATTGAAAACATTAGAGCTGCAAAATGGTTCTCTAATCATCTCAGTTCAATTTTGGTCCAATCTGGAATGCACACTAGGTCTTGGACTGACTTATTGGGCTATCGAGTTATTGGGCCGAAAGCTTGCAAGTCCCAATTAAATGCCCAGAGCAATCATTACTTTTATTTTCATCTCAACGTTAAAGTTTGAGATAGAGGCCCATTGGACGAAAGCATACACATTACACCTTTTCCCTAGATGCTGAAGATCAAACCCCAATCTCCTTTTTTTAGTGGTTAATAGGTTTGAAACAACAATTCGAGCCATGTGGGACAAAAATTTAGTCCCCACATATTAACACTATGCATATGAGTTAATGAGTATATGTCACAAACTCGCAATGCAAAAAGCTGAAAACTAATCGGTGTGCGATGATTGATTCCTTTCCGAGAGGAGTATGGGAGGAAGAGATCCGAGAGTGTGAAAATAGTTGAGCTGCTGCCATCTGCCCCTCCTCTTGTTGACCTTGATAACATGCATTTTGCACATATAATTTCATTATTCTTCAACGTGTTTCGTCATAATTTGCATTATTATGAGTGTTATCATGTAGTGATGGAATTTTTGCATTCATCACATCATATCACTCATAAGCTAAAATTGCAATAAATTGTAGTTAATTTTTTATTATTGATGTTTGACCTTTTTCAAGGTCAAACATGTGAAGTAATCATATTTTCTTGAGTTTTGTAATTTGCATGTTGTGAACAAATGACGATATTAATGAAGACCAGAAGAAAATGACGCCATTTAAATGCAAATTTTTTGTGCTTATATTGTTTAAATTATAATTTCAGGTGATATGTTGACAAAATGGCAAAAATTTCATCCAAAAGGAGTTTTCTATGAAATATATGATCAATTGAAGCTCTAGACTTTTATCTAATTTTCCCTAAATTTTTTTTTGAATTTTTTGGATTTTTTAGGCATTTTTCATGTTTTAAATAAAAAAGGTTTTAATTAGTTATAGTCGATAGGACATTGTGATGTGGCAATGGGCATACATGGTGCATAGTCAATGGCACTATTGCGCCATCAAGGGAAGTGATTAGTATTAATACAGTGTTAAGCAGCATGTTACATCACTAATATGCTCAATGTAATTTTATATTTAAATCAAAATTTGTTTAGATATTTCCCATTTTGGACTAATGGGCCTTCTTTTTTGCAAGTACATGCGGCGGTATCTTGGCACTCTAATTGGCTATGCCAATCAGAAAAACATGATTAAGTGGACTGGTTCCACTGAATCACTTGTTTTCGCCCCCACCACATGGCACAATGTAAGGCAATGGATCATGGATCACCCGATTGAAGACCTAGATTCTTCCTCATTTATTCTCTTCAACGTGGTGAATAAGCAAGAAAAAACGTGGCATGATCTCAACCATCTCAACATTGATGGCTTGATTGGATGGCTAGCATGACTCTTGCCTTTCTTTCCTCATCCAAGTGAATCAAGAGTTGACAAATGCCACAATCTTGGAGTCTCTAATATTGATCAATGAAGATTGGACAGCCATCAATCAATTAGGAAATTATTAAGGGATAATCAATGGCTAGCAATGCTCAAAATTGAAATCATGATATATCATGGTCCTCATAGAGTTTGGAGCTGAAATTTTATGGGTAGTATCATCACTTCATGCTCTATCCCCTCACTATAACCAATTAAAAGATCAGAGCAAAAAATGAGGTTTTTTTGTGTTTGTTTAGATGTTTCTAGCATTGGCTAGCTAGAGGATAGAGAGTGTCAATTGATCATGTATCGTAAATAAAACATCATTTTTAGTGAGTTTCTTTTCTTCTCTATTTATTCCTTGTATTGGATGTAAGCCACCTAGTCCAACTGAGATGTACAAACTCTCAAAGGAGTTATCAATTGATTAGCATCACTATAATGAGTTTGTCAATGCAAATCTTTAGGTTAGGATGATTTCATTCGATCGAGGATCACAATTCGATCTTTTCTGTTCACACATCTTTCTTTTCATCACCATTTCACCATCCAATTGATGTTTTTTTATTTTGATTGGAAATAAAAATTGCTTGATTGGGTAATCACATCATTCAAATTTGTCTCACTTTGTCACTGATCTTTTCTATCTTTTTCATCTAAAGATAGAAAAATATATATACCTAATTGCAATCGTTTAACCTTCCTCCCTATATATTCAACTTTGATTCACCAATATTCTAAATTTTATATAAATTCCAAAGAATTTAGTTTAGTATTTTATACATGAACTTCTTTTTCAGCAATCATGATTTACACATATCAGACCTCCCTAGTCCCCAACTCCCCTCTCTCTCATCATGGTCCGACTCCAACTCTCCAACTAGGTAAGCTCTCTAAATCTGATCTTTAGATTTTTTTTTCTTTCTTCTACTGTCTGAAATTAATGATTTCTCTAAGATCTACTAGTATTCAGATGATTGATTGATTAAATCCAAAGATCCACGGTGAGCATGTTTTTAGCAATCCCTAATACACTTTGAGTCTTAAGGTTTTCAGAAATTTTGATGGGTTGTCATCAACATGATCTTAATCATTTCCAAAGTATTTTTCATGAAATTTCTTTAGTGATACTATAAGAATTCCATTAGTGGAAAATCGTGAATAATTTAGCACCAAATGCAACCAATTCATAAGATACTCTCCATTCCACCTTGAATTTCAATCCACTTATTCTCTTAGAAGTTTTCACCTTTTTAGTGAAAGGGTAGAGAATTTTCTACAACATTTTCAACATGGACATCCCATTTTAGTTCTCTTACTTGGATTCCCTCATTTATCTATCAATATCTTCAAATATTCATTAACCTAGAGACATTTGTGTTTCATACCTGATTTTCTTAATCCATGAATCTCAACCGAAATGATCTCTTTGGGCATATTGGGAATATATTTATTGATATGCACAATCTCAAATATTTTCAAGACTTAGTCTTGTTCATCTATTTTACCCAAAACCATCAAGGATCTCGAAGTTTGAATATTAAATCCAAAGCTTGTTTATTTGAGCAATCTGATTTGTCAGCGCTATGATGGGATGGCTCAAAGTTTTTATTTCATTTTTCATTTTTGAAAATAAAATACAATTTTACTCTCTATCTCATTATTCCATGACACACTCCCTCACTATCTATTGATTATCACCATTGTGCATGACAGATTCTTCTCAAGCTGCCTCTGCCTATTATTGTAGGTTTCTATTCATCTTGTGGTTGTCATGATCCTCAAGGAATCTGATAACGTGTAATTGATGCATTCATTTTCATCATCGTAAATAGATTTTAATGTATAATTATTTATAATATTGTACACATTATCATTTTTTGTAATAGCTTTTACATTCATCATGTTATTCCACTCATGTACTCACTTTGCATTTAAATAGTGTTGATTATGCATAAAGATGAATATGTACTGTCATACATCATTCCTTTGGTTTGTATATCTTGAGAATCACCCCATTTGACTTCTTTGAAGTCAAGTGGTAGAATTCTCACATTTTTGAAGAGTTTTTGGATACAAGGACATAAGAAAGCATGTAAGAATACATGGAGACAAATTGAAATGGAAGAGAGGAGAAAATGACTTCTTCATCATTTAAAACATCCAAGTCAACTCTAAATCTCAAAATTCAAAGGGTGTAATTAAGGTTCAAGGTGGTCAATTTCATCTTTTAAATAATTATGAATATTATCCTATCATTTTGGAGGTAACCACTTCGCTAAGTAAGTCAAGGTAAGTCAAAGTTGGAAACCCTAACTTTAACCTACATTTTACATGTCTTTTATCAAAGACATCATATTTAATAGCAATATTAGTTGACATTGATGGAATCCACTAGAGATGAGGAATATTTTATATTAAATTTATCTCCATAAATATATGACAATGGCTTGCAAATCCCTACCTTGTTTTCTTTCAAATTCAATTAAATGAGACAACAACATTTGTTTTTACAAATACTACTCATGTGAGCTCTTCAAAATGGGAAACAAAAGTGATGGAGGACCATGCCCGCGACCAGGCGACAGCACGTGCCGAGCCGGACGGCGCGCGAGTACTACCGCGCCGGAGCACCCGAGCCGATGTCCAGGACCCCGGTTTCAAGTACACCGCATGATGCGATCCTCCCGGCGAATTTTCCCCGTTTCTTTCTTTATTTGTCGCGTGAGACTATATGTGTGTGTGTGGGAGGGTTTTCCCCGTGTTTTGGGCCCTCCCTAGTACCTTTGGACCAGTTCTAGGCCCTTTAGAGGGGTTTTAGCCTAGTTTTGGGCCAAAACCCCTCAAATTACGGGATTGCCCTTAGGGCAATCCGTCTCTTTCTCTCTCCTATATAAGGAAGAGAGAAGAGAGTATCGTGCATGATGTTATTTTGAAGAATGGAATGAAACCGAGTGGATGTGACGTTTCCATGATGAAACGCGTGAGGGGCCCTTAGGGTTTCCGATTGGGAAGAGAGAGGGAGAAGAGAAGAAGGAGAAGGAGGGGATCGCCGGAAACGCCGCCGCTTCGTCGCCGCCGCCGCGGATCTCAGTCCGCCGCCGCGCCAGCCGTTCGCGAGTCCGCCGCCTTTCCTTCAAACACCGCCGCGTCGACTGCCTAGCCCGCGATTCCGCGCCGCCTCGCCAGTCCCGCCGCGCCACCGTCGCCGCCGCGCCGCCCTTGTTCGGGCGGCCCTGCGAGGTTCGCCACCGCCTCCTCTCCAGGTTCGACGGACCCGCCGCCGTTCTGGGATCTCAGCCGCCGTTCCGCTGATCCCGCTGCCGGTGCCCTGCGCCGGAATTCCATAGCCCGGACGCCACCGCTCTGGGAACGCCGATTGCCCTGCCTTCTATTTGGCCGTCGGACAGAGCCTTCCCCGGACCGAGTTCCCGGCGCCCGGTCGAATCCCTTGGTCACGCACCTCCCCTCGAGGTCGCCGGAACCCGATCGACCATCGCCGCCGCCGTCGACGGCCGCTAGCGTAGATAGCTCGTGGTTCTTCCTCCCAGCCGATCGTTGTCGCCGTCGAGCCTCCGCCGTCCGACCCTCGCCGCCGCTCGCCGCCGACAGTCTGATCGCTTGCGATCAACCGCGTCTTACTCGCGTCGATAATCAGGTCGGTTGCTTCGGTCCCGTGATCGGGTAGTTCGCTGCCGGTTTCGCCACCCGCCGACACCTTCGACGCCGTTTCTCTTCCTAGCGTTAGTAGCTCTTGTCGTTTAGCGATCTCAGCCTAATTGCGATTGCTCTTCACTGTTTGCAGGTCGGTGTTGCCCGCGCACAAGAGCGCTTCGGTCCACTGCGACCGCTAGGTCACGACGCCGCCCTCGCTCGAGCCTCGTCACCTCCTTCAGTACGGAAGGCGCTCGCTCCACCGCCGGGGAATTAGCGTTATAGGTACCCTATCGTTTGCCTGGATTGGGTTGGGTTTGTTTCTTGGTCTCGTTCGAGTACCACAATCGTCGTACGGGTGCGGATCACTCCGGTCGTGGAATCCCACCGTAGTCGTTAGTAGTCGATCTAACGGAACGTGGGGAAGTCGATCCATTGAGCAGCGCTTGGAGAGTTCCCGGACGTCACCCCAGGTCAGCTGCCGCTCCCTGTGCTTCTCGTTATTTCGAAAATTCGCATCACTAGCATATTTCAAGCATCGTAGTCGTAGTTAGCCCGGATCCTTGTGTTGTAACACGAGCCGTCGATCCCGGCATCTGTCGTGTTACATCAAAAAGTCATTTCAAGCCTTGGCAAATTTCTTGAAGATCATGGATGATGATTACCTTTAAAAAAATTTCAAGGCAGCCACCCCATCAAAAGAGGCAAATTTATGTACTTGGATAAGTTTCACATTGAGTTTTACAAGCAAATAAGGCCATCTAGTGCTCTTAACACTTTAAAAATTATTTTTTGAAGACTTTTAAATTTTCAAGCAGGAATCTAGAGCAAATAAATAAAGAATGCATGGATTTAATTCTGAAGACAGTGCACCTTTTTTACAATACCCGATCATCCTCAATTTAAAAGGCTTTTCAACTACTTGATACATGGTGGAGCAAGTATTCCTAGAAATAAGTGTGGAAGATAAGCGATGGAGAAAATATTTGTGGATGAAAGGGATAAGCTACAAAATATGCTTTGACCAATTGCAAGAGTGTCCCTTACAATAGACACTCAAGAAACAACAAATAATTTGGCAATCCTATGGAGACTTCATGAACTAGTGGTTAGCATTGAGGAGGTGTGTGCAAAATGGTGAGATATGATGAGTGGTTAGCACTCAAGAATCAAGAACATATGATGAGATAACTAATTGATGACTTGAAATTTTACATATTAATTAATTATTCTTTGATGATTTTAAAGTATAATTTATGTTATTATTACGCATGGTAAAATTTTCAATTTATCATAGCATATTGTCTATAAGCCACATTTGCATTAAATTGCGAGTAATTGTATGCATTATTTATGTTTGACCCTATTCAAGAACAAAAAAGTTGAATTAATCATGTTTTTTAGTTTCATGCTCGTAGGTTAGGAACAAAGGATGACTGACGAGACGAGACCGCGAGGTCATTGATTTCACATGGTCTCATGTCAAAAATTATTCCAAACTTACCAATTTTGAGAATTAATTACAAATTCAAGGGTATAATGGTAAATAAGGGTCGAATCCACAGGGAATTAAGGAATTTCTTGACATAATCTTCAAATTTGATCAAATCGAACAAGAAATTGATGGTAAAAATTGGGGAAAATGATATTTTAAGAAAGTAGACTTCAAATCGATTCCACGGAATAAAAAATCGTCGAATTTGGACTTGATTTCGAAGTGGAGAGAAAATTTCAAGCATGAAAATGAGTGATTTTAGGTAAAATTTGATAAAATTAACTTCTAAGTCCTAATCTAAACGACAATCAAACATAATAGGAAGATAATTAAGGTAAAACTGCTTCCACTAAACCTGTTTAGCGATCAAAATGTTGCAATTAAACCGATTAATTGTGATGAACACCAAGAACGTCACGACGAGCTTCAAGCGTCAATTTCTCCCTCAATTTTCCACCAAATCTCGATTTCTACCCCTCCGTGGATGCGGAAATGAAAGAGGAAGAGGAAGAACTCGAGAGAAACGAGAGAGAGGGGTGTCTAGATAGTCAATTTGATTGAAATCTCAACTCGGATGCTTTAGAATCGTGAAGAATATGTCTTTTTATAGGGCGTCATTTCGTAACCGTCCGATCGCTTTGATGAATGGCTGTGATGAAACGGTTCATCACGAACCATTATTGTTAAGTCCCAATCGTCGGATCTTCGATGAAGGGCCCAGATGTTCCCGTTTGATAAACATTATAAAACGCTTCAATCACGCTCGTTGGATCACGATCAGACGACTGAGATGCGATCCAGGCCGAAACATCTCAGCCGTTATAACGCCATCAAAACGCCACGTGCATTTTGATTGAACCGGTTGTCCGCGATCACGCGATCGACGCGCGAGATCCTACGCTCCGCCCGATCCAACGTTCAGCGCGCGTCCACGTCACCTGCATGGTAAGTAGAGTGTGGGTTAGTCCCACACGGGAAATAATTTAGGAAATCGTCGAGTTTATAAGACCCGACGGTTTATAGGGTTAATAACCCTCCCCATATAGGGCAGGCTAAAGACCCATTTTATATAGATTAAATAAATACATTTTATATAAATAATGCGCCACGTAGGCGTTGCGCGGGTCTGCGTGGCGCTGCCACGTGGCCTTGCGTGCCACGTTGCATCCACGCGGGGCCCGCACGCAATAAAACATTTTTTGCATTTATTTAAATAAATTTAAATCATTTTAAATCGAAAATAAATCTGAAAATTCCGGAGAAAATCCCTAAAAATAGAAAATTCATAAATTTTAATATATAACTCCAAATTAATCCAAATTTCTTTCATTTGATCCAAAATTTAATTATCTATTATTCTAAAAAGTCAGATTTAATAAATAATAAGAGTTAAAATTATCATTTCAAAAATACATTCATTTATTAAGATTTTAAACTTTAGAAAATAAAATGAATGTTTATAAAAATTGTTTCTCTTATTATTTTAACTTTAAAAACAATTATAATCTCAAGAAAAATATGGGTTATCAAATTATTAAACTCTAATTTATCAAATTTAGCCCTAAATTAAAGTATTTTGAGATTATAATGACTTTTTAAGAGAATAATAGAAAAATACATATAAGTACGATAACATGCATGGAAATGAAATCATTTATACTTAAATATGCATAAAAAATCATGTTTTATGATGTAAATATAGCATGTTATCAATGACACAGGCAAATCCATGAAGGAAATAAGAGATTTTTAATAAGAACTTAATTTTTATAGCTTATTTGTATTTTTTATCTTAGCGATATGATGAAAAAGAAGATGAAAAGAGGATCAAATGGCAAAATTTTCATCCAAAAAAGAGTTTTCTATACAAAATTATAATTATTTTAATTTTTATGGGTTTTATAGAATTTCCTCCTTTTTCTGAATTTTCTCAAATTTTTCTAACTATTTCTCTAATTTTTAGAATTTTTGAAGAATTCAAAAATAAAAAGGGACTTTATATAGACATGGTGACATGGCATAAAGACGTGGTAACTTGAATGCATGGCACTCAGTCAATGCATGCGTGACACCATCAAGTGGAGTATTGGCCTCTAATTGCATATACAAGTAGTATGTATCATAGCTTAACTGCTTAATGAGCCATTCTCTTTAAAGCCCTATTTTTTCTTTAATTTGTCCCATGTGGGACTAAATTTTCTCTCACTTTCACCCCTTAACTGCAACATGCCACATGGAGCTTCCAAGATGCACCTCAATATATTTGTTCTTTCTCTCTCCTTACGATGAACCATGGAGTGACACATGGTGCAATCCTAGAGCTCAACCACTTGATGAAGAAAAATTGACAGCTTTCTCTCTTTCCGCCTTCCTCTCTCCTCCTGAACAAATCAAAATGTGATATGTGACACAATTTTTAACGCTTTCGATCTTGATCAAGTTCAATTGGATGGCTGGTGATTTGATCGTGTGATTTTAAGGGAAATTTCAACAACTAAAATGCTTCAACTTGAAATCATGATATCTCATGATCTTTTTGGAGTTAGGGGTTGAAATTTTAAGGGCGTGATGATCATTTGAAGCTCTAAAAATCTACTTGAGCTGATTCAAGTTCCAACGTAAAAACAATCATAGTTTTCATTATGTCCTTTCAGCATTGGCTAGCCAAGAGGAAAAAGGATTGATTGATTATTCTTAATTTATAGAACATTGACGAGACTAAATCGTATAGCCATTGAATGCACACGACTTAGTGTCAAAACAAGGTCCTAATCTTACCAATTTATGATTAATCAAATCCACGGAGAATTAGGGAAATTTGAGAGATATCTTTAAAATTCAGTCAAATCGGACGACGAATTGAAATTAGAAATTGGCCATTTTAGTATATTAAGAAAGGTAACTCAATTTTGAATCCACGGAATCAAAAATCAGATGATTTGGATAAGAATTCGAAGAGTAATCGAAGTTTGAAGGTAGATGAAAATTTGTATCGCGAATTTGATTAAAAACCAAAATTAAAACCAAATTAAACTTAATCTACGATTCAAAAGGTAAAATTAACACTAAATGATGAAAGATTAAAATGAAAACAAACAATCTAACTCAAATTAGCCTTCGAAATGATCCAATTAATCGCCGGATGCAAGGCTTTTCATTCTAAATTTTCGAAGACGAAAGTGGAGTTCAAGACTTGATTTCTTCCATTTCTTTCGATCAAATTTGAAATTTAAATATTCAAATAGAGCGGAAATGAGTTGCGAACAAAATGGGAAAAGTGGCACGCGAAATGATTGAGTATACACGGAGAATTTGCGGAATAATTACGGGCCTTTTCTTCGGCGCGAAAAACGGTTTTTATAAAGAACGATTTTAGATCATGGCTGTTGGATGAAAGTCCATCACGATCAACGTTCGCGATCACGCGTCCATTGATCGAATCGTCGTCTTGAATCTTGATCGTACAATCGCTGATCGATGGTCGAGATGAGTCCACGCTGTATTGAGGAAGAGATGCATCGCTTGATCTCGTACGTTAGATTTTGATCTGATGATCGCGATTAAATCGGATGTCCATGGGATGCGCGTAATCTGGACCGTTATAATTATCGCGATTGACGGTCCGGATTAGTTCACTTAAGTGAATAAATACGCACGTGGTTGATCTCTGATCGCGTGGACCTCGATTCCACGTGATCTACGCACGCTATTTGTCGCGATGTCAATCGGACACACGAGATCACGCCACGCGTCCTGCACACAAGAAAACTAAGGGACTTTAGTCCCACACGGGAAAAACAAAGGAGAATATTCGGGTATATAACATATCATGATTAAGAGAGATTAATACTTTGTCTTCTGATAATCGAAAGACCCTATATACATTATAATAAAAATATATATAGTAAATATATATATACACGCCACGTGTCACCTCCGCGCCACGCATGCATCCGCGCGTGTCCACATAGCAGAGCCACATGGCCCCGAGTGCCACGTCGCATCCACGCGTACACGTGCGAAAATAAACCCCTTTTTTGCATTTATTTAATTATTTTAAACATTTAAAAATAAAAGATAAATCTAAATAAATTCAGAAAAATTTCTAAAAATTGTAAAATTCATAATTTCAAAATATAACTCCAAATTAAGTCAAATTTGTTTTAAAATAATAAGAATTCAAAATTGAATAATCTATCATTATAAAAATTCAAATTATTTAAAATAATAAGAGAATTAGTTTTAGTTAATTTAATACATTTATGTATTATATAAAATAAATTTATATAAATATATAAATGTTAATAAATATCCTTTCTCTCATATTTTCATCTTTAAAACAAGATTATGATTTTAATTATAATTAGGATTAAATATTATAATGTTTAATTATGCATAATAACCCATAAATTGATGCATTTTAAGATCTAATCATGAAATAATGTATAAATGATAGAATTACTATTAAAATATGATAACATGCATATAATTGGAGTAATTAATGCCTTAAATTTCATTACTAATCATATAATTACATGCATAAATAGCATGTTATCACACCCCCCAACTTGAATAATTTCTAGTCTCTTAGCAATTCACTAGGTAATCTTCTTAGAAAGTCTTATCATATTTTGATCCTGCAATTAAAGAAGTGTGTGGACCATTGTGATCTAGATTCCATAACTAGGTTGACTTTCTTAGAGCATAGTAGGGTAGTGCTCATCAGCTAATAGTCGAGTCAATTTCTCAAATGTAATCGAGGTGAGCATATCTAAGTTTTGATGCTATGGGATCGAAAAGATTCTCACACTCTCATGAGCAGATGTAATCCTCACCTCTCTAGTTCTCACATCACTCTTTCACTCATTTGGAGGCTACTTGGTACATTAGAATTCCCCCCAACTCTTCTTTCTCCTTTAAAGAGTTCATTGCAAAGGTTTTCCTATTTTGGGATGCATCATTATAAGGTAGCTGAAAGATTAAAAAGACACTATTTCTAAAGGAATAACTCGGTTAAAAGCAAAATCGGCAGATAAACAAATTGGATATTATATACAAAGAAAGGTACCACTGATGTCTAATTATTCTCCCAAATGATGTGGATGATGGTGGTAGAAAAGGATAAATAGAATTTGGTAGAGATGGTGTGGAGTGGTATACTTGATATAAACAATGTGGAAAATGGAATGGAATGGAAGTAATGGGTAGAGATAGGTATTTACATAGTAAGATAGTTTTCTCATATTCTTCTCCTTCTTTTCACTTTCTTTATTCCTCTCTTTCTTTTTCTCCTCTCTTTCTTTTTCTCCTCATTTTCTTTCCTTCTTTCTTTTTGTCTTCTTCATTTCATATTGTCTTTTCATTTTCTTCTTCTCTTCTTTCTTCTTTTTGGATATTATAACTTTCTTAGAGAAGAAGAAGATAACATTTGCAGACTTTGCATAAAACAAGGATATGGAGGATTTCTTGATGTTTGAAGAGAGTATTCAAAATTTCTGAAGTGTAATATGAAGGAATATTTGCTTGTAAGGGAAATTATGAAGAAGATGGATGGTGGAAAATGTTTATCACTTGGGAGTGTAATTATAATCAGTGAAGCTGAAATTTGGGTGTCTAATTGACTGGTTTGGAAAAGGTAAAACTAAATGCCTAAAGGATAGAATAGGTGCATCAAAAATTATGGCACATTGCATCTTCAAAGAGAAAGATTGGAAGCGAGGAATTCCCACACCAAATAGGTTCGGCTAATGTAAGGTAGGGGATGGGAATTTGCTTGGACTTCACTAAAAAATGTTTCCTTTTCAATCCAATAGCACTTCAACCTCTGATTACTCATTTTCCTCGGTGCCTGTTAGATACCCAACCCTGAAGAAGTCAACTACTAAAAAGAATCCATAGTTTCTCTAGATCACTTGGCTTTATTACTCAAAATGTAATCACATGGGCTATGAGGCCCTCACTTCTACATCTCTAGGAATAGGATCTCTAAATTTTAAGACTTCTAAGGTATTAAAAGTAGTAAAAATTTGAGAAATAGAAGTTTTAAAATAGTAAAAAGTTTAAAAATTTTGAAAATTTTGAAAGTTTAAGTTTTTCTAAGTCCTCACCCCCCAACTTAAATCTTTCATTGCCCTCAATGAAATAAATATATATATATATATATATATATATATAAAATATGGCAACAATATCATGCATTACATGAAAAAGATTATAAATTAAAAATGAGAAGTAAAGAGGTTTAGAAAAACTCATTAATGCGTGTTGACGCATGTTCCTGGAATTTGTCCAAAATTGCTTCTTGTTGTTGTAGGTGGATTTTTTCACTATGTATGTACATTGATATAAACTACAAATAAAAAAAAATAGTAAGATAATCTTGGGGTGCCTCCCAAGAGCGCTAAGTTTAATGTCTTCAGCCAGACGAAACTCAATGAACTACGATGATCGATGAGATGAGGGTGTTACCGTGATCACGTCCTCATGTACCTCGGGGAGATGCAGATTTACCTTATCTGCTGGTGTGGGTGGCTCTTCTGTAAGGTAGGGCTTTAAACGATGCCCATTTACCTTGAATTGTTTGCCGGATTTAGGGTCGGAAATAAGCACTGATCCGTTGTCAAACGATTCCACAACCACGTAAGGACCGTCCCATCGTAAGCGCAGCTTACCTGGAAAAAGCTTAAGGCGAAAGTTATATAACCAAACCTTTTCATTGACGTTGAAAGTTCTCCTTCTGATGTTCCGCTCATGAAAAGCCTTGGTCTTTTCTTTGTAGATCTCCGCGTTTTCGTATGCGTCGTGCCTTAACTCATGTAATTCCTACAGCTGGAGAAGTGTATGTTTACTTGCTTCATCCAGAGATAGGTTGAGCTTCTTAATTGCCCAATAGGCTCAATGCTCAAGCTCAACTGGAAGGTGGCACGCCTTCCCAAATATGAGTCGAAACGGAGACATTCCGATGGGTGTCTTGTAAGGCGCTCGATACGCCCATAAAGCATCAGGAAGCTTGTGCACCCAATCCTTACCGTCTGGTCGAATGATCTTCTTTAGAATATTCTTGACTTCTCGATTGCTCACTTCAACTTGCCCATTAGCTTGGGGGTGGTACGGTGTGGTGACGCGATGATGTACTCCATGTCTCTTCAATAATGCATGAAAGTGTGCATTGTTGAAGTGTGAGCCTCCGTCACAGATTATGGCCCTCGGACAACCATTTCGAGAGATTATGTTCCTCGTGACAAACCTAAGTACTTCCCGATGAGTGTTTGTCCTAGTAGGAATAGCTTCAACCCACTTAGACACATAATCAACCGCTACCAAAATATACTCTTTCCCATCGAAGGGTGGAAAAGGTCCCATGAAGTCGATCCCCCATAAATCAAATATCTCCACCTCAAAGATAGGCCTCATTGGCATTTTATCTCGCTTGGAGATGTTTAATGCTGCCTAGCATTGTAAGCACTCCGTATAGAAACGGTGGGCATCCTTGAAGATGGTGGGCCAGTAAAAACTGCTTTGTAAAATCTTATTTGTTGTCTTCCGCGTGGCGAAATGTCCTCCACACGCTGATGAGTGACACATCGATAATATGCTTCCTTGTTCTTCTTCCGCTACACATCGCCGTATGATCTGATCGTGTCTTACATGGAATAGAAGTGGTTCTTCCCAATAATAATAATATTTGAGTTCATGGAAGAACTTATCTTTACGATGCCGATTCCAATGCTCTGGGATCGATCCAGTCACAAGAAAATTGACGATATGCGCGAACCAAGGAGCATGACTAGATATTGCAAGAAGATGCTCATCATGAAAAGAGTCACTAATGTCTCCCGTACCTGAAATGTGAAGACGAGATAGGTGATCCGCCATCGAGTTTTCGCTGCCCTTCTTATCTCTAATCTCCAAGTCAAACTCTTGAAGAAGCAGCACCCATCGTATGAATCTTGGCTTCATCTCCTTCTTGAAAAACAAGTACTTTAATGCTGCATGATCTGTATAAATAACAATCTTTCTTCCCAAGATATAAGGCCTGAACTTCTCTAATGAGTAGACCACAACTAACTGCTCCTTTTCTGTCGTCGTATAATTCATTTGAGCTTCAGCAAGGGTCTTACTCGCATACCATATGGCAGTTGGCTTCTTATCTATCTGCTGCCCCAACACCGCTTCAACTGCATAGTCTAAAGCATCGCACATAATCTCGAAAGGTAAGTCCCAATTAGGACTTTGAAGAATTGGTGCTTCGATCAAGGTGAGCTTCAACATCTCAAATGCGCGCTCCCCTTCTTTGTCTATAAAAAAATCTTTATCCTTGCAAAGAAGAGTGGTTAGCGGTTTGGAGACTTTAACAAAGTCTCGTATAAACCTACGGTAAAAGCCAACATGTCCTAAAAAACTACGTAAATCTCGTAATGTAATAGGGAGAGGAAGGTTTTGAATGACCTCAATCTTGGCCTTATCAACCTCCAAACCTTTGCCCGAGACGAGATGCCCGAGCACTACTCCCTCTCGCACCATAAAATGGGATTTCTCCCAGCTCAATACCAGTCATTTCTTGACACAGACCTCGAGGATCTTTGTCAGGTGAGCTAGACAGTTGTCAAAATCATCTCTAAAGAGAGAAATCGTTCATGAAGACCTCGAGACTGTCTCCAGGGAAATCGGAAAATATCGTCGTCATACATCTCTGGAATGTCGTAGGGGCGTTACACAATTCGAATGGCATTCCGCTAAATGCGAATGTGCCAAAGGGACATGTGAACGTCGTCTTTTCTTGATCGTCCGGATGAATTGCAATCTGATTATACATTGAATAACCATCCAAGAAACAAAAGTAAGTCTGACCTGCTAGTCGATCAAGGATTTGATCGATGAATGGCAGCAAGAAGTGATCTTTCTTCGTTGCTGCATTCAACTTTCGGTAGTCAATACAAACTCGTCACTTCGTCGGGAGGTGCGTTTGGATCTCCTCTCCTTTTTCGTTCATGGTCACCTTAACTCCTGCCTTATTGGGAACCACGTGCACGGGACTAACCCACTGGCTATTTGATATGGGATAGATAATCTCTGCATTAAGCCACTTTAGAATCTCTTCTTTAACGGCTTCGTATACCTTAGGATTAAGTTAGCGCTGGGCTTCCCTCACGGGTCTCGACTCGTCCTCCAAGAATATACGATGAGTGCATAATGAAGGGTCTAATCCCCTCAAATCTGCTAGAGTCTATCCGATTGTTCAGTCATTCCGTCGTAGTACGTCGAGTAATCGTTTCTCCTGCTCCTCATTGAGCTGGGAAGAAATGATCACCGGTTTAACCTGCTGAGAGTCAAGAAAATCTTACTTGAGTGTAGATGGAAGAGGCTTGAGCTCCCCTGTCGCCTCGTCCAACAATAGCTCCTCGAAATCAGCTCCCTCATTGACCGTCATGACTTCTTCGATGCAAGTCTCTATGTCTTGGTCATCAAATAGGTCGATGGCGCCCACATCCTCGAAAGCTTGTGAATGATACTTCATCAACTTGTTGATGTTGACCTTCACCGTGTGCTCTCCCACCTTAAGAATCACTTCTCCTTTTCTCCAATCTGTAACGGCTTTTGCGGTAGCTAAGAAAGGTCTTCCTACGATAATTGGGGCTTGATTAAGCTCCTTAGTGATCTTCATATCTACAACTAGGAAGTCTACCAGAAAATAACATCCGTCGATTCTAACAATCACATCTTCTACTATGCCATGAGGTTTCCTCACCGATCCATCCGCTAAACATAACTCTATAAGGAAAGGCTGCAACTCCCCTACATGATGACGGTCAAATACGGCTTTAGGGAGGATATTGATACTAGCTCCGGTATCTAACAAGGATCTAGTAAAAGTCATTCCTCCAATCTCACTTGTAATCATGGGAGCTCCTGGATCTCTCTTTTTAATCGAAAGAGAATTCATCATAATAGAACTAATATTCTCACTCAATTGGATCCTCTTGGGGCTTCTATGGGGTGTACATATGCCTTTAAGAAATTTAGTATAAGAAAGTATATGTCTAATTGCATCTACTAAAGGGATGGTAATGGTTACCTTTTGGAAGGCTTCTAATAAATGATCATCAGATTCACTAACCTTAGCCTTAGGCTTTCTCAATGCTTAAGGATATGGCACGGGTGGTTTGTATGTGTCGGGATTTGGCTTCGCTCGCACCCGTTCTTCCTCATCATCAGAACTACTGTCTGGCTCTACTACGACTGTCGGTGTCTCATCATCTATCGAGCTCTTGTGTAAAGGATGATCCTTATAAGGATCAGGTAAATCTTTGTCGCTCCTAAGGCTCGATATCGCTAATGCAGCCTCCACTGCCTCCTCGTCAACATGCACATGACTAAGATTGTGCGTTTGACTCGATGACGACCCTTGATTCCTAGGGTTGATAGTGGCCTGCGATGGTAATTGGTTAGAAAATGAAACTTGCTTACCCTTCTTATTATCAGTCGAGGTAGGGATATCTCGTCCACATGCGAGTTCATCCTGCTCATTTGCTCCATCAGCTGTCTCGGATCTGCAGATGGTGCGGTCGATCGTGGAGCTTGATTGTACGATTGTTGTGGCGGAATATACATCAACTGTCTTGCATTTGCGTAGGGTTGCTGCTGCAAGTTTTGTTGCTGACCGGTGCTATATGGAGGGTACATCTGATTGGTGTTCCTCCTAAATCCTTGCTGCTGCTGCATAGGATTATGATAAACAGGGTTATTAAAATAAGTAGGATATGTATCTTGATAGTTCGGTCGTCCCTGTTGACTTTGCCCTCTTAACGGGCCTTGTCTATACATGTCGTGCCCTTGAATTGCCATGATTGGACAATCCATCTCGACGTGGTCGAGGCGTGAGCAATGGGCGCATGGCGACGCTTCTTGTAGAGCGACGGGTGCGAGTCCTTCAGATCCGTTGCGGATGTGGAATCGATCTAATAAAAGATTCTGAACCTCTGCCATCTTGTCGATCTTCTCAAGGAGCATGCCCGTCTCTACTGACTTTGCGTTGATCAATCCTCCCTTCGGCGTTGCACCTCTTCCGAATGGTTTTGCCACGTTGTGGTGGCTATTCTCCGCCACAGTCTCGATCAAATCCATTGCTTCATCTTTGAACTTGCTCATGAAGGTGCAACCACTAGCTGGATCCAAAAGATATCTATCTTGCGGGCCTAACCCATCATGAAATATCTGTGTAAGCTCATGGTTAGACACTCCATGGTGAGGGCACTCTGTAGTGAGGTCTCTAAGTCTCTCCCAAGCTTCATGAAAGGTTTCACTCAGTCCTTGGGTAAACTCACGCATCGCCTTCCTAACAGAGGTGGTCTTTCCTACGAAATAGTATTTCCTAAGAAATTCCTCCTCCATCTCGGTCCAAGAAGTGAACTCATTTCCTAGCTTAAGAAACCAATCCTTAGCTCTATCTCTAAGGGTGGCGAGAAAGAGTTTCATCTTCATTACATTTTCCGACACATTATGAATCTGATTGATCTCACATACTTGACTAAGCTCGTCGACATGTCTATAAGAATCCTCAAAAGGTTTATAATAGAAGATAGGTAACATACTCATCACATGCAAATCTATCCTAAAATTCGCATTTCTAGCTAAAGGTGCATGAATACGAGTAACGGGTCTTTGAAGAACAGGCCTAGCATAATCACTAAGATGCCTCCTAACATTTCCCTCATCATTCAAGGCCATATCTAAGGTCGATGATGACGCGGAAGATGAAAGTGATTACGAGGAACGTTAAAAAAGATCTAAGTGTAAAGGATTATCCCTCGTTTTCCAATCAGACTCTCGTCTCATAAATATGCACTAATATACTAATATATATAATAATAAGAAGAGATACTATAAAATTATTCAACAATGACAAATTAATCGTACCTGACTGTCGCTATTCGTGAGAGTTACACTCTCCCAATTCGATTATGACGCGATGATCGTCCGTCGTCCGTAGAGAGGGACAATTCACCTAATCTCATTGAAATTAAGTATCTAAACGATGTATTTCTGCTACAAATAGCTCAGTGTAGGATCAATTTGGATTAATATCAAAAAAGAAACAGAAAAATCAGAGTTGACCGAATCAAAATCGATGATTTTCCTCAAAAATACGCCTTCATTCCCCGGCAACGGCGCCATTTCACGAGACTAAATCGTATGGTCATTGAATGCACACGACTTAGTGTCATAAAAAAGTCCTAATCTTACCAATTTATGATTAATCAAAGTAATTAATTAGTATAATGGTAATTAAGGGTCGAATCCACGAAGAATTAGGGAAATTGGAGAGATATCTTTGAAATTTGGTCAAATCGGATGACGAATTGACATTAAAAATTAGGCATTTTAGTGTATTAAGAAAGATAACTCAATTGCGAATCCACGGAATAAAAAATTAGATGATTTGGATAAGAATTCGAAGAGTAATCGAAGTTTGAAGTTAGATGAAAATTCGTATCGCGAATTTGATTAAAAACCAAAATTAGAACCAAATTAAACTTAATCTACGATTCAAAATATAAAATTAACACTAAATGATGAAAGATTAAGATGAAAATAAACAATCTAACCCAAACTAGCCTTTGAAATGATCCAATTAATCGCTGGATGCAAGGCTTTTCATTCCGAATTTTCGAAAACGAAAGTGGAGTTCAAGACTTGATTTCTTCCATTTCTTTCAATCAAAATTGAAATTGAAACATTCAAATGGAGCGGAAATGAGTTGCGAACAAAATGGAAAAAGTGGCACGCAAAATGATTGAGTATACACGAAGAATTTGTGGAATAATCGTGGGCCTGTTCTTCGTCGCGAAGAACGATTTTATAAAGAACGATTTTATATCGTGGCCGTTGGATGAAGGTCCATCACAATCAACGGTCATGATCACGCGTCCATTGATCGAATCGTCGTCTTGAATCTTGATCGTACGATCGCTGATCGATGGTCGATAGGAGTCCACAGTGTATTGAGGAAGAGATGCATCGCTTGATCTCGTACATTGGACTTTGATTTGACGATCGCGATTAAATCGGATGTCCATCGAATGCGCGTAATCTACACCGTTATAATTATCGCGATCGACGATCCGAATTAGTTCACTTAAGTGAATAAATAGGCACGTGGTTGATTTATTTAAAAAGTCAAATTATTTAAAATAATAAGAGAACTAATTTTAGTTAATTTTATACATTTATGTATTATATAAAATAAATTTATATAAATACATAAATGTTAATAAATATCCTTTCTCTCATATTTTCATCTATAAAACATGATTATGATTTCAATTATAATTAGGATTAAATATTATAATGTTTAATTATGCATAATAACCCATAAATTGATGTATTTTAAGATCTAATCATGAAATAATGTATAAATGATAGAATTACTATTAAAATATGATAACATGCATATAATTGGAGTAATTAATGCCTTAAATTTCATTACTAATCATATAATTACATGCATAAATAACATGTTATCAAACATAATTTAAAGTGAGTTTATTTTGTTTCTTATTCATTACTCATGTTGGATGCAACACAATAAACCAAAAAAAAATGTACATGCTCTCAAAGGTGTGTTTGATTGGAGCACATTACTAAACTATGTTTTCATCATAAATGTTAAAATTAGAATCATTTTCTATCAATATTTTCTATTTTATCTATCTTTTCATCCATATTTTCATGTTTAAATCCTAAATAACGTTTCCATCATCGAAACAAGCATTTCAATCTTGAAACAGAGTTCGACATTGTTTGATCAATTCTTTACATTTTTTGCATATATATCCTCCTTTTTATTAATCATTTCCACTTTTTAATTTAAAAATACCAAAAATATGGCTTGATTTCAATATTTTAACAATCCTCCTTATGAATTTGACCTCAACTTGACACTTTTCAAAATTTTAAAACCAAATTTTAAGAGTTGAGTATAATTTTTTATATGTGAACTTGTGCTTTTAATGATCATGATTTTACAGATATCATTGATCTTGTGGTCCTTGGTGTGGAAACACCAAGGACAGATAATGGGTGCTCTTTGGAGAAAGGTTTCACTAAATTGATCCATATGAATACCTAAATGGTATCATACCTAATTGTCAATCTGGTTGATTCATGTCATAAGTGTGTGTGTTATCTTTTTCACCAAAGACACTGATAACATGCATTTATAACATGAATTCTTATCTTAATTAACTCATATTTATGCTTATTTTATGTGAATATGATGCATGTTATCATACTTTTTAGGAATTTTCTCCATCGGCATGTCATTTCACTAAAGTTGATATTTATGCATAAATTAGGGATAATTTCATGTTAAATAGATTATTAATCTTTTGTTTAAATTAATAGAAGTTAATCTCTATTATTAAATGATTTTTGACTTTAGTAAATGTTTAGAAAGATAATTTTAAGATGAATTTATGATTTAAAGTGTTTAATGAAAAAATGATTTAAGTAAATTTTAATTCATCTTGATTTCTTCATTCTAAATATATTTTAATTGAAATGATATTAAAAAGAAGATAATTTGTGATCCAATGGAGAAAATTTGGATTAAAAAGGAGTTGTACATTTTAATTTATGAATTTCTGAAGTTTTATACTCTTTTTCTAAATTTTATTTGATTTTTAAATGAATTTTAAGGCCTTTTTCTATTAAAAAATCGGAAAAGGGGGTAGGCTTACCGCAGGTGATGACATGGCGAGCGGGCCCAGGCGACCGGCTGACGTGGCAAGGCATTGATGTGGCGCGCGGGACCACCGCGCCGTTACGACGTGGCACTGAGGCCACGTGGTAGGACGCGTGTGGCCCACTCGTGATGCAAGCGTGACACGTGTGCGAGTATATTATATAGCTTAATATCATAGGGTTATCGTACATATAAGCCTATCCACTATGGACTGGCTGATTATGCTATGCGCTACCCTATTTAAGCGCAAGATTTCCCTTTATTTATTCCGTGTGGGACTATGTTCCCACACGGTTCTTACCTTGCAGGTGACGTGGCGGCCTGGCGGGCGGCGGATCAAGGCGGGAACCCTCGATCGCGTGGACTGGAGTCCACGCGATCAGCAATCAAACACGTGCTGAATTCGAGGAGTAAGTGAAGATGATCGACGGCTCACCTTTAGACACGTGGAATCACAAGAAGCTTCCGATCGGCATCAATCAAAGGCCTTGCGTTGATCGCGATCGGATGGCCTAAAATTTTCGCAATCAAGGGCATTACGTGATCATCCGATCGTCATCGGACGGTCGCGATCATTCGCGATTTTTGGAAATGCGTGGAGTCTTCTGGTGCGTCCGATCTCCATCACGCGACGGCCTGATCTTCATCAAGACGATCACGATCGGACGGCTGGCGGAGGGCTCGAATCTTGATCGCGGCGCACGGGATTGATGAATCGTGATCGTTCATCTAACAGGAGCCCATCGGACGACAGAGAAGCTTCGTGGAAGAACTCCACGATTGCGGTCCAATCGAACCGCGATCGCGGTGCGATCGAGCCGCGATCAGGGAGTTTACGGGATGCAATCGTCTCCAATCGATCGGAGAACGATCGACGACTGATTAGGACTTCGATCGCGGCCCGATCGTGGCCCGATCGTGGGTCTTCTTGAGGCGAAAATCGCGGCCATTTCGAAGCGAAATTGTGGCTGATTCCAAGCCAATCCGGAAGCTGCGTCTTCAGGTCGTGAAACCGCCTCCACGACGCATGAATTCCGCCCCACGACCGCATCAATTGCCCACGATTTTCGGGCCTAATTTCCTTCTTTAAAAGCATGTATTTCCCTCTCTTGTTCTTCAACTCTTGATCGATTCGTGAAGGAATTAAGCAAATTTCGAGGAAGATCTTTAGTTCATCGTGATCAATCCCGCTCCAATCCCTTCGGAATCGAGTCTAAACGCGGGGGGATCAAGATGGTATCGTCCACCCTTGGTATTTAAGGAGACTCACTCAAGGAAAGAGATGCGATGAAATCCTTGGCCAAAGTACTAGAAATATTGAAGGAGTTCTCAATGATTTCCTCTCTGTATCAATATTAATGTGATAGATTGATTAGGGTTTTATAATTAACCATACCTTAAGTCATTCATGAGTCTCGCATAGATGAAGGAATGTACAAACACAATAACCAATAATGGGAAGGTTCTATACGAGAAATCTTATATAGTCAATGACATATAAGGCATGTGTTGTAGCTTGGCACCCAACGGGCTTGAAAATCAACTAATTGGGTGTCATAAAACAATTATTTATTAATTAATCTATATGTTGATATAGATAATTAATAAGGTTGAGTATCGAGTTATATGGACCTAGAGGGTCACATATATAAGGTCTATGAGCATTGTGGACATAGACATAATTCAAATCTCCTAAATATTTTACAAAAACCCTCATAAATATGTATCTATCCACACATCTTAAGATATTATGTGTGTGACCCTCTAGATCTATATATCTCACTAGTTGATAACTCCAACAACCCAGAAACACCTTATTGGTCAAACTGATTGAATATCGACGTTAACATATAGATTAACTAATCAATTATTGATGTAATTCGATCAACATATCGAGTTGCCAAATCGTTGGGTGCCAAGTTGCACCACGTGCCTTAAGAGATATGAAGTGTATAAGAACTTGTGTATAGAACCTTCTCATTATAGGTTACCATGTACTTATAATCCTTCATCTTTGTGAGACTCATGAATGACTTAGGATATGTCAAGTATCAAACTCAAGTTGGTTACTCAAGTTCATATTGATGTGTGGAGGAAATCATTGAGGTCACTTATTGATAACATGACACTTATATTTGCAATTACATGATTATTAATGAAATTTAAGGCATAACACATTTTATTCTTATGCATGTTATCCTACTTTGAGTGCATATTCATCATTCTATACAATTTACATCAAAAATATCAAAAATTATTATTTTAAGGGATAATCATGTATAAATTAAAGATAAACTTTAAAAAAAACTATCCTCATTTATCTTTGAAACTTTAATTTGAGTTTTAAATACAAATAGTAAGAGCAAATTGACGGAACGAATCAATGCGGTCGTTAATTACACACCGATTCGTGTCAAAAATAAAACCAAATTTACCAATTTAATAATTTAATTACGATTTGAGGGGTATAATGGTAAATAAGGGTCGAATCCACAGAGAAATAAGGGATTTTCGAGCGATCTTTTGGAATTTGATCAAATTAGACGATGAATTAGTGATAGAAATTAGGGAAAATGGTAGATTTAGAAAGATAACTCAATGACAAATCCATGGAATCAAAAATCACTTGATCCTAACTTACAAAAATTACTCGATCCTAAATTGACAAATTCCATGGAATCAAAAATCACTCAATCCATGGAATAGTATTCGCAGAGAAATCAAAGAGCAAATTAGAGAGAAATTTCTGAAAATTAAATCATGAAATTACCAAAATTAAGACTAAAATTAAACTAAATTACGATCCTAACTTACAAATTGATGATACATGACAAAATATTAGAGGAAAAACATGTAATCTAACCCGAGATAGTGATTGAAATGATCCAATTAATCACCAGATTCAAGGCTTTTCATTCCGCGATTTTGAAAATGATCGTAGGTGTTTAAGAGACGAATTCTCCTTAATCGATCGACAAAGTCTCACTTTTAATCACTCCGTGGATGCGAAAATGAGTCTACAAGGGATCAAAAGTGAGAGATTCAAGGATAGATGTGTATTGATAGATCAATTGAGAAAAATCATCTAAGAATACATCAAAATGTCGAAGAACATCTCAATTTATAGTGATTTTGGGTGTAACCATCCGATCAGGCCTTTCCTCTTTGATCAACGGCTCTCGTTGGTCGCATTAATGCAAAATGTTACCGTTAAATTGCAGCCGTTGGATCGCGATCGGACGCATCAGATGCGTTTTTTTGTGATTTAATCTCGACCGTTATAACTCTCGCGATCAACGGTGGAGATTATATCGCATCTGGTGAACCCGATCTAGCCACGTGTCCCCATCAATTTAAGTGAAGATCAACTGTCTTTAAATTGTCACGCAATCCGACGCTTCTCATTCTGCCACGTCGCCTCCTCGCCTCGACCGTCGATCGTGATGCGATCAGACGGCTCCAATCGCGCCACGTCACCTGTGCGCTTTAAATATTCTGAAATTTTGATTTTAAATTAGAAAAGTTGATTTTTAATTTCAAAAAATCCTTAGAAATTTATTAAAATTCAGAAAAGTTCAGAAAAATTCTAGAAAAATCCCTAAAAATTAGAAAATTCTTACTTTCAAAATACAACTCCAAATTAATCTAGATTTTTTTGCATTGGATCAAAATTCAATTATCTATCATTATAAAAAGTCAAAATATTTAAATAACAAGAGTATGAATTATTATTTCAAAAATAAACTCATTTCTTCTTGAAAAACAACACTTAGATAAATAAATGAGTGTATATAAACATTTTCTCTTATTATTTAACATTAAAACCTAATTATAATCTCAAATTTAGATGAGAATAATATATTCTAAAATATATTCTTAATATTATGCATAATTATCCCTAATTTATTGCAATTTGAGATTATAACTTAAAATTGCATAAAATGATAGAAATGCACTCAAAGTATGATAACATGCATACAAATGGAATGTTTAATGCCTTATTTTGCATTAATAATCATGTATTATCATGTTAAGATTGCATGTTATCACAAATATTTTTATTTACACATCTATTTTTCTAATAAATACATCTATTTACACTTCTTATTTTAAAGATTAATATATTTTTGAGATAAAATTTTATTTTCTTCTTATTTCTTAAATTAAAATGTATTGAATGATATATTATTTAATTTGTGATCAGACAAAAAATATTAAAAAAGAGTTCTATTTTAAAAGTTATTAAGTTTCTAATTTTTAGGGATTGTTTTAAAATTTTAATAAATTTTTTAATTTTTATTTTGAATAATATATTTATATATTTGAATGAAAATCATTAAAAAGTGTATTTATAAGTGCGGGCTGACGTGACAGCAGATGTGGCTCGCACGCTTGGGTGTCGCCAATTGATAGTGTGCCTGTGCTGCGTGGGGCATGTGTGGCGCCTATCAAGGGAAGTGAAATTCATGCCTAATGCCCTTAGTGGGCTTATTTATTTAAATCAACTGTTAGCCTATACATATGTGCACTTTTCTATTATTATTTCCATGTGGGACTATATTTCTATTAATTTTTGTGTGTAGGTGACGTCACAAGCGGAGAGGCATTGGATCAGAGCATTGCAATGGATTTAATCATAGCCCTTCATTTTCATTTAAGTGAAGGGGGTACATGGCGCAACATGATTAGATGTCGATTCTTTTTATAAGTCATGAAAAATCTAGACCATTGAATCAAGGAGTTATAACAATGTAGATTTGTCACAGTCGATGGACTCCTTCAAGACATGTGGCAGCATCTTAGGCATTCGAAGAAGATCAAACGGTTGGCGTTACACAATGTTTAAACTTCAAGTGATGTTGCGGCAAAATCCGAGTACTCAATCATAGATCCAACAGATCGGACTTAATGGCGATGATTTCATTTCTTCCATTCAATCATAAATATCAATCGCATATGAGGAGATGATCTGACGGCCATGCGCAAATTCCCCTCTATTTATACTTCCTCTCTTCAAACAGTATCTACATTCCTGGATTTTTATCGATTGAATCTATTAGACAACATAATCCTTGAATCTCTTGTTTTGATCCTCTTCCAGACTCAATTTTGCATCTAGGGAGCATTGAAATCAAGATTTCATCAAGCAAGAGGAAAAATTCACCACTTGAAATCCAAATTTTTATTTATTGGAACATGAAATGAAAATCTTGATCTAATGATCAATTGGATCCTTTGGAGCATGATTTTGGGTTGGATTACGTGTTTTCCTCCTAATCCTTTGTCTTTTATCACAAGATCTTAATTTCAGTTCATAGATTAGGTTAATTTTATGAAATTTTAGTAATTTCTCTCTCTTCATGATCTATTTTTTTCTTCTATTTTGCTCTTTGACTTCTCTGCAGATATAAGTCAAAATCGAGTGCTTTTTTAATCCATGGATTTTCCTCAAGTTTTCTTTCTAAGAATGTCAATTTCCCTAATTTCTCATCTCAATTCATTATCCAAATTGATCAAATTTGAAGGTATCTTAAACATTTTCCCTAATTCTTCATGGATTTGACCCTTACTCACCATCAAGCTAACTAATTCTTAATTAAATCCTTAATTATGTGAGTTTGGGGTTTATTTTGATGCGAGGACGTATATTTTCAACGACCTCATGATCATGCTTCATCACTAGCCTAAGAAGGTTACTTGAACCCATGGCTTCATTCAAGTCAAATATGGTCTCAGCTCCAAGCACAAGGTTGTGTTAGGTTCTGAATTCGATAAACTTTCTAAAATTTTGATCAAAATATCAAATGCAGTGGAATACATTGAATCGGATGTTCAAAAAATTGAGGCACCAAGAATAGATGATCCTATTATCTCGTGTCTATGAGAAAACATGCTTATAAGGTTTCTTTTGAGAAATTTCTTGAAGCTATTCAAGTGTCTAGCCTCTAGCGGTATTCACACAATCTCTAGATGGTTGGATCTCCTCTTCAAAGCTCTTCACCAAGAGAGAAATAAAAGAAACGAGAGAATTCCCACAAGGCTTGCATAGGCACCTTGAGTTGTGTTCATTCTCTCCAATGTATTCCACCAACATCAAAAAATCTCTAGATGGTTGGATCTCCTACTTATAGACATTTTGTATGTGGATTTTGTAAATAAACCCTCATAATTATGTGTATATCCACCAACATCTATAGACCTTATGTGTGTGACCCTCTAGGTCCATATATCTCACTAGTTAATAACTTTATTCACCAAATAATACCTTATTGGTCAACTTTAATTATCCACATCAACATATAGATTAATTAATTAAGGATAGATTTAACCCAATCGATAGGTTGAGTTGCCAGCACATTGGGTGTCAAGCTGCACCACATACTCTAGGAGATATGGAGTAAGTAAGAACTCTCTTATGGAACCTTCCCTTCATCTACTACCATGTATGTATAATATTTCATCTGCATGAGACTCTTGAATGATTTAGGGTAGGGTCAAGTGTCAAACCCTAATCGGTTACTCAAGTTAGTGCTTATGCGCGTAGGAAATTATTTGAAACTCCTCCGATATTTCCACTACCTTGGCTAAGGATTTCATTGCATCTCATTCCTTGGGTCAATCTCCTCAAATATCGAGGGTAGATGATCTCATATTGACTACACAATCATCTTCCAAGACTTCATGTTATATCTAATATATGGTATTTTAGAGATCTTGTGGCTAGGGATTCGTATGTCATAATCAAAACATGATCATCCATCCACAAGATGTCTTTGGTGTCTTGACGAGATTAAATGGTATGGTCGTTGAATGCACACAACTTAGTGTCAAAACAAAGTCCTAATCTTACCAATTTATGATTAATCAAAGTAATTAATTAGTATAATGGTAATTAAGGGTTGAATCCACTGAGAATTAGGGAAATTTGAGAGATATCTTTGAAATTTGGTCAAATTGGACAAAAAATTGAGATTAGAAATTGGGCATTTTAGTATATTAAGAAAGGTAACTCAATGGCGAATCCACGGAATAAAAAATCGAGTGATTTGGATTAGAATTCGCTAAGTAATCGAAGTTTGAAGTTAGGAGAAAATTTGTATCGCGAAAATGATTAAAAACCGAAATTAAAATGAAATTAATTTTAATCTACGATTCAAAATGTAAAATTAACACTAAATGATGAAAGATTACGATGAAAACACATAATCTAAACCAAATTAGCCTTCGAAATGATTCAATTAATCCCCAGATGCATGAATTTTCATTCTGAATTTCCGAAGATGAAGTTTGACGTTCAAGACGGCAATTCTCCTTTCTCTTTCGATTAAACTATGATTTCATACATTCAATGGGTGCGGAAATGAGTCAAGAGTACAGGAAAACAAACGGCTCACGAAATGATTGACTAAACAAAGAGAATTTGATGAATAATCACGGGCACGTTCTTCGTCGCAAAGAACTGAATTTAAAAGAGTTAGATTTGGGCGTGGCCGTCGGATGAAGTGGATGATCGCGATTGACGGTTGTGATCATGCGGCTTTTTGCGAATCATCGTTGCCGCTTGATGACCGTCCGATCGCAGCTGGATGGTCGAGATGGGTCCTCATCGCGCCAAGAAGGAAATGCGTCGATTTTGATCGTTCGTTGGATTTTGATCCAACAATCGCGATGTGACGATGGATCCACCGATTGGAAGTAATCTCAGCCGTTATAATTCGTGAGATTAACGGCTGAGATGAATCACTCAAATCTTTATTAAGCCACGTGCGCTATTCTTGATGTGGTGGACCTCGTGTCCACCGCATCAACGCTACAAGTTCCATCGCGTCGTTGATCCAACGATCCATGCGACACCATGCGTCTTGCGATCAAAACAAATTGAAGAACATTAGTCCCACACCGAAGATATTAAAGAGAATCGCGAGTTTAAAACGTGGAGCGGACATGTAGGTTAGCTTAAATTCCTCTATGGAATGCTTATAAGTACGATAACCATAGTTTATTAAATATTATATGTACACGTCATCATTGTGCCATGCAGGCACTCGCACCGGTTTCCACGTGGTGCTGCCACGTGGCCCTGAGTGCCACATCGCATCCACGTCGGCTCGTGCAGATGTTACCACCTTTTTGCGATTTTTTAAATTAATTTAAATACTTAAAAATCGAAAATAAATATAAATAAATTCAGAAAAATTCCATAAAATTCTATAAAATTGTAAAAATCATAACTTTCAAAATACAACTCCAAATTAATTGAAATTTGTTTTTTTGGATCAGAAATTGAATAATCTATCATTATATAAGTCAAATTATTAAAATAGTAAGAGAATAAATTATAATTAATTTAATGCATTTATGTATTTTATAAAATAACTTTATAAAAATACATAAATGTAAATAAAGATCTATTCTCTTATATTTTCATTCTCAAAACATGATTATGATCTCAATTATAATTAGGATTAAAGATTATAATGTTTACTTATTTATAATAATCCATAAATTAGTGTATGTTTAGATCATAACATGAATTAATATAAAATGATAGAAATATGCTTAAAATATGATAACATGCATATATTTGGAATAATTAATGCCTTTAATTGCATTAATAATCATGCAATTAATGTAAAAATAGCATGTTATCATGTCTCAAGTCAAAGGACCACATACACAACCATGACATGAATCAACTTGATTGACAATTAGGCGTAGTTATCATTCAGGGATCCATATGGATCAATTTAGTGAACTATTTCTCCAAAGAGCACCTACTATCTATCTTTAGTGTCTCCACATCGATGGCTACAAGATCAGCCATAATCATCATATGAGTTGGATTGAATAGTGCTATTCTTTCTATATAATTCGATGTCATTCTCGAATATCCCACAAATAGGAATATTTAGAACATATATTTAAAGACTAGTGATCATAGTCTTATGATCTCATCATAATTCACTTAGTCATTGCATATGCTCATAGACTTCATTGCAAACATCACACATGAATGACAATAAATAAATTTCCTTTCAATGAACATAAATGAGATAAATGGAAGTGTGATTAGCTTACAGGCCACATAATATCTATTAGGTTGTTGGGATCTAAGGTTGATAAGCCTTCCAAGATTTTGATCAAACATTGAACACAACTGAATACATTGAATCAGATATCAAAATATCGAGGCACCAAGAATCGATCATCCTATCATCTAGTATGCCCGAGAAAACACTCTTACACAGTTCATTGGAAGGAGTTGTTGAAGTTGTTCAAAATTCCAACCTCTAGTGATATCTACACGATCATCTGATGGTTGGATCTCCTCTTCAATGCCCTTCACCATGAGAGAGAGAGCATAAAAGAGAGAATTCCTACAAGGATTGCATGGGCACTTTACCTTCATAATTATGGTCTTTCTTTCCCTATTTACCCTCATAACTATATCTATATCTGCCAACATTAATAGACCTTATGAGTGTGACCCTCTAGTTAAGAACTCTTTATCAAGTCTATTTCATCCAACATCCATACTTATGTCTATATAAACCAACATCCATATATCTCTCTAGTTAATAACCCTACAAACCCAATAACGCCTTGTGGTCAAATTTATTGATTATCTACATCAACGTATATGTTAACTAATCAATGATTGATTTAACTCAATCAATAGGTCCACTTGTCATCACATTGGGTGCTAAGCTATATCACTTGCCTAAGAGGTATAGAGTATTTTAGAACTCCTACATAGAACATTCCTATCATAAGTTATCTTATACATATAATCGTTCATTTGCACGAGACTCATGAATGACTTAGGGTATGGTGAATAATCAAACCCTAATCAATTATCAAGTTAGGAGATTATTGAGAACTCAATCTCTGATAATTCAATCCCCTTGGCCAAAGATTTCAACGGATCTTATTTCTTGAGTCAATCTCCTCATATACCAAGAGCATAGAATCCCATCTTGATCACATAATCACCTTGAATGAATTAATGTCGCATCCATTATATGAAATTTTGGAGATCTCATAATCAAGGATTCATGAGCCATAATGATGGAGACTCACTTCAACAAATGAACACAAGGCCTCCCTTGGAACCAAGGTATAATTTAAGGAACATAACCCACCCTCAGTTGCAGAAACATGCCATTCTTTTCCTTATAAAAGAATTTGAGAAACTCACTATCCATGAACTGAGTGAAAAAGACCTCTCTAAGTCATTAAAAGAGAGTGAAGATCCGATGGGAATTATTTTCCCTACTCTCCCCTTTATAAACTGATCTAAAGATTGACTTGGTCAAAAGAAATTAACTTTTATCCTTAGATACCTAGAATTCTTTGAATAGACCAAGTCAACCATCTTTTATCTTTGAAATAGGTTCCTACTTCCCAAACCACCTCCACTACATGATAGGTACCTTATGTGAATATATGATCTCAAAAGAAGATAATAGGAACATCTTTGTTGTTATAATCCCTTTTTCTTTGAAACCACCTTTAATTAGAATTGTAGGAGAGATCTACATGTCAATCACATATCGAAGAACACTATCTTCTTGTTTTGTTTCAAGACCAAGCTTTTTGCATGAGAAAACCATGCATTTGTTTATTGGAGTTCAGCACAGCATATACAAGAAGCCTTACAACTGAAAGACGTCATCGCCAAGGGAGATCTTCATAAGGATAAGTCCTATTCTTCCTCCCTCCACGGATAAATCCTTCTTCACGGTTGAATCAGAAAAAAAAAAAGACAACTGTTCTCCTTACTATCACCAGAACGATGAAGAGCTGACTTGACCTCTGCCGACGACTTGCCAAGGAGCCTACTTCACTCAGTCATCAGCCGTCATAAAACCGGCTGAATAAACGATGAAGACTATTGAAGCCAAATACGAAAAATAAACGAGAAGCTCCCAGCAAGATGATTACCGAAGATAGATATGTTGACGTCGTCTTAAGACAGTTTGGATCATGAGATGTGGAGAAATTTGGATTGTTGATCAGCTTCTCTCTCCTTGTCAATGTCATTAAATTCGCATCAATTTGTTCCTAGTGATGTCCATGAACTCCTATGTCTCTGATGAACCCGATTACACGTGTTTTCCATAGTTGTTGTGTATCCATTTCATGCAATAAAATTTATATTTCCTTACATAGTATAGTTTAAGAAAGTGTAAAATCTACAAGGAGCCGAGGTAATAAGATTAGATGTTCAAATGTAAGGTGAGAGAGTGTGAAAGAAATGAGTGCATGCAAAAACATGCACGCGTAAATGGGGAGTGTAAAGATGAATATGCATGATATTTTTTAGATTTTTTTTTAATTTAGAGAGAAATAATAATTCAAATGGAAAAGTAATTTAAAAAGAAATTTAATGGGGATGAGATGATGGCAAGGTGAGAAGAGTGGTCGATAGTAGCGACAAATCAACAGTAGGGAGAGAGAGTTGTGAGCATGGATGATGTCAAAGGCACTATATTAAAAAAAAAAAGTAAAAAGGAAAATAAAACTTTACTATTTATGAAGATTAACACAAACAAAAACTCAATCTGGATTGTCGCACAAACTGTCGTGATGCCCGTCCTTGGCCTAGTGATGTTCAATCCTCACCGATTGTAATACTAGCTTGATTTCTTCTCCACTACAAGATTGAGCATGAAGCAATGGTCTCCTTGGGCTTTGACCTCCTCTTCTCTTCCTTCTAGTAGCACAATGCTAAAAGATAGCCAAAAACAAGAGAGGGGAGGGAAAATAGAGCCTTATATATAGAGGGTCTTTTACGGCTCTAGGTGACCAAGGGTGAAGATCTTTCACTCTTATGATCAAGGGTGGAGATGCACCACCATAAAGACGTCCATGGGTATGGTTACCTCTTTTAGGAGGTAATCTTTGACTAAGTGAAGTGGTTGCCTCAAAAAGGATAAGATGATCTCCATAGTTATTTAAAGGATAAAATTTACCACCTTTGACCTTTCTTCACACCTTTGACCACCTTGAATTTTGGGATTTAGAGTTGACTTGGCCCTTAAAACAATGAAGAAGTCATTTTCTCCTCTCTTCCAGTGCAATTTGTCTCTATGGATTTCCAAATGCTTTCCTATGTCCTTGCATCCACAAAAATCTTAAAGATGTGAGAATTCTATCACTTGACTTCAAAGAAGTCAAATGGGGTTAGTCTCAAGATATACAAACCGAAGGAACGATGTATGACAACGCATATTCATCTTTATGCATAATCAACACTAATTAGATGCAAAATGAGTACATGAGAGGAATAACACAATGAATACAAAAATATCACAAAAACATGATAACGTGCAACGTATTAGAAAGAATTATACGTTAAAATCTATTTATGATGATAAAAATTAATGCATCAATTACACGTTTTTAGTCTCAGATGATGAAATCAAGGTAAAATATTCCTTAAAATGATTAAAAATCGTAGAAAATTATATTCACCCTCTCTCTCACACACCTCTCTCCTCCATCCTCTAAAGGAAGAAATGGCGAAGATAAATAAAATTGGCTACGCATCATATTTTTAATGTTGTATAGACATGGGTAGAGGTAGAAAAGAGAGAAGGGAAAGAGAGAGAAATAGGGAGAAAAGAAAGACAGAAAGAGAGGGGGGAGAGAGTAATCCCCTCTCTCTCGTGAATTAACTATGATGCCATAAACTAACATGTCAAGTTGCCACATTAGTGCCTACAATGAGAGAGATAATAGAGAGGGGGGGGGGGGCGAGAAAAGAAGAGGGAGTTTACTCCCTCTCTCGTGACTGCAACACAACATATTGTGGCCCTATAGTTTGATGCACGTGAAGAGGCTGAGAGGGGAGAGACTGATTCCCTCTCTTGTGAAATGTTTGTGGTTTCACAATTTTGATTAAATGAATGCGACATCAGCATTCTCAAAGGGAGAGAGATTTCTCTCTCTCTCTCTGGCATTTAATTTATGATATTGATGAAACGAATGATGCAGTCATTGATTACACACCAATTCATGTCAAAACTAATACCAAATTCATCAATTTTATTAAATAATCACAAATTAAGGAGTATAGTAGTGAATAAGGGTCGATTCTACGGAGAATTTAGATAATTTCATATGATCTTTCAAAATTTGATCAAATCAGACCATAAATTGAGGTGAGAAATTAAAGATTTTGATAGATTTGGAAAGAGAACTCAAAGAAAAATCCACGAAATAAAAAAACACTCGATTTGGATTAATATTTGAGGAGAAATCAAAGAGCAAATTAGATAGAAATTTCCGAACAGAAAGAGAGAGAGAAATCCGAATTGAAAAACAAAATTAACTAAATCTATGATATTAAATCAAAATCTAATGATACATGATGAAAGATTAGGAGGAAAACACATAATCTAACCCGAGATAGCAATCAAAATGATATAATTAATAACCGGATTCAAGGCTTTTCATTCCGTAATTTCAAAGACAATCATTGGTGTTCAAAAGGTGAATTCTCCCTATTCTATCGACGAAATCTCACTTCCAACCACTCCGTCGACACAAAAAGGAGTCTAGAAGCAATTGAAAGCAAGAGATTCAAGGATGGTGGTGTCTAAATAGTTCAATTACTCGAAAACATCCACAAGTGATTTACAATGTCGAAGAACATCTCAATTTATAATAAATTTGGGTGTAACCGTCTGATGAAATGCTTGATCTTTGATCACCGGCTCCGATGAAACACATGAGTGCAAATTGTTATTATTAAGTCGTGGCCATTGGATCACAGATGAACCATCGAGATGTCGTCACATCGCGTGTGTTATAAGTAACGCATCAAACGCCATCCGTTGGATCTTGATATGACGCTTCGGATGCGTTTTCGTTGGTTTTAATCTCAACCGTTATAACTCTTCAGATCAATGGCTGAGATTAAATTATTTTAAAATGGTTCTCTGACGAGTAATAATGTGCCATGTACCCCCCCACCACCCCGCTTTAAGTGATGATCAACGGACACGTTTTAATTGCGCAATCGGACGCTCCAACATGCTGCCACATCACCTGTAAAAATTAAAACAAAACAAAGCCCCACATGGCAAAAATAAAATAAAAATCGCGTGTATATAAGGTGCGCATAACTAAGGAGTTAGCAAAATTCTTTAACATGGTGCTTTCTCCTTAGTTACACACACGCGTGCGCACACGCACACTCGCACATGTGTGCAAATGCCCACGTGTGTGACACGTTACAATTTCACATGTTGCTACGTGGAACGCTTTTTCTGCTCATGCCACGTCAGCTGCCACATCAGCACACAAAAATAAAAATATTATTTTAATGAATTTAAATCAAATAAATCAATTTTAAATTAAAAAAATAGAGAAAAACCCTAAAAATAAGAAAATTCATATCTTTTAAAATACAACTCCAAATTAATCTAAATTTATTTCATTGGATCAAAAATTATATCATCTATCATTCTAAAATTTTAAATTTAATAAATAAAAATATAATAAATCTCTATTTCAACAATATACTCATTTCTTTTAGATTTTAAAACTTAGAAAAATACACGAGTGTATATAAAGTATTTTATCTTATTATTTAACATTAAAACCCAATTATAATCTCAAATATAGATGGGAATAATCTACTTTAAAATTTTATTCTTAAAAATACATAATTATCCCTAAAATAGTGCATTTTGAAATTATAACTTAAATTTGCATTAAATGATAGATATGCACTCAAAGTATGATAACATGCATAAAATGGAATGTTTTATGCCTTAATTTACATTAATAATCATGTAATTGCATTTTAAGATTGCATGTTATCAGATATGAATAATTTTTTGAGGAGAGAGGAAAGCTTTCGGCCAATAGGACGCCACTCCACTTGTGGGCCTCAGTCCACTTGTAAAAACATTAGAGTTGTGATTGTGCTATGTGGCAAGTTCACATAATAGGCAAAAAAATATTTTTAAAATCATTTTAGAACAAAGAATATTTTCTGAGTTTATAAATTCATAAAAATATCATTTTTAACTTACAAAAATTCCTAGAAACTTCCAAAAAATCTAGAAAAGTCTTAACTCTCTCATGGAAATAAATTTAGTGATTAAATTCATTATAACATGTAATCATAAATATTTTCATGTCAATAAATGCATTTTAAATGGAAAATAAAGATATTTTTTATTTGATAATTAAAATTATTTTCTTGATGAATAAATGTCATAAAATTCTCATAAAATATTATCAAACCATGATAACATGCATTTATGATCATATTATAAAAGCATATGCATAAAATGCATGATATAAATACATCAATTTGCATGTTTTTAGGGGGTGAATTAGTTTTTTTCACATATATGTTTTTTATTTTTTTATTAATTCATTTTTTATTTCCTCAAATATTTGCATTGCTCATATGCCAATATCACAATATCACAACCCCTCACGCCAGTCCTATGAGGAGACAATCCCCCTAAAGTCTCTCCTAACCTTGTTAGTGATGGATATTATGTGGCCTATAAGCCAATCACACTTTCATGTATCTTGTTTATGTTCATTGAAATTAAATTTATTAATTGTCATTCTTGTGTGATGTTTGCAATGAAGTCCATGAGCATGTGCAATGACTAAGTGAATTATGATGAGATCATAATATAGTGATCACTACTCTTTAAATAAATGGTCTAAATATTCCTATTCGTGGGATATTAGAAAAGGGCATCGAATTATCCGGAAAGAATAACACTATCTAATCCATCTCATATGATGAGTATGACTAATCTTATAGCCATCGGTGTGGAGACACTAAGGATAGATAGTGGGTGCTCTTTGGAGAAAGAGTTCACTGAATTAATCCGTATGAATCCTTGAATGGTATTATACCTAACTGTCAATCAGGTTTATTCATATCATGGCTGTGTATGTGGTCCTTTGACTTGAGACAGCAAAGACATCTTGTGGATGGATGATCGTGTTTTGATTATGACTTACGAGTCCCTAACCGCGGGATATCTAAAACGTCATATATTAGATACGACATGAAGTTCACGAAGTTGATTATGTGATCAAGATAGGATCATCCACCCTCGATATTTGAGGAGATTGACTCAAGGAATGAGATGCAATGAAATCCTTGGCCAAGGTAGTAGAAATATCGGAGAAGAAGTTCTCAATGTTTTCTACACGCATCAATATTAGCTTGAGTGACAGATTAGGGTTTGACAGTTGACCATATCCTAAGTCATTCATGAGTCTAATGTGGATGAAGGATTATACATACATGGTAATCGATGACAAGAAGGTTCCATAAGTGAGTTCTTACATACTCCATATCTCCTAGTGTATGTGGTGTAGCTTGGCACCCAATGGGCTCGCAACTCAACCTATCGATTGGGTTAACTCGATCCTTGATTAATTAATATATAACAATCCGGAGACCGTATAGATACTGCCAGAGGCTAGACACTTGAATAACTTCAAGAACTCCATGGAAACCTGTAAGTATGTTTTCTCATACACATTAGATGATAGGATCATTTTTTCTTGGTGCCTCAATGTTTTGAATATCCTATTCAATGAATTCCGTTGCATTTGATGTTTTAATTAAAATTTCGTAAAGTTATCGACCTCAGATTCCATCAGTTAGTCCTCAAGTAGCAATGGGTAATTGGTTAGTCAGTCAAATAAAATTTCAGGCACATGCTTCCAATCTGACCCACTCACCCTCTCAATTGGTGACCTACCTTCATCATAGTCCTTTGGTACGACACTTGTAGGCTGACTCACAAAGCATTGCGGGCCACTCCCTATTCTCCCCTGGGGCTAGCCTGCCTCTGTAAAGTCCTCAAACTGTGTACCAATTCATGTATGCTCCAAGTAGGTTGTTGTCCCCAATCTCACATGATCTGAGGAGATAAAGAACAAGTACACCTCAATTTGTCTTTTCAGTCAGTACCTTGGACTTGTCTCGTCTAACACTAATTCAACAAAGAATCTCCGATTTACCCTCGCAAGTAAGTAGGAGTCTCCCGAAGTCAACCTAATGCGTGAGGGTAATCCTAGCTATCCCCAACTCCTAAAATAAACTTAAAATGAAAAATAAAAATATAGGAGGAATTCAAACTAAATAAGCAAGAAAAAAGTAATTACAAATAATTTGAATTTAAAATAAGGAAACAATAAGAAATGAATTAATTAAACATAAGCTGCATGAGAGTTGACTTTGACTTTCTAAATTTGACGTTAATTTTCTAAAGTTGACTTTGTTTTTCTAAAGATAGCCTCAACTTTTGGCGTCCTTGCCCTTGAGCATCTTACTATAAAGAGTAAATTTAGCTACACCTAGGACGATCCTCTAAATATGATTGTGATGTGATCCTAATACCCATATATGATGAATGGATGAATAAATGATTTCCTTACGAGCTGCCATTAATGTAGCTCGAACTCAAACCTAAAATGTTGGTTCTTAAAATCAACACGAACTTTATAATGATATGCTGAAAACAATAATACAATTATGATTAAACTTAACCTAAAGATAACCACAATAATCTCACCCCAAAAACAAACTTCTTAGTGATCTAATGACTTGCGAAGTAAGTATTAATCAGATCCAAAATTCAAATAGTGACCAGAGCTCTAAGGAGTGTTAATAACTAGAAATTCAGTTCTAGAATTGATAGAGATTCAGTCTTGACACCAGGGTTGTGCAATCATGATCGAGTCACCGATCTGATCGTCGCTCATCGATCGATCGGCGACCGGCAAAAACTTCATTTTGTGATCAATCAATGATCGATCAATGAAATCGCCGTGATCGAGCTTTAATTCGCATAAATTAAATTCGCCAGGACCACTCATTCGATCAAAATTAAATTAAATTCGCCACTCATTTACGACATGATTTTCGTGTTTTCTGGAAGTTAACTAATTTGCCCATCTCTCTCTCTCTCCCCTCTCTCTCTCGCCTCTCTCTCTCTCTCCCTCTCTCTCTATCTCTCCCTCTCTCCCTCTCTCCCTCTCTCTCTCCCTCTCTCCCTCTCTATCTCTCTCTCTCCCTCTCTCCCTCTCTCTCTCTCCCTCTCTCTCTCTCTCTCTCTCTCTCTCTCTCCCTCTCTCCCTCTCTCTCTCTCTATCTCCCTCTCTCTCTCCCTCTCTCTCTCTCCCACTCTCTCTCTCTCTCTCTCTCTCCCTCTCTCTGTCTCTCTCTCTTGCTGATCGTTGACCTAGATCAATTGACGATCAGGCGACGATCGATCGGCGCACAGACTCCTTTGATTGATCGAGGCGTCGATCTTTTGAGGATCGATCTCGATCGATCATGATCGCGCAACCCTGCCTGACACACTCAATCCCAAAAAAAAGTTTAAAGCTGTCCAAACTCAAACAATAGCCAATTTTATTTTAAAGAAAAATTTAGATCTAGAAAAAACAAAAATAGAGGTTGAAATTATAAATTCCATGTGATTGAGATAGGATCAAAATCTAAATGAAATGAGTCCCAATTAAGATTGAATTAACTTGAAACTAATTAAAATACAAAAATGAAGCGTTTTCATTACATTTCAATTAATTTATGAACTTACGTGTTATTTCTAAAAAACTACCCAGTTAACATCCTATTCTACTAACAATAGCTGAATCAAAACATAAATATACTTATTGAAGTGTTGTTGAATTGTGAAATTTCTGATTTTTGTATCAATTTTACTTTTTGGGTTGGAATTCAAAAGAACTTGAAATGCAAAGAAACTAGTTTATGCATCAAAGTTTGGGCTCATATTGAATGCACTTGTTGATATTTCTTTCTTACACATTCTTCCTAGTTTCTTCCGAATTTGGTGATATCCTTTCGCTCTCATTCAGAATTTAGCGACGACAAAGCGTTAGAATTCTGGCCTCAATATTTTACTCAATAACGGGTAAAATGGCGCAAAATTCACCCATAAACTGTGTCGCCGCGGCATAAATCATGAGATCCGTCTGTTGCCGGCACAAATGCAATGAGAGGGATTCGGCGGCTGCTGAGCAGCGGCGCTGCCCACGGAGATCACAGACGAGAAACAGCGCACTCACGTATACCGACTCCATATTATTCTATCTTCCATCCTAGACATACGGGTCAACCCCGGCGAGCTTCACTCTACCTCTCCGTGTACCTTGTGCTCCTTTTTGCCTTCGCAGCCGTCATACTCTTCCTTTCCCAGAGGCAAATTGCCCTTGTGGACAAGAGTGATAATGCTGAAAACTGGTCAGAGGTAACGCTCCCATATTCGCGCTTCAACTGATTCCCTTTTCCTAGGCGCTAACTATTGTTGGGAGGCAATGGGTCCCTTAGATATTCTGTGTTCTTTAGTTTGGAGGCGCCGTATGCTAGATTCGAGGTTCTAACTGCGCTTTATCATTCTGGTTTATTTGGATTAGCTTATCTACTCTTGCTTGTTTGATATATATCACCTTATAAAACCATAGCCCTTTGTTTTCTACTTCGGATGTTTAGCGCTTTTATTACCATTTTTACATGCATGAATCAACCATTCAGATTACTGATTTAGACCACCTGATTGGAAGAAGATTTTCTGAATGTAGGCGCTTATCTGGATCGTCAATGTTTCAATTCTTGACTACATCACGCGATGAGTTTTGAAGCACAATGATAACTGTTTATCATTGTCAGTAACGTGATTTCTTACCATTTACTTTATTCAGGTAACTGATGATGAATTGTGGGATTCTTCATTTGGTTTGGATCACCAAACATGTGTCCAGCGAACTAGCAAATACAAAGGTCTGCCAAATCTTCCTTTTCTGCAAGTTTTCCATGTTCTTATGTGGAATTGTCACGTTCTAGTGAACATGAAGTAAGATCTTTGCTTCACTCTGACCTTTATTTTGTCCTACACAGATCCTCGACTCTGGAATCGGTATTTAACGGTGAGAAGCAATGGAGGGCTCAACCAAATGCGTACAGGTGTAAGTCCTTGTGTTTGTTCTTTCGCTTTTGGTATTTACAGTCCAATAAGTGTAAATAATAAAGTAAAATTTAAAATTTTTGTGGGAAACTTTTTGTATGCACTGACAATCTTCCACCTGCAGATTTGTGACATGGTTGCTGTGGCTCATATATTGAATGCAACACTGGTAGTCCCTGAATTGGACAGAAAGTCATTTTGGAGAGATACGAGGTTATTTTTCATTTTCTCTCATTGTTACGAATGTTTACATTATAAGGAATGGCATGAATCTTTCTCTGACAGTGGTACATTTATACAGTTCTTTTGGTGACATATTTGACGAGCTTCATTTCATCAAATCATTAGACCGAGATGTTCGAGTGATACGGGAGCTTCCAAAGGAAGCAGAATTTTCTCCAAGGATCCGAAAACACTTCTCTTCTTGGGCTAGCCTGGGTTATTATCAGGACATGTCTCATACATTGGAGGACAATCAGGTATGGATAAAATCATTTCGGTCGAGTTCTGAAGACTAATCATCTCTCCTTCTCATGGGTTTCACACGATGATGCAGTCTTCTTTTAAGCTGTTTATGCAAGCCTTAATCTTTCCTTGGATGAGGTGACTGCTATAAGGTGTGCGTTGTTTCACTTGTTCTTCTACCGTTAGGTCCTCGCTGAAGGACATCATGTATCTATCATGTTACTGTTTTTACAGCTGTGACATGAGACATAGACATTAGACAAGTCTAGACTACGCAATGAACACATGAATCCAATGTCACCTTGCATATCTCTATCTGGCCGTTTACCTGCATAGAGTTATTTAACCTGGTATCAGAGCCAAATTTTCAGTCTTGTTATCCTCCAAGGAAATTGGGGAGACAAAGAAGTGATCTTTGTGATTGAGATGACTTCATGGAGCTGCCTTATTCCGTCACTCTATAGAGCTATTGATGCTTGCTCCAGAGAATTCTGAGGGGCATTAGTGTATCATGGTGACTTACAGAAGACCAATGGCGAGGAGCATTTCAATTTGATGAAGCAAGACATATCATTGTTATCCATTTTGATGAAGCAAATTATTCCATGAACAGATGAGGAGACCCTCTGTAGGAAAGAAAGGAGGATAGGAATGGACTAGAAAATGAAGGCAATACAAAGAAATCGTATACAGCAGTTGGTCCATCTACCATTTCGACTAATGAGTGTATACTTTTAGGTATAAAACTGATGTATCGCTCAAGAGATACAGTCTTATCGTCAATAATTTGAAACATTTGCACCTGTCGCAAACAAAATATATAAGTAGCCTAATCTCATCGGGCTAGTTTGCAATGGTAGATAAATCAGTTTGATGTGAAGAATGCTTTTTCTCCTCAGTGATATTATATTAGAAGTCTATGCATTTTTTGATAGATTACCACATTCTCAAGCATAGTGGGCCTCCTTGGACAGCCCTTTGAATAAAGTTTCTCGTAGTAATCTTCTTTCTCTTTCTCAATCTATCTTGGATTGAAGAGTATCTCTCCTATCTGCCAGTTCATCTCCCTCACCTCATCTATCTTCCCCCTCTAGATTCAGTAGAAAAATCTGGTTACTTCTCAACTTTCAGTATGAATCCTACAATCCCTCTGCCAGGATCTCATCACATTTGCTGCCTGGTTATAATCTTTCACATCAGAAACTATTTTGTAATCTAAGGCTCTCTAGAGACTTAAACAGTCATCATGAAGGTAATTGGAAGGTTTATGTTACTCGTTCATATCAAGTCTGATATAATTTTCAAGGTTGAAGAAGCTGTAGAGAAATCAATGGCTGATGGATTTGTGAATTGTTATGGATCATAGAATACACTTGATGACCTGAAGATATCCCTACCATTGGCAAAAAAGTGCATTCTGTCTACCAGGCCATGATCAAGGTTGCCCAAAATCCTGTGCAACATGGTTGGACAAAACACATCAAACTAGGCAGATTCTGGTCAAAGAATTGGTTGAAGGGGATATGACTGGTGCCTCATTTCTCTATTTTTTCACCAACGTTTTTGCAAAGACTTCCAGGGCTTGCTTTCCAATGGATTCCTGTACAAGCATTCCTGTAATTTATTTCTGCATTTAGGTTTGTTGTCTATATTTTCAAACTTATGAAAGTGCCATTAAGTGAAATGGATTAGGCGTTCAGGAATCCAATTAATGGGAACTAGCATAACCAGCTGAACAATTATATAACCTGCATTTAAACAGGATCACATGGTGAATCAAGTGCTTTTCATGGAAAACCGTGGTCTGTGGGTTGGATGACAATTGTTGGGTTGTAGTAAGTGATGTGCAGAATCGATCTCCTGGATGCTTCTGGTTGACCAGGTGATGGCCTACAGCGGATCTCTGATAAGCTGTTGCACACTTACCGACGGCATGACAAAAGAAGTGTAAAGCAGGTTCTAACAACCTCCCTGGCATGATACTGTAATTTCAAAGCTATAAATAAGAAAAGGCATTAAGGTTCTTCGACACCAAGATAGTCGGTTCAAGATTTGGGTGTTGCTTCCAGGAGCTCCTCCAAGGCAGCAAGACTGGTCTGGTCTGTCGATTCAACTTTTGAGAGAGTGATGGCAAATCGTCACCCCCATCGCTTGCCTCATGCTCTCCCCTCACATGCCTTAGTCGAGTTTTCTTAGTAGGGAGGATTGATGGGCAAGCACCCTAGCCTCACCATTGGAGCCAAGCTTTGTCCAATATTAGGATTTGTTTCCTGGTCTATTTTTCTAATGTTTTCTTTTTAATTTTAACATTGCACTGTCTCTTTCCTTTAAGGCTTATACATAAGCCACCCATGTAATAGAATCTTTAGGCATATTTTGAGTTGAGAGTTTCTTCATCTTTTCAAAAGTGTGAGCAAGGAATCTGCCACTGCTGTGTCGGGTCACGCCTTCTTCTCCACTGTGCCCTGCATTAGAGAGTCTCGTTCTTCCCCTTCTCTCCAGACTTACTCTCTTATGACTCATCTTCTGAACGTAATTAAAAAAAAACTCTGCTTCTGGAGAACATTCAATTGAATACAAGTTCTGATATTGATCCTTTTCAACTGATAAGTTGTACCTTATCAATCTGTCATAGAGATAATGTGGGACAGGCAGGCTCGTGGCCTCAACATAGCAGCCAACCCATGGGGCTGCTATGCGTGTAAGTGCCTCATATCAAGGATGGAGCGGGGAATGGGTCAGAAGAAACATATATTCCAGTTTAAAAAGCAACAGACATTTGGGCTCTCTTCTCAGTCTTCTTCTTCAACAATGTGATGATCTGGGTCGAATTGGCTGGATATCCTCTGCTCACAATCAAATGAATGAATCTGAATATGATATGTATCTTCTTCTGCCAGCGTATCTAGATGATGCACCCCATCATCAACATAAATGGATTCTTTTAGATCTTGTTCAGCCATTTGCAATTTTGAGGCCTTGATTATTCACTCAGAAAAAGGAAGATGATTTGATTGGCTCAGTTAGCTTATCTTCATTCTTTGAGTTTGAATGGGGAGTAACTGCCACGTTATAGCGCACAATGAGAGCATGTAATGCTAGAAACTGCTGCCATAGCAGGAGGTAGTCTGTTGCCAGACACTGTGAGTTCACCTATGGTTGTCTAGAATAAGCCCATTCCTGATATTCCTGCCATGTGTAAGCTCACAGCACAATAAAATGCTGGACCAGCAGAGAAGCGTATCACTACTGGTTAGTAGCTCTTTCTTCCACGTCACTTTGCTGTTATGTCATCCCCAATAAGCTGTCAAGTACAATCCCAAGATTACCTTTAGGGAACGCTTCCCTTATGCTGAAGGTCTTATTTGGCAAATCCACAGAAGCAAAGAATTTTGAGGAAGAGTTGACTTTGTGTTGATTCATAGAGGAAGAGTTTTATCCTCCTCCCTGTAATTGGTCCTCTTTTTAGAGCATTGTCAAAGAAATGGATCCTCTTTGAACGGGGAGGGTAGTATTCGTATGTCTGCAAGAGGACATTGGGCATGAAAAATATTGTGAACCATCTTGGCACTAGGGTTCAGCTTGTTTTCCCAGACTCTAGGGTTTCTTGTTTAGGTGCCCGGGTTCTATGTGGAAAGCAAAAGGGAGCTGACGTAGGTAGGATGGAAGGGGGAAGAGCCCCACTGTCCAAAACTATATGGCCATACCTTATATAGTATCCAAAATAATCCTAGAATACACGATGACCAACTAACCGACCATTTTCAAATGACAATCGGTTCATGTGCTTAAATCAAATTCAAGGCCATGGTTCGGGGCATCCATAAGAAATTCATAAGAGGCCTCTCCTACTAACAATTGGCAAAGCTTCTAGTCAAGCTGTGAAGGTAAAGCATTCACTTCCAGTCAAGCTGCGAATATTCATAAGATGCATATAACTTCACCTTTGCTTCTTCTTCCACTTTTACGTCTCAATGAAGGACATTATGTGTGTCTATCATGCTACCGTTGTAACAATGGTATATTCTCGTTGTACATCCACCTGCATCGAGTTATTTACTTGTCTAATGCGTAGATGGTTTGGTGATATTGTACCTGTTTTTTCCAATTTGAATGATGTTAGATTAATCTCACGGACAGCGGTATCACTGTTATTGAATGAATAATGGGGTTGCAAGATACCTTCATTATGAATAAGGCGAGATTTATTGATCTAGTTCTTAAATAAAATCATTTTCCGCGTCACCAATCCTCTGTTTCTCGTTTATTTTGCGGTACCCATCAATGCCGGTTTCTGTTCAGAGGTAGAAATTATTAATCTTCTTGAAACAGGTTATCCACGCCGCCAAATCCGACTCGAGGTTAGCGAATAACGATCTCCCTCTTGATATCCAGAGGCTGCGTTGCCGCTGCCTGTACAACGCTCTTCGATTCTCTCCTCCAATAGAAGCATTGGGAATGGTTCGTCAAATATTCCATTTTTCTTACCCTTGATGTTGTCCAATCGCTTTAATTTCTGATAGAAATTGGTAGAACGGCTCAAATCCCGCGGAAAATACATCGCCCTCCACTTGCGCTTCGAAAAAGATATGCTGTCGTTCACCGGTTGTACTCACGATCTGACGGAATCAGAAGCCGAGGAGCTGCGGAAAATGCGGTGAGCGCGAACCCTAGCGTTAAGAAAGTTTCAGTTGGACTCATTAATGTCGCATGGACAGAGAGAGCACGAGCCACTGGAAAACGAAGACGATAAATTCTTCGGAACAGCGGCTAGGAGGTTTCTGCCCTCTGACTCCAAAAGAAGCGGGAATTTTCCTCCGTTCTCTGGGATATCCACCGTCCACGTGGATCTACATCGCCGCCGGGGAGATATACGGCGGGGATGCTCGCCTTTCGACCTTGAGACTTCGCTTTCCTAATCTGATTTTCAAGGTCTGTTTGCTCTCCCGCCGACACATGCTTTTTAATGCCTTCAAGATTGAATTTAATGGGGCTTTTTAATTATTGGAAATAGGAAACTTTAGCGACTCCTGAAGAAATACAGATTTTGTCTAATCATGCCACGCGGGCGGCGGCTTTGGATTACATCCTAGCCGTTGAAAGCGATGTCTTCGTTGCTTCGTATACCGGTAATATGGCGAGATCCGTCGAAGGTCACCGCAGATTTCTTGGGCATCGTCGCACGATTTCTCCCGACAGGTGCTTATTTGAAATTTCTAATTATCCTTCTGTCAGCTCATTAAAAATAATAATCATAATGACTTTTCAGGAAAGGCCTGGTCGAAGTTTTCGACAAGTTGGAAAGAGGAGAGTTGACCGAAGGAGCTGCGTTGACCAAGCAAGTGCGCCGGATGCACCGGTACAGGTATCTGGTGTTGGAAAAATTTCCGATAACGAAAATGTATATTTTAATTAAATAATGTGTTATTTTTATTTTTGTAGACAAGGGGGTCCGAGGAGAAGATATGGCCCGCTTGCAGGAGTCAAAGGCAAGGATCGCTTTAGGACCGAAGAGTCTTTCTATGAGAATCCGTTACCCGAGTGCATATGCAGAAGACCGAGGCATCACTGAATAGGAATTTTCTTTAAACTTTAATTGATTTTTATTAGTAGATGACCTTTATCGCATTTAAAAAATTCCACTTCTGGTATTTTTAGTAATTTTTTTAGCTCCGAATGATAAAAATGTTTTCCCGAGTCGTTTCGAGGAAAAAAAAATCCAAGGGTTTAATTGAAATATAAAAATTGCGGATATTAATATTTGAAAATAACTAAGTAAAAGTAAATAACCAAATATAAGTTCAACAGTCCTGGTATTTGGCCGTCGGAAATATTTAATTTCCTCGGTTTGCTTAAACCCCGGGAGAGGATAGAGCAAGAGTTGCTCGTTCATTTTTCTCCCCCGGCTACGGAATCTCGGGGAGGAGCGGTACCAACAACGCTGGATTTTCCCTCTTTCGGTTTCTCCTTCTCCGTCTTTCCAATCTCCTTTATTTTCCACAGCTTCAAAGTATGTTCTTTGCTGGCCCGGGGCCAGCTCTGGCGGGAGGCGTCCCAAAGACGTTCATTTCTCTTCAACTATCCCGAGGAGACCTAATTCATAAGAAGAGGCGGTCGGGTGGTACCAGGATAACCGGTAAGAGCGTGACCAGGTTCAGAATTTTCTGCTCTGCTCCGGACTCCGCTCTGGTCTCCAGCGAGAGAAGTCGCCAGGCAGAGGAGGATCCCGAAGCTACCCAATTGTTTGAGGTGAGGATTTTCTTCAGGGATCCCGTCGATGGCTCCCAGAGCTTTCGAAGCTGGACGCTTCGTCTTTTTTATTATGAAAAGGTTTTCTATTTGCATGGAATTTTGCGCTGTTTTTGGCTGAAATGCTGTCATCCTAATTACATCTCCTGGGGAATCAAACCTTTCATAGACGGGAGTCTTATGCTTTCCATTTCTTGTGATAAAAAACCGAGCTTACGCTGATTTCATCCTGCTCAAGCGGCTTCTAATTATGATATTCATTCAAAAACTAATCTGGAAATCGATTTCTGTAACTTGAATCGATTTTGTGTCCAATAATTTACTTGTAGGTCAAATCGTTAGTTGGCTTTCCTCACTTTGCTTATCTGATTATTCACTTGGTCCTTGATTGTTGGATCAGTTGTGAAGAATGTAATCGTTTTTGCAGAAACTGAAAGATGCCGAGAGAGAGCGCATCAAAAAGTTGGAAGACTTTGAAAGAAAGGCCGACGTGCAATTGGAGAGGCAGCTTGTTTTGGCTTCATCGTGGAGCAGATCCCTGTTGAAACTTCAAGGGAAGTTGAAAGGAACTGAGTGGGACCCACAAAATTCGCATAAGATCAATTATAGTGAATTTTGGCGGCTTCTTAACTCAAATAATATTCAGTTCATGGAGTATTCAAACTTTGGTCAAACTGTTTCTGGTAAGTACTCCACTGTTATATCAAAGTTAATCTTATTGAAATAAGATTCTAGTTTGCTTAACATGACTAATTTTAAACTCGCAGTTATATTGCCTTATTATAAAGATGAAAAGAAGGAAGGTTCTATAAATTCTGAAAGGGATATCATCTTCCGTCGCCATATTGTTGATCAAATGCCGATTGATTGCTGGAATGATGTGTGGCAGAAGCTTCACCAACAACTTATACACGTTGATGTTATTAATGTTAATTCAGTCCCTTCTGAAGTATACTCATCTGTTGCTACTGCCGTTATCTGGTCCATGAGGTTTGCGCTTTCCATTGCGCTATACCTCTGGATTGATAACTGGGCAAGGCCTATTTATGCTAAGTTGATTCCCTGTGATCTCGGTGTCCCTGAGAAGAAAACTCGAATTCCTCTTAAACGGCGTGCCGCCCTTGGTTCCCTGGGGAAGTCCCGGTGAGTCACCAAATGACTTTTTTGTTTAAAGGTTCTGAGAATTGATGATCTTTGAACTTTATCCTTTCTTAATTTACAATTTTTTTATATTGGTTGTGATTTATTAACAGGGCTAAATTCATATCGGCAGAAGAAACTACGGGCATTACATTCGATGATTTTGCTGGCCAAGAGTACATAAAAAGAGAATTGCAAGAGATTGTGAGGATCTTAAAAAATGATGAGGAATTTCAGAATAAAGGCATCTACTGCCCAAAAGGAGTTCTCCTTCATGGACCTCCTGGAACGGGAAAAACCCTACTTGCTAAAGCAATAGCCGGAGAGGCGGGGCTTCCTTTTTTTGCCGCAAATGGAACTGATTTTGTGGAGGTTAATCTTCTTTTCCCCTTAAATCGTATGTTAAGAATTCATAGTTTTGGCGGACTTACGGATGAATCTTCAGATGTTTGTAGGTGTTGCGGCTTCAAGAGTAAAGGATCTTTTCTCGAGTGCTCGATCTTATGCACCATCGATCATTTTCATTGATGAGATTGATGCAATCGGTAGCAAGCGCGGTGGCCCAGATGTCGGTGGGGTAAGTTTATTATGATAGTGTTTTTATTTTCCTTTACCTTTAACCGGATCATTCTCACCATTGACCACAAACTCTCACTTTTATTTCTCAGGGTGGTGCTGAGAGGGAGCAAGGGCTGCTTCAGATATTGACTGAAATGGACGGATTCAAGGAGTTTACCTCCCAGGTATAAACGAGTGAGTTGGCTAATGTAACCATGGTTAATGGGTTAATGATAATTACGCTGCTAAAATCAGTTTTTCAGGTACTAGTAATAGGTGCAACCAATAGACTGGATATACTGGATCCTGCCCTTTTGAGGAAGGGCCGCTTTGACAAGATTATTAGGGTTGGCTTGCCATCAAAGGATGGTAGACTGGCAATATTGCAGGTCTGCCTTTTGATTTGTGTAAGTATTATTTTCATTGATTAGACTGCTTACAGATGCCATGATTTGATAGGTCCATGCAAGGAACAAGTTTTTCCGGTCTGAAGTGGAAAAAGAAACACTTCTTCAGGAGATTGCCGAGTTGACCGTTGACTTCACTGGTGCCGAGCTTCAGAACATTCTGTAAGTGACCGAAACTTAATTTTCTTTGAAATCTATTCTATGAGTACTCTATTTTAAACTATTGAAATGGCAGGAATGAGGCAGGAATCCTGACTGCTCGGAAGGATCAAGACTACATTGGACGGGAAGAATTATTGGAAGCTTTGAAGAGGGTACAGATTATTTGCATCACTTCATTAAATTAAATGAATAATTCAAACTAAAAAATTTTGTTCTTTTCTGTAAACAGCAAAAAGGTACTTTTGAAACAGGGCAAGAGGACAGCACCGAGATTCCCCTAGAACTGAATCTGAGGTTGGCTTATAGAGAAGCGGCAGTGGCAGTTCTTGAATGTTACTATCCCAGTCCGCGCCGTTCATTTTTTGGGGTATGTATGAAAAAGATATCTTTGGCATTATATCTTTATTGTATTGAACAGAGTAAGAGAGAGAATGACAGTAATACATCTTGTGAACTGTGAGAGGACGATCCTGTTTATATAGTACAGAGTGGGCCCAATTTAGTGTTTGTCACCGGAAATTTTTTTCTTCTTCTTGTAGACGGATATAAAAACCATCCGAAGCAAGGCAAACATGCGTTATGCAGAAACGTCCAGAAGATCCTTTTTGAAGAAATCGGATTATGTTTCCTCCATAGTGCAAGCGTGCGCTCGTAAGTTTTATAAATTGTTTTTTTTTAAGTTGATGTAATTAATGATATAGTTATGTGATTTGACAGCAAGAGTGATCGAAGAGGAGATGTTTGGAATGGATAACCTGTGCTGGATATCAGCAAAGGCCACATCAGAAGCTTCAAGGCTAGCTGAAAAGTTGATCCTCCAGACAGGGATGACAGCATTTGGAAAAGTGTTTTATAGGACCCAGAGTGATTTAGTACCAAATGTATGTCTTCATTATCCTTAAATATGTCATATTGGTAATTGGGGAGATTTTTCAGCTGGCACCAAAATTGGAAGCACTCAGAGAAGAATACATGCGATTTGGGGTAGAAAAATGTGGGTCGGTGTTGAGAGAGTATCGCTCTGCTGTGGAGACTATTGCTGGTAGACCATCTTGCCTTTGTTTTGTTTTGTTTTGTTCCAAATCTTTGGAATTATTTTCGTGGCATTTGATATTTCATTCTGTTTTTAGAAATTTTGCTTGAGAAAGGAGAGATCAGTGCAGAAAAAATCTGGGAAGTCTATAACACGGCTCCGCGGATTCCTCAGGTAAAATTATCCAACTTGACAAGATCTCCTATATCATAATTGTCAGCATCATCATCATTACCTTCGTCAATATGCATTGTTATCATTTTCATGAATATTATCCTTCATCATCATCATCAATATTAACCTTCATCATCATCATCGTCCACATTTGCATTGACATCAATATGTATAACTTAAGTCGTTATCTTCATTGTTCTTGCCATCATCATCATGTCCTCGCTGTGATCAGAAGTGTTTCCTTCCTCAATCATTGTCACTGTGATCATAGTATCTCCATATCATTGTTTGTTCTCTGATGCAGACACCAGTTCACCCAGTTGATGAATACGGCGCCCTAGTGTATGCTGGAAGATGGGGTATCCATGGAATTTCCCTTTCTGGAAGGTTGACTTTTGCTCCAGGGAACGCGGGATTCTTCACCTTCATTGCTCCTCGCCCTATGGAGGTTGGCATTTACCCAACTGTCAAATTCAAGCTTCTCAATGCCAGCCCGAAACTAATAAATGCTCTTCCATGGGGCTTTGACTTTACAATGCGCAGACCCAGATCATCAGTGATGAAGCCTGGAAGCTTGTCGACGACATTTGGGACAAAAGAGTACAAGAAATTTCTGAAGAAGTTTCCATGGAGATTGAAGAAGACACAGAAAGACCACAACTCTTGTGGGTTGACCACATCCTCTAAAATATAACCCTAGATGTAGCATTCATCATCAACTTTCCAGGTACTAATCAATGCATAGCATTTATTTTTAGCAATTTTATACCATACATATGTTCACCTCATGATCAAAATCTGTTATCTGCAATGAATGGTCATGGCATGCATGTTTTAAGATTTCTACAAGCCCATTTAGAGCCTCGTAGATCTCACCTCTCCTCTCATGCCTCAAGTCCTTGGCCGTGAACTCATGAAACTGAAAGTCAACCTGGATTGAGCTACACCCAGGGATTTTCGCCATGCCACCCTGCCACATGGCACCTCTAATGCTCGACACGTCTCCCCATCTTCCCGCCACAGCACTGGCATTGGAGAGGAGGATCTGGTAACCAGAAGTCAACGGCTCCAGCTCCACCATCTTCTTGCCCACCGACTCCGCCAGCTCCCCGGTAAACCGACTAGAGCTTAACAAAGCGGCCCACAAGACTGCATTTGGGTCAACGGGCATCCGGTCAATGAAGTCAATTGCTTCCTCCCCCCTTCCAGCTCGAGCCAGAAGGTCAACTATGCAGCCGTAATGCTCGATCCTCGGGTCAACGCCGAATTCGGATTCCATTCCTTGGAACATTCTCTTGCCCTCTTCAACTAGCCCACCGTGAGCACAGGCGGACAGTACGGCGACAAAAGTGACGTCATCCGGTTGAACTCCGCTTCGTCGCATCTCATAGAAAAGATTCAGGGCATCTCTGCAGCGGCCATGAGCGCCGAATGCCCAGATCATCGCCGTCCAAGAAATCACACATCTCAAGCTCATCCGCTTAAACACCGCCTCCGAGCTTTTTAAGTCTCCGCACTTGGCGAACATGTCTACGAGAGCGTTCCCCAGTTCTAAGGAAATCTCGAAGCCGTGCTTCTCCGCGTAAGAGAAGATCCAGTTTGCGTGATCCAGAGACTCCAAATGCCCGCACGCAGAGGCTAATGCGATCAAAGTGACGTCATCTGGCTGGGAATTTCCATCCATCAGCATTTCCCGGTAGGTCGCCAAAGCGAGGTCGAACCGCCGATTCTCGTTGTAACCGGATATCATCGCGTTCCAGGAGATGGTGTTCTTGGCCGGCATGAGGTTGAAAAGAGATCGGGCAGCCCCCATGTTCCCTACCTTGGTGTATCCGGACACCATGGCCGTCCAGGAGACCACGTCCTTGACCGTCATTCCGGAGAATATAGCTTCGGCAGCAGCCATGTCGTTAACCTTAGCGTATCCCGTGATCATCGCATTGCCGGTGACGACGTTCTTTACATTCATCCTGTTGAATAGCTGCTGCGCTGAAAACAAGTCACCGATCTTGCAGAGTCCAGCAATCACAGAGTTCCACGAGATCACGCTCCTCTCCGGCATCGATTCAAACATCTCCACTGCTAATCTCACTTCTCCTCGCATCACGTGAGCTTGGATCATCGAATTCCAGGAGACCATGTCCCTTTCCGGCATTTCATCGAACAGTTGACGCGCGGGAGTTATATCACGGGTGCATCTGGAGTAGAAGACCAGGAGAGTGTTATGGACGAAGAGGCTAGAATTGCACCCGTATCTGATTATCTGAGCGTGGACGGCGTTGCCTGTTTTCCCCGAGGTCTAGAGACTCGAAGGCTCCTAGAAGGGAGGTGAATGTGAAGCTATTGGGAGTTAGGTTCAAATCTCTCATCCGGTTGTAAACAGATAAGGCCCCGGAGCAACTCTTGCTTCTGGCAAAGCATTTAATCATGTTGTTGTACGCCATTAAATTCTGGGTTCGAGAGCAATGAAGCACCTGATCTGCGTATTCCAGAGAGAGTTTAACCGCAGTGATCTCGACAAGCTTCGGCAGGAAAAGGTCTAGCCCTCGAATCAGGATCTGGAGATGTGCTTGCTTCAAGTCTTCTTTCTTTCTGCAATTCTTCAGGACCGTTAATAGCTGCTGCTCCATTCTGTTTCACTATGAGGAAGATTCAAAGACGAGCGCTGTTAAGGCGAGATCATGCAGTTTATCTGACGAAAGGCGGAGAAGATCCCATATGCTGGTGTGAGATTCTTCGAGGGTATCTCTTAGAAGATTTTACGGAGGACGCGCTCGCCATGCTGACAAAGAATCTCCCGCGGAAGTCTCTGCGGTTGGTGCTTCCACTCGCGCTGAAGACTTGCGGAAATCTGTCGATGCTCCCTCTTGGAAAGACGTTTCATGGAGTATCCGTCAAAGCGGGTTTAGCCTCCGACATTCGCGTGGGAACGACTTGCATTTCCATGTACGGAAAATGCGGCGATAACGAGAATGCAAGAAGATTTTTCGATGAGATGCCTCGCAGAAATGTCGTCACCTTCAACGCGATGATTAGAGGGTACTGTGAAAAAGGAGATTTGGATTCTGCAAGAAATCTGTTCGATAGAATGCCTAATACAACTCCGGTGACGTGGACCGTTATGGTAGAAGGTTTTGCTAAGACGGGGGATTTGACCGCGGCTGCTGACTTCTTTGACCGGACCCCACCAGAGATGAAGACAGTGGTGACGTGGACGGCTTTGATCAACGGGTACGCGGTCAACGGTCAGATGGACAAAGCAAGGCAAATGTTGGACGAAATGCCTAACAGGAACTTCTTCGTCTGGTCATCGATGATCTCGGGGTACTTTAGGGAAGGCAGAGTGGAAGACGCCAGAGAGATGTTTGAGAGAATTCCGGATAGAAATCTGGTGAACTGGAATGCTTTAATTGCTGGATACACGCAAAACGGATTCTTTGACGAGGCTCTGAGATGCTTCCAGAGGATGCAGGCGGAGGGATTTGAGCCCGACCAGGTCACAGCAGCAAGCACTCTCTCAGCTTGCGCCCAGGCAGGGTCTCTCAACTGTGGTAAGAAGATCCACCACCTGATAGAAAGATCAGGAATCCGGATGAATCAGTTCGTCCTCAACGGTCTCGTTGACATGTATGCCAAGTGTGGAGATCTGGCTCAAGCCGAGAGGATCTTCAGTGGAATGAACCGGAAGAACAGAGAATGCTGGAATGCGATGATCTCAGGGTTCGCCAGCCATGGCCGGAGCCAGGATGCACTGGATTTCTTCTCCAGGATGGAGGAATCCGAGGAAATTCCCTGTGCCGTGACGTTTCTCGCCGTCCTCTCAGCATGCAGCCATGGTGGATTTCTCCTGGAAGGGCTAAGTTTTTTCACAAGGATGAAGACGATGTATGGATTGGATCCAGGGATTGAGCACTATGGCTGCGTGATCGATCTTCTTGGCAGGGCTGGGAAAGTTAAGGAAGCTTACAAGATGATGAAGACGATGCCAATGGGAGCCAACGATGCCATCTGGGGAGCTCTGCTCGCTGCCTGCCGCATCCATGGTGAAGCAGACCTGGCAGAGCAGGTGGTGCAAGATGCAGGCCTGAGATCAAGAGAGGATGACAGATTCGTGATTGTATCTAACATCTACGCCGCCTCCAGCCGATGGGAGGAAGCAGATAACATAAGAATGCAGATGCTCAATCATGGAATCGCAAAGATTCCTGGATGCAGTTTACTCATTGGTCAATAAAGGTTTTTATCATTCAACACCGAAAAACTTTTTACACAATTCTGAAGGAATCCGAAATCCTTTTCAAGGATTCATAGTGCTTCTTCCACTGAAGACCTGTAAAAAACAAATAGTCAACAACAGCAGAGGAACCCAGATATAAACAGATAATTCATGTTCTTACCACTGCCGGTGACGTTGAAAAGGTAAAGACGATTACCGGCCGCCGTAGCCGTGATCAACACGTGAGGAGGTTCCAACTCAAACTGGTAATAAGTTCTTCCCATCAGCTCTTTCACTTCCATACTTCCAACTTTTCCCTCTACGTTTTCTCCAATGACCTCCGGACCAAACGCATTGATCACTTTTTCCGGCGGTCCAATCTTCTCCACCGTCACATCTCCTTCGATATCTGTTAACCGGTCATAATACCACTTAAACCCAACTTTGGAACATTCCGGAGATGATGATATCTCACCTGAAAATCGAAGAACAGGTGCCACGATGATGAACAAGCGACCTTCTTTGGAGTTCGCAAATCTTAGATCGATTTCAGTGCCGCCTAGGTCAGCAATCGACACAGGAACCTGGCAAAAAACAGACGTAAGTGAATCAGATTTTACCCAATGATTTAATCTACTGAATATTATAAATACCTCTTCCCATCCGTCAGGGACTTGGAATGAGTAGGGAATAATCGGGCTCCAGCCGACTCCATGCCCCCCAGACTTCTCATCTGGCCTGCGGTACGTCCTCCAACCTGTCTGATCAACGTATGAATACATTACACAACATGAAGTTTAAACTTCATTAAAGTGCGAAATCGAGAAATTGGATGGGTTTAACTATTTTAAGGGAAAAAAGATGAGACGAACCGCTCTCATCCGGATCAGATAATCCGGGTATTCTTCCTGCGAGAAGGCCCCGATTGATCGCCAACCCTTCGCCTGGAAACGCTAAATTAGCCGAAGAAATTAAAGATAAGCTGGAAAATAGGGCGGCCCTTCTACTGAAGGAATCTCCCGAGGACTGAAACACTTGTTCGTCGGGTCCAATGGCTGCGCATTTCCAGGCTTGTACACGAGGTGGCCGGGGAGAACCTATTCTACTGGAAAATAAGCAGCTGCCCAAAAGAGCCGTTGACATTTTGCACTATCTCTGACGCGCTCAGCAAAAAATTCACAGGAAAGGAGTTTGGATACAAGCTTCCAGTGGCGGGAGGAGAAAGGAAGTGCGCCAAGTTCCCTTCGCTTCTATGTTCTGATGAAGACGTGGTGCATTTCTCTTCAGTCTGCAACTTTCACTAGATCCTGTGATGAAGGTTGTGCCACGTAGAAAGATATCCACTGGGAGAACACAACCGTTCGATTTTCGCGACGCATGATCGTGTAATATTAAAATCCCGTACAACGGCGATCCAGGGTCGTCGACTAGTTCTAAATCGATTGAGATCGAGTTGTCGATTAAAGGATTTACCAAAATTTAGAATTTATTCAAATGAAAAAGAAAATTTGATATTTATAACTGGAATAAGCTGTAAATTATAGTGACATGTAATGAAATAAATAAGTCAAAATATAGGAAATTGAAAGAAATTAATGAAAGACTTTTCTTAGATATTGTAGAGTAACAACTTGACATGGAGGGTTGCCCGCCAGTGCTCATGCAGTATGCTCAGGTCAAAGGTCTATCTTCTTATACTTGCAAGCTATTCATGCAAAGGCTTGAGGATCTCATCATCTTGAACAACTCAACATGCCTTCTCTGCACATATACCACACACATATCCCTATCGCACTACGATTGTGGAACATCACAAGGGGTTGCCCATTAGTGCAAAGATGATAATATTATCTTAGAAACAATTTCACTATCTTGGACAAAGATGATTATATTCATACCACCCAATATTCTAGATGCACTGATGTTGCTTGATCAACGAGGCATCATCTATCATAACTATCATTCATAGCAAAGATGGTTATTGCATATCCCAAGGCACCCACCATTCCACCTCTCCATCCCCAACATGGGTTAATACTTTTAACCCATGTTTAGAGCAGTCCCCACCAAGGTTATAAAATTTTATTAAGTATTCATCTCATTTATTTCACTCCCCTTGAGTGGGGCGACCAAGGGCAAGATAATGCCCCTCATTTAAATCGCCCAAAAAAAATAATAAGTTAACATAATGATCAATATAACTATTTAAATTGAAATAATAAATGATGCTGATGATGAAAACTATGCAGATGATGGGAAAAATTTGTTTACTGTCTTTGTCTAAATATTTTCTTACTCGAAGTTAAACCAAAGTTGTCTAGATACTTCTGAAATCAAATTCAATAACAAAATACATAATTCAAAAACCATTACCAAAATAAAGCATATATTTTAAAACAAAATAAATGATCAATACTTTCTCCACAAATGATGATGAAGAGGTTCCAAAGCTATAGAAATTCTCCTTGTGGTTGTCATAGTTGTCATCTGCCTATTCCTCATGTACAATGATCTAAACATCAATTCCATGGTAGTTACCCTCTTCCCTTGGCCCTATGGCATTGAGCTAGACATGCCACAACCAACTCTTCAATACAATTAGTGCACAATTATTTTGTGCATTTAGTCAATGCCTTTTGTAGGTCAAGATGCCCTTTCCTAATGAGAAAATTTTCTTGTTGGTGCACTTGTTGCTGTTGGAAAATACTCATGGGCCCATGATGACACGGGGCCTATCAGGCCCAAGGCTGAATTCCTCGTCCATTATTTACACCATATCCCATGTCCTCCCTCTTTCTACTCCATATGAATACCTTGTCTTACTCCTGTGTAAACTCCTTTTGTTGAACATTATATTCAAAACTTGATTGAGTTTTTTTTAATTCTCATTTGCCTTGTGCATTTTTTCTCACGCCTACCCTACAATTGCATCTCCTTGTGTATTGACTGAAGTCAAAGCCCCTCAGTCATATGACGTGCTTATACGGAGTGGATTTTCATACCTCCCCCCCCTTTCCAGTCAAGCCGCTTCAACCAACTATGCCTCCGTGTCGCCTAAAAATTGATATTTGTTGCTTCCATTGGCACCATTAGGGTGAATTTTCATGCTATCTCTACAATCACTGGTCATAGATTTTTTTGATTGCATTGCCACCCCCTCTAATGAGATCATTTGTTGACTCTATTTCCACCAGTCACGTCGCCTCTCTTAGTCATTTTACCTACCCTATAGATAGCTTTGCCAAATGCTTTGTTGATCCACACACGGTGGCAAGGCATCATTTGTTTTTATCATTGCCTCTCTCAATAACTCAATTGCCTTTGTTGGGCCCATTGTTGCCACGTGCACTTTCTGCCATGTCTAACCCACTTTCTACCACTTTGCCTCCAAGACCACCTATGCACTTGATGGCCAATAATAGCGGTTCAACATCCCTCTTGCAGTCAATTTATGCACCTCTTCCTCTTGACTATTGTGTCTTTGCCAATGCATGTCACCTTAACATCCAGTGTGACTTTATTCCATCAACACATTTTTTCACTATCACATTTTAGCTCGTTCAATCAGCTCATATATTCCATAGACTTGATCAAGGCTCATGGACCTCTATCTTAGGTAATATTCTCATCCCTCACAATCAACCCCATCATATAAGTACAATCCCAACACCTTTGAACCTAATTTTGCTACATGAGTACATTTATTCTGTCATCTTGACCAGGATTCTTCAAAGCATTTTATCTATAAACAAGCCCCTTGCATGTGTTAGACCAGCATGTGAGCTGTGGCTCATCCCTTTTCTTGTCAATTTGTACAAGTCCATGTGCAAGATAATTTATTCCTTCAAATTCATTTCATTGAACTTTGTGATTAGTTAAGAGTTTTTCTCCATTAACTACCTATGACCAATGTGCAGACTCCGAAATGTATCTCTAGGAGCTTTTTAGTGCTTTTTCTTTTGGACTGCACCCACTATTATCTCCAAGATACTATATCATGTACTCGCTACAAATTGTGAGTCAAGTTTTTTATGTGAATGTCTCTCGCTATGTTAGCACTAGAAATATCCAACTCTAAAGTTCTAGATGGCCATCAAAGATCGAAGGGGACTGGTAGATCCAAAGAAATGATGATTGATGATAGTATCAAGCCATGGCTAGGACTACATTTCCTCCATTACATATCTTTACTAGAAAATCATACATCCAACATTTTTTTAAGGAATTTGGGAAGTATGAGTGGGCTCAAGCCCTTATGTCTACTTCTACTGTGGTTGTTGCATTGTCTATTTCCCATTTGCTGCATATTTTCTCAATAAAAGTTAATGAATTTGGTTTGAGAACTAAAACCACATTGTGGTCTCTTTTGGTTTTGATTGCTGCATTATGAATCCATCTATTTTCATCAAGAGCACCACTAGAACATGTATTTTTCTAACACTATGTTGATGAATTTTATTATATGAGCAATTGTGATGACATTTCTGAGGTAGCATGATACTTTTAGAGTCACTTTATTATTAAGGATATGGGTGAAGCTGAGTTATTTTTTCATATTGAGTTTTCTTACCTACCAAATTTGATGATGCTAGTCTAATGAAAATATGTATTGTACTTATTTGAGGGAACTTTGCTTTTGGACTTTAAACTAAAGGCATCATCAATCAACATAAGGGAAAATTTTTGAAGATATTGAATCCCCTTACTTAATGATGAAAATTGGTAACAAAGAATGATGGAAAAGTTGATTTATCTGATCATGACTTGCCCTAATATTCTTTTTAATTTTTGGGATGCTTAGAAAACTTATGCAATGAGCCTAAAGATTTTCAAAAGACTCACGTAGTTCAAGCTCTTGCCTATATGAAGAACTTTCTTGTGAAATTACTCATTGTAAGAGACATGGTCACTTGAATATCAAGTTGTATCATTTGTTGATTTTTCTTGATATTTTAGAAATATAAATTGTGCATCTAGATATTGTACTTATTTTGGAGGTGATTTATTTACCTGGAGGTTCAAGAAGCATAATGTTATTTCTAAATCTATTTCTAAGGCACAATATCAATAAATGGCTCACATAGCTTCTAAGATGATATGATTATGATC
>CM044101.1:5890662-5919319 GCA_024174645.1 Lemna minuta | reverse complement strand
AGGGAGGGCGGGGCGGGAGAGAGAGGGAGGGTGAGACAGCGGGCGAGACAGCGGGGAGGGGAGGGAGGGCGGGAGAGTGAGGCGGGGGAGGGAGGGCTGACGAGACAGGTGGGGGAGGGAGGGAGGGAGGGCGGGAGAGTGAGGCGGGGGAGGGAGGGGAGGGAGGGCGGGGCGAGACAGGCGGGGGAGGAAGGGGGAGGGAGGGCGGGCGAGAGAGGCGGGGGAGGGAGGGGAGGGAGGGCGGGCGAGGCAGGGCGGGGGAGGAAGGGGAGGGAGGGGCGGCGAGAGAGGCGGGGGAGGGAGGGGAGGGAGGGCTGGGCGAGACAGGGCGGGGAGGAAGGGGAGGGAGGGCGGCGAGAGAGGCGGGGGAGGGAGGGGAGGGAGGGCAGGCGGGAGAGAGAGGGAGGGTGAGACGAGCGGGCGAGACAGGGCGGGGAGGGAGGGAGGGCGGAGAGTGAGGCGGGGGAGGGAGGGCGGACGAGACAGGGTGGGGGAGGGAGGGAGGGGAGGGCGGGAGAGTGAGGCGGGGGAGGGAGGGAGGGAGAAAGGGGAGGGAGGGTGGGCGAGAGAGGGGGGAGGGAGGGAGGGGAGGGAGGGAGGAGGGGAGAGAGAGAGAGAGAGAGGTGGACGAAATGTGGATGGAACGACGTGGCTGCCACATCTTTCCACTCTTAGCCCACGTGGACTCTCCGCATTGTCCACGTCAGCAGCGGGACTATTTTCTGGAAAAAAAGTTCAGACTCATATCTGGACACTTTGAAAAGTTCGGACTCATATCTGACAAAAAAAGAGTTCAGACTCATATCTGGTACATTTCATAAAGTTCAGACTTTTTTATGATATTAACCCTAATTTTAAAGGCTAATCATACATAAATTGTGAGTTTTAATTTTAAATTAGATAAACCTCATCTTATTTGAGATTTATTTTGAGATTTAAATGGAAGATAATAATAGAAAAGATTTTTTTCTATACCCTCAAATCAGCTACTTTTAATTTTTTAGTGAATTTAGTGTATTTTAGAGTTAAATATTTATTCTCTTGATATTTCTTAAATTGAATTGTACATATTGATAGAATAATTAATTTATGATCAAATGAAAAAAGGAGTTGTATTTTTGAAAGATATGAAATTTCTAAATTTTAGGGATATTTCCAGAATTTGTCTTAATTAAATATGATTTTTTTATGAATTCATTTTTAATTAAAATGTTAAAAATGATTTTTAGTGCCCATTGTCGTGGAAAATAACATGGCACACATGCCTAGATGTCATGATGTGGCGACCTATAAGGGCACCACATGGGGGTGCAGGTGGTGCACATGTGGAGTCGTTGGAGTGGCGTATTAGTTTTAATAAATTTTTTAATTTAATGTGAAAATTGATTTCTATATGATACCCCTAAAATGCCCTTAATATTTTCAATATGGAACTATGTTTCTTTCTTTTTTTTTTGGCACAATTGACATGGCATGATGTGGAGCATTTGATCTCTCAATTTAATTTCAGCCATTGATTTTCACATAAGTAAAGGGGGTACCTAGAAAGATGTGATTCAATGACAGTTCATAGTTATAACTCTTCATTAATCCTAGCCATCGAGAGTTTTAATGGTTGAGATTAAAAAGCAACCAATGAACTCACATGGACACGTGGTGCAATTTAAGGCATTTGATCAAGATTAGATAGTTGTTACATGACTCTTGATATCCACGTGATGGCACGTCTAAATCTATATGTTCCGATGCAGATGAAATGGTAAGGACTTTATGGCATTGATTCGTCTCCCTTCGATGAATCTAAAGCATCAATTGCATTGGAAGAGACAATTCGATGATTATGATCAAATTGAACATTATTGAAACTCTCTCTCTCTCTTCGATGGTGTAAGCATGATCCTTGAATCTCTTGATCTCATTGTGTTCTAGAAAAATTTATGTGTCCATAGAGCCCTTAAAATCAAGATTTTATCAAGAGAACAAGGAGGAATCTCTGCTTAAAAACCAAAGTTCCTCCTTGAAATTATGGAATGAAAAGCTCTTGATTGAGTGCTTAATTTGATCATTACAAGTGTGGTTTTAGTTTAGTATGTGCTTTATTTCCCTAATCTATCATCATTTAGTATTAGATTTTTGTTTTAAATCAAGGATTAATCAAATTTTTTAGTTTTTCATCGTTCTCTCTCCTACGAAAAATTTTCTCTCTCTAAATTTACTCTTTGATTTCTCTATGGATTTACATTTGATTTACATATATTTGTATTCGATGTATAGATCTTTGAGTCTTCATTCTAAAAAAATTTCCTACTTTTTTCCCATAATCTACTTGACGAGAATTAACATCGGTGGATCATAATTGATCTACAATCGACCAAGAGTTTGACTTATCTTTGTCTCTTTCCCCAATTCATCATCCAATTTAATCAAATTCTAAAACATCTCAAGAACACACCCAATTCTCCCTAGATTCAATCCTTGCTCACCCCTATACTAAATAAACTTAATTAATTCACATTTTAAGTGAGTTTGGTTTTAATTTCAATGTGTGAACATGTTTTTGACAATCTCACAATCACACTCCATCAATGATAAAAAAATTTATCGTGCAATATCAATGTCGCCTCGTGATCATAATCAAGTGCGAGAGAGAAAGAGAGAATTTTCCTCAATGATCCTCCAAATTCTTGAAAGACACATCAATTAATGTCTACCTTCAAGAAGAAACATCAATTAATCTTTTTCTATTCTCATCATGATCTCAATTGAGAAAGATCAATCACACCATCATCTAGAAAGTAGGTCAATCATTTTCTACTCTTCTTTTTGTGATCTCCCTAGCGGCTATTTTTCTATATTCTTCGATTAAAGATTTTAAGAAAAATTACTTTCAGTTGTCTTTGCAGTAAGCTCCTTGAATGCCAAATCAATCCCCTTGTTGGCTTCAAGTGCAAAATCACCAAACATCTAAAAAGCTAAAATGTTTTTGAAGCAATACTCCTATAAACTATATAAATTATTGTTTGGTGGAGGATGGGTGGCAGAAAAACTTCTAGTTAACTAGATATGCCTTTTTCTAATTGACCATTATTTGGTTGATGATTTGGAAATTTTGAGGTGGATTGAAGAATCCAAAAATAATTGGAGTGGTGAAAGGTAATTGTTAAAGCCCACTTCTTCCTCTCTCTCTCTTATTGGGCTTAAGCCCACTTATCTCTCTCTCTCTCTCCTCTCTATATATTCTCACTCTCTTGCATGTAGGGGTCACATCGAACCCTATTCTCGTTTTGTTATTCTCTCTTTTCCGTGTTTCTCTCTCCAACATGGTATCAGAGCGAGAAATATCTTAGGGTTCCTGCGACGCCGCCGCCATTGGTATCTCCTGCAGCGCCGCCGCCATCTGCTTCAGCGCCGCCGCCATCTGCTTCAGCGCCGCCGTCATCTGCTTCAGCCAGCCCTACTGCCGTCGTGTGGCCTGCGCCCCGTCGTCGTCGCGTCTTGCCCTCCGTCGCGCCCTGCCCATCCGCCAACCGTTGCGTCCGGTTGTCGCCCTGCAGCGCCGTGCCCTGCAGCGTCGTCTGGTCGTCGCCCTGCCAGCCGTCGCGCCTTGCTGCCAGCCGTCGTCGTGTGGCCTGCGCCCTGACCTCGTCGCGTCTTGCCCTCCGTCGCGCCCTGCCCATCCGTCAACCGTCGCGCCTGGTCGTCGCCCTGCAGCGCCGTGCCCTGCAGCGCCGTCTGGTCATCGCCCTGCCAGCCGTCAACCGTCGCGCCTGGTCGTCGCCCTGCAGCGCCGTGCCCTGCAGCGCCGTCTGGTCATCGCCCTGCCAGCCGTCGCGCCTTGCTACCAGCCGTCGCCCTGCCCAGCCGCCGATCAAGCGTCTGGTCATCGCCCTGCCTGCGCTTGACCGTCGCGCCTTGCCCCTCTGTCGCGTCCTGCCCAGCCGTCGCGCCCTGCCATCGTGTACTTTGCTGCCTGCGCTCTGTTGCCGGCTGTCACGCCCTGCCCAATCGTTGCGCCCTGCCCAGCCGGTGCCCTGCTGTATCGCCCGGCTGCCTTCGCCCTGCTGCCACCGCTGATCTGTACTGCCGCATCGACTCATATTCCGTCGCCGGTTCATCTTCCCAGATCTTCACATGGCCGAGCCTACCACCGTGTCGTCGTCGTCTGAGGTCACTCAGCCCTCTCAGCCGACGAGGCTGTCCCGGCAATCCGGAAAGCACTCTATCGTGAGTGCTCTGGCGAAGCCAGCATACGTGTTCGACGGGTCCAATTATGGGCCCTGGAGGGGCGCTTTTGTGGAGTTCCTTTATGCCCATGGCCTTCGGCATCATCTGACTGATCCATCGCCGAAGGAATTGGACCCGGAGTACTCCGAGTGGAGCCGACTGGAGTCCGCGGTATGTTCCTGGCTTATTTCCAGTGTAGCGACACAGATCATGGAGCCGCTCAGCATGACTCGTCCTGCCCGTGCCCTGTGGCTCAAGTTGGAGACGATGTACGCCAACAAGAGCAACGTCAGCCGGACAGTTCGCCTTTATGAGGAGCTCTTTGCATGTCGCCAGGGCACTAGGACTCTCCAGAGCTACTATGGATCGGTTGATGCCATCTTCACCAACCTCGAGCTCTATCAGCCACTGGTCTTGGATCTTGATATACTTCGACGGTACCGCGATGAGCTCCGAGCGGGAGCATTTCTTAGCGGGCTACGTCCTGAGTTGGCTGATATGATCCGAGGACAGGTGCTTGGGGGATCCCGGGTATTACCCACTGAGGAGATCTTTGCAGCCGCACTTCGAGTGCAGGACAGCCTGCCCTCCTCCCAGTCCTCGCAGTCCGTTGAGACTTCAGCACTCATTGCATCAGGTGGGGCTCCCAGGGTGTCTGGGAAGAGCACATCTTCTGGGAAGACCCGGAACTCCTATCCACCCTGCAAGTACTGCGGGAAGCCGACTCACCCGTCAGAGAAGTGCTGGAAGGAGTTCGGGAAGCCTGCGTGGGCCCTGGCCGCCTCTGGAGGTAAGACATCCTCGACTACGTCTCCGGTGGAGGGATCATCCTCGACCACTATTCCCTCGGCTGCCGGAGCGGTCAGCCTCGCGCTATCTCCCTCGGAGCTGGCCTACATTCAGGCATCACGGGCCTCCTCACTTTGTCCGCCTGCGGCACCATCAGCCAGTCTTGCAGCACTGACGAGCAGCTTGGTGTCATATGCGGGAGGACGGGGATCGTCTCCAGGTACGCCGTCTATCTCAACCCCTCATATGACTTCTTGGGTTATTGACTCGGGGGCATCTTCCCATATGACTGGCTTTCCCTCTGTCCTCACTTCTTATCGGCCTAAAACCTCCATTCCTGATGTCTGTATTGCTGATGGTCGCTCTTGTCCTGTCCTTGGCTCTGGCCAGTCTCGTGCCACCTCTTCCCTTCCTTTACAGCACGTCCTGTATATTCCTGGATTCCCCGCCAATCTGCTGTCCATCAGTGCGATCACCAAAGCCCTTCACTGTGGTATGTTTTTCTTTCCTCACCACAGCGTATTCCAGGATCTCGACACGGGCCGGAGGATTGGACTGGGCCGTGAGAACGGACGAGGCATCTACGAGCTAGTGGTTGACTCTCCATCTACGGGCCTTCAAGCCCTTTTTGCACTATCTGCTTCTTCTAGTTCCCTTCATGACTCTCTTTTGTGTCGCTTGGGGCACCCTAGTTTTGTCAAACTTAAAGAAACTCTTCCTTGGTTACACTTATCTGAGTTTCATTGTGAGTCCTGTGAACTAGGGAAACACCATCGATCATCGTACCCATCACGCATTGGTCCACCTACCCATCGCCCGTTTGACTTGGTTCACTGTGACGTTTGGGGTCCGGCCCCTCACACATCTCATACAGGCGGCAAGTACTACATGGTGCTCGTCGATGACTACACCCGGGCGAGTTGGACATATATCCTGAAGAGTCGAAAGGAGGTACTTTCTCGCATTCAGCACTTCCTCCTTGAGATTATCACCCAGTACGAAACGGTGGTCAAAATCCTCCGCACAGACAATGCCCTTGAGTTCACTCAAAAGGCGATTGAGGAACTCTGTCTGGCTCATGGTATAGTTTATCGGACTACCCTGCCCATACACCTCGCAGTGAAGCAGGGTGGTCGAGGCGGAAAGCATCGACACCTCTTAGATATGGTACGCACACTGCTACTAGCTATGAGGGTACCTCAGTATCTCTGGTGTGAGGCTGTTCTGACTGCTACATACCTGGTGAACCGCCTTCCATCTGCCGCACTTGGAGGAGCTATTCCCCTTCAGCGATTGACTCCATTTGCTGACCTCTTCTCTCTACCACCCGCGAGTGTTCGGGACTGCCCTGCCTTTGTCCGGGATCACACCCCTGGACTCTCTAAGCTGGCTCCTCGCGCACGGAAGGGTGTGTTCGTCGGCTACTCTTGGACTCGGAAAGGGCTACCGTGTGTACTTTCCGGATCGGCGACAAGTACATTACTTCGGCGAGATGTGACCTTTCATGAGGGGACGTTCCTTACTTTACATCTACTCCGTCCGGTGAGGACCCCTCCTCCCCAGCACTCCTTCATTCGGTATCTGCTACCACTCTCATTGACCTCCCTATGCCCTGTGCGGATCCCTTGCCCGAGGTGTCACCACCCTCGGCATCCCTCCCGTCTGACCCATCTTCCTGAGCCGGAATCTCCCTCCTGCGCTCTCCATGCATTCGGCTCCCCTTGTCACCACCACCTTCCCCACCGCCTCCAGACCTCTGATCTTGACCTTCCCATTGCCCTTCGCAAGAGGCACTCGACGATGCACGCAATACCCTATCGCTCATCATGTCTCTCCTGCCCCGCCTTTCTCCTTCCTATCAATCCCTTGCTCTTGCCGTTCTAACGAGTCAATTCCCAAGTCGTATATTGAGGCGTTGCAGGTACCGCGTGGAAAGCGGCGATGGATGTGGAGTATGCGGCCTTCATCCAGCGGGAGACACTGGACGTTGGTTCCTCGACCTATTGATGCCAATGTTGTCTCCCTCGCAAGTGGGTGTACTCCCCTCAAGTACAATCTGATGGCTCCATCGCTCGCTACGGCGCGTCTCATGGCTCGTGGCTTTTCTCAAGCCTATGGTCTTGACTATCATGAGACATTCTCTCACGTGGCGCGCCTCAGCTCCATCCGTGTTCTCTTCTCTATTGCTCTAGATCGAGTCCCCGGCCGCTTCATCAGCTGGACGTGTCCAATGCCTTTCTTTACAGAGACCTTGATGAGCGAGTATTGCATGGAGCAACCGTCCGAGTACGTTGCTCGTGGGGGAGCTCGCTCGAGGTGTGTCTCCCTCAAGAAGGCTATCTATGGGCTGAAGCAAAGCCCAGCGTGGCGTGGTTCTCACAAGTTCTCGCAGTTGCTCTTTCTCGTATGGCTCGTCTTTCTACCGCATCTGATCCGACTGCCATGCGGAAACGCACCCCACATGGGATGTGTTATCACAGCTGTCGTATGCTGGATGACATCATCATCACCGGTAGTGACGACGCCGAGGTGGATGCGACCAAGGCTTATGCATGCTGTGCAGCGAACAAGAAGAGGATTGCCAACATTTTTTCTTTAACTGGCCCATTGTTACAATGACTTAAGCCAATCAAGGGCTTTCAGATATTACGTCAAGTTCAGTTTTCTGGTCCACAATACCGAGACAGAAACGAGGTCATAAAGTAGATCGGGGTAGAAGATTTGCGGTGTTATGGGCCTTATGGCTACACCGTAATGAGGTGATATTTGAGGGGAAAGCTGTGTCAATTGAAGGAATTATCCATGAGGTGGAGAAGTTTGGTTTTTTCTGGTTTGAGAATGGATGAGATGGCGGATATGGAGGGCACGATGGGTCATTTTCTTGGTCTCGTTACCCTCTACCTCCATTGTATGGCAGTTCACCATTATGGGTGATCTGCTTTCTTGTTCAAAAAAAAAAAATTTATTTTCCCTGAAACAGCCATATTTATGCCCTCTGAGGATGTGATGTTAAGTTACTGCTTGAATATGACCATTAGATATAAAACGGTCATATCACCATGTATACAGCTAACTCTTAATAATAAAATGGATTCTCTTTTCTTTTTCTGGTAAACCTACTGTTATGCTTCCATTTTTCCCTCTATCCCTGTCTCAAATACTCAGACTTGAAGTGGATGGACTGTACTACCTGGTTCAACATGGTATCAGAGCTCCATTATTAAAGAAGGTACATCTTATCTACTCTGATTGATGTAGTGATTCTCAGGCCAAAGAATGAGAAAGAAGGGTCATCATTAAAAAAACTCAAAGATAGTATAAAGATCTAGGAGTAAGGATCGAATAAGATTCTTCTCTAACCAAATGGCAAAAGAGGAGAAAATTGGGGTGGAAGAGGTTACTCAACTACCTAGTAACATGACTCTAGTGTTCTCTAGTATCACAACCCAGTATTCAGCCCTCTAGCAATGGGAATTACAACTGGAGATCAATGGTTCACTCAGCTCCCAGTAGTAACTCCGAGGAGCCAATCTACTGGCCCCAACATACGTTTGTGGGTGCATCATATCCAAGCAATACTGATATAGACCACACATCAACAAGTGGAGGCCCAATATAATGCAGTCCAGTTGTGAGGCCCAGTAAAGCTTAATGGGCATGGGAGAATCCCTAGAAACTGACAAAATCTGCAGTGGATTACCTAGGGACACACAAATATCTTGTGTCAGATTCTAGAGATGCTAGAATATCTCTTTTCAGGCCTATCTGAGCCTAGAAGCTTCCTTTTGTGGTATCAGGTTTAATCGCTGACACATGTATGATGTTAGTGTTATATTTCCAAGACTTTGAGTTGTCATTTTAGGAGTCACATCACATGGACGACCCTTCACCTTTTGAGGCCTATATAAGGCCCCCCATTGTATTCCTTGAACTCATAATTTGAAGTTATCCTTTTTTTTAGAGCTTTGCTTTCTTCTCTTGAGTGTTCTCCCTGTTAGAGAGTGCTCTGTGCTTGTAGATTCAAGTACACCCCCCTTGTGGATTCAAGGGTTGAAGAGGTTAGTTCTGTGAACTTAGAACCTAGTCTTTCTTGAAGATCAAGGTTTGTGGATTCCAACTTGTGTTCTTCATCTATCTTACGCTAAGGCTTCGTCAAATACTGTGGCCAAGAAATCTAATCAACCACCAAACCAAGAATGCACCTCTAGACGCAGTGATATTCTTAACATGAATACTCGATTCTATGTTCTAAGCGCTAGCAAAACGATTCATTGAATCTGAAAAAGTAAAGAGATTTGGGAAGCAGCTCATACGTATCATTCAACCAAGAATGATGGGTCAAAGATTTCTCAGCAAGGAAATTATGCAAGAGCTCTACAGCAAGGAGACAAATCTGTACTCACGTATGCAAATAAATTGAGCTCCATCTACAGTGAGCCTGATCATTATAGACCGGTAGTATATAATGTGGTGCATAAAGAATGTATACTCATGGATAGAGTATATAAACTACTTAAAGGTTCAAAGCATGTGTTTGAAGGACTTCGAAGTCAACAATACAATTGAGAAAATAAACTATCCTTTGACAATAATGTGGCTCAACAACTACAAGAAGAAAGTTGCCATCAAGAGTCAAAAGCAGCAGGAGAAAGCTCAACCTATGCGACTATTCAATCATGTGGAAATACATCTCAAGGGAGTCAGACAAATTCGGAAAATTCCGGGACCCAAGCATCAACAAAAAATTCAAAGAAAGCACGAGGGAAGAACAAAGAATAAATGTTGTGTGATTATCATAAAAAGAAAGGCCACACTAAGGAAATCTGCTGGAAACTGAATGGAAAACCCCTATAAAATCAAGTACATATGGTTAATCAACCACATATGTCTCAAGAGGGAGCCACAGAGGGACACAAATGGATGACTAATCCAAACTCATCAAAATACAATGCAATGCCTGCGATGACCACATCTTATTCCTACAGTTATTCAATTCAAATTATTCCTCAAGAAGTGCAAAAATTGAAGGAAGAGATGCAGCAGATGAAGAACTTACAGCAGAAAATGAAGAATTTGTCATCTTCATCAGCCTCAGCCATTGGTTCACTTAGGTAGTTCAGGTAGATCCAATCTTTTATCAGCTCTATCTTTATTATCATCATCTAAATCACATTATGACTCCTGCATATTGGATTCTGGGGCAACTGATCATATGACACCTATATCAGATATTTTTTGTGTCATATGAACCATGTTCTAGTAGCAAGTTTCAAACTGCTGATAGAACCTTACTTATAGTATCCGGTATTGGTAGTGTGAAAGTAGAGCCAGTTGGTCTTTTAACACATGTACTGCATGTATCAAAATTATTTGCGAGTCTCGTCTCAGTACAGAGACTTGCAAAATTCGATGAATTCAAAATCATATTCAATGGAATTGATGCTTTTATGCAATAAGGTCTACGGATGGAGAACTGGACTCGTTAGAGTCCAGCATGGACTCTACTACCTACCTTGTACAACTATAAGACCTTGGAAGGATAGTGACTCTAAGGTGGCAATGATGAGGAGCACGTCTTAGAAAGAAAATGCTATACCGACTTATAGAAGATTAGGGCATTCTTCTTTTCTTCCACCAAAAGAAATGTACACTTGGGTTTTTGAAAAATGTAACACTAAAAACTTAATCGTGAAGCTTGTCAACTTGCCAAACATAAAAGAACATATCAAGCTGTCAACAACAAATGCCAAGAACCATTTCAACTTATTCACTGTGATATTTGGGGACCTTCAATCCATGTTAAAGTATTTGACTTTAGATGGTTCTTGATATGTGATGATGATGGTAGAGGTTTTTTTTTTGCATAAAAACGATTCTAGTAGGTTCACTTGGCTGTTCTTCCAGAACAAAAGTCTGAGGGACTAAACATTTTGAAAAATCTGTGTCACCTAGTGAGACAACAATTTGGGACTAGTATAGAAAGTTTTAGAACAGATGATGCAAAAGGACTTCTAATAATGAACTAAAAGAATTATTTGGAAATGAGGGGATTAGACTTAAAATATCATGTGTCTATACTCCTCAGCAAAATGGGTTGACTGAAAGGAAAATAGGAGATATTATGGATAAATTCGGACATAAATAATATAATCCAATATTCCAAAGAATTTTTGGGGATTTGCAATTTTAACTGTAGTCAACTTAACCAATAGAAATCCATCAAGAAATTTTAGAAACCTTTTTTTTCCTAAAATCAGATTAAGAAGCGGATTAATCCAAGGGTGTTTGCATGTGTGTTTGTAGGCTACTCAGACACTAAAACATGGCATAAATGTTACCACCCCTGAACTGGAAAACTGAGAATATCAAAGGATGTAACATTTGATGAAAAGAACTTCTTTGTCAAAGTTTTGGAGACCAAATTGCATCAGGGAAAAATGATAAAACCCTGAGGTTTGACACCAACCTGTTGATTATAATACTACTATTATCAGAGGAGATAGGATTTTTAGTATGTGAACTCTTCAGAGATAATCATTCAACTGAAACTAATCATGAGGATATTACACTGAGCACTGTAGAAGAACTTGAACCTGCAGATGTAGACCAAAATTCAGATAATTTACCAATTGCCTTGAGGAAAAATAGGCATAACTGTGTGAAGCCTCACCCAAACGACATTGCATTATCTTTAAATTATAATAGGTTATCACTAGTTTATAAAGTTTTTTTTACCAGTCTTGATTGGGCAATTATCCCAAAGACAGCAGTAGAAGCTCTCAAGTATCCTCATTGGAAGAAATCAATTAATGAGGAAATTGATGCTCTAATTAAAAGCAAAACTTGGGAAATAGTAGATCTCCCTAGGGATAAAAAAAAGTATGGTCTAGATGGATTTTTACAATGAAATATAACTCCAATGAGAGTTTAGAAAGGTACAAGGCTAGACTAGAAGCAAGGGGGTACACTCAAACACTCAGATTAAACAGAAACATTTGCACCAGTGGCCAAACTAAATACTGTCAGAACTTTAATATCTCTAGGTGTAAATCTTGAATGGTATATATACATACAGAAATATGATATTAAAGATGTCTTCCTTAATGGAGAGTTAGAGGAAGAAATCTATATGTATATACCACCAAGATACTCTAAACCAAACAAATTTGTTGATGTAAACTCAACAAGGCATTGTATGGGTTAAAACATTCTCCCAAAGCTTGGTTCGGGAAATTTACCAAAACCATGAGAAATCTAGGATATAAACAATGTAGACCATACATTATTCTTTCTGCATTTTCCTTCAAGGGAAGTTACTATATTGGTAGTTTATGTCGATGACATAATTATTACAGGAAATATTAAAGAGGAGCTAAGAAATTAGAAGATTGATTAGTCTCACAACTTGAAGAAAAGAAATTAGGACATCTAAAATACTTTCCAGTGATTGAAATAGCTCAATCCTGCGCAAAACTAATATTAACTCAACAGAAGTATATCTTGGACCTACTAACTGAAACTAACCATCTACAATGCCATAAGAATGCTACCCCTATTGAAGATAATTGTAAATTATTGAGGGATGAAAATGAATCTAGAGGAGACTCTACATCCTATCAAAAACTAATAGGAAAATTATTATATATTTCTCATACACGTCCTTACAGATCATATGCAGTCAATGTATTGAATCAGTTTATGCACAGTCCTCAGAAGTCTCATTTTCAGGCAGTCCACAGGATACTTAGGTATCTCAAGGTAACAATATGGCTTGGACTCACCTTTAGAAGGACAGGTAAGTTGAATTTGATAATCTCCAGTGACTCCTGAATTTTTCGGGTGTTTGATTAATTGCAGGTAAATTACTGGACACCGTACATTCTAAGGTAGCAATTTGGTTACATGGAGAAGTAAAAAACTAAGTGTAGTATCCAAGTCAAGCACTAAAGCTGCAGATAGAGCACAGTCTACAGGCATCGATGAAGTTCTATGGATAAGAAGGACATTGACTGATCTGAAAATTCTATATGAGGAACCCATCTAAGCGTTATGTGACAACAAGTTGGCAATCAGTATAGCACATCATCCAGTTTGTCATGACAAAACTATGCATGAGGACATTGATCAATTATATATAAAGGATTATCTAGATAACAAGATAATATGCACCCCGTAAGGAAGTACAGTGTATTAATGTGCGGATCTATTGACAAAAGGACTACCAAGCAAGACCTTCACCAGACTATTGTCCAAGCTTGGAAAAAGGAGTATCCATTCCTTCACTTGAGGAACAGTGATGAAAAAAGGGACATTTACAAATTTACCCCACTTTATTAAATATTAAAATATTATGCAACCAACTTTTGATAACAAATGGATTATCTTTTCTTTAGCTGGTAAACCTACTGCTGTGCTTCTATTTCTCCCTCTCTCCCTCTCTCAAATATTCAAACTTGAAGTGGATCGACTGTACCTTCTGGTTCAACAAAGAATGGGAGTAGTTACTTAAAAGAAAGATGGATGAAATTGAATTCAGAAATAATGTACATCTTGATAAATAATTTTAAAGGAATTCACGGTATTGTTTAATGGCTATATAGTACTTACAGATTTCCATAGGGGAGCCTCAGTGCTGTACCATTGATACCAGTAAAAACGAGTTAGCTACGATAGCTTCAAATATGAAAAAGGGTATCAAGTATAAAATTTAAATCAAACGATGAGGCGAATGAAATCATGTAACTACTATCGAATATCATCTGGACAGCATCAAAAGCCGTATTCCAGTAGAAACCACAGGAGAACGCTGTTTCATTTTTTTGAAAAAATGGAGAACGGTGTTTAATGACCAGAATAATCAAACAGCTTACCGACAAAAGTAAAGTTATTTAGCCAGAAAACTATAAAAAACGACCAATCAAAACAAAGCCACCTTGATAAATAATCTTAAACAAGGAATTCAACAAAGCTCAACTGTTCAGACGTCTCCGTACGATATGTCCGTTCTCCAAGGGAAAGACAAGCAAACCACTTGTCCTTGGACTTCATCTCAGCCTGCAATCAACATTCATAGAAAATCCATTTTCCAAACGATCAACATCAATTTTCAAAACGATCGCACTTCATCTTGATCGGACAAGAAACGTTACACTGATGCTTTCGATGCAGACGATGCCAGCGAAATCATTGGAGTGGACGCTGTGGAGAGAAGAATCCGAACCCTTTTTGTGAGATCTGCGGTGGAACATAGATCTTCTCCTCAACGTTCCAGGCACTGATGGCTTCGATTCATCGCCGTCCGTAACGTGTTCGGGGCTAGTCGATCTAGAGCCGTTCTGGCCCATGTATCCTCAGATCAGATTGCTCTCCTCGCTGCTGGAACAGATTCCTCTTCCGGTTTTGAATGATATTTGCGGGTTAAGCTTGGGCAGTCGGGATTTCCCGGTGCGATTACAGCGGTACCCTTGAAATTGAAGTCAACGTCGGCGAGCTAGCAACCGAGTGGATTGGAAAGTAGTCTTCTATATACAGAGCGCGAAACCCAATTGGACGGATCTACACCGGGATAGCCAATCAGATGCTTGCTCGCTTTGAAAAGAATTGAAGAATAATCGAGTCAATTGACGACGACTGCAAGAGAATACCAAGTGGTCCCCACACCGGCGTTTATGCCATACTTCGAAGCTACAGCCAATTACAAAAATGGATGCTACCAGCTGACGTGATGCCTCGGAAAGACGAACCGCGTGTCACCCCAGAAGTCCCCATTCGGACTATTTCAGATTTTGGAAGTGTACTCGGTCTCCACTCTGTTGCCGTCATAGTAGCCGGCATTTCGTTCAAGTGGAATCAATCTCTCAGGTGTTGCCGATAAGTTCTCGACCTTCCAGGAGAAAAGAGGAAGGAAGGATTGAGAAACCCCTGACTGGATCGTCGGAGGGAAGTCTCCTCCGACGAAGAAGAAATGGAGAAAAGCTGCGAGGGCATCAAAGCGGTCAGCATGGCACGTGAAAGCGAAGTCAGCATTGTTATTGAAGGTGACGACTGCGGGACAAGTTCTATATAAGAGGGTGCGGAGAGCAGTGGATGAAGGGGAAAGAGATTTCCACGAAGGAAAGAGGTAGTTAATTCTTAATTTGTTGATCATGGATTATGCATCTCCTTTTCTCTATGAAGATAGATTTCAATATATATATATATATATATATATACATTCTCAAATATATTATACATGAAAGATACGTATATATCCTTCCACTCGATTAAGGAAGTTTGGAATTTTGAGATGACGCCGCTTGAAATGATTCGGCGTCATTCTTGGCATTTCGATGAACTCATTCAACACTAAGATGTGGGAAATCGGACGTCTCTCCTCAGGATCTCGTCGGCTAGGGGCTCCATCGATACCTCTACCTGCAGAAAATTAGCCTCAAACGCCGTCGAAGCTCTTCATTGTGGGATTCGACTTTATAAAACCAAGAGGGAGGGCTTACCCTCAACGAAAAAATGATGTTTTCAAGAGTTCACATTTTGAGGCGATTGCTGAAGCCCTCGCCATTTCGTCGACATCGTTCAGAGAAATAGTTCGTTAGCGCCTCTAAAGCTCTTCTTCGAGCTCTATGGGTGTTGCCAAGACGCTTGGAAATTATCGGTTCTTCAAGCTTCAACAATTGAGGAGTTTTTTTTTTCAAAAACGTAGGCGCATCGGCCACATCCGCACTAATCAGAGTCGGTGCAGACTTGTGAAGTCGATAAGCTGATCATTATGCAGGCCAGCTCAGCGGTTCAGGAAGCTCTAGAAATCTCCGCACACCTGAATTTGTCGCCAGCAGCCCCAAACGATGAAGTTGAGAAGCTACGTCATTTAGGCGGTTCGACCGAAAGCGGAAGTGAGGTCCCATCAACTCGTAGGCGCCGCCTGAAGAAGCTCAAGATCCGCTTAAATCAGGCGGTTCAGTATAGTGGGTAAAATGAACAACTGGCATGTCTCACCGGAATCGCCGCCATTAGGGCTGAGGAATCACCTCGAATGAGAGACAATCGCCTCTCGAGGCAGTGCTTATCAATCAAGAATCTCAACAAACGCCTATCAGGCGGTTGAGGTCTGGGTTGCTTTGCTGGAACCGACGCATTGGAGAAAGGAAGTTTAAAAAAGGGTAAACATATTATAGTGGCACGACCTTTTATTTTAGGTACAGACTGTGGCACCAACTTTTTCTATGTCCAGATTGTGGCACCACGTCAGCATTCCCGCTGAGGTGGCCGGTTGTGTGATCCCGTCCCCCACGTGGCTGCCACATTTTTGTCCACGTCATTCTCTATTCTCCCTCTCTCTCTTCATTCTCTTTCTTCATCTCAGGCGGTCCTCCTTCCTCTATCTCTGTCCGATCTCTCTCGAGATCATGAAGGATCCCGTCACTGCCTGCACGAGAATAACCTACGACAGAGAGAGCATCGAAGAGTTGATCTTCTCCACGAGAAGAAACGGAGAAGTTTTCTGCCCGGTGACCAAACAACCGATTCCCGGGGGCGAGCTCATCCCGAACCACACGCTCAGAAGACTAATTCAGGCCTGGTGCGTCGCCAACGCCTCCAACGGCGTCGAAAGATTACCTACTCCTTGAGCTCCCCTCGATAAAGTCCAGGTTTCTCACATCATCGAAGAAGCTAAGAAGCCAGAGACTCAGCTCGAAGCCCTCCGCAAGCTAAGGTCCATAGCCAGGGAAAGCTAGGGTAATAGTCTGGAAACCCCCAATGTTTGGGGTTTGTCCTCTTTCCACCCAAATGTTTCAAAACAGCCGCCTCCACCCCAATGTTTGGGTTTTGTCCTCTTTTCACCCCGACGCTTGTATCGCGCAGAGCTGGCAGCGATGTGGAAGCCACGTCGCTGCCATGTCAGCACAGGGCAAAACAAAAAATCCGGCAGGAAACGGAGCAAACGGGACGGCCTGAACTACCTTCACGCCGAGTGGAAAGAAATCCGGCGGGGAGAGAGGATAGCGGAGGGGAGCGGCGGCGAGAGGGAGCGTGAAGAGGGTCGTCTAAAGTTTCTGAAAATCACTCTCTATCTCTCTCTATTTCTCTCTCTCACGATCGCTATATTTCTCTCTCACGCGATCTCTGTATTTCTCTCTCTTGCTTCCGATCGCTCTCCTCTCCTTCTCCCGCTTTCTCTTCCTTTCTCTCTCTCCTTGCATCTCCTCGAAAAAAAAATTGCTTCCGTCCACGGAGAAGGATAATAAAAAAGAGATGTAAGAGATACGGACGAAAAGCTCTTTTACCCGGCGGCGGCCGGTTTCTCTGCTTGCTACTTGAGATGGCAGAACAGCACCGACGTTCCGAGTGATTACCGTGCGGGTAACTCTGACCGTTTCTTGAGACCCACGAACGGTTAACTTTTTCAAGGTTGACGGTTCTCTCTCTCTCTCATATCGTCGACGTTATTTTTGACATCTTCTTGGCTGTCTTTCTGTCCCTCAGGACAAGACCAAAAGATCTTGAGCACGTTTGAACTTATTTTGGCCGTGTCACTTTGGAAGCCTCCGCAAATTGCGGAATGCTCGCAGACAATTCGCGGGCTTTGTTTATATTCGCGTGCTTGAGCCGGCAGCCGAATGTTCGGAATCATCGCCGCAGATCCCAGCAGCGACATTTGGGAACTTCGTTTGAAATTTTATGCCAACAAATAGAGGACCTGACAATCAGAACGGAAGCAGAATTATTTAGATGAAAATTCAGCGGTGGTGAGATGAATACTTATCGCATAATTTTGAAATTGGGTGAGGATGGCAGGACTTGATGATAATTTATGCAGAGGGCTATGACAGAGATATCAAGACTAGGAGATCAAGATTTCAAAGTTTTTTATTAGATACCGCTGGGAATCTAAATGGAGAAGGGTAAACTGAAAACTCCCTGTTGTTATTTCACGACAAGAAGAGAAGAAACTGTCTACCAATTCCCAAGGATAATACGAGAGAAGAATTTGGCTAAAAATGGCTTAAAAGATTCATAGGAGACCAACGGAAAAAGATGCCATAAAAGGCGGGGGAGAGATCAACTGTCAAATCCAGTGGCGACTGGCCTTAAAAATCACCTCTTCGGGCAAACGAAGGAGAAGACGAGGACCCCAAATTTTGATACTCATAAGCTCAAGCCCATGGAGAAATTGTCGTTTTATTAAGATCCTCGTGAATTAAAAGAAAAATCCTTCAGAATATTATGCTCACCGACCTGTACCAATTGGTTTTAACATCTAACCTGAAAAGGCTAAGAAAGATAAGGAAGCATAACTTAAAATGGAATAATTTGAATTAATGGAAAGAAGAGAAGGCATCCATTTATCGGCCAATGATATGTCGTGGACCCAAACGAGGAGTCACTTCGTTTAACGGTCGCTTTTCTCTCCGACAAATTTTCAGCCGGCAAAAAATTTTAACGGTTGCTTTTCTCTCCGACATAAATTTTTAGCCGTCAAAAAATTTTCATCACGAAAAACTTCCGTGAAACGGTTCCCTCTTGTCTTCATCTGCTTTCCATATAAGAAAAGCTAGATATCTCGGCAGAAGATTGGTGCAGGATGAGGAGAGCAGAGTTGTAAGCAAGAAAAGGAGAAGTTTTTCTGGGTGAATTTCAGGTTTTTCGTGGTAATTTATGAGATTTCCACGACAATTGATCATGATTTTGATTGCCATCTAAATGTGGTTTTGATAATCAGTGAATCATGGTTGCATGGTTTCGATTCTCGATTACATGGGGTTCTTATGTGCGACCCGAATAGGATGTAAACGGGTGACTCAAAGGGTCGTGTGAGAGAGAAAGAGATGGAGAGAGAGGGGAGAGCTAGACAGAGAGAAGAGAGGGAGTAAGGGAGAAAGGGAGAAGAGAGAGGAAGAAAAGAGAGGAGAGTAGTAAGATAGATAGATAGACAGATAGATAGATAGAGAGTGAGAGATCGTCGACGGAAGGAAAAAAAGTGGATAGATAGACAGATAGATAGAGAGAGATGGAGGGTTTTTTCGGAATTTTTTCTGAATTAAATTTTCATTTTAAATGATTAAAATGAATTAATAAAAGGCAAAAAGGGAGTAGTTACTCGTGCGGGTCCCACGTGGATGCGACGTGGCACTCAAGGCCACGTGGCATTACCACCCAGGCCCACGCGGCGTACATATATATATATATATATATATATTTATTTCACATAGGTTATATAAGAGGTATTCAGCCTTCCGTATATCGGAAGGGTATTCACCCCTTAGAACCGGCGCGGTTTATAAACCTGTCGATTTTCTTCAGTTTTTCCCGTGTGGGACTAAGTCCCACACAGTTATGTTAATTGCAGGCCATGTGGAGCTATGTTAGGCGTCGGATCGGCGGCGCATCGGAAATCCGCTCGTCGATCGCGTTGACGCACGTGCGTGATCAACTAGCCGATCCGACGCCTAAAATTAAATGAATGTTCATAAAAATGATTTCCTTATTATTTAACTTTAAAAATATATATTTAACTAAATATATATGTATATATTTCTTCTTCTCTATTACTGTCGACCTTATTAAGTATGTCTTTCCACCTATAAATTATTAATTAATGAGTAATTCAGAAAAATTGTCAAGTTGATTATACAATCAACAAACTCTAATCCCAAAGACAAAACAAAAGTGAGGGTGGAATAAAGAAGGTCAATAGTAAAAAAATCCCAATGACAAACACAAATAATGTACACATTTCACTCACATTCTTTGTCAAAAATTTCTCAACTAATTTCTTTGTAAATTTCTCAACAAGCCAGTGAAGGAGAAGAATTTGCGGGTTCGCGTTGTCGTGTTGGAGCTGTCGTCGGAGCAGTCGTTGGCGATGGCGATCCCTCCGGTCTGATGGGCAACATCTACCCGACGAAGTGGAAATTCTGTAGCCCCCTGCGATCTCTGTGTGATTAATGGATACATGTTCAGTCCTTTATGTTCAAGAAGAGAATTGGAGCATGATTAGAAAGTTTGGAAAAAGGTCAAACCATACTTCGCCTCCATCTGCCATCCGTCTTCGGGTGCATGACTTCTTATTGTGGCCAACCTAGTGGCAGATAAGCACGCCATCTGCATGCCTTTCCTGGATAAACTTGGACCGGTAAGATGTCTCTCACTACTGTCAACTCTTCTTTTTTGCTTGGGTCGGCCGGGTTGTCTCCTCACGAGAGGGGGGAATACGTAGCTCACTTCAACTTCAGTCCACAAATTCCGCCCATTCATTGGGGGGATACCGCGGCTGTAACCACGTTCGTACGCATCTTTCTTGAAATAATCAGAGACGAAATTGGCAGGATCTTGCCTAACCCAGTGAATGCAGGCCACGGCATGGGAGCACGGAATGCCTCTTATATCAAAACATCTGCAAGTATAGGCTCTAGCATTCAAGTCCACCACAAATCTGTTTCCAGACAGTGTCACTTCGAATTTATAATCGCCCGAATGCGCAACATTGCATCTCCTAGACTCCACCTTGTTCGCTTCAAGCAGCAGTCTTACACGAGGACATACTTCATCATATCTATCAGAAAATAGCTCACGTTTCTCAATAATTCTCTGCATGATTGCAGTTCTGATATCTTCTAGCATGTCAATGATAGGTCTAGACCTAGCACGGAGGATGTAGTTGTTGAAGCATTCGCAAATGTTATTATTGATGACCTCACATTTAGGCCGTTCACGAATGTAAGCCCTGCAAAATTTCGTTACGCCTACAGCTTGGAAGTCCTGCGCGGCTTGCAGTTTCAGCGTGCTCATCCGTCTCATGATCCTCGTGAAGTCTTCATGTGTAGTGCACTTTACAACTTTCCAAAATAAGACCCTCAATGCCTCAGTGGAATGCCCTTTCTTCTTCCAATTTACAAAAATATGCCTTGCACAATTCCTATGCTTCGCGTGTGGCAAAAGATATGACACTGCATTCTCTAGACCCTGCAATAAATTATTGGAACAGATTAGTTGCACCGTAGACAAATAAGACTCTGTATAATTATATTATTCTGAAGGTGACAGTTACTCACTTTCTGTTGGTCTCTAATAACCGTCCAACCAAGTCCATCGAAAATGCCTAAATCTTGCATCAACAGTTTAAGAAACCAAGTCCAAGAGTCCTGGTTCTCTCCCTCAACTACTGCCCAAGCAATAGGGAACATTTGATTGTTCGCATCCCTTCCCATGGCACTCAACAGTTGCCCTTTTGTTTCGGTCTTCAGAAAACAACCGTCTAACCCAATGACCGGTCTGCACCCGACAAGAAAATCGTGTGCCAGTGAATCGAAGCATATATAAAGCCTCTTAAACATACACAAAGATTCAGGGGTCTGTTGATCAACGACGAACTCAAAAGTCACCCCCCCCCTGTTGACCTTCCTCAACTCATGAACATAAACGGGAATCATGTGGTAGTGCTCATTTAACGTTCCTTGAAGCATCTTTCGCGCCTCAGATCTAGCTCTATAGCGTGTTTGCTCTGAGACTGTGATTCCAAATTTTTCATTGATTTCTCGCAACATATACGGCACCTTCCAATTCATATCCATCCGAAATTTCTCCAAGAAGTGCTGTGCGATCCACTTATAATCGGCTTGTCTGTTTCTTGGTGCTCTACTGCACGTATGAATATCATTTAGTGTCTTTACAACAAAGTATTCCTTCGTACCATCAAGACTGACATATATCCTCCATGGGCAGTCCCTATCGTATAACACCTCAACTTTCCGTTCACCGGACTTCCAAAATTTAATGTTAAACCCATTCGCTATACCGTAACTCTTCACAGCTGACGTAAATTCGGCATGTGATTCAAATGCCATGCCCACTTTAAATGTAATCGCCTCAATAGGGCATCCTGGATCGTACCTTCTACCCCTGGGTATGTTCTTTAAGCTTCCAACCTCCTCATCAGTATCAACGGGACTGATTTCCTCATTGGCTGAATTATCGTACTCACTACGATATCCGTCAGCTAATATTTGTAGTTGCGATTGTTCTTCTTTATTCCTCCATCCATCAACAAATTCATCGTTCCACTCTTCACTGGAATATCCATAGTAATCACGTGTAGAAACATTGTCATCCTCATTATATCTAGAAGGAATATATTCAGCATCATCCTCACTACCGTAGTCAATATCATATGCTGATGTCGCCGTTGGTTGTCGCGAGGACTCAACTATCGGCCATCCGGACTACTTCGTTGTCATATCATCGGCCGCGTTCCCAATTGGCCAACTAGAAGAGCTTGACATTTCTGATGCAAAGGCTTCAACGCCAGCGTTCAATATGCTAAGCTGGAATAAGAAAAAAAAACAAATGAATCGATGAAGATCGTGGCGAGTGGGTCGGCGAATACAAACCTCGATCGTGGCGAGATGATTAAAGATAAGAAATAAAAAACAAACCTTGATCTGATGGACGATAAGCTCGAGGATCGAGCTCACTGGCTCAATCGATACTTTTTGCAGACCTTAACGCGTAGAGAGAGAATTATTAAAAGATAGACAACGAATATGACACAAATCACGCAGAGAGCTATACGCTGACAGCAACTAAAGATAAAGGAGAGAAGGATATGACACAATGTAAGAGAAGAAAAACAAGACCTAAGAAACCATGGAATAGAATGAAAGAATCTGCATTTTATAGTTTACATATGTGCATGTGTGTGTGTGTGTGTGAGAGAGAGAGAGAGAGAGAGAGAGAGAGGACCCATCACATGGAACTGAAAGAGCAGAGAGGGAGTGCTAGAGGTTGAGGAAGAGTAACTAGTGCATGCCAATTCGGTGATAGTGAGATAACCAGGGCGCTATTTTAGAGCATTTAACAAGAATGTAGAGGGTGAGATTGACAGAAGGGAACGGAAGGAGATGAGCATAGAGAAAATGTTTTCATCTATCTTGCAAAGCGTCGTACAACTGCCTAGATCTTATAGATAAATCTTAAGATGGAAGGACAGAGAGAGAGAAAATTGATTACATTTACGGTTGCAGGTTGAAGCACCGCGGCCCGGACTGGAGCGGATTGGCGCAGCACGACGACTATTTCCCTCTTGGCTGCTAGTGTGAAAAGAGAACTGGTGTGGTAGCACAATTGAGTGCGGGGAGCTCTCTTATTGGACTCTGGAGAGGCCGTCTTTATCTAATGACTGCTGTAAATTTACGATCGTATTCATTTCGTGCATCTGAGACATGTCGACGACTCAACACGCTGCCCGAGCACTGTTTTTGAATTTATGACCGAGGTTTAAGAGGGGGCTCTTCACTGGCTGGTGGTTGGGTACATGCGTCATCAATATTCTGTGAGAAGATACAGGCGCATTTAACCTCTGGGGGGTAGATGGGCGTCATTCAATGCCCATCTGTGGACGTCATTCAATGCCCATCTGTGGACAGTTCCGAATGGACAGAAAATAATCACGGAAGCATCGTCGTCCACTTGTGGGGAAGTTTGGAGCGAACTGTGGACAGGAAGCATGGCCAACATCAGCTCTTCAGGATTCTCCCGAGGTTGTCTCCCAATGTGGCCAACATCTTCCGGGAGATGCAGAGGCACTGAGTAGATTGAGTAGGGGTTCAGACTCGGAGGTATCCGATTCGGACGCAGCGAGTCGAGAGAGATCACGCGAGCCAGCATCAAGCCCCCCAATCCCCGGGAAACAAATCCACGCAAGTATAGAGACGAAGAAAGCTTCATGCAAGAAAAAAAAGTAGGACAAATATTTATTATTTTTCTTTTCCCTCTTCACCATGAGCTATCTATTGTAGTGATGCATGAGTAGTTGCGCGTATGCGGCGGGAGAATAAGTCTTGCGCTTGTCGGAGAGAGGAAGCAAGTAGTTGTTGATGTAATCGTTGCTCCCCATGCAGATGCGGATCAGAGATTTCTCGATAAGCTCCGATGCAGACGAAGATGGAGTCAAGCTCAGAGCCATGGAGTCACCTGGTAAGAGCCGTAGTTCCCCAAGCGAACCTGCGCGGACGAACTCGATAGTGAACTCTAATCCAAGATTTTTAGCGAAGTCCCGCAGATTCTCCGTTGATAACTTGGTAGCCGAATACTCCTCTCAAACGATGGCGGTTATGCGAATGGAGGGCGGTTATTTTTTCTTTTCTCATGTTTTCTTTTCTCAGCCTTGCTATCGATTTCTCTTCTTCAATCTCACTCCCTCTCCCTCATTCTTCTGCCGTCTTCATCTCGCGTGCTCGTCTCCATTTCGTTCCCTCCCTTTTTTTTCCTTCCGTTCAATCTCTTTTCTTCCTTCTTTTGTGCCCTATCTTCTTGTCCCTCTCTCTCTCTCTCTCTCTCTCTCTCTCCAGTTTTCGATCTTTCCATCTGTCTTTGTCGCTATCGCTCTCTCCCTCTCTCTACCTCCATACCTCGCAATTTCTGTGAATCTTTCGTTGCCCTCTCTCTAGACTCCTTCGTTGCCGGCGCCGCGAGCCAGCGGAGGAGATCGGGGGAGACGGCCGGTCGACAACGGAGGAGATCAGGGGAGACGACCGGTTGACAGCGGAGGAGATCGGGGGAGACGAAAAAATTTATTTTCTTCTCTTCATCAGATGACATGGCGCCCAAAGCTGGCTCCGTCCCCGTCAGCATCCGCCGTGTATTCCACGTCGATGCACACTGGACCTCGATTTTGCCATGTCAGCAGCTGGGGGTAGATCTCATTAACTTTTTCAAAGGTTGGGGTAGATCTCGGGGTTTTAGAAGGTTGGGGTAGATCTCGGGGTTTTAGAAGGTTGGGGTAGATCTCGGGGTCGGCGGAAAGGTTGGGGTCGATGGTGATAATACCCCTAAAAAAAGAAAAGAGGAGTGAGCCCGAAGTAATAAATTGGGCCAATTAGACCAAATTAGACCCGAGAGCAAACAGCACCGGAGGACCGAATATGCCGAAAGGGCCAGCCATAAATAGCCAATAAGGAATTTTACTTTAAAAAATCATGTGGAAATGGAATTTTGAAGGAATAACTAGTATCTAATTTTGGAATAATTGATACTCCTAAAATAATCTTTTAAATAAATTTGCATGATAATACAGTAAATAAATTTCTCTGATGCAAATTGAGTAAATATCTATTATTTAGGGTTTTAGAAACATCCCAAAAAAGTGGGTAGCAGTAGGATGGGATTATACAAACTCTCAAAAAGTGTTATAAGATAATTATTCAATAATTGTTCATTGTGAAGTGTAAAGTGGTCAGAAGATAGTTTGCCTTTTGATAGGATCTTATTGTCAATGTCACTAGTAATTAATACTATGGTCAAATGACGACTACTTAATGTGCACTAGCATCTTGAAAATTATATTTTGATTCTCAAATTCTACTTTTTTTTCAATTTTGAGTTACTCTTTGCCCCCTTTTGCATCCCTTGTAAATGAAGATATTTTGCTTCGAGGAAATAGAGTTCGTATATGTATCTTGATCGTGCTATGATGGCTTTGGCCTATGCGTATCTTGATCGTGCTATGATAGACTATAAACAAATGTTAAGAAATTTCAAGAATGGAAGGTCTCTGATTGAGTATGTTCGATGACTAAACAACAAACGGTCCCTAAAGCTTATTAAGGAGAACTCGAGAATAAAGGCTTGAAAGCCAAAGAAATTTCAAGATAAGATACATAGAGAAAAAGGTTTTCACAAACAAGAGTGATGAAACTAGAGAGTTATTTAGAAAGATATCTTTCGTGCAATATAAAGGCAAGGGACAAGTAAGAGAACATATTTATCAAATCAGTACAACTGCAACCAAAAGAACACGCAAATGGAATTCACTTTGAAATCACTTCGACTCATATTTGACCACTCTAAGTTGTTGAATGATATACATGAGCATAAAGGGAGCATCAAGAAGCGATGTGATAATTGATAAGTTCTTAAAAAATTTATCAAAACATCAAACACAGATAAAGACATTAAATTAAACATTCAAAATATTGAGGCCTCAAGAATCAATAATCCTATAATCGATTATAGGTTAAAATTTGTACTTACTAGTTTATTAAATCAGTTTTTGAAGTTGTTCTTGTCTCCAACCTTTAGTGGTATCCACACTATCACTGGAAGATTAGATCTTCTCTTCAACGCTCTCACTAAGAGACAAAGAAAAGAAATAAGAGATTTTCTCACAAATTTTGCAAGGGCCCTCTTACTTGTTCTCGTTCTCCCCTTATTACTAGATATTGGGTGTGCAAAATGTCTCAAAAACCCTTAAAATTATGTTCGTATCCACTAACGTCCATCAAACGTAGGTGTGTGACCCTTTAGATCCACATATCTTGCTAGTTACTAAATTTAAAAACTTTCTAATAACCCATATTAATCAACCTAATTAATTATCTAATCAAAATATAGATTAATTAATCAAGTATCTATTAAGAACTCAAGTTGACAACCCCTTTGGGTACCAAGTTGCACCTAGTTCTCTACAAGATATGGAATTTATAAGAACTCAAGCGTGAAACCTTGTTGTCATCAATAATCATGTATGCATAATCTTTCATTTGCGCAAGACTCATGACTGAATTAAAATATAGTTAAATGTCAAATCCTAATCAACCACTCAAGTTAGTATTCATATGTAGAGGAAATTACTAAGAATACCTTCTCCAGTATTTCTATTACCTTGACCTAAGATTTAACTTTATGTCCTTCCTTGAGTCAATCTCTTCTATTACTGAGGGCAGAAGATCCCATTATAACCACACAATCACCTTTGAGGACTTCATGTTATACTCAATATATGATCCTTTCAAGATCTCATGCCTAGGGATTTCTAAATCATAATTAAAAACACAATCATACATCTACCATCTGTCTTTGGTATCTCATTTCAAAGGGCCATTTACATAACCGTGACATAAAACAACTTGATTGATAATCAAGTATAATATCATTTAGGGATTCAAAGAGCACCCATTAGTTATCCTTGGTGTCTTCACATCCATGGCCACAAGATTAATTATACTCATTCCTATGATTCAAATCAAACGAGATATTTTTTTCCCAATATTTTGATTTCCTTCTCGAATATCCCTTAAATATGATTACTTAGAACATATGCTTACAAACTAATGATTATTATACTATGATTTCATCATAATTCAGTAAGTCGTTGTATATGCTCGTGGACTTTAGCACAAACATCACATAAGAATAACAATGAATAAATTTCATTGCACTGAATATAAACGAGACATAGAAGTGTGATTTTTTTGAAAAGCCACATAATATATATCACCTCGAAGTTCTCACTTAAATATGCTCTCAAGAAGAACTCCAAGTAAGCAAAATTCAATATGAAAGTGCATATTTGAATTGCCAATTTGAAAGAAGTAAAAGAAGCTTGATAAATACAAACAAAGAATTAGTCAACTAGAAGCAAGATAATGTGAAAAAAGTAAGATTTAGCATTAACTTGATTCCATTTCCACAAACCTAGTCATTTAAAGAAAGACTATGCTAGGTGTCATTCTTGAAGGGAATAAAAAGGTAATTATAAAACTCTTATATGTATGGAAGATAATCTTTCCCCTTACCCATTGACACTGGGTGGGTAGATTCAAGTGCAACTATTCATGTTAGTGTGAAAATAGTCAACTATCAAAAGCCAATGCATGAGGATAAGTGCATGTACACTGTAATGACACTTTGAAGTGGAGGGGATTGAAATGTTTAGATTGTTTCTAAACACTAGTCATTTTGTCGATATAGTAAATACTTTTTTTGTACGATCTTCAGATGGAATATGGTGCCTATATATAATATAGACAAATCTAGTTATAATTATATATTTTTAAATAAAAAATTTGATATATTTTATGAAAGCAATTTTTTTTCTAGGGATACTTATTATAATATAATATAAAACTTTATTTACTTGATCTTATCACTCCAACAAGCTTAAGCTTATATACATGAGCAAGAGGTTGATGAACTCAATTTTGGGTTAGTTTATTCATTCTTTGGAAGTAATTTAATGCAAAATAGTTGTATTTCCTCACTTATTATGGTGATTAAGGCTTGAATCCTCAAGGATCATAGGTAATGAGATGATATTGCTAGAGAGAGAAAATACTTATTGATAACATGCTAATTAGACATGATAATACATGATTATTTATGCATATTAAGGCATAAAAGATTTCATTCCTATACATGTTATCATATTCATGAGTGTTTATTAATCATTTTATGAAAAAGTTTTATAATCTCAAAATACATTAATTTAGGGTTAATTATGATGAATTAAAGATAAAAAATTTCATAACCCATATTTTCTTGAGATTATAATTAATTTTTAATGTTAAATAATAAGAGAAATCATTTTATACACACTCATATAATTTTTTAAGTTTTAAAATCTTAAATAAATGAGTATATTTTTTAAATAGAAATCAAATCTCTTGATATTTATTAAATTTGACTTTTTAGAATGATAGATAATTTAATTTATGATCAAATGAAAGAAATTTGGATTAATTTGGAGTTATATTTTGAAATTTCTGAATTTTTCTATTTTTTAGGGATTTTTCTAAATTTTTTGAAATTAAAAATTAATTTTTCTAATTAAAAAACAATTTTTCCAAAGTTTATAAGCGCGCAAGTGATGTGG